>JAPQWS010000140.1:945000-1605000 GCA_028651295.1 Catharanthus roseus | reverse complement strand
CCCTGTATCTCAGAGGTTGCTTATATAGAAAGCCTAAACCGTTGGTGCGCATGAGATGGAGTATTCTCTTCGTCTAATCACGAGGCCACATGAACTTTATCTGGGATTGATTGATTCCTGTTAGATGCATTGGTTGCTGCGCAGCTAACTACCGACCCCGAAATTGCGTAAGTAAAGAGAAGAGAAAAAAGAGAGATTCGTCTTGCTGAATTGAATTGAGTGCGCGCTAAATGCTTTTGACTGAACCCACCGTAGTTCTCTCTCCGATAGCACGCAGCCGAAAATAGGACAGATATATAGAAAGTGTGCAGTGAGGGCGTTAAGCTAGGTAGCCAGTCTTTGCTTAACTCGACCCAAGCAATGCCCAAAGACTCCCATTTCTTTCTTGGTTGGACCAACTCAACCGGCAATTTTCGACAAGCCTTTTCTGATTTTTTAGAGGAAGAAGCAGAATTACAAGAAAGCTTTCTTTATCTTTATGGATAACCAATTCATTTTCAAATATAGTTGGGAGACTTTACCCAAGAAATGGGTAAAAAAAATGGAAAGATCGGAACATGGGAATAGATCTGATACCAATACGGACTACCTATTTCAATTGTTGTGCTTTCTTAAATTGCATACCTATACAAGGGTTCAAGTTTCGATCGATATTTGCGGAGTTGATTATCCCTCTCGAAAACGAAGATTTGAAGTAGTCTATAATTTACTGAGTACTCGGTATAACTCACGCATTCGTGTACAAACCTGTGCAGACGAAGTAACACGAATATCTCCGGTAGTAAGTCTATTTCCATCAGCTGGCTGGTGGGAGCGCGAAGTTTGGGATATGTTTGGTGTTTCCTCCATCAATCATCCGGATCTACGCCGTATATCAACAGATTATGGTTTCGAGGGTCATCCATTACGAAAAGACCTTCCTCTGAGTGGATATGTGGAAGTACGCTATGATGATCCAGAGAAACGTGTGGTTTCTGAACCCATTGAGATGACCCAAGAATTTCGCTATTTCGATTTTGCTAGTCCTTGGGAACAGCGTAGCGACGGATAATTAAGAATCAGAATAGGTCCAGTCCAGGGGACAAATCAATAGGAAATGCTACTTGCTTCGTAAGAATAATAATGCACTTCTATGAAATGAAAAGAGTTCTATCTTTTTTTTTCAGTTTCGTTCCTCATTCAAGTAAAGATGGTACAGTGAGAAAGCAGGTCCCAAAGTACGCGGCGTTCAGAACCAGTCTTGAAGTCAATGAACAAGAATTTCTAAGTCGACAGGCCGATACCGCATAGGCGAACACCCCCCCCTTCAAAGGCGATAGGAGTTCGTTTAAAGAACAGAAAGAGAAGAAAGATCTTAATGAGCTAAAAGGACTTTCCCTCGAGTTAGAGACGAAAGGGCGATATAAAGACTGAAGGCATACAATTCAAAGAAGGTCGACCACTAGTCGCTACATAAATAGACACTACAGGTAACCGAAAAGAAGGGTGTATTCAAAGAACAGAAACTGAGCAGACACGGGGGAGTAATTGGATTCAGCATTCTCAGCTACGGAAACAAGATTAAAGTCCTGTAATGAAGGAAGGTGCTTCAAATTAGTCTTTCTAGTTGCTATATTCCCGTCTAGTGACTCAATGAAGGAATTCATTGATGACCAATCTCATGAGAAATGAAAAAAGTCTTTTTGTTTTTTATCTTTCGGGCTTTTAGCGTTTGATCACATCTTCCTATACATACAAGATTAGGCTAGGGGTCAGCCCAAAACCACAATAGTAATTGCGCACCTAAATGAAAGAATTGGTCTTATCCTAGTGGGGAAAACACTGTATTCAATGAGATGAGGTAGGTAGGTGTGCAATTCATTATCACACTTGAACTCAGATCTCATCTCGTGATCTGGCAAGCAGTGGAATTCTATTTTACGCTATCACTAAGCTAATGTGAGACCCTTGGACTTGGTATGTGAGGAGAAACAAAACAAACCAAGACAGTCGATGGTAGGCATTTCTTTACTATAGATCGAGCGAGAAGGCGAACTCGCAGACTCGTTTTTGAAAGCGTGGAAGGTCGACCGACACACACCTTCGGGTGCTGCTGCCACACACGGGCCTATACTTTTATATTGGGCCTGTTTCCCAAGAGTGAAAAGCTGCCATCCACAAAGCGACTGGCTTGAGAGTGAATGGTGACCGCTGTTGAACGTGAACTAGAAAAGTGTGGAGAATCTCGCTTATTGGGATTTGTCCCAACATTAGAACTCTGGTTTCCTACTTACCTTTGGGAGGAGGATTATATCTGCTAATGAACAGACAGACTCGTGAGGCCTTCCCCCCAGCTGTCTCTTTTGCATTTTTTCCTAGGAGTGAAAAACAAAGTCTTCATCCAGCTTTAGGCTTGACAGGCAATGGTGACTACTGCTTAGATCAGAGGGAGTTCAACACTCGGATACTGCTAGCTTGCCTCGAAACGGCTTGCATGGCTGATAGTAAAGCACCTGATTCACTCATTACGCTAACCGTTGTCCCTGAAGTGAAGCCAGGGGATCGGTCTACCAACTATTATAGCCTAGCCTATGGGTGAATTCAAATGTACCAAAAATCAAAATGTAACAATCTCTTCTCATCGAAAGGTTCAATCCCATCTACTCATGGGTTCGTAGAATCTCTTGCACACAGGTAGTTTTGGCCAAAGGTAGGAGGATCGAGACCTTAGTGTGGCCAAGTTCGTCTTCGCTTATCGAGTCTAAGTAGAGGTTTGAGCTCCAACCTTCTTAAAGACGTAGCTTTGGGTGCTTTTCTTGAAGTTTAATCAAATACTTTGAAAAAGATATTGAGAATTGCTAATGCGCTCGATACTCGCTCAGTAAGAGGAGCGAACAAAGTATATATGACTTTAACAACTTCCCTACTAAATGAAATGGATTTCGTTCAGTGAGCGAGCCTTCCCATAGTGTATCGGCGGAGTCAAGCTCCTTTACCATGTTCTTGGACTGATGACTCACGGCTTAGGGTGAACAAAAAATGGATTGATGAATCGAAGCTCTACCCGACTCGCTGCGCATGCCACGCTAACTTAAAAACTAATCATAGTAAAATCATAGTAATAGTAAGTAAGTGGTTTCATTCGTTGAAGCATTATTCCCATCCGCCGAAGCCTTAAAATGTTTAATATTTAGTTCCATCCGGAATGAATTTCCCACCTACCTTGGGATAAGAGGTTTCCGGACGCTTGAAGCTGACTATAATGGGCAACACTTCCTCGTAGGGCCACAAAAGCAGGCTCCTTAAGCCGCATCGATTGTTAAAGCTTACTTCACACCAACAGAATCGTAAGCTCCGCCTCCTTGAGAGCTCCTTTCTACATCAAGATCTGGCCCCTGCCCCCAAGGTAGGTAGGTTTATCCTCCCTCGATCGACTCCGGCTATGGTGTGATTCCTGGCATATGTACACCATAGTAGCTAAGGCCTATTACTCTCACTTTGTTCGTACGAGCTCTAATTGGCCTTATAACGCGTTTGATGAACCTCATATGGTAAAGTTATTATATATAAAAACAAATAAGGTGCATAAAGTAAGAAAGGAAATCGTAGTAAGCCGGGAGAAAGACATTCATATTCACCCAGGCAGGGGATAAAGGGCAAGATAAAGCCGAAAGCCGGGAACGCAATCAAAAGTCTAAGAGCTAGAAGGCGGGGTCCGGCTCATTTCACTAGCTTTATAGAAAATAGTTCCAGCAGAAGACGAAGAAAAGAAGTAGGAGGAATTTAGAGATAGGCTTTGCTCAAAGCAAAGAAGAGGTTAGTCTTGACTCCGGAAAGTCTATTCAGAGAGAGTTGCATAAGGTCAGATAGAAACTATAGCCAGTTCAGAAGGCGGGCCTATCAAATAGTAACGGGTAGAAGAGACAGGCTGGTGGGAGTCGACTCGTCAGCGGTTGATCCGTCTGGTCTTTCTATCAGTCTATTGTTTTATCCGCATCTTCCTGTCTTTCAGGATTCCCCTGCTAACTGACAATCAATGCACACCAACAAAATCTAGATTAAGAAAGCAAACTAAGCGTGAAAGAGATCGAATAGCCTTTCTAGCTTAAAGTAGGAAGAGTGCATTCAAGCCCGGTATTTTTGATTGAAATCCGTTCTGTACTTCCAGCCTACGTTCGGTTAACCGTCTCTGGCTCTGGGATGGCAGCCTTTTCAGGTGCTGCTTTGCTTCCCTAGTTCGTGGCTAGCTGGTCAAGTGAGAGAGACCTATTCGATCCTTTGTTACCGATTCAAGCAGGCCTGCCAGCAATGAAAGATCAAAGTAAAGGGCCATGTCCTTTGCCGATTAGACACGACACGCTACGGACCCTTTTTTTCATGAAGAGTGGAGTCTTCCTTCTATTCCCTATTCTCGATAGAGAGATGAGGGAAGGCAGGCCAGACAGATGCTTGGGAAAGTAATTGAAGAGAAAGGAGCCGACCTGAGGCGTAGGAGCGTAATGAACATGGTAAGAGCGTAAAGCAAAGGAGCGAAAGCAGCTCGACCATAAGAGAGAGGAAGGTAGATGTCAACAACATGATAGGCTCGATCCATAAGTTCTTTTTAGAATCAGCCAAATCAACCCATCGTGAAAACTCTTCCTCACTTCTGTTGCGAATTCCTAATTCCAATTCTAGGGTACGAACAGTTCCTGTAGAAGAGTGTCAAACCTAGGACGCCAGTGCTATGAACTCATGCGTTCGAAGGGAGCGCTTTTCCGGGAAAGCAACCGAGTTACATACGGTCATGCCAGATTTTTGATTTATAAGTATCAATTTAGAATAGGGGATTAAAGGACACCATTTTCATCAAACAGTAGAGAGGGTGTTCAGCCCGCCGTAATAGATTTAGCGAGCGGTATATGCATTCCTTCACCCCCAGCCGATGCAACAAGTGCCGAGAGATTTACCACATCATGGGCTTTCTTACTCTTCTCTCTTTTTGATCATCCGAAAAGACCAGCTAAGCATCATTGGCTTGGCCTTTACCTGACTAACTACCTAATTTTTTTCTATGTGGATAGGAGTCCTGACTAAATAGTAGAATCCGCGGGTTAACTGCACGATTTTATGTTAATGTTACACCTTTCACTTGTGATAACTCACACAGCATCCAAGTCATCCAAATCTGCCAGGCGGGGCCTATGTATTATGGTAAGGTAAGCTTTCTATGTGGATCCTTCATACAAGTTTGTTGCTAGGAGCACTAGGACTCAATTCAAGGTTGGACGAAAATAGGATTTTCTTAATAAGATAAATAGGTCATCAGAGGACCCAATGACTTTTATGGATTTGTGAAAGCGGAATCCTAAAAAATATCTATAGCTTTGGTACCCTTAATCTTGAAAGCTCTGTCTAAAAGTTTGGATACTAAAATGTTCGAATTTCTGGGTCTTGAATTAGATTGGATAGCAAGGCAGGGAAGAAGATGAGTACGATCCGAAGTAAATAAGATAGAAGTCGGTGCACGGGAAGTCAAGCTTCATGCGGTGATCTTGGTTTCGAATGTTGCTTCCGTCTCTTTCGGCCCGATAACGGCTAAATCCTTTCCTAGATAGATAATTAGAACCTTGAGGGAACAAAGACCTCAAAACCCAAGTTACACAACTAGAAGACCCAAAATCAATTGATTTAAATAAAGGGAACTCTATGAATCAATTAATGAAAGGAATTTGTATGATCAATTGAATCCATAGATATTTCAATCTAAAGCTCAATTGTTCACAATGCTATGGGCATTAACCCTTTAGCAAGCTAGAATAATAAGATGAAGAATCCAAGAAGCAACTTGGAATAATTGTCGCATATTTTTAGCAAATTCATCATTGTTCTATTACATTGAGTCACAATGGGGGTATTTACAGTCTAAAATCTTGACCTAACTAACCTATGGTTAAATGACTTAAAATATCCATTAAACCCTTGATTAAAAATTGAAAAGACAAGCCAAATCACAAAAACTACTCAATTAAAATGCATTAAGCACCCATTAAGTCGAGCTCTACCGTCGAAGATAGGGTGAACTTACCGTCAACGGTAGGTATGTGAATTACAAAGAAATGGCTAGCAGAAGCCTACCGGCGATAGTAGGGGCAGGGCCTACTATCGGTGGTAAGGTCATTTCTTCATGTACTTAGCCAATTTTCAACTCCCAAGTGTTCCCTTGAGTAATCCTTGCTAATTGAACATATAGTGAACAACTTGGAAGTCTTTTCTTGGCCTTTAAACTCCTCAAACTTGTTCTTCAAGGCTTCCTCCATGTAAGCCACCATGCCACTCTCCTTATTTCCATTCGAAACCTTGAGTTTCTTCTTTCCAAGCTCTAGTCATTGGTTCAAGATTTAACTCCACAGATGCTTGACTCTTCCGATCTACATTAGTTTAGAAGGAGAGATAAAGAGCCCCCTAAATGTTCTCCCAAAATCTACTCTAGAAAGACCTAAGATTCTATAAAGTTGTATTTATAGAGTTTACAAAATCCTAAATTGAAAAGGAATAATAATAATAAAAGAATAAATCTAAACATAAAATAAAAACAAATCCTAGAAGTTGATTGATAGATGCCTGCAGACAAATCGGTTCCAAAACTTATAAATTTGGTGCTGGAATTTTGACGAAGATCTTCATTGCTGACAAAAGATGCATCCGGTGTCAAGAAATCAACCTGATCGTACCATATTTCTAATTGAAATTTCAATTGAATTTCAGAATGCATGAAAAGCCTGTAACACCCCCACGTGCATGTTATTCCTTTTCATTCTATTGACTTCTTTTTCCTCTTCTTTCACTTTAGTCCTCCAAATTTCACTCTGTATTCAATTTAGCCCTACAAATCAAATAAAGTATGAAGAAAGTTATTTGTTCCAATTAAATCCAAATTACACAAGAATTTATATAAAATAAATACAGAATTATGCCAAAAAACTAGAGCAAATATCAATATCTCAACTACCCCACACTTAAAGGTCTGCTTTTCCTCAAGCGAAGAGGTTTTATAGAAAATAGAGAACAATTCAAAATGAGCATCCTCCATCAACATAGAACATTCATCCACTCATCTCCAAACTTGATTTAATAAAAATAAGTATTCAATTATCTTCCATAACTTAAGCAAGACTTTGTGCAAAGTGTGATTATGGCTATTCGAAAATCTAAACTAAACACTAGATAAAGTTTCCAAATCACACAAAGAAGATTAAGCTTCAAAAAAATGATCGTGCTATAGGCTTACTTTTCATACCATCTCTCCACTAATCATGGCTTCCCAAAGTCAACTTAGATTAGGTAGGAATTTTAAGCTTATAATGTAAGGATAGGTTATTGGTTAACAAACGAATGATAAGGATTCAAATCAAAGAAAGAGAAAGCTTGCAAAACTCGATATCGAACTACAGCAAACTTCCTAACTTTCTTTTGCTCCAAACTTTTTACAATAAAACCTTTATCAACCATCCACTTTATAACAATATCTCTTCATTTGCAATAGTTCTTTTCCTCATTTTTTTCTTTTCATCTATGCCATTTTCCTTTCTTTTTTTTTTTTTTTACATTTATTTTACCTTTTTCACCATGACTTATAAGCTTTTTGCAATATATTTTTCTTGCTTTTCCTTTTCTTTTTCTTCTTTCTCTTTGTTTTTCCAACAAATTAATCATGGTGTTCCTTCTTATACCTCTTTTCAAAACACTCTCAAACTCTTCCCAAATCACAAAAATATATCCCAAGGAGCAATCAAATTGAGAATTTGCATCAAGCTCTCTACGAAATCAAAGGTCAATGTTTTAGTAACTTAAGAAAGAGAGAAAAACATAAGGTTCAAAAAGGGTATGAAGGTAAAATTTTGAAATTGAGGTAGGCTTGACAGGCAGAAACGAGTCAATGAAGGCCTATGACCGTTGTCTCTAAGTAAAGTAAGAGAAACCTTTCTACTTTGCATCAAGAGGTACTCAAGGAGGTTCTAGATCATCATATAAAAACCCATCAGCTTCATGCAACTTAAAACCAATGTGTAGGATTATATTATACACTAACATGGCCAAAATAGTGCTCAAGTGAAAGTCGTGCAAAAGTTATAAAGGATATAGAACACGAGTATTATTAACCAATTTTAGAAATTAGCAGTCAAATACTCTATCTCAAATTATTCAAAAAAAAAGTTTTGAAACATACTCAATAAAATCATCCTTCAAGTGAAAATGTTCTTTCATTTTTCAAAATTTTTCAAAATAACTACAAAAATGAAAGCCTACCCCAAAACTTAAACTCAACATTATCCTCAATGTTGAAAAGAATATGTACACAACAGGTAAAGAACTTAACCGAATAGAATAATGTGTCCAAGAAAGTTCATTCGGTTCAGTGCGTCATCCTAAAGGCTCTTTGAGGCTCGATCAAATATTGAAAAATAAAATAAAATTACTAAAAAAATATTCTTGGAATTTTTATATTTGTTAAATTTCTTTTTGGGACTAGGGGACTTAAGAACAAGCAAAGTAAACTAAGAGAAACTTAGATCACTATGAAAAAAACTTAAGTCTCTGACGAGAAAGACTAAAATAAATAAATACATAAATGATAATAAATAAATAAATAAATAAATAATTAGTTCTCGTTTACAGTCTCGAGCTTAACTTCCTTTTTAGGAAAATTTATCAAGGAGGATATTTGATAAGATCCACTCATGACTTTCTTCCTTTTCATATTCAACTTTGGCCCCTTTTTCTCGAAGTTCTTTTTCTTCATGTTCTTTTCTAGACTTTCTTTTCCAAGTGTTGCTTTTTCCTTGAAAGGTTTATGCATTTTTAAGCATTGATTTCCTCACAACAAATCTAGAAGAAGAACAAATTATAGAAGCATCAATGACATTTAAAGCATATAAAGATTCTCCATTAGAGGAATCATTTAATGATTCAAAACAAATTAAATCCACAAATTCATCCCCAACCCTTAATCTTAGTTAGCCTTTCCCATATCAATAGTTTGACTAGTGTTCATAAAAGGTCTTTCTAAAATCAAAGGTAATGAGCATCATTATCCATGTCAAGAATAACAAAATCTACAGGAAGGTAAAGTCTGTCAACTTTAACAAGAACATCCTCTACTATGCCCCTAGGATATTTTATAGATCCATAAGCCATTTGTAAAGAGATAGTAGTATTCTTAATTTCCTCTAATCCAAGTTTTTGACAAACAGAGAAAGGCATCGGATTTACACTAGTCCCCAAATCACATAACACGTTTTTAAAAAATAAATTACCAATATAACAAGGAATTTGAAACTCTTTGAGTCCTTGAGCTTAGGTGTAAATTTTTTCTGCAAGATTGTTGAACATTCTTTGTTAAGGCAAATCTGTTGGAATTCGTTCAGCTTCTTTTTATTGGCCAAAATATCCTTCAAGTACTTAGCATATGTTGTCATTTGTGTTAAAACATCCACAAAAGGCAGGTTAGTCTCTAGTTTCTTGAATATTTCAAGAAACTATTTAATATGTGAATTCATAAGTTGACGCTTAGCGGTATTAGGAAAAGGAAGAGAATTAACATCAACATTATTATTATTTAATTTCATCATACCTATCTTTCCTCTTTTACCTTGTGGATTCTTTGGAGTTTGGGAGCTCATTGGATTGTTTTCTTCTTTCTTTTTCTCTTCATTTTCTAGAATTACTATGATAGATTTTACTTCCCTTGGATTTCTTTCTGTATCTCTTGGTAAAGCTCTAGGAGATCTATTAAGCATAGCAGCTGAGAACTGCCTCACTTATACCTCTAGATTCCTAATGGAAGCTTTTATATTTTGCCTATCCACTTCTATAGCTTTAAGGGAACTATTCAGGAGCTTTTCTTGGTTTGCCAAAGAGGTAGAGGTTTGCTCCATGAATTTACTCAAAACTTCCTCCAAGTTTGGCTTCGTTTCTTTTGAAGGTAGTTGTGGAGGTTGCATTTGCATCGGATTCTTTTGTCACCACCAAAAATTAGGATGATTTATCCGCCCCAGATTGCAAGTAGTAGCATATCAGTTATTATACCTATTAATTTGGTCAATAAAATTAACATCATCAGTATTATAATAGGAATTCACCATACTACCTTGCCAACATTGGTTGTTGGATTATTCCCTCCACATCGCTCATGGGGTTGCTGAATGACTGCAATGGTTAAGGTATCTATTCTCTTGTTAATTGCCTTCGATTGTGTCACTATCCCCGTAGTAGTGTTTATGCTCATCATGCTAATGTTTAAAAAGGGCTATTTCCTAAAAATACGTAACATGCAAGTGTACCTATTGTTGTAGTAACAAAGGTACACTCGGGTTTGTCGAACTCAGGGGACGAATAAGCTAAAATACTAACCGTTGAATCTAATGTCTAGTGTAACAAAACTGATTTTTGAGAAAATATTCAAAAACTAATAAGGAATGATTAAATGAAAACAAATCGCTTGAGAGGTAGAAATATGAGAAAAGAGTTTGAATGGTGGAATCCCCTAACTTTTGTCAACTATTTCAACAGGGAAAATCATAAAACGATGTTTAAGAAACCAAGGTTGGGTCATCACACGTTAACTCAGTAATCCCTATCTCTAGGTGAATGCTACTTTACTCACTAACCTTTAGAGGAGAATCTCTTCTCCCTAGATTCCCAAGCAACACTAACAATGGAGTTGGCACCTCAAGTGAGAAATAGGATTCTTGGAAATTAGACTTGGACTCTTGAATTGAAGATTCAAGAAGTTTCTTGCCTTGAATTATCAATGGAAACTCTTAATTTACAAGGAAGATAAAGAAAACGCAAGAACCCTAGTTCTTCTCTCTTTAGATTTTCCAATATATATCAAGCTTACCAAAATGGCTGTAAACATGAGTATTTATAGTGGTCTTCAGCATTAGTTTCCAACCCTAGGTATTAGACTAGCTTAAAAGAGTTTAGAGGATGCTAAGACCATTTGAATATAAGTCAAAAAAAGTTTATAACCAAATTGAAGAGTCAAGAGAGTTAAAAACTCCTCAAAAGTTCACTAGCCAAAATATACCGGCGACAGTAGGTCAGTCGTCTCAATCTTCTCTAGGCCAGAACCCTACTGGCAATAGTAGAGTGGACCTACCGTCGGCGGTAGGTTGTGTGACTTCCTCTTCCTCCCTTGCCAGAGCCCTACCATGGACGTTAGGGTGTACCCTACCGGCTTCGGTAGGGTGTCCATGGTAGGGTCTAGAAAACCTTCTTCTTTTGATTTTGAAGCTTCCAAACTTCCCAAGCTTGCTTCCTTGGATTCCTCCACTTGCACCCTTGGCAATAGGAAGGATTTGGATCATCCAAAGTCTTATCCTCGTTCCTCTGGCATATGCCAAGTGAAGTTCTCGAGCATCTTCTCAAATAAAGCTATCGTCCCTTTGTGTTCTTCTTCCATCCTCTTAGCCATTTTCCTTATGACCGGTCCTCGGAACAATCCACCATTTCCTATGCATTCTGGATCATACCAATTGAGAGACGAGCTTGGGTGATCTTCGGAACTGTGGAAGTGACTCTTTTTCACCCTGAGCTTTCTTTTCCCTTGTTCTTTATTAATACTACTATTGATTTTAGTTTTATTTGGATGTTGAGTAATTAATTTTTCCTTAGTTTAAATGAGGGTTGAACCCCAACTTTTGTATGATATGGTTTTTGATAGATTTTTATGAAATTGATGTTTGTTTTTCATTAGGTTGTTGTTCAGTTATGTTTGGTTTAATTGATTTGCACGAAATCGATTATATCGCAAGGCTATATAGGATTTTCTCAGAACTTGTTTTTCTTTCCCCATGTTGCTTTTAACTCTTTATTAGATATGAGGAAGCAAAGACTAGAGGTACTAACAACTATGATAGAGATTGAGGATATGTGAGGCTTATTCCAAGCCTTGTTGATTCTCCCCTATATATAAGGTCTATTTGTTTTCTTCTTAGTTATCTTTCTGCAATTTTTGTGTTTATGTTCTTAATTTTGCCAAAGCAAACCATCAAGGGAATTCTCTAGAAGGGAGTTGAGTCTTGGGAGTAAATGATCTTCAAGGAAAACCAAAGATGAGGATCATACCATTCATTTGTTGATGAAATCTGAAATTGCTCCGTTAATCGGCCTCAATATCTACCCAAACTCTTCAATTTAATGTTTTAATTATGAAAACTACCTAATTAAAGAGGAATTGAGAAGGGTTTTGATGCTAATTTTTGCCCTCCAATTCCTCCTCTCTAACTTGAAAACTCAAAAATGCCCGAAAAGATGGGGAAAACTACATTTATAAAGCTGAAAAATGCATTAACTTGTGCTGTTGCCAGGAGGTTGAGCCCTAGCATCCGTGGTAGGGTTCTGTTCAATCTTCTCTTTAAAAGCCTCGGAGCCTGTTGGCGCTGGTAGGTTTCTGTTCCAGCTTCTCTCTTGTACTCCAGACTTACTGCGTACGGTAGGTTAACCTACCGTTTGTGGTAGGCTATTGTCTTTGGTGTCGGCAGCTTTCGTTTTCTTTGTTTTCGCTCCGTTTTTGCCGTTTTCACTTGCACTCTCCATCTTCTTCATCGGGAAGCAGCTGAGATAAAATTAAAGAGAAATGGACTAAATTATACATCTTATATATTAAAAAAATGGTAGAAATGAGGAAAATAACATATAAAAGAAATGACAATACGACACATATCACATGCCAGCAACTTTCCATGGAGTAGCTCTTGGATTGGACCATTGAGAGTTATTTAAGGCCATCTCTTCCAACAAATTCCATGCAGCTACTTCCTTCTTTGACGTTAATGCTCCACTACTAGCCTCATGAAATGAGGAATTAATTTCCTCTCTACAACTATTATAAAATGTTTGTGCTTGTATTCCTATCGGTATCCCATGATGTGGGCACATCCTAAGGTATTCCTTAAAACATTCCCAAGCATCATGTAAAGACTCCATGGGTTCCTGCACAAAATTATAAATCTTAGATTGTATTTGAATGGCTTTAATAGGAGAGAAGTATTTATTAAAAAATACTTCTTGGATTTTATCCCCAGTAAAAATAGAATTAGTCATGCTCGGGCACTATCCCTTAAAGAGAAAGGGAAAAACTTTAGCCTATTTGCATCCTCACAGACTCCATTATTTGAAAAGTATTGTAGATCGCCAAGAAATTCTCAATGTGAGTCTGAGAATCGTTGTTTGCCAATCCATGAAAGTATTTCGAATTGGAAGCGGTGCTCTTAAGGCCTGAAAAAATATATGCCGGTTCAATTTTAAATGTTGCAGCTGTGATTGATTGACAGTTTATCACAGTGTTGAACCTCTCCATCTTTGGCTTAGTGTAGTCCTTTAAGGTCATCGACGGCATCATTATTAGAGTTTTGCCCTCAGATTCAGAAGTGTACTCTTCATATGATTCAGTCTCCTCGTAAATCTCCTTGTTCTTGCATTTCCTGTTAGAACGAGCAAACACCTCAATCTCCGGTATAAAAAGTAATGCTCCTTTATTTAAAGAACTAAGCTTATGCATATACTCCAAATACCAACAAAATAAAAGAAATAAAAGAAAAGAAAAAACAAATAACAAAAAATAAAAATTAAAAAATTAATTTTTTAAGAAAATAAAATTAAAATTAAAACGTTTTGTAAAAAAAGAATAAAAACAAAAATAAAAAATAACAGCAAAAATGAAAAAAATAATAATATTTTTACAAAATTTTAAAAATAAAATTAACGAATAATAAAAATAAATTTTTTATTATTTTTTAGAAATAAATAAATAAAATGGTCTAACCTCACGTTTAGTATTTAAAATTTACTAGATAAAAACAATCCCTAGCAACGACGCCAAACTTGGAGTTAAATTTGAAGCTCAAAACATGTAAAATGAAGGAATTCTTGACTACAAGCTCCCATAAGCTTCCTTCCTTCTACATCTTTCTTGTCTTTTGATTTCATAATCAATGAATCTAATAGTTGTTCTTTTTCTTTCTTTGTGATAGAATTTAATCTGAATTCTTGGACTTCTTAACTACAATTTGTGGAACAAAGCCAAATTATGGGATGAAAACTAAAGAAGAAGGCATGGGAAAGGAGCTTAGCATTGTCTATGAAGACACATCAATAAGCCTTTCTTTAAACCATTTTCTTTTATGCCATTAGTTCTCTTTTAAGGAATTAAAGTTGTTCTTATAGTTGTATGCATCTTATGTGACTTTAGTTGGAAATGTGATGGTTAATCCTTTCACTTGTGATCTAGCTCTTGATGTTGATCATATGCTTAAGAGCTCTTCTTCATGTGCTTATTTTGAGAAACAACTTTGGATAGTGTTGCTAGAATTAAACTATCTACCATGACCTTGAGTTGTTATATGATAATCTTTTCTTTGATCTCTTGTTGCTAATTTCTCATCTTTTTGTGCATCTATGTGAAGTAAGATTCATATCTTTGGATCTTTCGTTGAAAGTGGTTGTGATGATAGAGTTAGTTGGTTCCTTGGTCTTTATCTGGTGATTTTCATGCTAATTTAAAAGAAGAGCTTGTTAAAAATTGTGATTATGTGTCATATTTCGTTTATACGCGTATGAAAATTCTTGGAGGATTTATTCCTTCTATTCAACTCTTCTGCTTTGGGAATTATCAATTTGAATCTCCTTATGAAGAACAAAAGGTTTTAAATGTTGATAAATTTTTGAAAGCTTTGATTGAAAAAATTCATGGGTTTCAATTCTACCATTTTCATTTCAAGGAATTCATGTGGTTGCTTCTTTGTGGAAAGAAAATGAATGGTAGTCTTAAAGTTCTTAAAGTTCATCTTTATGCTCTTGTGAAAACTACCTTTAAAAGTGGTGTTCTTGAACTAACTTTGAAGAATCTTTTTGAGAAATATCTTGCTTATTCTATTCCTTTTATTAACTTTCTCTTCAAATATGATATTTTAAATGATTTATTAGTTCAAAACATGAGTTCTTGCATCAAGTTTTTGAATCAATCTTTTGGTGGTACTTTGCTTTATTCTCTAAACTTTAAGGAGTTTTTGGAAGAGTTGATTTTCAAGATGGGTTCAAAATTATTCATGTTTTGATGATAAATCAAGGTTGTTCTTTGTTAAAAGATTTCTTGGAACTATTTTGGAAGACTTTGCATCAAAACTTCTTATTTTACCATATTCCTTCCAAAGAAATCTTTTAGAAACATGATTTAGCGAATGGATAAGTTAACACTTCTAAGGATTTTTATGAAATTTATTGGTGGATTGGAAGTGTTAATCTTTAATTTGTTTGTCTAGAGCTTTTGATCAAACAATTGAGAAAATGTTTTGAAACTTCTTTGAAATGGAAAAGAGAAAGGATTTTCTATCTTCATTTGCCATTTGAAGAGTTAATTTGGAAATTTGGTATAGAAAATGAAGTACAAAATGATGTTAAACTTTTCTATACGAATCCTTTGATTTTCACAAGAAACTTTCTAGCTAAAGATGTCTATTCTCTTGAAAGTCTTGAGGTTAAAATGTCTTGGATTCTTTAATGTGGTTTTAAAGTTTCGAAAATATATTTATCAAGAATCCATGAGGTAATTTTAAGCAAGGTTGAGAATCTAAACTTATACTACCATCTTTCTTTTAAAGAATGTCTCCTTGAAGCAATCTTTCCTCATGATTCCTTAAACATGTTAACGAGAAATTCCATTCACTCTTTCTTTATTCATTTCTATGATGTTCAAGGAATGGCTTGGATCTTTGGAAACCATCAATATGTTTTGATTTTGTGGAATCCTAAAGAATTCTATTTTCTTCTTTTATTCTATGAGATTCAATGATAATGTTAGCTTTGAGTTTCATAGGCCTTTTAAAGAAGTATTAGAATCCTTGCTTTTTTTGTTGTTTAGATGGTCATTACACTAAATTTTTTACCTCTTAAAAATGCTTATATTGTTGAGTCCTTTCTAATATTTCCCGCCTTATAGATATTTATAGGAAAAAGATTCGAGGAGGAGCAATTAGAGAATTGAAGAAAACATGGTTGAAGCTTTAATTGAGGAATTTCAGAGTTAATTTAGAAGGTTTGGAAGACTTTCAAGACTTCCAAGACTCATTCAAGTCGTAAGAAGCTCAACGGAATCAAAGTAGAAGTTCCTGGCCATCGTGGATGACGAAAGAAGCAAGGAGGGGGAGAAAACAGAGCTTACTAGCGATGATAGTGTTGGAATCCGTAGGTAAAAAAATAAATAAAATAAAACTATGGAAATCCACCAACAGGATCTGCACATACTAGAAAAATCGATTGAATAGAAATTACCTCAATGTTTTGATTGTTCGTTATGGAGGTGCTGCTTTGTACGCTTCGCCCTCTACTGGTATCCACGCGACGAACTCTTCTACAAGCGATCGGGATGCTAGCCCCTTCTGTGTTCTGAAAACTGTTCAGAACTGATCCTGACTATCTGGTAATCGGTCCTATTTCGGAGAGAGGAGGCTAGATACTATATCGCCGTTCTAGGGTTTAGGGTTTCATTTTTCTTCAATCAGAGAAAGGACGGCCATCAAGAAAAGGTTAAGATAACCTTTTATAGCTGTCAATATCAAAACCCTAACTGTCATCTAATGACAGTTTAATCTCGTCCGTCTATTCCTATAATCATCCAACGATTGGATGAATAATATTAAGTAACTAATTTTATTTATTCGATTAAATAAAATTAATTACTGATTAACTTACCAGAAAATACAATATGGAATCTGATTCCCCTTTTGTATACGTTCAACGAATCTGGACACAATCTAGATTCACTGAACGTGGACATTATGCTCACAAGATCGTCTATGCGTGTGACCCTGTAGGTTCACTTAACGTTGGCAGTGAATGAAAAATGTCCTAGACATTTATTCACAAAACATAAGCGGCCTCTAGCAAGACATTATGCTTACCCAAGTTAAGTAAATGTAATAATAACCTAGCATCAGATTTAATATTTAGTTCTTTTGTCACACGATATCCTAATTAAGTATAAGGCATGGATCCAGTCATCCTTATAAAACTTAATTAACCATTTACTTAATCACCAGGTAGACTGTTCGAACAAATAATATTAATAACACCTTATTAATACTTATTTGAGCATGGCCATGCATATTTTCCAGTCTTCCTTATCGAGGGGCCCATGGATATCTCTCTTTAAAAGGAGAGGGACAAATCCCTTTCACTATCTCCAATATTCAAGCCATGACGAGAAAATAAGCCAACCAATAGTCATAATGATCACCTAATTAAAAGTGATGTTTGACTATGTCAAAACATATTTTCTCCCCATGCAAGAAACATTAGAAACATTAGGTCAAAGGACACCAAATATAAAACTGAGAAGAAATACTTATAACTTAAACCCATGCAATATTTCTTTTTCACTTTGGGTCATGTCCAATACAATATTCTCAATATGTATTTATGAATTGATTTTATATCTCATATTCATGATCAGTAAAACTTGACCATCAATCAACTTCACACTAGTTTACAAGATGTAATAAACTAGTGACAAATAAGAATAGTATTTTATTAGCTATAAGGGTTTTACTATCAAGTCACATACTTGATGACCAAGAGCATAAAATACAATTCAGAAAATACATGCTTCATAAATCATAAATGTGAGTCAATTGGTCTTAGGGCATATACTAACAATCTCCCACTTGCCCGACCACCAATTTTATATGACTCTCAAACCCATTGACCGAATATGACTCTTATGCTTAAGTTGTGGGAGTGGCCTTGTCAATGGATCTGCGACATTGTCACTGGTGTCTACTTTGCAAATTTTAACATCTCCACGCTCAATAATTTCTCTAATGAGATGGAAATGCCTGAGAATATGTTTGGATCGTTCATGAGATCTAGGTTCCTTAGTTTGTGCAATGGCTCTTGTATTATCACAATATAGGTCCACTGGGTTCACAATGCTAGGAATTACACCTAGTTCTGTAATGAACTTTCTGATCCAAACTGCCTCCTTGGCTTCATCAGAAGCAGCCACATACTCAGCCTCTGTAGTAGAATCAGCCACGGTATCTTGCTTTGAACTCTTCCAGCTCACAGCACCTCCATTCAAACAAAACACAAATCCAGATTTCGATCTAAAATCATCTACATCAGTCTGAAAGCTAGTATCCGTGTAACCATTTACAACAAGCTCTCCTTCCTGACCTCCGTGGATAAAAAACATCTCTTTAGTCCTTCTTAAGTACTTGAGAATGTTTTTTACTGCAGTCCAATGCGGTTCACCAGGATTTTGACTGGAATCTGCTAGTCATGCTCAATGCATACGAGACATCTGGGCGAGTGCATAACATGGTGTACATGATAGATCCAAATGCGAAAGCGTAAGGAATCTTACGCATGCGTTCTGTATCCTCCCTTGTGGTAGGACTTTGAGACTTACTGAGTTTAACGCCATGCGACATTGGCAAGAATCCTCTCTTAGAATCTTGCATACTGAACCTTTTCAGTACCTTGTTAATATATCCACTCTGACTTGAGCCAATAAGGTTTTTAGATCTATCTCGATAGATCCTAATGCCTAGAATATAGGTTGCGTCGCCTAAATCTTTCATTGAAAAACACTTCCCCAATCAAGGTTTAAACTTTGCAAAAGTGAGGATGTCATTCCCAATTAACAAGATATCATCGACATAGAGTACTAAGAAGACTACTGCATTTTCTGTAACCTTTTTGTAGACACAAGGTTCATCATCATTCTTGATGAAATTGAATTCTTTAATTGCTTCATCAAAACGAAGATTCCAACTTCGAGATGCTTGCTTCAAGCCATAAATGGATCTTTAAAGTTTACATAGTTTACTAGAATTCGAAGGATGAATAAAACCTTCAGGTTGTGTCATATACAAATCCTCCAGTAGATTTCCATTAAGAAAAGCAGTTTTAACATCCATTTGTCATATTTCATAATCATAATATGCTGCAATGGCAAGTAGAATTCTAATTGACTTAAGCATTACAACTGGAGAAAAGGTTTCATCATAGTCTATACCATGAGTTTGTCTATACCCTTTTGCTACCAATCGTGCTTTGTAAGTGTGAACATTTCCATCCATGTCAGTTTTCTTTTTGAAAACCCATTTACACCCTATGGTCTTGCAACCTTCAGGTGGATCAATCAAAGTCCAAAATTGATTATCATGCATGGATTGCATTTTTGATTTCATAGCCTCTAGCCATTTGCTAGATTCAGGACTATGAATAACATCTTTGTAGGAATTAGGTTCACCTTGATCAATAAGATCAATATTATGATCCTCAGTCACAAGAAATCCATATCTCTGTGATATCTGAGAAATCCTACCAAACCTTCTTGGTCCTTGTGTCAAAGGTTCAGGCTCAGTATGAATACGTGAGTCCAACTGAGTATCCATACTCGGTTCAGAAATGGTCTGCTGTCCTTGAGCTTCTTCAAGATGGATTCTACTCCCACTAACTCTTTTGGAAACGAATTCCCTTTCGAGGAAAATTCCGTTCCGAGCAACAAACACTTTGTTTTCAGATGGAAGATAAAAGTAGTATCCTTTTGTTTCCTTAGGATATCCCACAATTAGACACTTATCAGATTTGGGTGCTAGTTTTTCAGATAATGATCGCTTCACATAAGCATCACATCCCCAAATTTTCAGAAATGCTAAACTAGGTTGTTTCCCGGTCCATATCTCATATGGTGTCTTCTGAACAGCTTTAGATGGAACTCTATTTAATATGAATGCAGCAATTTCTAGAGCATAACCCCAAAAAGAAATTGGAAGATTTGTTTGACTCATCATAGATCAAACCATATCCAATAGATTTAGATTTCTGCGTTCAGACACACCATTCCATTGTGGTGTTCCTGGTGGAGTTAATTGTGATAATATCCCACAATTTTTTAGATGTTCGTCAAACTCTTGGCCTAAGTATTCACCACCTCGATTTGATCGAAGTAATTTGATACTCCTTCCAAGTTGATTCTGTACTTCATTTTGAAATTCCTTAAACTTTTGAAAGGAATCAGATTTATGTTTCATTAGATAGACATAACCATATCTACTGAAATCATCTGTGAATGTAACGAAATACTGAAAACCTCCTCTGGCTTGTGTGTTCATTGGCCCACATACATCAGTATGTATAAGTTCCAATAAATCGGTAGCCCTTTCACTTTGCCCTGTAAATGGACTTTTAGTCATTTTGCCCAATAAACAAGAAACATATTTTTCATAAGACTCAAGGTCGAATGAAGATAAAAGTCCATCTTGATGGAGTTTGGATATGCGTTTCTCATTTATATGGCCCAAACGACAATGCCAGAAGTAAGTTTGATTTAAATCATTAGATTTAAATTTCTTTGTATTTATGTTATAGATGGGCTTACTAATGGAATCATTTAGGTTAAGAATGTAAAGTGCATTACATAAAGAGGCATCCCCATAGAAAATACCATTTTTATAAATAGAACTTTTACCATTCTTAGTATTAAACTCAAAACCATGAATATCCAAACAAGAAACTGAAATGATGTTCTTACTCATAGCAGGAACATAATAACAATCTTTAAGTTCAATTATAAGCCTAGTAGGCAAAAGTAAATCAAATGTCCCTAAAGCTACAGCAGCAACTTTTGCTCCATTTGCAACTTGTAGGTCCACCTCTCCCTTTGCCAAAGATCTACTCTTTTTTAGTCCCTGCACATGTGAGCTCCACATCCGGTATCTAATACCCATGAAGTAGGAGTAGACACATTAATTTCTATAACGAAAATACTTGAAGCGGCAGTCTCACTGGCCTTTTGCTTCTTCTTTTCTTCCAAGTAGAGCTTGCAATTCCTCTTCCAATGACCAGGTTCATTGCAGTGGAAGCAAGTCGCTTCCTTTGGTGGTTTAACCTTGGGCTTGGGCTTCTGCTTGCCTTTACCCTTTTTGGCCATATCCTTTCCCTTTCCCTTTCCCTTGTTCTTCTTGAACTGCCCCTTCTGAACCATCAGAACATTAGGAGTAGACTTCCTAATGTTTTGTTCAGCCTGCTTGAGCATCCCGTGCAATTCATTTATGGACATTTCCATATTTTGCATATTGAAGTTCATGACAAACTGATCATAGTCAGAGGTCAAAGAGGCTAAGATCATATCAGTAGCCAAGTCATGACTTATAGGTGCTCTAAGTTTTTCAAGTTGATCAAAATACCCTTTCATCTTAAGGACATGAGCACTAACTGAAGTGGCAGGGGTCATTTTGTAGCTATTCAACGCCTTAGTGGTAAGATATCTCTTGACGTGCCTGCTCTTGGAACATTTCCTTGAGCTGTTTTATCATCTCATAAGCCTCAATTTCCTCGAATTGCTTTTGCAACTCAGATTCCATTGTAGCCAACATGAGACATGTCACATCATTAGAATCATCCTTGTGCTTACTATAAGCATCATTTTCGACTCTAGGGGCATAGTTAGCTGGTTGATTAGGAATAGGATTCTCAAGTACATATAGCTTTTTTTCTTGTTTTAGGACAATCCTTAAATTTCGTGCCCAATCAAGAAAGTTAGTCCCACTAAGCTTATTTTTTTCGAGCACGGATCGCAACGAGGTGTTTGAATTGTTTGAGGCCATTATCTACATAGAATTTGCAAAGTAAAATTAAATAAATGAAGCATTAAATTTTCCCTGAAATATTCAACACTTGATATAAGTCATGGGTATAAAAATTCATTTTATTCTAATCATAAGTAAGCTTTGGCTTAACATCCATAATTAGAGAAAAATGTATTAATGGGATTTACATCTATATGTACCGGAAAAATCCCATATGATGTCCTAGGCTCAAAACCGTTTTGATAGCCTAGTTAAGCCAAATCATTCCAAGCATATGGAAATCACCATTTTCCATCTTCCCCTACTTAGGTAACAATTTATCTCTTGCTTTGGCAATGAGACAAAATGATGATCCAAGCATGGAGAAGTGCTTATGATAATGGAAGGCATTTTACGACTTAATTTTTACATGGTTTCAAAAACCTTCTTCCTTTTATTTGTATATTATTTCACAAAACATATCTCCAAAAATAAAAGGAAATAAACTAAACATCACATGCATAATATATACATCAAATAAAACATGTCATAGCATGGCCCCAATCCTATATTGATTTCCACGAGCCTCATGGAAGTCAAAGGTCAATCTAGGTAACTCTTTATCTCCATGAGCTTGCCTCCAATGTCTAGGCCTTCTAATCTTAATACATAGGACAGAAAATATACATAGGAATAGGAAATAGAATTAACCTATTCTAGTAAAGCTTGATAATATTACATCAACGAAACAACGACACGCAGGCCGTATTAAAAAATATACAACCCATTAACAAAATAAGCCAATCAATCACAAGAGGTAAAGGGCCATGCTATGCACCATGCATCTAAAGATAGAAAGAAACATGCCAAAAACAACAAGGGGGTTCTGGGGGCGAAGCCCCCGAAAGAAAACGGCGGTCCCGCTGGCCAGTCAGCGGGCGGGGTGAAAGGGCAGTGCCCTTGTGGGGTTTGAGGGGGCAGCTCCCCCAGAAAGAAAAACGATTTTTCCTTTCTAACTCATTGAATGAGTTACTGTCGTCATAAACCCTAAAATCATGTCGCCAGAAATTTTGTATAACAGTTAAACATTAAATTATGTGATTCTGCATATTAGTTTAACAATTAAATTGCACAAATTACAGACTGTACGCCAAACAACTTGGCAGTAACAACATTTTATTTAATTAATCGCATTAATAAGTAAAACAGAATATGATATATGTGAATCCTATAATTGAATTTACTCTGATTATTACACTAATAAGAAACCTTACTATAAGGCCGATTGAAAACAACACATGTAATCAAAGCGGTAACCGATAAAATCAGTAAAACTAGTATGCACGAGGCACTGATACCACTGTTGGAATCCGTAGGCAAAAATAAAATAAAATAAAACTACGGAAATCCACCAACAGGATCTGTACATATTAGAAACACCGATTGGATAGAAATTACCTCAATGTTTTGATTGTTCGTTGTGGAGGAGCTGCTTTGTACGCTTCGCCATCTACTGGTATCCACGCGACAAACTCCTCTGCAAGCGATCGGGATGCTAGCCCCTTCTGTGTTCTGAAAACTATTCAGAACTAATCCTGACTATCAGGTAATCGGTCGTATTTCGGAGAGAGGAGGCTAGATACTATATCGCCGTTCTATGGTTTAGAGTTTTGTTTCTCTTTAATCAGATTAAGGACGGCAACCAAGAAAAAGTTAACATAACCTTTTATAGCTGTCAATATCAAAACCCTAACTGTCATCTAATGACAGTTTAATCTCGTCCGTCTATTCCTATAATCATCCAACGGTTGGATGAGTAATATTAAGTAATTAATTTCATTTATTCGATTAAATAAAATTAATTACTTATTAACTTACCAGAAAATACAATATGGAATCTGATTCCCCTTTTGTATACGTTCAACGAATCTGGACACAATCTAGATTCACTGAACGTGGACATTATGCTCACAAGATCGTCTATGCGTGTGACCCTATAGGTTCACTTAACGTTGGCAGTGAATGAAAAATGTCCTAGACATTTATTCACAAAACATAAGCGGCCTCTAGCAAGACATTATGCTTACCCAAGTTAAGTAAATGTAATAATAACCTAGCATCCGATTTAATATTTAGTCCTTTTGTCACACGATATCCTAACTAAGTATAAGGCATTGGATCAAGTCATCCTTATAAAACTTAATTAACCATTTACTTGATCACCAGGCAGACTGTTCGAACAAATAATATTAATAACACCTTATTAATACTTATTTGAGCATGGCCATGCATATTTTCCAGTCTTCCTTATCAAGGGGCCCATGGATATCTCTCTCTAAAAGGAGAGGGACAAATCCCTTTCACTATCTCCAATATTCAAGCCATGACGAGAAAATAAGCCAACCGATAGTCATAATGATCACCTAATTAAAAGTGATGTTTGACTATGTCAAAACATATGTTCTCCCCATGCAAGAAACATTTGAAACATTAGGTCAAAGGACACCAAATATAAAACTGAGAAGAAATACTTATAACTTAAACCCATGCAATATTTCTTCTTCACTTTGGGTCATGTCCAGTACAATATTCTCAATATGTATTTATGAATTAATTTTATATCTCAAATTCATGACCAGTAAAACTTGACCATCAATCAACTTCACACTAGTTTACAAGATGTAATAAACTAGGGACAAATAAGAATAGTATTTTATTAGCTATAAGGGTTTTACTATCAAGTCACATACTTGATTACCAAGAGCATAAAATACAATTCAGAAAATACATGCTTCATAAATCATAAATGTGAGTCAACTGGTCTTAGGGCATATATTAACAGGTAGGCAGACCCTACCATCCCCGATAGCTTTCTGGTTGAAAGTGGCCATTTGAAAACTACCTACTTGCGACGATAGATTCACCTTACCGTCCGCGATAGGTCTCAAACTAAACTTCACTAAATGCACAATTAGATATTAATTTTGGTTTTCTTTTATCCAAGCTTTGTAATTAACTTTAATTCAAGGGTAATTAGGTCTTTAATATTCCAATTAGGTTTTAGGAAGAATAGTTAGGATTCTCTATAAATATCCTATTATTCCTCATTGAAGAGTTGATGATGAATGATGTATGAAATTTGAGAGTTTTCTCTTAGGGTTTTTAAGTTTTGAGGCTTTCTCCTTGAACTTCATTCCTTAGATTTATTTATTTGAAAACTTGGATTGGGTTGATCCAAGGTTTCTTAATTTGATCACAATTCCCAAATCTATTATGATCACATCCTTGTGATTTATTTTAGAGTTTAGGTCTTCTTCAATTTATCTAATTAGGTAGGGGGTATCCAATCCTTTTGTTTGATTAGCAATTGAGCAAAAGATCCTCTTCATGTATACTTGTTCATAGTTTGGGTTAAATTATGGGTGGGCGTTGTTGAAGAAGATCAAGTCCTATTGAAGGCCAGGTCCTAGGGGAATTGTTATGAAGGCTTGATTCCATTAAAGATCCTAAATCATATCATACCTCCTTTCTTTGGGAAAACTTCTTACAGACTTACCCAGATGCTCTTTGAGATGCGATAAATGATTCCAGTATCAAGGAGTTTGATCACCTCCTTCATCACTACTTCTTTCATATTAGGATTCAACCTCCTTTGTTGTTGAACTGTTGGCTTAAAATCTTTTTCAAGAAGGATCTTGTGATTACAAAACGAAGGACTCATACCTTGAATGTCTGCTATCTTCCAAGCGATAGCTTTTTGGTGTTTCTTCAAAGTTTTAGCAATGCCTGTTTTTGTAGCCTACTTAACTTGGAAGAGATGATGACTGGGAGCTTGGATTCTTCCCTAAGAAAGCATACTCCAAGTGGTCTGGAAATATCTTTAGCTATAACTCCGAAGGTTCTTCAATAAATGACTTGAGTGAAGGTCGAGAAATGATATGTGCTTAAATTTCTATATTTCCATATATTATTTTCATTGATTTACGGTGTTTTTGATATGTTAAAATACATATTCTGGATTAATACCCCTTATTCTTGTCTTAGGTGCTCTTAAAAAGAGAAAACGATGAAAGAAAACGAAAATGGAGCAAAAACCGACAAAAACGGAGCCGATGGCATCAACGAAGCTAACTATCGGTACGCTAACCTACCGCCGACGGTAGGTCTCATGGCCATAAGTAATTCTTGGACAAAAACCTACTGGCAATGGTAGGCTACCTACCATCGATAGTACGTCCCGATGGCAAAGATGGAAATTTGGGCCAGAACTCTATCGCAGACGGTACGACTTTACCTACCGTGCGCGATAGGTCCCAGCATGAGCAGTTTTAATCTAATTTTAGCTCTAATTGGATGTAATTTTTCCTATTAATAGGCTATTCTGCCATTAGGGCAAAGGGGGGCAGCAATTAGGGGTTAATTTAGGTTAGACGATTCTTCAATTTTTACATTCAATTAGTTAGGTTATTTTTAGATTTTCAGTAAATTAGTTCTTGGAGATCAAGATTTGAAGATCAAGATTTCAATCTTCAATTGGGCGACACAAGAGACAAGCTCGGGAGATTTCCGAGACTTCGAGCACAGCTTCAATCTTCCTCCTAAGCTTCCTTTTCTTTAATCTTTTTAAATTTAATGTTAATTTCAGTTTATGACAATGATTAGTGAGTTGTTCTTGATGTTTCAATGAGGGTTGAATCCTAGTTCTTGATTACAATGATTTTGGTTTAATTTGATGATTTCGATGTTTGTTTTTAATTAGATTGTTCTCCAATTGTGTTTGTTTGCAACTTAATTGTTGCAATATTAGATTTATCACAAGAATGCTTGGATTTGAAAAAGAAAGAGCGTTCTAGGGAAACCAATTGGAGGTTAATTGGGGCAATTGATTAGAGATATGATTTTCCACTTTTAGGTCCTTTAAATCACCTAATATTACTGCACTCATAATTGGTTAGGAAGAAAAGAGATTTTCCTCTAAGGAATAGTGAGTAGGGTGGCTTTCACCTAGAGATAGGGATTGCCCGATTTATAGTGATGACCCAACTTAATTAATTCAACATGTTTTTCTTTAAAGTTTTCCAATTGAATTAGTGACAAGGATTAGGGGGATTCCACAATCCAAACTCTTACTTTTATAAGTTTTTAAAACCATTATTTTATTACTTTGCTTTATTTAGTTGTTAAACCACTTTCAGCTTTTTAATTTAATTCTTCTTTAGACTAAACAGAGACAGGATTAGTACTCAAGCCTTTATCGTTCCTTAAGATTCGATACTCGGGTACAACTTGTTTACTACAGTGATAGGTTCACTTGCCTGTTGCTTAGTTTAGTAGTTGATCCCCCCTCTCCCCCTTATTTTTAAAACGTACAAATCAATTTTTTGGCGTTGTTATTGGGGAACAACAACTTAAAGAAAGTCGTTTATTTAGTGCTTTAGTCATTCTTTTCGTTTTTGTTTTTCTAGTTTGAATGGTCTTTGTCTTTGCATCATTCAGTTAATTTTTTGTTTATATTTTTTAATTGTGCTCTATCTTCATGGAATTGATCACGTTTTCTTTTGTGCATATCATGTGCTATTAGTTTATGCCCCTAAAGAAAAGGGGTGAATTGATACTATTTGATCCAGCTCCAGAATGCACGCTGTGGGGTGCCCACTGCGCCCTTCAATTTTGAATGACAGGCACTGGTGGAATATTGGTCATCCAAAAGATGAAACACGAACCAAAAGTTCCACTAATTGATAATCCTCTCTTTGTACCGCTTCCACCACCACTGATGGCAGAGCAACCTATGGCAGAATGAAAGATGGCAGAGTATGCCCGACCGTACATCTCTGGGATGCAGTCCAGTATAGCAAGACCGAGGGTAGAGGCAAACAATTTCGAGATAAAGGCGAATATTATACAAATGCTGCAAAACAACATTCAATTTGACAGAATTCGGATGAGGATCGAAATGCTCATATCAGAAATTTCTTAGAGATGTGCGACACCTTAAGATAAATAAAGTTTAGGAAGGCAAAGTCCTAGCTTAAGTCACTACTGTCAGGATCGATAACTTCATGGGATTTATTGGTGGAAAAGTTCCTAGGGAGGTACTTTCCTCCAGGGCAAACAACTAAGTTAAGGGACGAGATTCTTTCATTCCAAGAAATAAATGGAAAAAGCCTCTATGAGGCCTAGGAACGATGGAAGGAGCTTTTGAGGGAGTGTCACCACCATGGTCTAGATTTGGGATACAAATTCAGAGCTTTTACAATGGAGTATCGTTCAGGTTGTGACAACTGATAGACGTCTCAACTGGACGGTCTATAGACACAAGACCCCTCAACAGGTTTACGATCAGATAGAACAAATTGCCATGACCAGCTATACCTAGGGAGGGCAACGATGGATGTAACGTCCCACTCGGTAGGCATTTTGGGCGACCTCGAGAGGGTGTTTGTCGTGAACATAGAAGTCGGGTCTAACATAGTGAAACCTAATAATTTATGGTACTCATTTTTTTAGTGATTTAAAATACTCGCTAATCTCGTATAAGTTTTAAAGTGGTATATTTTTTTAAGGAAGTATTTTATCTTTTATTAATAATATTATTATTTTTATTAGTATTTTTTTATATACATTTTAGATTATTATGGTTGTTTTAAAAAAAACAAAACAGCCAATTGTCTTGAGAAGAGCTCCACTTGGCGCGTTGCATGCATGAGGAATTGTAGTATATATAAATATATATATATATATATATGTATATGTGTGTATTGAGGAGGAGAAATAGTTACTGCCTTTTTCTTCTCCTTCCTCCTCTCGGCTTCAGTAGACAGTAATAGGTAAGGTTTCTTTTATTTATTTATTTTTTCTTTTCTTCGTTTCTTTTTTCTTTTTTTTTAATTTGTGTAGCTCTTTAGTTCCCTTTTTATTATTTTAATAATTGTATAATTTTAGTATGGTATAGTGTAGAGATTTCTTGAAGTTCTAATAATTATGCATGTTAGCTAATATATTTTTAGATATATATATTTTTTATAAGTTCTAATTTTTTGTTTTAGCTAGAAGTTGGAGTTAGTTTTTTTTTTATATATAATTATTTGGGTTAGGTAAGTTTTAATTTATTTTCTTCTCTTTGATGGGTTGTAGAGTTTAATTTTAGAGTCTTGAGATGAGGTATTTAGGGTATACTGTGGTTTAAAGTTAGTTAATTTTTGTTTTGGTTTCTCTTATTTGGTTTTATATAAATTTATTTTATTTAATTTTTCTTGGTATAATTCTTTCATGATTTTGGTAGAGGTAGACCTAAATTGTGGTAAATGAGTTTTAGTGTACTTTCTTTTATATATAATTTCAGTATACGTAACTGTTTATATTTATATATATATTTTTAGTATAAATTTTTATTACATATACTTACATGTACAGTTTTAATATATATATATTTAGTATATATATTTACATGTGTATTTTTAGTATACATACTTACAGGCAAATATTTCAATTGTTTATGTATATATAATATATATATATTTTTATATGAATAGTTTGTATATGTAATATATATTTGTGGCACATTATTGGTGTAAATAAATTCTACTACATAGCTTTATATATATATATATATACATATTTGTAGTATACATAATTGTTGCGAATAATTTTAGTATATATGTAGTTGGTATATATATATATTTTTAGCATGTATGGGATTTTCTTTTTATATAAAATAATTATCGTAAATAAAGTCTTCTATATATATATATATATTTTAGTACATAACTGTGTGTACATTTTTATATACATAACTTTTGTAACTAATTTTGGCATTCATAAATTTTATATGTATTTTTGGTTTAAACGATTCTTGAAAATGATTTCTAACATTTATGGTTTTATATATAATATTGGTATACTTAACTTTCGTGACTAATCTTGATATATATATACACCTAATTTTTGTATATGGCGTTAGCATATATAATTTTAGTATTATTTTTAGTATTGATGGGTTAAGATGTTCGGGCTCTTTGGATTAGTATATGTTTAGTTATATCCTAGGTACATAAGGAGTTATTACTTTTATTTTCGGAGGCGAATAGAAATATTTGGATTTATACTTAAGTGTTTATTAGTATCGTGTTTGTAGGATTATAGCACCAGAACCGCATCCAGGTGAGTCTACAAACCCGGTTTTCTAATATTATTTTTAAATATTACGAGACTTGTAAAATGTGTTTCCTAAATCTGTTACAAATATATACTACATTCACATGACATAATTTAGCATGTTTTTCGGAGATGCTCTCCACAATATGTTACCTGTTTCTTTGAAAATACATAGGAGCCGTGCTCCATATAGGTGTGGCCTTTTCAAAATGATTTATAGTTCTATGAAGCAGGATTTGGTTATACACAGGTTTTCCTGGGAATATTTATATGTTGGAAAATATTCTAGTCTTGAAAAGCTACACCATTTTGACATGCATGAGTATAACTCTGGCATAATTGTGTGAAATTTGCATAAGCATGTGTTGAATTGGCATATGGGAATTTTTGCTGAAAATATTTATGACTGGATTCTGTCTTGACGGCCGGGCAAGCAGCATTTCTATTTATAGACACATATGGAAACCTATTTTGACCAGGGTTACAGTTCTGGTTATGATCATGTGTTCAGAAGCATCAAAGGATTGCACTGCACGTGGCTAGTGCCACGTACGATGCCCTCTTCCGATGGCATGGATATTTTAGACTCGGGAGAGTGGATCCACTTGAAGAGGAGCGTAGACCGCGGAGGGTGTGGCCCAATCGATCTACGTGGATAACGCATCATACTCTGCGGTGGGGTTCAACCGCTTAGTGGAGAAGGGGTTCGAAATCGAGGTTGGTCCCAGAGCAGGCCTGGTAGGTGCCCCAAGAGTTTGTAGCCTGTTTTGACCAGTGATATGGGAATGCGGTTGTTTGGTAATCGAGCGCTCGTATGGTCTTTGGCTGGTTTTGACTACGAGATGCCAGAACTTTGTTCCGATGACCTCGTCATGGGATCCGAACTTTATCTGTGGAGCCCAAATATGTCATTGCATGTTTCTTTAAATTCGGGTGTTGAAGCTGCACTGATGTGTCTTGATTTGCTCAGAATTCCCAGCTGTGCTCGAAACCCTCATGTCGGTTCAAGCATCAGTATTGTTAAAATAATAAAGGAAACTATTTTTTTATAACTTGCATGAACTGTTTTTGTGAAACTGCATCATCATTTTTTCAAAGAAATCACTGAGACGCACACGTGCGTGGACTCACTGAGCGTTCGCACTCACGTTTTCTATATCATGTTTTCTCCTCAGATTAACTCGGGACATACAGAGGCATGGTACGCTGCTAAAGTTTTGGGCTTGGAGTTTTGGATACATTTTTCCCTGGAAGGATATGTATTTATGTGCTGTTTTTCATAGACTCGAGCCGATTGTAAAGTTCCTCTTTTATTTTGTCGTAAGGTTTCGATGATGTAAGATACTTTTAGTTTTGAATTAAAGTAACTTCATAAAGTTTCTCTTAAACCTTGTATTTGAGCGCACTATTAGTATCCAATTTACCGAACTTTTCCGCTACGTACTTTTTGTATATACCTATAAGTGTTATTCTAGGATAGTGTTTGTATTTTTGGACTTATAGTTCAGTGCCGAGAGGCACGCAGATACCCTACTCAGCCGCAGTTGACCTAGTGGCTGGGTTGGGTGTGTCATAGGTTGTATCAGAGCCCTAGGTTCGATTCGTGGATGGAGCCAGTAGATTCTGGAAGAGTACTAGGGGCCAACTGCATAGCTTTATTTTGCTCGAAGACATTTAAGTTCCCTTTTCTCTTTCGTTTTGCTCATCGTGTTATTAATCTTGTAGGAACAATGCTCCTTTGTATATGATGTCATATCTTTTGCCATAACCACAATAAGAGGACATATAGATATATTAAGTATTTGAGATGATGATGGTTCAACTGAGAGAGTACTAAGATTATTTGAGTCATCAAAAGAGGTTATTTGTTCGAGACTTGTAGCTCGATTGAGGGATTTCGTGGGCCATAATTTTAGTATATGCCTAAGACCAATTGACTCACATTTATGATTTATGAAGCATGTATTTTGAATTGTATTTTATGCTCTTAGTCATCAAGTATGTGACTTGATAGTAAAACCCGTATAGCTAATAAATACTATTCTTATTTGTCCCTAGTTTTATTACATCTTGTATTATTGTGAAGTTGATTGATGGTAATGTTTTATTGATCATGAATATGAGATATAAAATCAATTCATAAATACATATTGAGAATATTGTATTGGACATGACCCAAAGTAAAGAAGAAATATTGCATGGGTTCAAGTTATGTATTTCTTCTCAGTTTTATATTTGGTGTCCTTTGACCTAATGTTTCTAATGCTTCTTGCATGGGAGAAAATATGTTTTGACACAGTCAGACGTCACTTTTAATTAGGTGATTATTATGACTATTGGTTGGCTTATTTTCTTGTCATGGCTTTAATATTGGAGATAGTGAAAAGGATTTGTCCCTCTCTTTTTAGAGAGAGATATCCATGGGCCCCTTGATATGGAAGACTGGAAAATATGCATGGACATGCTCAAATAAGTATTAATAAGGATCATTAATATTATTTGTTGGAACAGTCTGCCTGGTGATCAAGTAAATGGTTAATTAAGTTTTATAAGGATGACTCGGTCCATGCCTTATACTTAATTAGGATATCGTGTGACAAAAGAACTAAATATTAAATCTTATACTAGGTTATTATTGCTTTTACTTAACTTGGGTAAGCATAATGTCTTGCTAGAGGGCGCTTATGTTTTGTGAATAAATGTCTAGGACATTTTTCATTCACTGCCAACGTTAAGTGAACCTACAGGGTCACATGCATAGACGATCTTGCGAGCATAATGTGCACGTCCAATGAATCTAGATTGTGTCCAGATTCGTTGAACGTATACAAAAGGGGAATCAGATTCCATATTGTATTTTCTGGAAAGTTAATAAGTAGCTAATTTTATTTAATCGAATAAATGAAATTAATTACTTTATATTACTCATCCAATCATTAGATGATTATAAGAATAGACGGACGAGATTAAACTGTCATTAGATGACAATTAGGGTTTTGATATTAACATCTATAAAAGGTTATGTTAACCTTTTCTCTGTGGCCGTCTTTTTATCTGATAAAAGAAAAACAAAACTCTAAAAAACCTAGAACGACGATATAGTATCTAGCTTCCTCTCTCCGAAATTCCATCTTTTACCAGATAGTCAGGATTAGTTCTGACCAGTTTTCAGAACACAGAAGGGGCTAGCACCCAATCGCTTGCAGAGGAGTTCGTTGCGTGGATGCCAGTAGAGGGTGAAGCGTAAATAGCAGCGCCTCGACATCAAACAGTCAAAAACATTGAGGTAATTTCTATTCAATCGGTTTTTCTAGTACGTGCAGATCCTATTAGTGGATTTCTGTAGTTTTATTTTATTTGTTTTTGCTTATGGTTTCCAACAGTGGTATCAGAGCCTCGTACATGCTAGTTTTACGGATTTTATCTGTTACCGCTTTGATTACATGTGTTGTTTTCAATCGGTATTATAGTAAGGTTTCTAATTAGTGTAATAATCAAAGTAAATTGAACTATATGATTCGCATATATCATATTCTGTTTTACTTATTAATGCGATTAAATAAACATAATGTTGCTACTGCCAAATTGTTTGGCGTACAGGCTGTAATCTGTACAATTTAACTGTTAAACTAATATATAGAATCACATAATTTAATAGTTAACTGTTAAACAAAAATTTCTGGCAGGATGATTTTAAGGTTTATGATGGCAGTAACTCATTCAATGATTTTAGGGAGCTCCCTTGTTGTTTTTGTCATGTTTATTTCTATCTTTAGATGCATGGTGCATAGCATGACCCTTTACCTCTTGTGGTTGATTGGTTTATTTTGTTAATGGGTTGTAATGTTTTTAAATACGGCCTGCGTGTCGTCGTTTTCATTGATGTAATATTATCAAGCTTTACTAGAATAGGTTAATTCTATTTCCTATTCCTATGTATATTTTTCTGTCCTATGTAACAAGATTAGAAGGCCAAGACGTTAGAGGCAAGCTCATGGAGATGAAGACTTACCTAGATTGACCTTTGACTTCCATGAGGCTCGTGGAAGTCAATATAGGATTAGGGCCATGCTATGACACGTTTTATTCGATGTATATATTATGCATGTGATGTTTAGTTTATTTCCATTTATTTTATTAGATATATGTTTTATGAAATAATATATAAGTAAAAGGAAGAAGGTTTTTGAAACCATGTAAAAATTAAGTCGTAAAATGCCTCCCATGATCATAAGCACTTTTCCATGCTTGGATCATCATTTTGTCTCATTGTCAAAGCAAGAGATAAATGGTTACCTAAGTAGAGAAAGATGGAAACCGGTGATATCCATATGCTCGGAATGGTTTGGCTTAACTAGGCTATCAAAGCGGTTTTGAGCCTAGGGCATCATATGGGATTTTGCCGGTACATATAGATGTCAATCCCATTAATCCATTTTTCTCTAATTATGGGTGTTAAGCCAAAGTTTACTTATGATTAGAATAAAATGAATTTTTCTACCCATGATTTATATCAAGTTTGAATATTTCAGGGAAAAATTAATGCTTCATTTATTTAATTTTACTTTGAAAATTCTATGTAGATAATGGCCTCAAACAATTCAAACACCTCGTTGCGATCTGTGCTTGAAAAGAATAAGCTTAGAGGGACTAACTTTCTTGACTGGGCACGAAATTTAAGAATTGTCCTTAAACAAGAAAAAAGCTATATGTACTTGAGAACCCTATCCCTAATCAACCAGCTAACAACGCTCCTAGAGTCGAAAAGGATGCTTATAGTAAGCACAAGGATGATTCTAACGATGTGACATGTCTCATGTTGGCTACAATGGAATCTGAGTTGCAAAAGCAATTCGAGGAAGTTGAGGCTTATGAGATGATAAAACAGCTCAAGGAAATGTTCCAAGAGCAAGCACGTCAAGAGAGATATCTTACTACTAAGGCGTTGAATAGCTGCAAAATGACCCCTGGCACTTCAGTTAGTGCTCATGTACTTAAGATGAAAGGGTATTTTGATCAGCTTGAAAAACTTGGAGCACCTGTAAGTCATGACTTGGCTACTGATATGATCTTAGCCTCTTTGACTTCTGACTATGATCAGTTTGTCATGAACTTTAATATGCATAATATGGAAAAGTCCATAAATGAATTGCACGGGATGCTCAAGTAGGCTGAACAAAACATTAGGAAGACTACTCCTAATGTTTTGATGGTTCAGAAGGGGCAGTTCAAGAAGAACAAGGGAAAGGGAAAGGGAAAGGATATGGCCAAGAAGGGTAAAGGCAAGCAGAAGCCCAAGCCCAAGGTTAAACCACCAAAGGAAGGGACTTGCTTCCACTGCAACGAACCTGGTCATTAGAAGAGGAATTGCAAGTTCTACTTGGAAGAGAAGAAGAAGCAAAAGGCCAGTGAGACTGCCGCTTCAGGTATTTTCGTTATAGAAATTAATGTCTACTCCTACTTCATGGGTATTAGATACCGGATGTGGAGCTCACATTTGTGTAAATGTACAGGGACTCAAAACGAGTAGATCTTTGGCAAAAGGAGAGGTAGACCTGCAAGTTGCAAATGGGGCAAAAGTTGCTGCTGTAGCTGTTGGGACATTTGATTTACTTTTGCCTACTGGGCTTATAATTGACCTTAAAGATTGTTATTATGTTCCTGCTATGAGTAGGAACATCATTTCAGTTTCTTGTTTGGATATTGATGGTTTTGAGTTTAATACTAAGAATGTAAAAGTTCTATATATAAAAATGGTATTTTCTATGGGGATGTCTCTTTATGTAATGGATTTTACATTCTTAACCTACATGATTCCATTAGTAAGCACATATATAACATAAATACAAAGAAATTTAAATCTAATGATTTAAATCAAACTTACTTCTGGCATTGTTGTTTGGGCCACATAAATGAGAAACGCATATCCAAACTCCATCAAGATAGCTTTTATCTTCATTCGACCTTGAGTCGTATGAAAAATGCGATTCTTGTTTATTGGGGAAAATGACTAAGAGTCCATTTGCAGGACAAAGTGAAAGGGCTACCGATTTATTAGAACTTATACATACTAATGTATGTGGACCAATGAACATACAAGCCAGAGGAGGTTTTCAGTATTTCATTACATTCACAGATGATTTCAGTAGATATGGTTATGTCTATCTAATGAAACATAAATCCGATTCCTTTCAAAAGTTTAAGGAATTTAAAAATGAAGTACAGAATCAACTTGGAAGGAGTATCAAATTACTTCAATCAGATCGAGGTGGTGAATACTTAGGCCAAGAGTTTGATGAACATCTAAAACATTGTGGGATAGTATCACAATTAACTCCACCAGGAACACCATAATGGAATGGTGTGTCTAAACGCAAAAATTAAACTCTATTGGATATGGTTCGATCTATAATGAGTCAAACAGATCTTCCAATTTCTTTTTGGGGTTATGCTCTAGAAACTGCTGCATTCATATTAAATAGAGTTCCATCTAAAGTTGTTCAGAAGACACCATATGAGATATGGACCGGGAAACAACCTAGTTTAGCTTTTCTCAAAATTTGGGATGTGATGCTTATGTGAAGCGATCCTTATCTAAAAAACTAGCACCCAAATCTGATAAGTGTCTATTTGTGAGATATCCTAAGAAAACTAAAGGATACTCTTTCTATCTTCCATCTGAAAACAAAGTGTTTATTGCTCGGAACGGAATTTTCCTTGAAAGGCAATTCATGTCCAAAAGAGTTAGTAGGAGTAGAATCTATCTTGAAGAAGCTCAAGGACAGCAAACCATTTCTGAACCGAGTATGGACACTCACTTGGACTCACGTATTCATACTGAGCCTGAACCTTTGACACAAGGCCCAAGAAGGTCTGGCAGGATTCTTCAGATACTACAGAGATATGGATTTCTTGTGACTGAGAATCATAATGTTGATCTTATTGGTCAAGGTGAACCTAATTCCTACCAAGAGGCTATTCATAGTCCTGAATCTAACAAATGGCTAGAGGATATGAAATCAGAAATGCAACCCATGCATGATAATCAAGTTTGGAATTTGATTGATCTACCTGAAAGTTGCAAGACGGGTTTTCAAAAAGAAAACTGACATGGATGGCAATGTGCACACTTACAAAGCACGATGGGTAGCAAAAGGTTATAGACATACTCATGGTATTGACTATGATGAAACCTTTTCTCCAGTTGTAATGCTTAAGTCAATTAGAATTCTACTTAACATTGCAGCATATTATGATTATGAAATATGGCAAATGGATGTTAAAACTACTTTTTCTTATTGGAAATCTATTGGAGTATGTGTATATGACACAACCTGAAGGTTTTATTCACCCATCGAATTCTAGTAAAGTGTGTAAACTTCAAAGATCCATTTATGGCTTGAAGCAAGCATCTCGAAGTTGGAATCTTTGTTTTGATGAAGCAATTAAAGAATTCAATTTCATCAAGAATGATGATGAACCTTGTGTCTACAAAAGGGTTACAGAAAATGCAGTAGTCTTCTTAGTACTCTATGTCGATGACATCTTGTTAATTGGGAATGATATCCCCACTTTGCAATGTGTAAAAACTTGGGTGGGGAAGTGTTTTTCAATGAAAGATTTAGGTGAAGCAGCCTATATTCTAGACATTAGGATCTATCGAGATAGATCTAAAAACCTAATTGGCCTAAGTTAAAGTGGATATATTGACAGGGTACTGAAAAAGTTCAGTATGCAAGATTCTAAGAGAGGATTCTTGCCAATGTCACATGGCGTTAAACTCAGTAAGTCTCAAAGTCCTACCACAACGGAGGATATAGAACGCATGAGTAAGATTCATTACGCTTCTGCAATTGGATCTATTATGTACGCCATGTTATGCACTACCCCAGATGTCTCGTGTGCATTAAGCATGACTAGCAGATTCCAGTCAAATCCTTGTGAACCACATTGGACTATAGTAAAAAATATTCTCAAGTACTTAAGAAGGACTAAAGAGATGTTTTTTATCTACGGAGGTCAAGAAGGAGAGCTTGTTGTAAATGGTTACGCGGATGCTAGCTTTCAAACTGATGTAGATGATTTTAGATTGCAATCTGGATTTGTGTTTTCTTTGAATGGAGGTGTTGTGAGCTGGAAGAGTTCAAAGCAAGATACCGTGGCCGATTCTACTACAGAGGCTGAGTATGTGGCTGCTTCTGATGCAGCCAAGGAGGCAGTTTGGATCAGAAAGTTCATTACAGAACTAGGTGTGATTCCTAGCATTGTGAACCCAGTGGACCTATATTGTGATAATACAGGAGCCATTGCACAAGCTACGGAACCTAGATATCATCAACGATCCAAATATATTCTCAAGCATTTGCATCTCATTCGAGAAATTATTGAGTGTGGAGATGTTAAAATTTACAAAGTACACACCAATGACAATGTCGCAAATCCATTGACAAAGCCACTCCCACAACTTAAGCATGAGAGTCATACTAGGTCAATGGGTTTCAGAGTCATGTAAAATTGGTAGTAGGGCAAGTGGGAGATTGTTAGTATATGCCCTAAGACCAATTGACTCACATTTATGATTTATAAAGCATGTATTTCTGAATTGTATTTTATGCTCTTGGTCATCAAGTATGTGACTTGATAGTAAAACCCTTATAGCTAATAAAATACTATTCTTATTTGTCCCTAGTTTTATTACATCTTGTATTATTGTGAAGTTGATTGATGGTCATGTTTTACTAATCATGAATATGAGATATAAAATCAATTCATAAATACATATTGAGAATATTGTATTGGACATGACCCAAAGTAAAGAAGAAATATTGCATGGGTTCAAGTTATGTATTTATTCTCAGTTTTATATTTGGTGTCCTTTGACCTAATGTTTTTAATGCTTCTTGCATGGGGAGAAAATATGTTTTGACATAGTCAGACGTCACTTTTAATTAGGTGATTATTATGACTATTGGTTGGCTTATTTTCTTGTCATGGCTGGAATATTGGAGATAGTGAAAGGGATTTGTCCCTCTCTTTTTAGAGAGAGATATCCATGGGCCCTTGATATGGAAGACTGGAAAATATGCATGGACATGCTCAAATAAGTATTAATAAAATATGCATGGACATGCTCAAATAAGTATTAATAAGGTATTATTAATATTATTTGTTGGAACAGTCTGCCTGGTGATCAAGTAAATGGTTAATTAAGTTTTATAAGGATGACTCGGTCCATGCCTTATACTTAATTAGGATATCGTGTGACAAAAGAACTAAATATTAAATCTGATGCTAGGTTGTTATTTCTTTTACTTAACTTGGGTAAGCATAATGTCTTGCTAGAGGGCGCTTATGTTTTGTGAATAAAGGTTTAGGACATTTTTCATTCACTGCCAACGTTAAGTGAACCTACAGGGTCACATGCATAGACGATCTTGCGAGCATAATGTGCACGTCCAAGGAATCTAGATTGTGTCCAGATTCGTTGAACGTATACAAAAGGGGAATCAGATTCCATATTGTATTTTCTGGAAAGTTAATAAGTAGCTAATTTTATTTAATCGAATAAATGAAATTAATTACTTAATATTACTCATCCAACCATTGGATGATTATAGGAATAGACAGACGAGATTAAACTGTCATTAGATGACAATTAGGGTTTTGATATTGACAGGTATAAAAGGTTATGTTAACCTTTTCTCTGTGGCCGTCTTTTTATCTTATAGAAGAAAAACAAAACCCTAAAAACCCTAGAACGAGGATATAGTATCTAGCCTCCTCTCTCTGAAATTCCATCTATTACCAGATAGTCAGGATTAATTCTGAACAGTTTTCAGAACACAGAAGGGGCTAGCATCCCGATCGCTTGCAGAGGAGTTTATCGCGTGGATAATAGTAGAGGGTGAAGCGTAAACAGCAATGCCTCCACATCAAACAGTCAAAAACATTGAGATAATTTCTATCCAATCGGTTTTTCTAGTATGTGCAGATCCTATTGGTGGATTTCTGTAGTTTTATTTTATTTGTTTTTGCCTACGGTTTCCAACACATAAGGTATTAGGGGAAAACTCTGATGACTTGCGGTATATTAACTCCACAAAAAGCGAGTGTACAATTCTTATTAGGTATAAAATGTAATTTATATCGATTTTTGTCATCCCTACTTTTATGATACCAAAGAATTCATGCACCTTGTAAAGTCAACATTTTTATTGCTGTTGTCACAACAGAAAGAGTGCTCCAGTTCTTAGTTCGGTATTTGATACATATTGTGTAGATATTACTTCACACTGTCGATCGGTGAATGTAAAGATGGAGGTGAGCCTATTAGGGTGGAGCTAGTGATACAGTTAGCTTGATAAGGAAAGCAATAAGGGATGACGAGGGTAGGTAAACTAGAAGCTAAGTTTCTTAGGATTTGAAATATTAGTATATCTTGTGAGTAAGTGATCGACAATCTAATACGAAAGTTGGGAAACCATTGATATAGTTGTTGAAATCTTTCTTTGTTTTCGCTATAAGTTTCATTCAGAGTACTTTTGATAAGCTCAGTGTTAGACCATAGTCTTTAAGAAGAAGATATGCCTAAACTGGGCTGGTGTACTTGCATTGTTCTAGGATTCTTTAGTTTACACTGTACATATGTGTTAAACATATGTGTTAAGCATAAATCTAGTTTTGTGAGTGTGAATCTTTAGTGGCTGTATATAATCTGAAAGAGCCTAGGATCGTGTTGCTCGCAAATTATGTTAGGTATGATACATCAATGGCATATTTGTATGTATGCTCTACCTCATGCATCAAAAACTATTTTTTATTAATTTAGAGGATGTTCCACTCTTTATTTGATGTACAATCCTAGTGTGCGGTGTTCTGTATGTAAGTTTTAACCTATAAGATAAGATTTAGGTATTTAACATTGAACAGGTGCTTTTGGAAAGGACGGTGGAAGTGCAAAGAGATCGTAATTGTTTCAATCATTTGAGGGATAGGGTGTGATAGTAAGAACGGATTGGTTAACTAGACATTGGAATATACATATTGTGGGTGGAATTTAGTTAAATCAGCCAATGTTTCTAATCTTTAGAGAATCACTTTATACGCAAGAGTAATATTAGAAACTCACAATAGAAGACTACTAAGGATAACGTACTCGTGTAGCTAGTCTGGCGAAAAGTTGAAGTTGTAACTTGTATCAGTGTAAGGGAGTTATTAGATATCTTTAAAAGAAACTGACGACCTCACCTCCGAAATGGGGAGTTGAGCCTAGGATAGAATAAAAAACAGAGGATGAGCTGATGTTTCAAACCACGTATTAGATGGACTGCCCATAGACACTGAAGCAGAAGTAGTTGAAGGTATAATTAAAATCTATTCTTAACCAGCAAAAGTACGTAGTAATCCTGGAGCTACGCGTTCTTTTGGGGGTTTCCTTTTTCATAAAACATATTCCTATACCTTCTGTTATCGCGCATTATCAGCTGATAGCTAGCACTCCTATAGGCATGAGTAAAATGACTGAGGTAAGGAAGAAGGATGGAACCCTCAGGATATGTACAAATTACAAAGGATTGAATAGTGTGACAATCAAGAACAAATATCTACTTCCACTTATTGATGAATTAATTGATTAATTCTTAAGAGCGGGATGTTTTTTCTAAATTAGACCTAAGATAAGGATATTATTGGCATTAAGACAGGAGAAGTGAAGAAAATATTTTGATGATGGCTTTCAACACACGATATAGGCCTTATGAGTCTGTCTTTATGCCATTTGGATGGACAAATGAACCTGCGACATTTATGGAATTGGTGCATAGGATTTTCTGTCCTTACTTGGAAAAGTTTGTGGTGATTTCCATTAATGATACTTTGATGTATTGACCTAATCTCGAAGCACATGAACAACACCTTTGAAGAATGTTGTAAACCCTACAGGAGCATAAGTTGTACATCAAGTTTAGTGAATGTGGGTTTTGGATGGCGGTAAGTGACTTCTTTAGGGCATGTGATTACTCAAGGAGGAGTATCAATAGATCCAGCAAAAGGGGAAGCAGTGACTGATTGGGCGCAACCCAAAACATCAATAGAGGTACACATCTTCTTAGATATGGAAGGACATTATGGGAGATTCATAACAGAATTTTTTTTAGAATCGTTAGACCTTTAATGCAACTTGAAAGGAAAGCCACTGTGTTTAAATGGGTGGAGAAGTGTGAGAGGCAGTTTCAGTGCAAGATAGATAAGTCGTTTCTTAGGGTCCAACCAAATTGAAGAATTATGATTGGAATTATCAAACAAATAATATGGAACAGGTAGCTATAGTGCGACTAGGGTGTGGTGACTTCACTTATATGGGGAAAGTATGAGATCTTTATTGATATCAAAATTTATTGTACTCGTTTTCCCTAGAAGATTTAAATATAAGACAATGTCGATGGATGGAACTGCTGGAGGAATATCGGTGCCCAAATAACTACCCATCTAGGAAAGGCGAATGTGGTGGCAGATGCATTGAATAGAAAAACGAAGATATCAAGTCTTAGCTTAACATCCACCCTACAACAAGATATTAAAAGCACCCAAAAGAGCAACAAGGAATTCTAGGAGTTTAAAGGCTGTGTGGAAACTAAGAAAATTGGAGAATTTTCAAACATTAGAGGATGATAGGAGCCTGTATTTTCAAATCTGGTTGTGTGTACCCGATGAAACTGAACTTAAGCATAAGATCCTAGAGAAAGCCTACTAAAGCAAATATTCAGTGCATCCTGGAAAGTATGAAATGTTCAAAGACTTAAAGCAAAAGTTTTGGTGGAATGGAATGAAGAAAGAGATTACGGCGTATGTAGCAGCCTTTCTTACTTGTCAAAGGGTTAAAGCAGAGCATCAAAAGTCATCAGCATTACTACAACCACTACTTGTCCCAAATGGAAATGGGATCATGTGACAATGGACTTTGTCACAGGATTGCCCCGGACCAAGGGGTATAAGGATGCTATCTTGGTGATCATTGATCGTTTAACGAAAGTGGCTCATTTTATTGCCATTAATATGACATACTCTTTGGACAAGTTGGCGCAAATTTACGTAGATGATATTGTTCGACTCCATGGGGTGTTCATTGATATTGTATCCGATAAAGACCCGAGGTTTACCTCAAAGTTTTGGCCCAAGTTCCAGGCAGCTACGGGGACCAATCTAAGTTATAGCACCACAGCACACCCCTAAACCGACGGACAGTCCGAGAGAACAATTCAAACCCTGGAGGATATGTTGAGAGCTTGCGCCTTAGATTTTGGGAACAAGTGGGTTGACAATCTTGCTTGTGCTGAGTTTGCTTATAATAACAGCTACCACTCTTCGATAGAAATGACACTATTTGAAGCATTGTATGGTAAGAAATGCAGAACACACATGTATTGGGATGAGGTTGGAGTTCGAACTCATTGGAAACAAAGGAACTTGATGCTAGAGTTGGAGGAAATGCAGAAACAAGTTAGAATAATTCAAGATCGGCTTCGAGCAGCCAAAACTAGATAGAAGAGCTATGCCGATAATTGGAGAAGGGACCTAGAGTTTAGTGTGGGAGATCGAGTTTCTTGAAACTTACACCACATCGCGAAAAGCTTAGATGTCCAAGGGGAGGAAAGTTAAGCCCCCGATATGTCAGAGCGTTTGAAATTATTAACAAGGTTGGTAAAGTGGCATATCGGTTAGCCTTATTGAGTAAGCTGATAGGTATACATGACGTGTTTCATGTATTACAATTGAAGAAATATCATTCTGGACTAGATCATGTTCTCAATGATGACAAATTGGAGTTACGAGCCGATCTGTCGTACGAAGAAAAACCAGCCAAGATTATAGAACGAAATGTAAAAGAGTAATGTGGGAGACAGATTCCAATGTGTAAACTTGTATGGAGGCATCATGGAATTGAGGAGGCAACCTGTGAGACTGAGGAATATCTGAAGAGGAAATTGTTGGAATCCGTAGGCAAAAACAAAGTAAAATAAAACTACGAAAATCCACCAACAGGATCTGCACATACTAGAAAAACCGAATGGATAGAAATTACCTCAATGTTTTGATTGTTCGTTGTGGAGGAGCTGTTTTGTATGCTTCGCCCTCTACTAGTATCCACGCGACGAACTCCTCTGCAAGCGATCGGGATGCTAGCCCCTTCTGTGTTCTGAAAACTGTTCAGAACTGATCCTGACTATCGGGTAATCGGTCGTATTTCAAAGAGAGGAGGCTAGATACTATATCGCCGTTCTAGGGTTTAGGGTTTTGTTTTTCTTTAATCAGATAAAGGACGGCCACCAAGAAAAGGTTAACATAACCTTTTATAGCTGTCAATATCAAAAACCTAACTGTCATCTAATGACAGTTTAATCTCGTCCGTCTATTCCTATAATCATCCAACGGTTGGATGAATAATATTAAGTAATTAATTTCATTTATTCGATTAAATAAAATTAATTACTTATTAACTTACCAGAAAATACAATATGGAATCTAATTCCCATTTTGTATACATTCAACGAATCTGGACACAATCTAGATTCATTAAACGTGGACATTATGCTCACAAGATCGTCTATGCGTGTGACCCTGTAGGTTCTTTAACGTTGGCAGTGAATGAAAAATGTCCTAGACATTTATTCACAAAACATAAGCGGCCTCTAGCAAGACATTATGCTTACCCAAGTTAAGTAAATGTAATAATAACCTAGCATCAGATTTAATATTTAGTCCTTTTGTCACACGATATCCTAATTAAGTATTAGGCGTGGATCAAGTCATCCTTATAAAACTTAATTAACCATTTACTTGATCACCAGGCAGACTGTTCCAACAAATAATATTAATAACACCTTATTAATACTTATTTGAGCATGGCCATGCATATTTTCCAGTCTTCCCTATCAAGGGGCCCATTGATATCTATCTCTAAAAAGAGAGGGACAAATCCCTTTCACTATCTCCAATATTCAAGCCATGACGAGAAAATAAGCCAGCCAATAGTCATAATGATCACCTAATTAAAAGTGATGTTTGACTATGTCAAAACATATTTTCTCCCCATGCAAGAAACATTAGAAACATTAGGTCAAAGGACACAAAATATAAAACTGAGGTCGCATACTTATAACTTAAACCCATGCAATATTTCTTCTTCACTTTGGGTCATGTCCAAAACAATATTCTCAATATGTATTTATGAATTGATTTTATATTTCATATTCATGATCAGTAAAACTTGACCATCAATCAACTTCACACTAGTTTACAAGATGTAATAAACTAGGGACAAATAAGAATAGTATTTTATTAGCCATAAGGGTTTTACTATCAAGTCACATACTTGATGACCAAGAGCATAAAATACAATTCAAAAATACATGCTTCATAAATCATAAATGTGAGTCAATTGGTCTTAGGGCATATACTAATAATCTCCCACTTGCCCTACCACCAATTTGACATGACTCTCAAACCCATTGACCTAGTATGACTCTCATGCTTAAGTTATGGGAGTGGTTTTGTCATTGGATCTGCGACATTGTCATTGGTGTCTACTTTGCAAATTTTAACATCTCCACGCTAAAAAATTTCTCGAATGAGATGGAAACGCCTGAGAATATGTTTGGATCGTTGATGAGATCTAGGTTCCTTAGCTTGTGCAATGGCTCCTGTATTATCACAATATAGGTCCACTGGGTTCACAATGCTAGGAATTACACCTAGTTTTGTGATGAACTTTCTGATCCAAACTGCCTCTTTAGCTGCATCAGAAACAGCCACATATTTAGCCTCTGTAGTAGAATCGGCCACGGTATCTTGCTTTGAACCCTTCCAGCTCACAGCACCTCCATTCAAACAAAACACAAATCCAGATTGCGATCTAAAATCATCTACATCAGTCTGAAAGTTAGCATCCGTGTAACCATTTACAACAAGCTCTCCTTCTTGACCTCCGTAGATCAAAAACATTTCTTTAGTCCTTCTTAAGTACTTGAGAATGTTTTTTACTGCAGTCAAATGCGGTTCACCAGGATTTAACTGGAATCTGCTAGTCATGCTTAATGCATACGAGACATCTGGGTGAGTGCATAACATGGCGTACATGATAGATCCAACTGCGGAAGCGTAAGGAATCTTACTCATGTGTTATGTATCCTCCCTTGTGGTAGGACTTTGAGACTTACTGAGTTTAATGCCATGTGACATTGGCAAGAATCCTCTCTTAGAATCTTGCATACTGAACCTTTTCAATACCTTGTCAATATATCCACTCTGACTTAGGCCAATAAGTTTTTTATATCTATCTCGATAGATCCTAAAGCCTAGAATATAGGCTGCTTCACCTAAATCTTTCATTGAAAAACACTTCCCCAACCAAGTTTTTACACTTTGCAAAGTGGGGATGTCATTCCCAATTAACAAGATGTCATCGACATAGAGTACTAAGAAGACTACTGCATTTTCTGTAACCCTTTTGTAGACACAAGGTTCGTCATCATTCTTGATGAAATTGAATTCTTTAATTGCTTCATCAAAACGAAGATTCCAACTTCGAGATGCTTGCTTCAAGCCATAAATGGATCTTTGAAGTTTACACAATCTACTAGAATTCGAAGGATGAATAAAACCTTCAGGTTGTGTCATATACACATCCTCCAGTAGATTTCCATTAAGAAAAGTAGTTTTAACATCCATTTGCCATATTTCATAATCATAATATACTGCAATGGCTAGTAGAATTCTAATTGACTTAAGCATTACAACTGGAGAAAAGGTTTCATCATAGTCTATACCATGAGTTTGTCTATACCCTTTTGCTACTAATCGTGCTTTGTAAGTGTGCACATTGCCATCTATGTCAGTTTTCTTTTTGAAAACCCATTTACACCCTATGGTCTTGTAACCTTCAGGTGGATCAATCAAAGTCCAAACTTGATTATCATGCATGGATTGTATTTCTGATTTCATAGCCTCTAGCCATTTGCTAGATTCAGGACTATGAATAGCATCTTGGTAGGAATTAGGTTCACCTTGATCAATAAGATCAACATTATGATCCTCAGTCACAAGCAATCCATATCTCTGTGGTATCTGAGGAATCCTGCCAGACCTTCTTGGGCCTTGTGTCAAAGGTTCAGGCTCAGTATGAATACGTGAGTCCAAGTAAGTATCCATACTCGGTTCAGAAATGGTTTGCTGTCCTTGAGCTTCTTCAAGATAAATTCTACTCATACTAACTCTTTTGGACATGAATTCCCTTTCAAGGAAAATTCCGTTCCGAGCAATAAACACTTTGTTTTCAGATGGAAGATAGAAATAGTATCCTTTAGTTTCCTTAGGATATCTCCCAAATAGACACTTATCAGATTTGGGTGCTAGTTTTTTAGATAAGGATCGCTGCACATAAGCATCACATCCCAAATTTTGAGAAAAGCTAAACTAGGTTGTTTCCCGGTCCATATCTCATATGGTGTCTTCTGAACAGCTTTAGATGGAACTCTATTTAATATGAACGCAGCAGTTTCTAGAGCATAACCCCAAAAAGAAATTGGAAGACCTGTTTGACTCATTATAGATCGAACCATATCCAATAGAGTTTAATTTTTGCGTTTAGACACACCATTCCATTATGGTGTTCCTGGTGGAGTTAATTGTGATACTATCCCACAATGTTTTAGATGTTCGTCAAACTCTTGGCCTAAGTATTCACCTTCCATGTTGATTCTGTACTTCATTTTTAAATTCCTTAAACTTTTGAAAGGAATCGGATTTATGTTTCATTAGATAGACATAACCATATCTACTGAAATCATCTGTGAATGTAATGAAATACTGAAAACCTCCTCTGGCTTGTATGTTCATTGGTCCACATACATTAGTATGTATAAGTTCCAATAAATCGGTAGCCCTTTCACTTTGTCCTGTAAATGGACTCTTAGTCATTTTGCCCAATAAACAAGAATCGCATTTTTCATAAGACTCAAGGTCGAATGAAGATAAAAGCTATCTTGATGGAGTTTGGATATGCGTTTCTCATTTATGTGGCCCAAACGACAATGCCAGAAGTAAGTTTGATTTAAATCATTAGATTTAAATTTCTTTGTATTTATGTTATATATGTGCTTACTAATGGAATCATGTAGGTTAAGAATGTAAAATTCATTACATAAAGAGGCATCCCCATAGAAAATACCATTTTTATAAATAGAACTTTCACCATTCTTAGTATTAAACTCAAATCCATCAATATCCAAACAAGAAACTGAAATGATGTTCTTACTCATAGCAGGAACATAATAACAATCTTTAAGTTCAATTATAAGCCCAGTAGGCAAAAGTAAATCAAATGTCCCTACAGCTACACCAGCAACTTTTGCTCCATTTGCAACTTGCAGGTCTACCTCTCTTTTCGCCAAAGATCTACTCCTTTTGAGTCCCTGTACATTTACACAAATGTGAGCTCCACATCCGATATCTAATACCCATGAAGTAGAAGTAGACATATTAATTTCTATAACGAAAATACTTGAAGCGGCAGTCTCACTGACCTTTTGCTTCTTCTTTTCTTCCAAGTAGAGCTTGCAATTCCTCTTCCAATGACCAGGTTCATCGCAGTGGAAGAAAGTCCCTTCCTTTGGTGGTTTAACCTTGGGCTTGGACTTCTGCTTGCCTTTACCCTTTTTGGCCATATCCTTTCCCTTTCCCTTTCCCTTGTTCTTCTTGAACTGCCCCTTTTGAACTTAGGAGTAGACTTCCTAATGTTTTGTTCAGCCTGTTTGAGCATCCCGTGCAATTCATTTATGGACTTTTCCGTATTATGCATATTGAAGTTCATGACAAACTGATCATAGTCAGAGGTCAAAGAGGCCAAGATCATATCAGTAGCCAAGTCATGACTTACAGGTGCTCCAAGTTTTTCAAGCTGATCAAAATACCCTTTCATCTTAAGGACATGAGCACTAACTGAAGTGCCAGGGGTCATTTTGCAGCTATTCAACGCCTTAGTGGTAAGATAGCTTTCTTGACGTGCCTGCTCTTGGAACATTTCCTTGAGCTGTTTTATCATCTGATAAGCCTCAACTTCCTCGAATTGCTTTTGTAACTCAGATTCCATCGTAGCCAACATGAGACATGTCACATCGTTAGAATCATCCTTGTGCTTACTATAAGCATCCTTTTCGACTCTAGGGGCATTGTTAGCTGGTTGATTAGGGATAGGGTTCTCAAGTACATATAGGTTTTTTTCTTGTTTAAGGACAATCCTTAAATTTCGTGCCCAATCAAGAAAGTTAGTCCCACTAAGTTTATTCTTTTCAAGCACAGATTGCAACGATGTGTTTGAATTGTTTGAGGCCATTATCTATATAGAATTTGCAAAGTAAAATTAAATAAATGAAGCATTAAATTTTCCCTGAAATATTCAACACTTGATGTAAATTATGGGTATAAAAATTCATTTTATTCTAATCATAAGTAAGCGTTGGCTTAACACCCATAATTAGAGAAAAATGTATTAATGGGATTTACATCTACATGTACCGGCAAAATCCCATATGATGTCCTAGGCTCAAAACCGTTTTGATAGCCTAGTTAAGCCAAACCATTCCAAGCATATGGAAATCACCATTTTCCATCTTCCCCTACTTAGGTAACCATTTATCTCTTGCTTTGGCAATGAGACAAATTGATGATCCAAGCATGGAGAAGTGCTTATGATCATGGAAGGCATTTTATGACTTAATTTTTACATGGTTTCAAAAACCTTCTTCCTTTTATTTGTATATTATTTCACAAAACATATATAAAAAATAAAAGGAAATAAACTAAACATCACATGCATAATGTATATACATCAAATAAAACGTGTCATAACATGGCCCCAATCCTATATTGACATCAACGAAAACAACGACAAGCAGGCCGTATTTAAAAACATACAACGCATTAGCAAAATAAGCCAATCAATCACAAGAGGTAAAGGCCAATGCTATGCACCATGCATCTAAAGATAGGAAGAAACATGCAAAAAACAACAAGTGGGTTCCGGGGGCGAAGCCCCCGGAAGAAAATGGCGGTCCCTAAACCCTAAAATCATGCTGCCAGAAATTTTGTTTAACAGTTAAACATTAAATTATGTGATTCTGCATATTAGTTTAACACCTAAATTGCACAAATTACAGACTGTACGCCAAACAATTTGGCAGTAACAACATTCTGTTTAATTAATCGCGTTAATAAGTAAAACATAATATGATATATGCGAATCCTATAATTCAATTTACTCTGATTATTACACTAATCAGAAATCTTACTATAAGGCCGATTGAAAACAATCACATGTAATCAAAGCGGTAACAGATAAAATCAGTAAAACTAGTATGTATGAGGCTCTGATACCACTGTTAGAATCCGTAGGCAAAAACAAAGTAAAATAAAACTACGAAAATCCACCAACAGGATCCGCACATACTAGAAAAACCGATTGGATAGAAATTACCTCAATGTTTTGATTATTCGTTGTGGAGGCGCTGCTTTGTACACTTCGCCCTCTACTGGTATCCACGCGACGAACTCCTCTGCAAGCAATCGGGATGCTAGCCCCTTCTGTGTTCTGAAAACGGTTCAGAACTGATCCTGACTATCGGGTAATCAAGCCATGATGAGAAAATAAGCCAACCAATAGTCATAATGATCACCTAATTAAAAGTGATGTTTGACTATGTCAAAACATATTTTCTCCCCATGCAAGAAACATTAGAAACATTAGGTCAAAGGACACCAAATATAAAACTGAGAAGAAATACTTATAACTTACACCCATGCAATATTTCTTCTTCACTTTGGGTCATGTCCAATACAACATTCTCAATATGTATTTATGAATTGATTTTATATCTCATATTCATGATCAGTAAAACTTGACCATCAATCAACTTCACACTAGTTTACAAGATGTAATAAACTAGGGACAAATAAGAATAGTATTTTATTAGCTATAAGGGTTTTACTATCAAGTCACATACTTGATGACCAAGAGCATAAAATACAATTCAGAAAATACATGCTTCATAAATCATAAATGTGAGTCAATTGGTCTTAGGGCATATACTAACATAAATATCCGGAACATGCAGGTATATGATTACCCAATTTCGAGGACAAAATTTTTCTCAGGAGGGAAGAATGTAATGCCCCACTCAGTAGGCATTTCGGGCGACCTCGAGAGGGCGTTTGTCGTGAACATAGAAGTTGGGGTCTAACATAGTGAAACCTAAGAATTTATGGTACGCATTTTTTAGCAAGGTAAAGTACTCGGTAATCTCGTATAAGATTTAAAGTGGTATTTTTTTTTTATTAGTATTTTTTTGTTGGAATCCGTAGGCAAAAACAAAATAAAATAAAACTACGGAAATCCACCAACAGGATCTGTACATACTAGAAAAATCGATTGGATAGAAATTACCTCAATGTTTTGATTGTTCGTTGTGGAGGCGCTGCCTTGTACGCTTCGCCCTTTACTAGTATCCAAGCGACGAACTCCTCTGCAAGCGATCGGGATGCTAGCCCCATATGTGTTCTGAAAACTGTTCAGAACTTATCCTGACTATCTGGTAATCGGTCGTATTTCAGAGAGAGGAGGCTAGATACTATATCGCCGTTCTAGGGTTTAGGGTTTTGTTTTTCTTTAATCAGATACAGGACGGCCACCAAGAAAAGGTTAACATAACCTTTTATAGCTATCAATATCAAAACCCTAACTGTCATCAAATGACAGTTTAATCTCGTCCGTCTATTCCTATAATCATCCAACGGTTGGATGAGTAATATTAAGTAATTAATTTCATTTATTCGATTAAATAAAATTAATTACTGATTAACTTACCAGAAAATACAATATGGAATCTAATTCCCCTTTTGTATACGTTCAACGAATCTGGACACAATCTAGATTCATTGAACGTGGACATTATGCTCACAAGATCGTCTATGCGTGTGACCCTGTAGGTTCACTTAACGTTGGAAGTGAATGAAAAATGTCCTAGACATTTATTCACAAAACATAAGCGGCATCTAGCAAGACATTATGCTTACCCAAGTTAAGTAAATGTAATAATAGCCTAGCATCATATTTAATATTTAGTCCTTTTGTCACACAATATCCTAATTAAGTATAAGGCATGGATCAAGTCATCCTTATAAAACTTAATTAACCATTTACTTGATCACCTGGCAGACTGTTCCAACAAATAATATAAATAACACCTTATTAATACTTATTTGAGCATGGCCATGCATATTTTCCAGTCTTCCTTATCAAGGGGCCCATGGATATCTCTCCCTAAAAGGAGAGGGACAAATCCCTTTCACTATCTCCAATAATCAAGCCATGACGAGAAAATAAGCCAACCAATAGTCATAATGATCACCTAATTAAAAGTGATGTTTGACTATGTCAAAACATATTTTCTCCCCATGCAAGAAACATTAGAAACATTAGGTCAACGGACACCAAATATAAAACTGAGAAGAAATACTTATAACTTAAACCCATGCAATATTTCTTCTTCACTTTGGGTCATGTCCAATACAATATTCTCAATATGTATTTATGAATTGATTTTATATCTCATATTCATGATCAGTAAAACTTGACCATCAATCAACTCCACACTAGTTTACAAGATGTAATAAACTAAGGACAAAAAAGAATAGTATTCTATTAGCTATAAGGGTTTTACTATCAAGCCACATACTTGATGACCATGAGCATAAAATACAATTCAGAAAATACATGCTTCATAAATCATAAATATGAGTCAATTGGTCTTAGGGCGTATACTAACATTTTTTATATACATTTTAGATTATTATGGTTGTTTAAAAAAGCCACTTGTCTTGAGAAGAGCGCCAGCTGGTGCGTTGAATGCATGAGGAATTGTAGTATATATGTGTATTGAGGAGGAAATCGCTGCTGCCTTTTTCTTCTCCTTCCTCCTCCTCTTGGCTTCAGCAGACAGCAACAAGTAAGGTTTCTTTATTTATTTGTTTTCTTTTCTTTTCTTTGTTTGTTTTTTTTAATTTGTGTAGTTCTTTTATTTCCCTTTTAATTATTTTAATAATTGTATAATTTTGGTATGGTGTAGTGTAGAGATTTCTTGAAGTTCTAATAATTATGTGTTAGGTAATATATTTTTAGATATATATATATATATATTTTTATAAGTTCTGATTATTTTTAGCTAGAAGTTGGAGTTAGTTTTTTTTTTATCTAATTATTTGGGTTAGCTAAGTTTTAATTTACTTTCTTCTCTTTGATCACGAGTTGTAGAGTTTAATTTTAGAGTCTTGAGATGAGGTATTTAGAGCATAATATGGTTTAAAGTTAGTTAATTTTTGTTTTGGTTTCTCTTATTTGGTTTTATATAAATTTATTTATTTAATTTTTCTTGGTATAATGCTTTTATGATTTTGGTAGACCTAACTTTTGGTAAATGATTTTTAGTGTACTTTTACATAATTTTAGTATACGTAACTGTTTATATTTATATATATTTTTAGTATAAATTTTTATTATATATACTTATATGTATAGTTTTAAGATATATATATTTAGTATATATATTTACATGTATATTTTTAGTATACATACTTACAGGCAAATATTTCAATTGTTTATGTGTGTATATATATATATATATTTTTATATAAATAGTTTGTATATGTATTATATATTTGTGGCACATTATTGTTGTAAGTAAATTCTACAATATAGCTTTATATATATACATATTGTTGTATACATAATTTTTGTAAATAATTTTAATATATATACATATATATAGTTGGTATATATATATTTTTAGCATGTATGGGATTTTCTTTTTATATAAAATAATTTTAGTAAATAAGTCTTGTATATATATTTTAGTACATAACTTTGTATACATTTTTATATACATAATTTTTGTAATTAATTTTGGCATTCATAAATTTTATATGTATTTTTGGTGTAAACGATTCTTGAAAATGATTTCAAACATTTATGGTTTTATATATATAATGTTGGTATACTTAACTTTCGTGACTAATCTTGATATATATACACCTAATTTTTTTATATGGCTTTAGCATATATATTTTTAGTATTATTTTTAGTATAGATGGGTTAAGAAGTTTGGGCTCTTTGGATTAGTATATGTGTAGTTATATCCTAGGTTCATAAGGAGTTATTACTTTTATTTTCGAAGGCGAGTAGAAATGTTTGGATTTATACTTAAGTATTTATTGGTATCCTGTTTGTAGGATTATAGCACCAGAGCCGTATCCAGGTGAGTCCACAAACCCGATTTTCTAATATTATTTTTAAATATTACGGGACTTGTAAAATGTGTTTCCTAAATCTGTTACAAATATATACTACATTCAACATGACATAATTTAGCATGTTTTTTGGAGATGTTCTCCACAATTTGTTAGTTGTTTCTTAGAAAATGCATAGGAGTCGTGCTCTATATAGTTGTGGCCTTTTCAAAATAATTTATAGTTGCTGTGAAGCAGGATTTGGTTATACACAGAATTTCCTAGGAATATTTATATGTTGGAAAATATTCTAGTATTGAAAAGCTACACCATTTTAACATGCATGAGCATAACTCTAGCATAATTGTGTGAAATTTGCATACGCATGTGGTGAACTGGTGGATGGAAATTTTTGTTGAAAATATTTATGACTTGATTCTATTATGACGACCGGCCAAGCGGCCTTTCTGTTTATAGACACATATGAAAACCCATTCCGACTAGGGTTACAGTTCTGGTTATGATCATGTGTTTGGAAGCGTCAGAGGATTGCACTGCACGTGGCTAGTGCCCCGTACAAGGGCCTCTTCTGATGGCGTGGATGTTTTAGACTCGGGAGAGCGGATCTACTTGAAGAGGGGTGTAGATTGCGGAGGGTGTGGCCCAATCGGTCTATGTGGATACCGCATCATGCTCTATAGGGGGTTCGACCGCCTAGTGAAGAGTTAAGAAGGGCTCGAAATCGAGGTTGGTCCCAGGGCACACCTGGTTGGTGCCCTAGGAGTCTGTAGCCTGTTTTCACCAGTGATATGGGAGTACGGTTGTTCGGTAATCTAGCGCTCGTATGGTGTTTGGCTGGTTTTGACTACTAGATGCCGGAACTTGGTTCCGATGACCTCGTCTTGGGATCCAGACTTTGTCCGTGGAGCCCAACTATGGCATTGCATGTTTCTTTGAATTCGGGTATAGAAGCTGCGCTGATGTGTCTTGATTCGCTCAGACTTTCCAGCTGCGCTCGAAACCCTCATGTCGGTTCAAGCATCAGTACTGTTAAAATAATAAAGGAAAGTGTTTACTTATAACTTGCATGAACTGTTTTTGTGAAACGGCATCATCATTGTTTCAAAGAAATCACTGAGAGGCATACACATGTGGACTTACTGAGGGTTCGTGCTCACGTTTTCCATATCGTGTTTTCTCCTCAGATTAACTTTGGGCATACAGAGGCACGGTATGCCGCTAAAGTTTTGGGCTTGGAGTTTTGGATCCATTTTTCCCTGGAAGGATATGTATTTATGTGCTGTTTTTCTTAGACTCGGGCCAGTTGTAAAGTTTCTCTTTTATTTTGTCATAAAGTTTCGATGATCTAAGATACTTTTAGTTTTGAATTAAAGTAACTTCATGAAGTTTCTCTTAAACCTTTTATTCTGCGTACTTTGTGTATATACCTACAAGTGTTATTCTAGGATAGTGTTTATATTTTGGGACTTATAGTTCAGTGCCGAGAGGCATGCAGATACCCTACTCAGCCGCAGTTGACCTAGTGGCAGGGTTGGGGGTATCACAATGGAAACCAAAGACGACTGGAGTACATAATGTGGACGTGATTTCTGCTATGGAAGCAGGATTAACGGTAGTGATAGAGCAGAAAATACGGAACTTGACCACTATATCAGCAAGAAAAAATAGTAAAACGGCCATGTTTTGTGATTTTTGAAACGATGGGCATCCAAATCATGAATGTCCAAGTTCGGGAGGACCAAATGAGCAAATTGATTTTGTACAGGGGAACCGACCTAGTAACAACCCCTTTTCAAATACATATAATGTGGGGTGGAGAAACCATCCCAACTTCTCTTGGGGTGCTCAAGGACAACAAAGGCCACATCAACCTCCAGGTTTTCAAAATAGAGGTCCTCCTCCACCATTGCCATATGAAGTAGCCCCATAGAACCATCATCTACCGGCTAAGGTAAATTTGGAAGAATTGATGGTAAAGCTCATGAGTACGACTAATAATAAGATGAATACCATCGAAGCAGTCCAAAGAAATCAAGAAGCCTCCATTGGAAACCTGGAAAAACAGATTGGGCAGCTAGTAAAGATAGTGTCTGAAAGAACTCCGGGAACTTTACTTAGCAACACAGAAGTAAACCCGAGAGAGTATGTAAATGCTATCTCAGTGACAATCGATGAGGAGAGTCCTACAACTAAGAAAGAAGGGATGATCGTAGAAGAAGGAAACTTTACTAAAGAAGAAAGGCGATCATTCCAAAAAGTGGGCAAAAATGATGAAGATAAAGGCAAGAGGAAGACGACAAGTGCTAACTATAAACCGAAGATCCCATTCCCAGAAGCACTTGTTCGAGACCATAATAAAGATGAGATGAGGGAGTTTATCAAAATATTTCGTCAATTAAAAATAAACTTACCCTTTTGTGTTCTCTTACTGTTAATATATGCCCTAGACCAATTGACTTACATTTATGATTTATGAAGCATATATTTTGAATTGTATTTTATGCTCTTGGTCATCATGTATGTGACTTGATAGTAAAACCCTTATTGCTAATAAAATACTATTTTGGTTTGTCCCTAGTTTTATTACATCTTGTTTTATTAAACTAGTATGAAGTTGAATGATGATCAAGTTTTACTGATCATGTATATGAGATATAAAATCAATTCATAAATACATATTGAGAATATTGTATTGGACATGACCCAAAGTGAAGAAGAAATGTTGCATGGGTTTGAGTCATAAATATTTCTTCTCAGTTTTACATTTGGTGTCCTTTGACCTAATGTTTTAATGATTCTTGCATGGGGAGAAATTATGTGTTGACATAATCAAACATCACTTTTAATTAGGTGCTTATTATGACTATTGGTTGGGCTATTTTCTTGTCATAGCTTGAATATTGGAGATAGTGAAAGGGATTTGTTCCTCTCTTATTAGAGAGAGATATACATGGGCCCTTTGATAAGGAAGACTGGAAAATACGCATGGCCATTCTCAAATAAGTATTAATAAGGTGTTATATTATTTGTCGGAACAATCTGCCTGGTGATCAAGTAAATGGTTAATTAAGTTTTATAAGGATGACTCAGTCCATGCCTTATACTTGATTAGGATATCGTGTGACAAAAGGACCAAATATTAGAACTGATGCTAGGTTATCATTGCCTTTACCTAACTTGGGTAAGCATAATGTCTTACTGGAGGCCACTTTTTTTTTGTGGATAAATGTCTACAACATTTTTTATTCACTACCAACGTTAAGTGAAGCTATAGGGTCACACGCATAGACGATCTTGTGAGCACGATATCCACGTTCATTGAATCTAAATCGTGTCCAGATTCGTTGAACGTATACAAAAAGGGGAATCAGATTCAATATTGTATTTTTGGTAAGTTAATAAGTAACTAATTTTATTTATCAAATAAATGAAATTAATTACTTAATATTATTCATCCAATCGTTGGATGATTATAGGAATAGATGGATTTGATTAGAACTGTCATCAGATGACAATTAGGGTTCTGATGTTGACAGCTATAAAAGGTTATGTTAACCTTTTCCTTGTGGCCATTATAATCTAATTAAAAACAAAAGGCTTTAACCCTAGAACGGTGATCATAGTATCTAGCCTCCCTCTCTCCAAAAAATTCCACATATTACCAGATAGTTGTTTTTCGTTCTGAACAGTTTTAAGAACACAAAAGGCGCTAGCATCCCGAATGCTTGCAGAGGAGTTCATCGCGTGGATACCAGTAGAGGGCGAAGCGTAAACAGCAGCGCCTCCACACCTAGCAGCTTCAAACATTAAGGTAGTTTTTTTATCTAATCTGTTTCTCTAGTATGTGCAGATCCTGTTGGCAGATTTTTGTAGGTTTTTATTTTGTTTTTGTCTACGAATTCCTACACTTACTGCAAGTACCTAAGTATGCAAGGTATTTAAAGGAAATTCTATGAAGAAGGACAATCTTTGGGAAGCATCAATGCATATACTTGGTGAAGAGTGTCCAATGCTCCTGATAAAGAAAGACATACTACCACAAAAGCTGGAGGACACAGGGAGTTTTTCTTTCCCCTATACAATTGGTAGTGTTACTGTTGATAAAGTTTTAGTGGATTTAGGTGCAAGTATCAATGTCATTTCTTCTTCTATGTGTAAGCGTCTAGGTCTAGATACCCTGAGACCTGTGAGGATCTCGATTAACCTGGAAGATAGGAGTGTTAGACATCCTAAGGGGGTAATAGAGGATGTTTTGGTTAAAGTCAAGGATTTGGCCTTTCCTGTTGACATTGTAGTGGTAGATATGGAGGAAGACATTGATTTCCCCATAATATTAGGTCGCCCCTTTCTGCGTACTTCGAGGGACTTAATAGATATGGAAAGGGGAAATTAGCGTTAAGGGTTGGAGGAAACGAGATAGTGTTCAAGTTTCCTCTGCTCTCAAGATATTTAGTGTGTTATCAATCACAAAATTGATGATGTATCTTTAAACGTGCAGGAAATCCCTATAAAGAAGGGCAAGGAAAAGCCAAGGAAGAAGCATAAGGATAATGGAAGGAAAATTGCCTCCAAATTGAAGGCTTGCTTAATGAAATATGTGTCGGTTCGACGCATTAAGAAAGAGAAGCCACAGAAACACTCGAATTTTCTTGATCTGCGAAGTGCACTTGGAACCTAAAAAGGGGAGTACTCTTTACACTCTTTGAATATTGTAATTGTAAAATTGTAGTTTAAATTTCTCGTTTTGCTTTTCTACTTTGATTGTTTGTTGTTTTTGTGTTGCAAGATCATTTTTTGTAGAGAATGAATGAATTCTATAAGGCTTATTTTGAGTTTCATTGATGTCATAAGGATAGAACACCTGAACGAAATTCAAATTTACAGAAACAAAGAAAAACTGAAGTCCAGGTAGAATCCTACCACGGTGGTAGGGTACCCTACCGCATGAAGTAGAGCGAAGGCAACACAAGAATTCCATCGGAGTTTCTGACAGCACAAGCAGAAGCCTACCGCGAAAATAGTCCTCGATCTACCATGTGCAATAGGGTCTATTTTGAGCTACGAGTCAGAGTTTTTAAAGGGTAAACGTGATGTAGATCGGAAAAGTTAAGCCTCCATGGAGTTAAAGCTTAGACCAATGACTAGAGCTTGGATGAAGAAACTCAAGGCTTCCAATGAAAATGAGGATAATGGCATGGTTAGTTATATGGAGGAAGCTTTCAGGAACAAATTTGGAGAGTTTGGAGATCAAGGAAAGTCTTCCAAGTTGTTTTCCATATGTTCAATAAGCAAGGATCATTCAAGGAAGCAACTTGACAGAGAAAATCGGCTAAGTGTTGGAGAATGGCACCCTACCACTGAAAGTATCCCTGTCCCTACCGTCGCCAGTAGGCTTCTGCTGGCAGAGCCTTTGTAATTCACACACTTACCAACGACGGTAGCTAACCCCCTACCAATGCCGGTGGAGTTCGGTCGAAGGGATAGTTAACGTGATCTAATTGATGAGTTTTTGTTATTTGGCTTGTCTTTTTAGTTTTTAATCAAGAGTTTAATGGTTATTTTAAGTCATTAAGCTATAGGTTATCTAGGGTTAGACTTTAGTCTATAAATACCCTATTATAATTGTAAACAACAATGATGAATTTTGCTGAAATTTGAGAGAGATTCTCTAATTGCTTCTAGGCCTCTTCACCTTCTTAGACTAGTTTGCTAAGGTTTAATGTCCTTAGTGTTGTGAACAATTGTTGCCTTAGATTGTAGAATCTATGGAACCAATTGACAATTTAATTTCCGTTCATTAGTTGATTCATGGAGTTTCCTTTCTTTGGATCAATTGTTGTTTTGTCTTCTAATTGTGTAATTAGGATTTTGAGGCCTTTTTTCCCTCAAGGTTCTAATTATCAATTTAAGAAAGAACTTTAGCCCATTAGGTTTATGAGGCTTAGATCCTCAAAGGTTTCTTATTGGAGTGTTGAGTTTAAAAATCCTCAATAGAGGTTCTTCAAGAAAAAGAGGTGATCCTTGGGAAGAAGTAGAATCCAAACTACAATCAAAGTAGATCTACATCAACGGGTCGGGTCTACCCGATTGAGTACCCCTTACAGCTATAATTTCAATTTTTTTGCACTTTTCCCCCCTCATTCTCTTCCAAAATCCCTAAAAAAAAGTTTTTCCTCTTCTCCTTCTCACTCAACTCCCTATCGCTCTCTCCCTCCTTCATCTCACCTTCATCTTTTCCAGCGATCTCCACCCTTTTCGGCGAGCACTCCGGCAACACCTTCTCTCTCTTGATTTTTTATTCTTCTTCTTCTTCTTCTTCTTCTTCTTCTTCTTCTTCTTCTTCTTCTTCTTACAACTTTTCCTCCTCTTCCATTCTCCACCAAAATACACACAAAAGATTCACCTTTTCTTCACAAAACCCATTTAAACACCCACCTACCAATGTTTTCCACCTCTACCTCTTCTCTTTTTATCTCTTTTTCTTATTTTTCTCTTCTAGTTTTTTCTGCCTTCTTTTAGATTAATTTTTGTTTCACTAACTTTTTATTGTGGTTTTTTGTGTTTTCTAACAAAAATTTTGCAAAAATTTCAAATAAATTTTCCGGTGAAATTCTGGTTATTCCCACAGAACTTCGGCGACGATCCGTTAGAGGTAGAAAACTACGTGCGATACTCGTGGTAATAGTTTTTTTTCAAACAAACACAGGCTATTTTTTCCATTTTTGCCTCCGTGTCATTTTCTTATGTTTTTATTGTGGGTTTTTTTTGTTGCTTCTTTGGAGTTTTGTTTTAGTGCTAAAATTACTGCTTTCCTAGTTTTATTTCTTTTAGCTTTCTAACACTTCATTACACATGGGTGACCTTAGAATATTTAGCACACACGAGCTATGTATAGTTGTTATATTTTCTATTTGTGCGTTTTTGTGCTCTGCTCTTAGTACTGTGTTATATTGATATGTTGTTGTTTTGAGTTCTATTTGTCCTCCTCTTTTTCCTTCCTTTATTTCAACTCCATTTATGGTGCCAAGGAAATCCGATGCCTCTTCCTCTAAATCCAAACGAACTTGTATTGAGGGGACCTCGCCCGACCCTACCACCCTAACTATTCTTCGTTTTCCAGAGCGTCTCTCTCCGACAGCCAAAAAATGGGTCATAGATAGGGAATCACTTAAAATTATTATTAAAAAATTGTTCGATGACTCGGTCATCGAACAATTTAAGCTTGAATGTCCTTTTAGGGGGTTAGGCTGGTCCCTCTTCTTCGTCTTTTTGGTGATTTCTACCCCAACCTTATCCGTGAATTCTATGTAAATATGCTCTACAAAACAGACAAGGATCTTAAAACCTATTGTCAAAGGGGTTAGAATAATTTTGACTAGGGAGCGTCACACATCCATTCTTGGGATTCAGGACAAAAGGAATTCATTCACTGGGAACTCGAACAAAAAAAACTATAGACGAGGACTCTAACTAGAGTTATGATGCGGCTTGTAACTGCTTTGATATCTGGCCGAATCCGATGGATCATCGACGTGTCCTCTACGGTGGTGATTTTCCCACTCTTCTTGCTCGTGCCCTTGCTTATTCTTTGGGCACACTCTTGTTCGAAAGGGTGCGGGCAAAATGATGATCGCATCATTGACCTCTATATGCTTGATAAGCTTCATAATCACTCCCCCTTCTCGCTTCACTTCCTTGATCATACACACAATGCGTAATATTGGGTGTGGACACCAAAACCCATGCGTATCATTACCCTGTGATTTTATCTAGAATTTTTGCTTCTTTTAATGTCAATTTTGCAAGGGAATAGCGATCCTCAATAGGACCGCCACAGGTAATAAAGTTCACCACCTTTAGTAACTGTGGTTATTCTTGGGACGAGAAGAACAAAGTGTGGGTACCCCCGGCGAGGAATATAGGCTGCCATAACACAACTATGCTGATTTTTTTATCAATAAAGAAAACCATATAAATCGGCATAGGGGCGTCTTTCTCATAACCCGCTGATGATGGGAGAGTGAGAATGATAAGTCCTATGACCTCTCAAACGAGGATGCACCTCCCACAATTCCGATGGATACATTTTAGGCTGAGATGCGAACTACTTTCAAGCAGCTCCGTGTCACTCAAGATATCCATTGGGCACAACTGGCGAAGATAGTGGAGTCGACTCGCCAGTATGTGGAAGAGTTGGCACATCAGAGGGCATCCATCAATCACCAGGAGGTGATATTGGCCCACCTGTGTAGTAGATCCAAGCCCGACCAGGACAGTAGTGGAGGTGGCGGGGCATACTTTGATCCGCAATAGGGAGTTTTTCTTTTCTTTTCATTCTTGTGTTTTCTTCCTTTTATGTTTTCTTGTTTCATTTTCTGTTGTTTAGTTTCCTTTTATTCCGTGTTTTTTGTGGGGATTGTTTCCGTTATGCTTACTGCTTTATATCTGCAGGATTACTTCCTATGTATGTGTTTTTTGGGATTTCTATTAGTCTAAACCCCCACATTGAGGATAATGTGATTTTTTAAGTGTAGGGGGTATTTTTGTCTTTTTATTCTGTCTTTCTTTCTCTTTTATTTTTACTTTTAGTATATTCTTTGAAAATTTCCAAAAAAATTAGAAATTTTGAAAAATTCAAAAACTTGTATTTCCTTTTCTTTTCTTATACTTAAAAAAATCCAAAAAGATTTTTGTTTTTACCACTTTTAGTAGAAAGATTTTTGTTTTTGCCACTTTTAGTAGAGTACATAACTGCAAACCCCTTTCGGTTCTTTGAAAAGGAGTATTACTTAATCACTTTGAAAACTATAATCACTAATTTTCTTACATGATCAATGGTTTGTATGCACTTGTAAATGTCGATCACTAATAGAAGCCTAGGAATCTTAGGAAATTAGCATGATGATAATTATTTTTTGGGTCTATGCTTGCTAGTTTATGTTGTTTTTGTCCGGATCCATGGTCTTAGGCCTTTTTTTTTACTGTTTGTGCCTTCTTGCCATATCCTATATAAAATCAATCCCTAGTTCCCTTTTTGTACCTTCATGCCAAAGGTTTTAATCCCTTCTTTTCTTTGTTTTTTTAACCTTACGATACAAATAACCCTTAATTCGTGGAGCTAATGGTTGGTATATCTTTTTAGCCATTTTGAGTGAGGAAAACAAGTAAGTGTATGGGTAAAGGAGTGAAGAAAGAAAATATGTTATGAAAAAGGGTATTTTGGAAAATTTCAGTTATTTGGTGCTTACGGCTGTTGAAAGTAGAGGAAAAAAAAAAAAGAAATTGATGCTTGAAAAAGAAACGTGAAAAAGAGAAAAAAGTGAAAAAAAATGAAAAAATTTCAAAAAACAAAGAAAAAATACGAGTGTTTATTTTTTATAGTGAAATTCTCAAAAAAAATATCAAGCATCTCTCTCTTATTTTTGGTCTTTCATGTAAATCTTGAGAAAAATGTTGTTAGGTGGGGTGCGCTCCAAAAGAATGAAGTAGGATGTTCAAGGGTGAGAGAGAACAGTGAAAAAAGACGGCAGCACTTCTGTACGTGATCGTAGTATCTCACGTCGTCTCGTCCCCGCTGCATCGAAGAGTACCAGGGAGTTTGCTTTACCCAACTCCCTTTTTGATAACAAGACAGAAACCCCGCGCTCACTATTGAAGGGAAGAGCAGATATTTAAAAAGTTAAATTATATAAGACCATATGCTTGGGTCTGTCGTCCTCCTCATTATAGTCCTCCTAAAATCAATAGCATTTCGTCGGAATACATCCTGTCTGAGCCGTTATTAAAACATTATAAAGTTGATGATTCCCACCAAGAATTGGATCGCCTGGTAGAGCAATGTCTAGCCCAGAATTTGCCAGAACTATTCCAGTGAGTCCCCCTATGGTAAACAAAAAGATGGACCCTACATAGAAAGTTGCTCTTTAATTTTGCTATCTCTTCTTTCGGTTGCGTTAGCTCTATCTCAATTGTTTTTGTTCTTCTTTTACGTTTGTTTGTAATCATATACACGTCCCAAGCCTAACATTACAAGCCAAAAAGTCCTACCTAATCTGGGAACGCCTAGAATAGGGCTTAGAGTGGATAAGCGATAGAAAAACATGTTTGTTTTGTATTGTCCTTTAAAGTATTTCATTGTGTTAATTACTTGACATTCCTTTTCTTTTGTGAAAAACAGCATGAGAAATTTACACACACACACGCACACCCCTTTGATTTGTAACGATTTTTAGTGATTTGTGGTGGACTTGGTGATTCTTGTCGTTCATGTATTTTGATTTACCTCTAGGGTTGGGTAGTGAAGTATCTTGTTGAAGTGGTCTTGTCCTTAGTTTTTCTTAGTTTTGTTCGTTATTGCTTATAGTTGTAATTTTGTTTATGTGATTATCTCTACTACTGTTTGTTTATGGCCATTCTTTGATCTTAATTATTTTAAGTTGGCTTATTCCATTTTCATTGTATTGTCTTTCCTTATTAAATGTTTTAAATTTATCTGCTTTGTCGGTTTAATTTGTGTTGCTTGAGGGAAAGTAACGGATAAGTATGGGGTTGTTTGATATGTGCTTAATTGTCTATATTTCTATATGTTATTTTCATCGTTTTATGATATTTTTAATAAGTAAAAATACATATTTTAAACTAATACCCTTTATTCTTGTCTTAGGTGCTTTTAAAGAGAGAAAAGGATGAAAGAAAATGAAAACGGGCAAAAACGGAGCAAAAACGACGAAAATGGAGCCAACAGCAGCAACATGGCTAACTAACGGTAAGCCAACTGATAAATGCATAATTGTCTATATTTTCTATATGTTAAATTCATTGTTCCGGTGTTTTATTACGTAAAAGTATATAGTTTAGTTAAATATCTCTTATTCTTGTCTTAAGTACCCTCTAAAAGTAGAAACGATGAAAAGGAAATGAAAACGGAGCAAAAACGATGAAAACGGAAGCTGTCGGCAAAAATACAGCATCTACCGCGCATGGCAAGTTGCCCTATCGTCGCTGGTAGGCTCCGAGAATGGCAGGCATTGGCAAGACAGAGACCAGCCACAGACGGTAGGCCTCGCCCTACCGTCGGCGATAGGGAGTGTTGGCAAGAGCGGTTCAAATCCGATTCAAACTCGATTTTCTTGTTTTCTTCTTCAATTTTGATTAGGTTTTCTTGTATTTTTCACCTCTATATAAGGGGGTTTGATAGCAGCTATTGTAACAAGCTTAGAATAGATTAGAACTTAGTTTTAGATAGATTAGTTTAGATTAGGAGTAGATTAATTAGGTTAGATTAGTTAAAGACTTTTTAAAATTCCAGTTTTTTATATTTTCTTCAGTTATAGAATTTCAAGATTTGTGCAAGATTTATTTTCTTGGATTCAAGAAATGAAGACTTTGATTCAAGATTTCGATCTTCGACTTGGTGATTCGAGAGATGATCTTAGAAGACGTTCGGGATTGAATTGCAGCTTCAAGACTTGGTCCTAAGCTTTCTTTTACTTTTCTTGTTATTAATTTAATATTTTAGTTTTATTAATATGACTAGTGAGTAATTTCTATTGTTTGGTTTAGGGTTGAAACCTAATTCTTGATTATGAAGTTCTTGGTTTAATTTCTTGATTTGGATGTTTGTTTTAGTTTGTCTTCTAATTGTATATGTTTGTAATTTAATTGTCGCAAGATTAGATTATTTGTAAGGTTGTATGGAATTGAAAATGGAAGAACAATTTAGGGCAACTAATTGGGGTTAATTGTGGCAATTGACGATGATATTGCACTTTTAGGTCTTTTTAAATCACCTAATTTTATGGCACTCATAATTTATTAGGGAGAAAAAAGATTTTTCTCTAAGGGTTAGTCAATAGGGTGGTTTTTGTCCTAGAGATAGAGATTGTCCAATTTTGAGTGATGACCCAACTTTATTAATTCAATATCGTTTTCATTAAAGTTTTTCCAATTGAATTAGTAACAAGGATTAGGGGGATTCCACCAACCAAAACACTTGTCTTTATAATTCTTTTAAAAATAGTTTTTAATTTCTTTCTTTTATTTGGTTTACTTGTTTTTATTTCTTTCTTTATCAACGACATCACCTTTTTTCGACTAGACATGAGAAATGCAATTAGTACTTGAACCTTCGTCCATTCTCTGAGAGATTCGACACTCGAGTTGAAACTACTTTGTTAGGTCGCTTGCCTTGCATTGTAGTAGTTAGGATCACATCTAATTTTTATTGCTTTGATTTCACATACATCAAGTTTTTGGCATTGTTGCCCGGGAGCGGCAAGTTTATGGAATATCGTTTATTTTAGTGGTTTAGTCTTTATCTTTTATTTCTTTTCATTTTTTCCTTTTCCCGTTCGAATTGAGTTTTGTTTTGCACAATTCCATTATTATCAGGTCATATTCTTGAATTGTGCTTTATGTTCATAGAGCTAATCACGTTTTTCGATTATTGCAAATCGTGTGGTATTAATATATGCCCTGGAAAAAAGAGGTAAGTTAGTACGGTTCAATCCCGAGCCTAAACGTACACTGTGAAGTGCTCATCGGGCTCTTCAATTCGGAGCGGCAGGCGCTAGTGCAGTAACACTTGAAGTTAAGGTTGAAGAAGAACCAAAAGCACTTCCATTCGACAACTGTCTTTTTGAATCAACACCTTCGATGGTGGCACAACCGATACTGGGGAGGGCAATGGCGGATTATGCTTGACCATCCATATTGGGGATGCAGTCGAGTGTAGCAAGGCCTAGGGTTGAGGCTAATAACTTTGAAATTAAACCGAACATAATTCAGATGTTGTAAAATCATGTTCAATTCGACAGACTTCCTTATGAAGATCCCAACATGCATATTGGTAATTTCTTAGAGGTACGTGATACTTTTCAAATTAACGGAGTTTCTGAGGACGCAGTTCGACCCCGTCTTTTCCCATTCTCTCTAAGGGGAAATTCAAATTCTTCACTGAAGTCCCTACCATCAGGTTCCATTACTTCATAGGACTCTTAGTAGAAAAGTTCTTAGGGAGGTACTTTCCTCCAGGGCGAACAATGCAATTAAGGAACGAGATTCTCTCATTTTGACAAATAGACGGAGAAAGCCTCTATGAGGCATAGGAATGATGGAAAGAATTATTAAGAAAGTGTCCCCACCATAGGTTTTAGATTTGGGGATACAAACTCAAAGTTTTTATAATGGAGTTTTTTTGGTGCTAGACAAGTAATAGATGCCTCAGCTGGAGGGTCAATAGATAATAAAACTCCCCAACAAGTATATGATTTAATATAACAAATAGCAATGAATAGTTATACTTGGGGGCCAAAAAGGAAAGCTAAAACAGTTGGGGTGCACAATGTAGATTCAATATCGGCTATAGAAGCAAGATTAACGGCGGTTATTAAGCAGAAAATAGAAAACTTGGCCGGTCCATCAACAAGTAATAACAGTCAAGCAGTTATGTTTTGTGATTTTCGTAATGGGGAGCATTCCAATCAAGAGTGCCCAAGTATGGGAGGACAGGTAGAGCAAGTAGAGTTTGTGCAAGGGAATTGACAAAATAATCCATACTCAAACACAAACAATCCGGGCTGAAAAACCACCCCAATTTTTCTTGGGGAGGTCAAGGACAACAAAGACAAAAACATCCTCCGGGTTTTCATAATAGAGGTTCTTCACCGCCTTTACCTTATGAAGTGACTCCATAAAACCATCCTCCACCAAATAAGACAAATTTGGAAGACTTAATGGTAAAATTTACGGTTGCAACAGAAAGTAGAATGAACACCATCGAGGCAGCCTAAAAGAATCAAGAGGGCTCCATTAGAAACTTAGAAAAGAAAATTAGGCAATTAGTTAAAATTATATCTGAAAGAACTCCAGGAACTCTTCCAAGTAGTATCGAAGTAAACCCGAGAGAGCATGTACATGCTATGTCGATGACCATTGTACTTTTACCTTATGAAGTAAGTAGCACCTAAGAAAAAGGGAATTTTTTGTAAACTTTTTGTAATCGTAACTGTAAAATTGTACTTTTAAGTTTTACTTTTTTTTTTTCTACTTTGATCGTTTGTTGATTTTGTGTGACAAGGTCGTCTCGAAGAGAAAAAGTGATAGCCCAAAAGTCCACAATAAGTTAATTTGAGTTTATAAGGTAAGTGGCTTGAATGGGGATCGAAAATTGTAGAAAATGAAGCAAAACAGAGGCTTGATAGCACCCTAGCGCGGATGGTGGGGTGCCCTACAGTCACTGGCAGGCTACAGGCGAAATTAGATGTGTTTTCGCAGAGGGTTACGTGGACGGTAGGCTTGCCTTACCGTCGCCAGTGGGCTCGGCAATTCTCGGCTCCAGTAAACTCGAGACCTACCGTTCGCCTTATCATCGGTGGTAGGGTCTATGTAGGTATTGGGTAGGGTTTTTCCAAGGTAAAACGGGTCTAGTCGACCCAATTTTGGTACCAAATTGCATATTATGGCTCAAATTTTTGCACTTTTCTTCCCTCTTTCTCTTCTAAAACCCTTATCCCGAAGAGAGAATGGGAAAAAGCGAAGTCGAATTGCATCCTCTAAGACACTATTAATTTTGAATGTGTAGCACACCTTCAAGAAGTTAGCGATGTGCGCATTTGGATCCTCATATGGTAGCCCGTCAAACTGGATGTTGTTCTCCACCATTTGAATTATATTTGGCTTGATTTCAAAGGTTTTTGCATTCACCATAGGTCTGGCAATGCTTGACGGCGTCCCAATGATAGACGCCTGAGCATAATCCACCAGTGTACGGTTCGCCATCGGAGGTGGGCGGTTTTTCTCTTGATAGCGTGTCTGACTTTCTGCAGCATTCCCTCGATCTCTGGATCAAATTCAAATAGTTCACCTAGTTGGCTACGATGCATAAACTAGTTGAAAAAGAAACCTAAAGCAGACGAATATAACGAAAATGAGATTACAAGAATCAAAGAAGAACAAAGAACCCAAATAATAAGCCGTGAAACACAAGTCAAAAAGAAGCACGAACAAGAAAACAAACAAATTAAAGAAAAAATAAAGTAAGAAAATGATAAAATTAGTAAATAATTAGCATTCCTAATGTTACTGTCCCTGACAATGCGCTAAAAACTTGATGTTGTGGGTTCTTAGCTAGAAACTTTCACTCTTGGCAAGTGTACCTATCATTCTAGTAAAATTAGAATAATCCCCAGATGTCGATGTCTCAGGACGAACAAGCAATATTAATAGCTACATCTCTACTATTTAATCAATGAAAATGATTTTGAATGATTTTAAGAACTAAAGAAAACAATTAATAAACTAACTAACGAATTAAGAACGAGTAAAAGAGGTTTTAAGCAAGTTTGTAAGAAGGTATTCAAATGACGGAATCCCCCTAGAACCCTTAGTTATTTCAATTTGAAAAATATAGGTAAGAATGTTTAAAAACGTTGGTTAGGTCTCACTCAAGTACTCGGATAATTCCTATCTCTAATTAACTACCAATCTCTATTGTTTAATTAAAGTCCTAGGTTATTCTTCCTTTTTCAATTTCAAATCGTGTGAACCTATTGATTACACGAAAAATCGATAAAGCATTAACAATAATTAAACAACAACCAACACAATTCATCAGCATTCAAACCATGAAATTCAATTAAAATCAAAACTAAGTATTCTAGGGTTCATCCCCATTCAAACACATATGCAATTAACTACTAAACATATCAACAAAACACAAAACCATTACTAAATTAATCATGAAATAAAGAAGGTTTAGAGTGCTTAAACAAGTATTGAAAACTCCAGGGTTTGGGTATATCTCCTGAGCTCCTTTTTCGAATTGCCTGAAGAAACTCGAAATTGCTTTGATTAATCGTCTTCCTTGGACTTGAATTTAACGTCTAATCTAAGAAGTAAAGTGTTTAGATGGGAGTTTTAATGGTGATTTTTCCTTAGAAAATTGCCCCTTAAATATCCTCTCGAAGCCCTAACTAAGTGTATGTTAAAAAACTAAAGAAGACCCCTATTAGAATCTAAGAAAAATAGAAAACTGCTCCTTCTGAGCGACTATCTCGGTCGAAGTAGATGTATCTACTGGTTTGATTACCTTGTAACTTTTGGGACTAACCCAGAAGGGGTAGCTGGCTTACCCTATAGGGGTAGTGGCTGCTTCCTTTCCTTGTTAATTCTCCTCTATTTTTTGGTATCATTTTCGCTCCTTAGGCTCCTATTTTGACTTGGTTTCATCATTAACTCTCACGGAGTATACCTACAGCTATAAGAAGAGATTTGTCAGTAAATAGTCCATTTTATTCATAAAGTACTTCGAAAAACGAAGATTAATCTGTATAAAATCATATATAAAATGGATATATCACCCGTACCCTTACTGCCCCACCTCCCTCTCACACTCCTCTCCCCTCCCGCCCCACAAAAATCTTTTCCTTCCCCAAGGGATTGCTCCATGTTAAGAAGTAAGAATATCCTAGTTCCTCCTCCCAACTTCTTTTTCCCATTGTTCCTCCTTCTCTACCCCTTCCAAAATAATAATAATAATAATAAAAGAAAAAACACAAAACAATAGCTTTTTCTCTCATGAGATAGTCTTCTTGCCCCCATCCCCTCCCTCATTCCCTTTTGTTATTGCCCTCCCCCTTCCTTCCTTTAATAAATTTGTCAAATACGATAATCATTAATTTTACATAAATGCCACTCCCCTTCCTTACAACTTTCACAAGAGAAAAGAAAAAAGATAATTTATAAAATAAAATATATTGAGGCTTTCTTTTTTATGCAAAACCATAGTTGTTTCTTGAGAGAATTGTGGTGTCCCCTTGCCCCCTCCCTACCCTGCTCACTCCTTCCCTTTAGTTTTTGCCCATCCTCTCTTTAATACATTTGTAAAATATAATAAACATTGATTTTATGTAAATGTCACTCTGATTCCTTACAACCCTCATAGAGAAAGAGAAAAGAGAATTTAAAATAACTTTAGGGCTTTCTTTTTTATTAAAAACCTTAAAATAATTCATGATATATTATAAACTTTTTAAGATAGTAAATTTATGTAAAACTATAGAAATACAATAATCCTTTAAAACCTTCTCAAGAGAGAAAGAAAAATGAGAATCTAAAGTAAAATATATACTGAGATCTTCCTTTTTATTAAAAACCTCAAAAGAATTATTTTTGGGAAGAAACTTAATATATAAACTATTCTATTCAAAATGTAAGTAGTCCTACCTTTTTGCCAAGAAGTAAAGAAATCCATATTTATACATATATGGCATCTTCTCAAGACCCGTATTAGAAAATTATTAACTACACTACGTAACTAATTAAGAATTTCATCAATCTTGTGTTGTGGGAAGGATCTGGCTCAAACTTTCTTCATTTTTTGCAAACAAGTCATTTAAATCTTCTTTTTTAATTTGTAAAACCATCCAACGCTCAATCAAGCATCCTTTCTTACAAAGTCCTTGAATAAAAATAATAAAGGTGAATATTTGAAATGGTATGTGTGACTGTTAATGAACCATTACAAAAATTTAAAATTGCAAAAATATATGATGTTGTATCCCATCAAATATATCATTAGATAGGGTATCCACTAAAAGTATGGGAATTCGAAACAAATGTAAGTTTGCTTAAAATTTCATCTACTTGGAGGAGGAGCCTTCATATTTTTGTCAAATATACTACAAAAATGTCACCACATAAGAAATCTCAACATTAAAAAGGAATATCTGATGAAGGATACAAATTGAAAAAAGAATAGTTAAAGAGACTAAATGGAAGGAATATGAATATTTAAGAAGCAAACCTGTAGTGGTATATATAGAATTCAAAAATGAAAATTTTAGCCAAAAAAATTCAAACAATAAGGATACATACCCATGTTTTATCACATAAAATAATCAAAAGTATAGTTTTTTTGGGAATCAAAATTATAAAATTAAAATAAAGGATTAATAAATTAATGATAAATAACATATTTGATAAGAAACCTTTGACAAAATGGAAGAGCTGGATAGTAGTTTCATAGGTTGTGAAAATTGTGGCTTGGAAGATGAATGTTAAAATAAAAAGTTTTACCTTGTTCAAAGCTTACCTCTCTTCAATGGGGAGGAAAATCAATAGGACTGTTTTTTTTTTTTCACTATAAAGATCTTTTCTAATAGATTAGGATTTGAGTTTCACTTTAATTAAATAAGTTATATATAGAATATAAAGAATTACTACTAATTGAATAACCGTCTTATGTTGTGTGAAGGAAGAGATAGAGAAGCCTGCATGGGCGTAGCTCAGTTGGTTATGGGGCTGTAGAGTTGATACCAATGTCCAAGGTTCAAATGCTGGCAGCGGCAGTGTGGGAATTTCAACCTCTCCAATGTGGGGCTGGTTCTTTGTGCGCACCAGTGCCTGGCCTCCAGTCTACGGAGCCATTGAGTCACCGTGATTTACATCTTCCACCTGGGCGTCGGGCAGTCTGGTGGGGGCCCTGTGGGCGAGGGATTTCTCCTTTTGGTACCAAGAAAGAGATAGATAAATAATAGGAGTTTAAATTTGATAATGGATTAATGACACTTGACGGATAATAATAGGTGTTTTCAAAGCGTGTGATAATGGGTAGTTGTACCCTCAACAAACTTTTATTAAAGATATCTCAGATTAAAAAATATCAAATTTTTTAAGAAAATTGGGATCAATAAAAGGTAGGTGTTTATGTATTTAAATAATTTATTAAATAATTGAAGTATAAATTACTTTACATCTTAAAAAAATGCATTTTATAAAATTCATCATTACCAATATCTTATTGAATCATTGTAAAGAATATATTGAACATAATATTTATGTTATTTTTAATACTTATTTGTGTTTCTATAAATACTATGAATTCATTCTTAAAAATTTTAAAACTAAAAAAATTTAAAGTAAGAGGCATATATAGCTAAAAGTAAAATCAATTAAAACATTCTCTTAAAACAAAATTAAAACAAAACAAAACTATATAAAAATACACGAGATCACCATCAAACTAAAAGAAATTACAGTTAAATCTAAATTTAAAAAAAAAATTCAAAATATTAATTTTAAAAAAATAATTAGTAATTTGGTAGGCCATCCCATTTCTTCTTCTTGAGCCGCAAATTATATCGTACACCTCGGGGTATACCATGCAAGATATACCCCGGGTAAAATGATGTTGTTTTACTTATTTGGTTTAAGAGGCCGATGTGCAGCCGCGGCCCCACGAGTATCCTCATGCACTCAGGAGATGTTGATCGTTTTTCTCCAAAGCCTAAAACAAGAAACATAGTGTCAAGCATCTCATCATCAAGTCAATTTTTTTCTTTTGAGAAATGTTTTCTTTGGCGACTGTGTAGGATTTACTTTCGTTCATAAAAATTTCTATATTTTTTGCTATAATCCTTTGCTTTTTAACATTTGTAGCTGTTATGTGATTCTTCTGGGAAGAGCAAGGATAAGGTGTGGAGAGTATTGTTGTTAAGAAGAAGAATGTTTCACAAACGAGGTAATTTTTCTTTGTTTTTCCTGGTTTTTGTGCTATTTTTCACTGCGAATGTGTTGTATTATACTTGTTTCTCATTTGTATAAATAGATTTTACTTTTTTTGGTGGAATCATCCAATATCTTTTCTTGTAATGTTTCTATGTCTATTTTCTTGTTTGTTTTGTAGAAATGTAATGTTTTTTTCCATACTGTTAGAATATATGTTCTGTGTGTGTGCTCTAGTGTTGTCATGTGATGTTATAGTGAATATTCTATGAATATTTGTACAATATTCCATTATTTTGTGTAAAATATTCCATAAATTTCTGCTTTAAGTCTTCCATGGGTTTGTTGTGCATCGTGTTGTCTTATTGGTCCATAATCCTATCTCTATTTTTCTAATTTTATTTCCTATATCTTGTTGTTCCATGGTGTTTAGTCTTGTATTCTGTTTTGTTTTGTTGTGGCTTTGGTATGATGTGTATTTTTTTAGCAGTTTTTTTTTATTTTTTTATTTTTGATTCGTTGTTTGTAGGTGCCATGGAATTATTGCTTAGGCCCATAAAATTATAATTTAGTCCTCTTGGTATAAGTTAGTGTTGTTGTAAATATATGTGTTATGTTTTTAGTTTTTTTGCTAGTGTTTTATGGTACATGCATAATGTTTGATTTTATTGTCATGTGTCTTGTTATGGTCCCATTCAGTTGTTTTGAGTGCTTCATAGTGTGTATTCTTCTATGGTGTTTTGTTGTTATGTGACCTCACTCTGTTGTGTGTTTCGTTGTAGGGCATATACCATGTCATTTTTATTCAATCCCCATGGAATTTATAGTTCAAGTTTATTGGTATAAGTCAGCCCTATGGAAATATATGTTTTTGGTTTTTTATGTTTGTTAGTGTTAAATGGATATATGCATAATGTTCCATTTTAAATATTGATATATTCCATTGACATATGTAGACTTTTTGTAATATAGTATTTTTTGTTAGTTTCTATTTTTTTTGTTTATTTAATATAATAGTTTTTTTTAGGAGCAAACCTAAGGTCAATGTATTGCACAATTCTGATGATTTTGTAGGTCTGGATAGTGAAATGCTTATGTCTTTTGTTAAAAAGCTAGTAGTAAAAGATAGATGCTTTATGTATAATTTTGGCATGTGTATATTTTATATGTTTAAAAACTTCTATTTTGTTTTGTTTATGTAGGACGTCTAAAGGAGGGAAGGAAGGAACACAGATGAAAGAAATAGAGACCATATTGAAAGATATGAAGAGGTTGAAAATGGGGACTAATAAGAAGTCAACATCACAATTAGAACCAAAGAAATAAAGGGTTCAATCCTCCCAAAAACCAAAAGTAAGGAGTACAAAAATAGTGCTTTAACTATCAATATAAGGACTTCATTAAGTGCTCCGTTCAAGATGATTTCTAGTTTGAATGAGAAACAGAAGGAAGTTATTAAAGAGATTGGGTTTGGTTCTTTTTGGTCGTTGAATGTGCATGGACTACCATTGAAGATTGGTAAATACCCTGTTAAAAGGTTTAGCGCTCAAAATAGTCGGCTGAAGTTGGAGGAAGAGTCTATGGATATTGACAAAGAGGAAGCAAGGCTGGTGTTACGCATTTCTTGGGGTCCTGAACTGGTTGAAGAAATGAACAATTCTGACGTTGAGGATGAAAAATACATTGCAATATTGGAAAGATTCAAGAATAAATTTGGGGAGTTGGGTCCCATTGTTATAAAGACGCCAATAGTAGTTTTAGGACAAGCCACTGGCGGCGATGTCTTTAAGATTTCATTATATACATCAATTAAAATTTAATTAATTCTCCTCTACAAGAAAATGCCGATATAGACTTATGAAGACTTTTCTTGATACTAGCGATAGCAAAAATTACAATTGATGCTGACTTAAGATAGAAGGGCTTATAGAAACTATCGATAGCTAGAAACATAATCCAGGCAACCATTTCTGTTGGCCAATGATATTTCTTGTGGTAATATATATTAGTTAATATATGTTTTATATTTTTTTGGTTTTATTTGTAATGTTATGATGCTGATTGTTTATTCTTGTGTTTATTTGTGAAGCTATTCTATTTGGACAGAGTGATTTTCAGGATTGGTGATCTCTCAAAGAGGCTTATCCTTGTAATCTAGTACTGGAATAATAAGAAAGTGAATCTTAGGGAGAAGAATGAAAAAGAAGGAGGAGGTTTTGGAAGGGGTAGGGTACTTCCATGGCTAGATAAATTACGATTATTAGCGGATGAGTTGAAAATTACATAACAATGTACGGACATGGTTTTGAAAGATGTCATTGACAATGAAAACAGGAAGGTATAAGTTCTGTTCTCTCTTATTATTTTATTTTATTAAGTGTTCCATATAGATATAACACTTGTTCCATGAAATGTAATTTATATTCCATGTTTTATATTTTAATGTTCCATGCAAATATAACATTTGTTCCATGTAACGGTAATTCATATTCCATGTTTTAAAATTAATGTTCCACTGGGAATGGGTTACGGTTTGATGGAGATTTTATTTATTTTTATGATATTTTTGCAGAAGATTGTTGACCAAATGAAAGATGCAGTAATGTTTTCGGGCATTACAACGCTTTCTTTCATGGAACTATTTGTTCGAGCTAAGGATCACAATATCAATATGGTTGAGATATTCAATAGGGCAAGTTCTTGATTGCAACAGGTATTTCATGTTGCAAATTCAGACAAACCTTTGGGTAATGTAAGGGGAGAACACAGTGCCTCAAGTTCTAAAGGTGCTACTGAGAGCTAAGAAGATTTTTCTTTAGAAGTGACAAATTCATCAAAGAGTTTGATAACACATTGTGAAGGTAAAAGAATTAAAAGACAAAACGATGCCTGATTTTGACATTGGGATTGATGATGATGAGCAACAAGAGAATGATGGATTGGAGAAGCAACAGGAGGGTGAGAAATTGGTGCAGTAGCAAGTTGATGAGGAATTGGATCAACAGCAGGATGATGAGGTATTGGAGCAGCATGAGCGTGATCCTTTGTACTATAATGATGTCGTTCTTGACGATGAAGATACAAAAGATTTTGTGGATGTTAATATAAAGAATGTGGACTTTACTAAAAGTAATGGTCAAGAAGGAGGTGTTGTTGCAGATATTGATAGGTAATGAGATATTTCTTATAATTACATGCACTATGAATAAAAATTCATGTGTTGTACTTTTTTTATTAATAATTGTACTCTACATGTTTTATATAGTGTACTACAGTGTGAAAGTGATGGTGATGATAGCGAAGAGATAATATCTTACCTAACAAGAAGCAAAGGAATACAAAGTCAACATGTGCACTTAGATCATTGTTCTGGACGACGTGTCTAAGAAGATGACATTATCATCAGAGAAGAAGATAGTGATGGACTTTGCTTTCCTTCAAGAAAATGAAGATAGGAATACACATAACAATTTAGTACTGGTTAGATGATTATAAACTATAATATCACTTTTGGTTATAAATTATATCATACAAGGGGATAATGGTTAAATGTATGTGATGTTCTATGATATTATTGTCTATGTTCTATAGGGTTTGAGTTCATGTTTCATGGTCAGAAATGTTTTTGTTAACACTAAAAATTGATATTTTTGTGCAACGACATGCTCTTCCAGTACCAACAATGCTTTATAAATAGGGAGGCAACAAAGTCCATGATTCCTGGTTAGTGTGCTGAGGCGTTTATTGTTGATGCATGGGCATATCATCTCTATTATTTAAGAACGAAGAACAAGGGTATTAGTCCTTGGAGGATTTTCTTCTCCACACAACTATATATGTAAATTTTTTTGTCTAATTTGTTTTTTTTTTTTTGTCACTTTAGTAAATTTACATTTAACATTAAACAATTCTCATATAAAACAACATACTCTTCTACTTTCCAAGAATGAAAAATCAACAAAGAGTACATTCTGTAAGAGGTTTGCAAGAGGGGATGGCTGTTAAGCTTGGAGTTGTGAAAATGGATCAACATGACATTGTGGCTGCTGATTTGTAAGCACTTAGAGTCTCTAGATAAAATAATTGATTATACAACTATTCTAATTTTCTAACATTCACGTGTTTTACTTTTTTGGAATATAAGTGATGTATCCAATATTGAAACTGAAGCATTTTTATCTGGTTTGTAACAATTTTGTTGGAAAATTGGTGGATATTATTAACATCAGGCCGATTCCGAAAGGTGTCGAACTGGATGCCAAATATGGTAGCATTCCACAATTGATTTGGCCCATTTTTATATATGGCATTACATAATTCTAACTAATGAGTATATTTATTTGAACAACATCAATTATTTAAGTTCTATATGTTAAAGGGTAGTTCAAAAACACATAATGAGATTTTAAAGTATAAGTTGAACTTCTTAGAATTAGACTGGCAAGACTCTTCAAATCTTATAGATCGTGTTGTTTACTGTATGAGGCATATGGAAAGTTACGAAGGGCAAACCACAGGTAGAAATTGAGATCACATTCTGTAGCAAGCTAAGCTGAGAGCAAGATTCTTGTACACTATCTTGATCTCTGATAGTAATAAGTTGCGGAGTTTTATAATGGAAGATGTATCTAGGTTGTACAAGAAGTACGATAGAACTATTGTTATTAGTGTGTTACCAATGATGGAACAATCCAATATGTGTAGGTATTTTTGGATACAATTTTTTGGCTACTTTTGCAATTTTACAATATTTTGGTCTTTGATGGATGCTTTGTTAGCATTTCTGTCATATAGTTTTTGTTGGTTTAGTCGGTATTTTTAAGATGAAATCATATATTGTATGTTTACTATGGTATATCTAATGATTTTATTTGAAGTTGAGTAGGTACATGTTGAAGTTCAGGTATTGGATAAAATATATCTATTGTAAGAATGCAATATGTGGGGGGATGTGCAATTGTTCCATTTTCACATCAACAAAGGTTCTATGTTGTTTTGTTCCAAGGACTTATTGGGGGGAGGAGAGGGGGAGGGTAATTGTAGCGGCTTGTAATCTTATATCCCTAATATTCCATGTAATTTGTTAGTGCTCCATGAATGTATTAGGTGATTGTTTTCAGTATAGTTTCTCGTATATAGGAGGTTTAAATATGGATCATAATGATGGAACGCGTGAGAAATGTAATATTGTTTCACCACAGAATTATACATATTCAATTTTTGTATATGATTTGTTCCAATGACGTATCGGGGGGAAATTTCTAATGGCTAGTAATATTATTCCATGCTTATATCCCTAATATTCCATGTAAGTTGTGCTTGTGTTCCATTGATATATTAGATAATTGATCCAAGTATAGTTTCTCGTATATAATAGTTTTCAGTATTAATTATAATGATAGAACCCATGAAAAACACACTGTTGTTCCACAGAGTCTATGCTATTATATGATATGTTCCAAGAACATGTGGTAGTTATACTTGGGACATGTAATATTGTTCCATTTGTATATAACTAATGTGTCATGTATGTTTTCCCAGTGTTCATGATAGGTTATGTAATGTTACATGGTAGTATATTTTTTAACCAAAGCCATTTCATTAATATAAACAAAAAAACTTCAAAAATGATGCACCAAAAGTAATAGAAAGATAACATTCTAACATATTCTAAATCTAAGAAACACTCTAATCTAATTCTAAAATATGTATAAACATATGTATATAATATATATACATATATATATAGAAGAACTTAATAAATGGACAATCCCTAGGATTGATTTTAAAACTGTGTATCAGTTAGGAACATTTGAAAAACTTGGTCTAAAACAAGTAGTTAAAACTACTGAAGAATCAGTCTCTTTAGATAATGAAGAAACTGAACTTAAATTATTATCTTCTAATGACATAAATCGTTATAAAGATTTATATAAATTTATCCATATTGGATTAGTGCAAATTGCATTTAAACCTCTTACTCTAGCAGGTTTACCAGAAAGTTTTATCGCATGTCTAAGAGATGCAAGAAATTTAAATTGGAAACAATCTCTTATAGGAGTTATTCAATCTAGTTTGGCCCATGGCCCAGTATATTTTAATGTTTATCCTAATTTATCACTTTCTTTAAGTGATGTTAATATACTTGACACTTTGACATTAAATGTTAAAACTCATGGATATAACTATGTTTCTGGTTCAGAACTTATATGTATCTGTTATAGAATTTATTATAAACCATTATTCACATTAAATCCTAATTGTAAATTAATGGATAAAAAGATAAATGAAACTGTTTTAATAGAAACTAATTTTAATAGATCTAAGATCTCCACTAGAAGAATTATAAAATGGGATGAAATTCCGATGCCTCAAGAATGGAAACTTGAACGTACTGGTCATATCCAGTCCAAGACAGAACATAATATTGACAATATTACACAAACTCCAGAAGGAACTGTATATATACAGATGGGTCATACTCCATCTCAATTGGGTAATATCCCAAGGACTTTTTCAACAAGATCTGAAAGATCATATATTTCACCTCTTATAGAGGACAAGGATTATATTCCTTACAGAGTTTGTACCTCCCAGGTAAGTGAACGTGATGAGCAAAATCATCATATAGATAAAGTGTTTAAAACTAAAGAAAATATTGTCAAAGGTATTTATAATACTAAAGATGCGGAAATAACCGAACCAAAAATGAATTTTTCATTAAAATCATCTATATAGGGAAGAGTTACCTCATGCTTTTTCCTATTCCAAAAAGCATTAGGGTGATCATTACAAATTTCTACAGAAATATTATTCTGGATTTTTTTAATTTTTTCCTGTAATTTAGGATTTTGTAATACTTCTTCAATAGTAGAAGAGTTTATTTCAAAATTTATAAAATTAATTTGATTTTGTTTCCTTAAAATGAAATCCTTAATTTCATTTACAAATCTGGTATTTGGTTCAGCTATAAACTGAAAAGAGACTGGAATGTTTTCATAAGTACCTATAAGGCAGTCTGTTCCTATATGAGTATTAGGGAAAATCTTTTCTATAAAAGGAGTTCCAAGTATAACTTGGTTAGTTATATTTTTAGCTAATAGAAAGCTTTCAGGAATACAAACTTTATTGTTACAAATATATGCATGTGGTAATTTAAAATTAATTTGTAATTTTTCACCACCTGCATGTCTCAAACTATGAGTTGATTTTTCAAAATATTTGGTAGGAATTAATCCTTCCTGTATAACACTAATGTCTGCTCCTGTATCAACTAAAGTAGTAAATTCTCTGATTTCATCATGATGTATTAATAAAGTGATTTTCACATAAAATTTAAAAGATGTGATCATGTCTAAAACAGTTAAAAAATTGTCTTCACCAATCTTATAAAGATTGTCAAATAAATTTGGTGTAACCAAGGTATAATCCTTCTTAGTTTCTAAATTAGAAACCCTAATATCAAGATTTTTATTAATTTGTTTTAACATTTTAATCTCATCTTTAAGATTATTAATTTCTCCATATAAATCATTTAATGTAGCAGGAGATTTATGAGAATTATCATATCTCTGTTTCATAAGTTTATAAACTTCTGTCATTGTATAAGGATTATTATTAGGTTTAAATTCTTCTTCTATTTTAGTACTATTAGTACTAGTAGATGGAATGTCATCTAATTGTTCTAATTATTCTAGACCTTAATTCTTGGTCTTTTATTGACTTTAAGAATTCTAAAATATTATTATTGCTTAAAACATTAATATCAGAATCTTTAAATTGAGATATTAATTTATAATAATCATCTTCTGAATTTTCCTTTTCAGAATTACTAGGTCCTTGTTTACAAGGACACATATTTTCTTCTGAATCTTCAGAAGGATCAGTTATATGGTCAATTTCTGAGTCTGAAGTAATATCTTCAGAATCATCAGATTCGAAAAATAATTTTTCTAAACAATCTTTTAATTCTTCACTAATGTCAAGATTATTAATCTTTTTCTTCATCTTACACCATGAGCAAAATCATCATGTAGATAAAGTGTTTAAAACTAAAGAAAATATTTTCAAAGTTATTTATAATACTAAAGATGCGGAAATAACCGAATCAGAAATGAATTTTTCATTATGAATAAACCTAAAATTGATTTTAGTCCTGGATCTGACGCCAGGCAAAAAGTTAAAGCAAAATTTAATTTACCCAGGTGGGAACCATTTGGAAAGTGGTTTTCCCCTAATTTTGATGATAGATTAAGAAACTATGTTTCTCATGAATTTTATAAATTCTTAGCCTCACATAATATTATTTCCATTTGTTCCATGGTTTATGTCCAATTATATTGAACCCTATATTTCTGTGTTAGAAAGAGATTATAAACTCTTAAATGGAAATATAATTAAAGGTATATTGCCTCCCCAACCACCTTTTTACCTTTTTATTTAGAAAAGGAAAATAATATTGTTAGTTTTACAGCATTTTCAAAAATATTTGAAAATGATACCTTGAGTATTACTGTAAAACAAATTAATCAAATTATAGAACAACAAAATTATACAAACATTTATTTGAATGTTTTAGGAGAACAAATTCTTTCTCTTCATAAGAGAATCGATTTACTATTAAAAAAATTAGATAAATCTTCGTCTCCAGAGTCTTCAGGGAAAAAGGTAGTTATAGCCACTCCACCCTTGCAGCCTCCCCCTGAAAAAAAAAATTATAAGCTACAGACTATGTCTGATCTTGAAACATTAATAGAACAAAAATTTTAAAAATTAAATATTCATACATTACAAAATGAATTTTATGAAAGATTTACAGAAAATAAAAATAAACAAGTCATAAAAGATGAAATTAATAAATTATATAAGTTTGCTGATAGGCCAACCCAAAGAATAAATTATTATAGTAGACCTTCTCCTGTAGATATTCTACATGAAGAACAGGAATACATAGGAAATAATTGTTATAATGGGAAAAGCATTTAGGAATGGAATTTAGATGGTTATACAAAAAAACAGATTTATAATCTGACTCATAGGATGCTTATGTATAGCACAGTCAGTAAACTGGTTGGAAACAGTGACAGTAATATTGCAAAAATGATAGTTGCAGGATTTACTGGCCAACTTAAAGGTTGGTGGGATCATTATGTCTCTTCCCAAGAAAAAGAAGAAATTTATCATACTCTTAAACAAGAAGAAGATGGTCGCACTATTGAACAGGCAGTTTATACACTGATAGTTACTGTATTAGAACATTTCACAGGAAGAATTTCCGATGATAATGAAACTATTAGAACGTTATTACAAAATTCTAAGTGTAAAACACTAACAGAATTTAGGTGGTATAAAGTCCAATTCCTTAATAGGGTTATGGAATTGCCTGAGAGTAATAGTACTCATTGGAAGTCCAAGTTTATAGATGGACTACCACCATTATTTGCTGAAAGAGTTAGAAAAGCTCTTAGGAAGAATAGAATATCTATTCCTTATGAAAGTTATACTTATGGCAATCGTATATCTGCTTGCATACATGAGGGTATAGCCTTATGTAATGAAATCAAATTAAACCAACAACTTAAACGCCAAAGATTAACTGAAAGAAATCAGTTATGCCAATTTTGTAGCCAATTTGGGATGGATATTCCATCACAAAGGAAAATAGTTAATAACTATAGAAAAGATGATAAATTTATTAAAAAGAAAAGGAGAAAATATTCTCAAGCAAAATTAGATAAAAAACCTAAAAGAAAATCTGATAGATTAGAACGAAGGAAAGACAAAAATAATATTGTCTTCTATAAATCTAAAAGGATAGGCCATTATGCTAATAAGTGTAAGATGAAGAAAAAGATTAATAATCTTGACATTAGTGAAGAATTAAAAGATTCTTTAGAAAAATTATTTTTGGAATCTGATGATTCTGAAGATATTACTTCAGACTCAGAAATTGATCATACAACTGATCCTTCTGAAGATTCAGAAGAAAATATGTGTCCTTCTAAACAAGGACCTAGTAATTCTGAAAAGGAAAATTCAGAAGATGATTATTATAAATTAATATCTCAATTTAAAGATTCTGATATTAATGTTTTAAGCAATAATAATATTTTAGAATTCTTAAAGTCAATAAAAGACCAAGAATTAAGGTCTAGAATAATAGAACAATTAGATGACATTCTATCTACTAGTACTAATAGTACTAAAATAGAAGAAGAATTTAAACCTAATAATAATCCTTATACAATGACAGAAGTTTATAAACTTATGAAACAGAGATATGATAATTCTCATAAATCGCCTACTACATTAAATGATTTATATGGAGAAATTAATAATCTTAAAGATGAGATTAAAATGTTAAAACAAATTAATAAAAATCTTGATATTAGGGTTTCTAATTTAGAAACTAAGAAGGATTATACCTTGGTTACACCAAATTTATTTGACAATCTTAATAACATTGGTGAAGACAATTTTTTAACTGTTTTAGACATGATCACATCTTTTAAATTTTATGTGAAAATCACTTTATTAATACATCATGATGAAATCAGAGAATTTACTGCTTTAGTTGATACAGGAGCAGACATTAGTGTTATACAGGAAGGATTAATTCCTACCAAATATTTTGAAAAAACAACTCATAGTTTGAGACATGCAGGTGGTGAAAAATTACAAATTAATTTTAAATTACCACCTGCATATAATTGTAACAATAAAGTTTGTGTTAGCCCTAAGGGCATTATTACTTGTGTTTCGATTATGATTAACATGTGCTTGTGTGAGTATGTTAGCTAACCCTTCATAGAGAACAAAAGAAGAACATATGAAGTCTCAAAGTCTCAAGCAAAAGATCTTGATGATGAGGGCAAAATAGAGAAGAAGAGATCAAGCCATACAGAGATCAAATCAATTGAAGACATTGAAGACATTGTATTTGTGAACTAGGTATTATCTTGTAAAACTCTCTAGTCTTAGTCTTTGATTCATTGATCATACATGAAGCTCTTCTCATGTTTTTCTAAAATATAATCCTTTGATAAAATCCAAGTATTCTTGACTTTAAGATGTTTTGAATAGTTTTTCTCCTCTTTAAAAATTGTCAAGAATGCCTTTGAAACTTGGAAGAAAGTTTTGTTCAGAAAAAAACTTGGCTGAGGAAAAACAGAAATTCGGAAGTCCGTTTTTAAAACCGATCGTCCGTTTTTTCAAGGTATAAAATTCGGCAGTCCGTTTTTCAGAAAAATCAAGTCCGAATATTTACGTTCGTAAATTCAGCAGTCCGGTTTTATAAACCGGTCGTCCGTTTTTCCACAAAGCACAAAATTCGGCGATCCGTTTTTAGAAAACTCAAGTCCGAATCTTTCTGTTTCAAAGAACCGAAGTCCGTTTTTCGGGAACCGGTCGTCCGGTTTTAGCTGTCGGTGTAAAAAAATATTACCGTTGCACGTAAGCAACGGTCATTTCGAAAAGTTTCAGCCCTAGTTTTCTTAGGCAACGGTCTTGTGCTTTATAATCCTATATATACACTCAATTCTCAGCTATTAAGGCAACAAGTTTGGGAATTATTCATAGAGAACATTTAATACATTTCAAGAGCTTCAAAAAATACTTTTTCATTACAAATCATTTTTTAATCCCAAACAAAATCTTCTTGAGCTTCATTATTGATCATCCATCAAAGAAGAAGAAAAGAGGTGCTTGTAGAAGTATACCATTGAGTTGTAATCTTCCTCTTCTCAAGCTAAATTGGTAACATTGTTCCTAACTCTCTCTATTCTATTATTGTGATCAAAGGTTTGTGGAAAACCCTTTGGGTGATCCTTTGATTAACTAGTTGTATTGTTGTGATTGAGGTTTTGGTGTAAAACCCTTGAAGGGTGAACCTCATTGTGTAGTTGTGTTGTTGTGTTTGAGGTTATAGTGTAAAACCCTTGAAGGGTGAACCTCATTGTGTAGTTGTGTAATCAACTTGAAGTTAGTGGATTTGTGAAATCCTTGGGTTGAGGCTCAAGGTAGTGGATGTAGCTCTTGGAGAGAGTGAACCACTATAAATTGTTGTGCATGCTCTTTAACTCTTTGCTCTTTTCTTAATTGCCAATTCTATAAAATTGTGCTTTGTGTGGATTCTTATTAAAAAGAGTTTTTAGAAATCTTTCACAAACAAATTGGAGGTTTATCTTTCTAATCAAACAAAAGATTTTTTAAATTAGCCAAAAACCTTATTCACCCCCCTCTAAGGTTTTTCAATTGGTATCGTAGCGGGGCTTCTTTAAAAAGGGACTAACATCCTTGAAGCAAAAGATCTTTATTTTACTATGGCTAATGTTTCTAGTTTACCATATGTAGAAGGCTCTTCTACAAATAGACCTCCTCTTTTCGATGGTTCAAATTATACTTTTTGGAAATCTAGAATCAAAATATATATTTGCTCTATTAACTTTAATCTTTGGAGCATTGTAGAGAATGGACCTTATGTTCCTATAAAGGATGGAATTGTCAAGAAGGTCGAAGACTATGATGAGCTTGATTCAAGGAAGATGACTCTAAACTTTCAAGCTATGAACATATTGAGTTGTGCCTTGGGTGTTAATGAATACAATAGAGTGAGCGGATGCGACTCGGCTCATGAAATGTGGAAGTTACTTGAAGTAACTCACGAAGGCACCAATCAAGTGAAGGAGTCTAAATTAGCTATGTTGGTGAGAGATTATGAGCTATTCATGATGAAACAATATGAAAGCATTAGTGACATGTTCACAAGGTTCACCAACATCACAAATGGCTTAAAGGCATATGGAAAAGAGTACACAAGGGGAGAAGTAAATAGAAAGATTCTTGATTCACTCCCAAAAGCATGGCAACCAAAAAGCTCTTGCCATTGAGGAATCAAAAGAGTTAAGTCAACTTCCTATTGAAGAACTCATAGGATCTCTCCTTACCTATGAGATGAGAATAAAAAGATTAGATGAAATGGAAGATGAAGACAAAGGAAGAAGAGGCATAGCACTCAAAAGTGAATGATGATGATCATACATGCTCGTCAAACAATGAAGATGAGATTGAGGATATGGCCCTAGTGATGAGGAAATTTAAAAGATTTTACAAAGAAGACTTCAACAGAGGAAAGAATCCTCCATTCAAGAAAGGAGGACAAAGTTCATCATTCTTCAAGGCTAGATGTTTTAAATGCAATAGCTCCGACCATCTTGTAGCCGATTGTCCCAAGGCCCTTAAAAAGGAAAAGGAAGCTTTAGAAGTCAAGCTTGAGGCATTGAAGAAAAAGAAGAAAGGCAAAGGCCTAATTGGAGCTTGGGATGAAGACTCAAGTGAAAATGAAGAAGAAGAAAATGCCAACATATGCTTCATGGCACTAGAAAATGAGGTACAATTTTCACTTCCTAACTCTTCTAGTATCATTGATGATGATTGTGATATTGATCCTAGCATAATGCTTTTTGAAATGTATGATGAGTGCAAAAAGGTTACCAAACGAAACAAAGATTTGAAAAGCAAAACTCAATTTTTGTTGGATGAAAATTCAAGACTTATTTGTGAAAATAAAGCCATTCTTGAATCCTTGGAAGTCTTGAAGAAAGAAAAAGAGAGCTCAAATGATGACCTTCAAAAACTTATTTTAGAAAACAAAAATCTTTGTGAAAAGATTTCCTCTCTTGAAAAATGTTTGATTGATTATGATGCCTTAAAGAAAAAGGTGAGTGATCTCACTCTATGTGTTGAAAAATTCACAAAGGGAAAAGAAAAATTTGAAAAACTTCTTGGCTCTCAAAGATCACTTTTTAACAAAATGGTATTGGATATAATCATTCCAATATTTTTTCTAAACAAACACGTTTTGTAAAAGCCTCCTCATCCCTTTCACACTTTTGTTGTACTTATTGTGAAAAGAGTGGTCATAAAGCCACAAAGTGTTTTATAAAGAAAAAGATTGAAAGAGGAGTGAAAACCGTTTGGAAAATAAAAGAAAATCCAACTAACATTCATGGACCCAAAAAGATATGGGTACCAAAAGACTTTGCTACTTCTTTTTTGTAGGAACACAAGGCAAGGTCATCTAAGTGGCGGATGCTTAAGGCACATGACCGGATATGCATCCCTCATGAATGAACTAAGAAAAACCGAAGGTGGTTTTGCTACTTTCGGAAGGATCATCGGTATAGGTAACATTGCATATTGTTTATCTTCTTTGATTAAGGAAGTACCTTAAATTGATGGTTTGAAGCATAATTTATCTAGCATTATTCAATTGTGTGATTATGGGTACAAAGTTGTTTTTTAAAAGTGAATCTTCTTTTATCATAAACAAGCTTGTGAACAAAACAATTTTTTCAAAAAAAAAAGGGGGAGTTGGCATTTGTCTATGTCTTTTATCTTGAAGTTCTCATTTCTCAAAACTTATAGTGTCTCTTGGTTCATGATGATGATGTATTTTTGTGGCATAGAAGGTTTGGTCATGATAGTATGGATTTATTAAACAAACTCTCTTCAAAAGAACTTGTTAGGGGCTTACCAAAACTTCATTTTGAGAAAACTAGACTTTGTGATGCTTGCCAATTTGGAAAACAAATTAATACCTCTTTTAAACCATAGTAAATGATTTCAACTTCAAAACCTTTAGAACTCATTCACATGGATTTATTTGGACCAATGAGGACCACTAGTCTTGGTGGTAAGAGGTATGCCTTTATTATTGTGGATGATTTTTTTTTTTTTTTTTGGACTTTGTTTTCAAGCCGAAAGGATGAAGCATTTCATGAATTTATTAAATTATTCAAAAGAGTCCAAACCTCCCTTGTTTGCAAATTGATTTCTATAAGAAGTGATAATGGGAGAGAATTCAACAACCAAGATTTTACAAAAATTTGTGATGATTTTGGTATTTTACAAAACTTTTTTTTCGGTAGCCAAAACTCCTCAACAAAATGGATTTGTGGAAAAGAAAAAATAGAACTTTACAAGAAATGGCAAGGTCAATGCTTTATGAAAATTCCCTTCCTAAACTTTTTGGGCCGAGGCCGTTAACACCACATGCTACATTTGAATAGTGTTATCTTGAGACCTTCTTTAAAGAAAACTCCCTTTGAACTCATTTTTAATAAAACCCCCTCAATTGGTTATTTTAAAGTTTTTGGATGCAAATGCTTTATTTTAAACACCAAAGACAATCTTGGGAAGTTTGATCGAAAATCCGATGAGGGAATTTTTCTTGGTTATTCTTCAAACAAAAAGGTTTTTAGAGTTTTCAACAAAAGATCCTTGTGTGTTGAAGAGTCCATTCATGTATATTTTGATGAAACTAACATTTTTGACAAGAAAGATTATGATGTCATAGATAAACTCTTTAGCTACCAAACTTTGTACACTCAAGCAATGGAAGAACATGCTTATGGAGGAAGAAGAGATTGAAGCAACACAAGAAAATGATCAAGAAGCTCAAATTCTTCCTCAAAATGTGATATATCCAAAGGATCACTCTAAGGTTTTTCAATTGGTATTATTTCTAATCCTAATTTGCTTTTGTCATGCTAAGTGATCTGTTTGTTGCACTTTTTCTTTGTTGAGAGGCCCTTCTTGTTATGGACTTCATGATGACACTTTAATGTTGAAAGTCCTACTAGTATCTCTTCTATGATCCCTTGATACTTTTCTCCTACAATTTTTTGATTTATGACAAAAGGGGGAGAAAATAGTGCAAGATGTAAGGGGGAGAAATTTTGTTAATATGATGATTATTGATGATGCCTATAAATTGTTTACAATGATTATTGATGCAAGGGGGAGTTATCTCCTTTTCTTGGTGATTGTTATGCTTTGCCTTTTTGATATTTTGATGCATCACCAAAATATGATGATTATTGATGATGCCTATAAATTGTTTACAATGATTATTGATGCAAGGGGGAGTTATCTCCTTTTCTTGGTGATTGTTATGCTTTGCCTTTTTGATATTTTGATGCATCACCAAACTTTACTTTTGCTCTTTTGTTCTTCTTGCATATGTGTTTGTCATAATAAAAAAGGGGGAGATTGTTAGCCCTAAGGGCATTATTACTTGTGTTTCGATTATGATTAACATGTGCTTGTGTGAGTATGTTAGCTAACCCTTCATAGAGAACAAAAGAAGAACATATGAAGTCTCAAAGTCTCAAGCAAAAGATCTTGATGATGAGGGCAAAATAGAGAAAAAGAGATCAAGCCATACCAAGATCAAATCAATTGAAGACATTGAAGACATTGTATTTGTGAACTAGGTATTATCTTGTAAAACTCTCTAGTCTTAGTCTTTGATTCATTGATCATACATGAAGCTCTTCTCATGTTTTTCTAAAATATAATCCTTTGATAAAATCCAAGTATTCTTGACTTTAAGATGTTTTGAATAGTTTTTCTCCTCTTTAAAAATTGTCAAGAATGCCTTTGAAACTTGGAAGAAAGTTTTGTTCAGAAAAAAACTTGGCTGAGGAAAAACAGAAATTCGGAAGTCCGTTTTTAAAACCGATCGTCCGTTTTTTCAAGGTATAAAATTCGGCAGTCCGTTTTTCAGAAAAATCAAGTCCGAATATTTCTGTTCAGAAATTCGGCAGTCCGGTTTTATAAACTGGTCGTCCGTTTTTCCACAGCACAAAATTCGGCAGTCCGTTTTTAGAAAACTCAAGTCCGAATCTTTCTGTTTCAAAGAACCGGAAGTCCGTTTTCTGGAACCGGTCGTCCGGTTTTAGCTGTCAGTGTAAAAAAATATTACCGTTGCACAGAAGCAACGGTCATTTCTGAAAAGTTTCAGCCTAGTTTTCTTAGGCAACGGTCTTGTGCTTTATAATCCTATATATACACTCAATTCTCAGCTATTAAGGCAACAAGTTTGGGAATTATTCATAGAGAACATTTAATACATTTCAAGAGCTTCAAAAATACTTTTCATTACAAATCATTTTTTAATCCCAAACAAAATCTTCTTGAGCTTCATTATTGATCATCCATCAAAGAAGAAGAAAAGAGGTGCTTGTAGAAGTATACCATTGAGTTGTAATCTTCCTCTTCTCAAGCTAAATTGGTAACATTGTTCCTAACTCTCTCTATTCTATTATTGTGATCAAAGGTTTGTGGAAAACCCTTTGGGTGATCCTTTGATTAACTAGTTGTATTGTTGTGATTGAGGTTTTGGTGTAAAACCCTTGAAGGGTGAACCTCATTGTGTAGTTGTGTTGTTGTGTTTGAGGTTATAGTGTAAAACCCTTGAAGGGTGAACCTCATTGTGTAGTTGTGTAATCAACTTGAAGTTAGTGGATTTGTGAAATCCTTGGGTTGAGGCTCAAGGTAGTGGATGTAGCTCTTGGAGAGAGTGAACCACTATAAATTGTTGTGCATGCTCTTTAACTCTTTGCTCTTTTCTTAATTGCCAATTCTATAAAATTGTGCTTTGTGTGGATTCTTATTAAAAAGAGTTTTTAGAAATCTTTCACAAACAAATTGGAGGTTTATCTTTCTAATCAAACAAAAGATTTTTTAAATTAGCCAAAAACCTTATTCACCCCCCCTCTAAGGTTTTTCAGTTTGTATTCCTGAAAGCTTTCTATTAGCTAAAAATATAACTAACCAAGTTATACTTGGAACTCCTTTTATAAAAAAGATTTTCCCTATTACTCATATAGGAACAGACTGCCTTATAGGTACTTATGAAAACACTCCAGTCTCTTTTCAGTTTATAGCTTATCCAAATACCAGATTTGTAAATGAAATTAAGGATTTCATTTTAAGGAAACAAAATCAAATTAATTTTATAAATTTTGAAATAAACTCTTCTACTATTGAAGAAGTATTACAAAATCCTAAATTACAGGAAAAAATTAAAAAAATCCAGAATAATATTTCTGTAGAAATTTGTAATGATCACCCTAATGCTTTTTGGAATAGGAAAAAGCATGAGGTAACTCTTCCCTATATAGATGATTTTAATGAAAATCAAATACCGACAAAGGCATGCCCTTGTCAAATGAATTCTAAATATTTAGAATTATGTAAAGAAGAAATAGCTTCTTTATTAAGAAAAGAATTAATAAGAGAGTCAAACTCACCCTGGTCTTGTACAGGTTTCTATGTTAATAAACATAGTGAAATAGAAAGAGGTGTACCTAGATTGGTTATAAATTACAAACCTCTAAATAAAGTTTTAAAATGGATAAGACATCTAATTCCCAATAAAAAGGATTTATTAGACAGATTATTTGATGCTCTAATATTTTCTAAGTTTGATTTAAAATCAGGATATTGGCAGATTCAGATAGCTAAAGCTGACCAATATAAAACAGCTTTTAATGTTCCAATTGGACACTTTGAATGGAAAGTGATGCCCTTTGGACTTAAGAATGCCCCTTCTGAATTTCAGAAGATCATGAATGATATATTCATTCCTTATAGTGACTTTATATTAGTTTATATTGATGATATATTAGTATTTTCTAAGAATGTTCAACAACATTTTGAACACTTAGATATATTTAAAAAATTAGTTATACAAAATGGCTTAGTTATATCTAAACCTAAGATGGTTTTATTCCAGACCAATATTAGATTTTTAGGTCATAATATTGAAAGGGGAAAAATAATTCCTATTAATAGAAGTATCGACTTTGCTTCTAAATTTCCAGATGAAATTCTGGATAAAACTCAGTTACAAAGATTTCTAGGAAGTTTGAATTATATTCTACCATATTATAAGAATTTAGCTTATGATACAGCTATTCTATATGACAGATTAAAGAAGAATCCTAAACCTTGGACTTCTCAACATACTGAGACAGTCAAGAGGATAAAAGAAAAAGTTAAAACTTTGCCTTGTTTAATATTGGCCAATCCTACTTGGCAAAAGATTATAGAAACAGATGCCTCTGATATAGGGTATGGAGGTATCTTAACCCAAATTTGTCCTGTTAATAACAGACCACATTTAGGAAGATATTATTCAGGAAAATGGACTGATAGTCAGAAAAACTATGCTACTGTAGCTAAAGAAATTTTAGCTATTGTAAAATGTATTTTAAAATTCCAAGATGATTTATATAATCAAAAATTTATTATTAAAACAGACTGCCAAGCAGCCAAATTTATGTTCAAAAAAGATTTTAAACATGACGTTTCTAAGCAAATGTTTACTAGGTGGCAGGCTCATTTAGCCCCATTTGATTTTGAAATTATTTATAAAAAAGGAGAAGAAAATAATCTTCCTGATTTTCTAACCCGTGAATTCTTGCAGCATGATACCTCGGGGACAAGAGAATAATTCCAGAGGACGAGGGAGAGGTAATACCTCTCAACCTAAGGGAAAAAATGTGATTATACAACAAGGTAATAAACAGCTAATAGCTGAAAATATTGCTCATATTAATGATGATGAAGCCCTCTTATATGAGGAATTCAAAAAGCAGTATCTTGCTACCAAACAGAAACAGGCAGGTGAAACCTCCTCATCAGGCTCATAATGCCCAGGTTATATCCGAAGAAGATAATATTACTTCTTATTATACTCATCCCCATAAAGAAATTATATTTCTTTTGGAGGATAAAGACTTACAATGGAAGCATGATCCGTGGTTATTAATGCAAAGATACCTGGATACAGCATCATATGCTGAGACATCTTAAAAACACAGATTATATTATGAGCAGATACTTAAAGTAAGCTCATGCGATATAACGCACTTTTATCCCAGTACTCGTACTGATGCTAAGATTTATAATTTTACCAAGATTATTATTAAACGGATTATATCCATTGAAGAGTGGGGAATTTCTCCTCTCAGACAGAAGGAATTCATAATTCCTTATACAAAAATTCCATTAAAATATAATTATTGGGATTATGTGGATGCCTTTTATAAAGCATTCCTCTATGAAAATCCTATTAAAAAACATACTTGGCTTATTAAAGTATGTGGCAATGTTTATAACAGCCCTTTACCAAATTGGTTTTTACATTGGTGGACCATATATGGTACATCTGGGAAAATACTCCCTGATAAATTTAAGGCATTATATGCTGAGTGGATTAATATATCCCCTAAGATAAATGATTATATCAGTCGTGATCAATATTCTGAGGAAATAGCCTCTATGATATTTTTTATTGAATTTTCCATACCATGGGTGTGGAAATAGACACCTGAAGTGAGTTATACTCCTCAAAATATACCTTGTTTAAAATGCACTACTTATAGTAGATTCTGGGATCGATTAATTAAACTAGACCCAGAAACAAAAGACATTTATGGGAAAAATATTTTGGATGAAATCCAACAGCATATTAAGTCTTATAGACAATTAAAAGATCAAGGCGAGATTAAATCTATTAGCCCTTTTCATCATATTACCACAAGATTAAAATTGCAGAAAGATGTTATATCCAAGAAAGAGCTGATTAAATCCTATATGGAAGAGTTAAAGGAGGAGCTGGTTAAAAATTTGCTCCCTGAAGATAAAACCGATGTATCTATGACAGGCTCCTCTAATGTAGACTGTCTAGCTGGTGAATCACAAGATCCTGATATGGAGGATTTCTCACAGGAAGATATTGACCACATGGTCCAGAACATGGAAGATGCTGTCCGAAAAGACTTAAAGTGATCAGGACAAAATAGGTTACTGTTATACCCAAATTATTGTACCCTTAAAGGGACCCATGTAATAGTGACAGGCATTAAATGTAATAGTGTCAGACATTATTGCGGATTTAAAATCCTTTGTAAATTGTAATAGATAGAATAGGTGAAGTCCGCATTTCCCCTTTGTCTATAAAAGGATGCATTCTCATCCTACAAAGGCAGGACCTCAGATATAGAATTTCTAGCCATTCTCCTCCTCTCTCTGTAAAGTTTTCATCTTTTTAATACAAGAGTTTTTCAAGCTTTCTCTTCATTATCCCTGGTAAGTGTTAAAGACTTTCTTTCTTTATTTGTTTTTATAATATATTGTTTTTAGGATTAGCCTAATGAAAGGCTAAATCCTTTCATGTTAAACTATGTAATTATATACATATTCTCATAAGTATGTTGTGAAGATCCTTATTTTGTCTGGTTGGTTAGTAGTCTAATGTAAGAACTCACAGTTTGGGTTAGAAGATCAAGATCTGGCCATAATTACTGGAAGATGAGGGTTAGCCTGTTTTAAGCCGTTGTGAAGGCGTGTTAAGGCGTTGATCCCGGTTTCTCCTTCCATAATTACGCTGACGGATCTTGCTCTTCTGTAAAAATTGTTGCCTTATAACCTGGGATCTTATATGGGAGACTACCACCGGACCGAACACTCTTTTATTTCACCTCTTATAGAGGAAAATGATTATGTTCCTTACAGAGTATCTACCTCACAGGTAAGTGAGCGTGATGAGAACAATCATTATGTTGAAAAAGTATTTAAAAAAGATAATATTGTAAAAGGTATTTATAATAATAAAGATGCGGAAATAACCGAATCTGAAATGAATTTTTCATTATGAATAAACCAAAAATTGAGGCTAAATCCTTCCATGTTAAACTATGTAATCATATATATCATTATAATTATATTGTGAAGATCCTTATATTGTCTGGTTGGATAGTAGTCTTATGTAAAGATTCAAGGTTTGGGTTATGAAATCTGGAACTGGCCGTTATTATTAAAAGATAAGGGTTAGCCTGTTTGAAGCCGTTGTGAAGGCGTGTTAAGGCATTGATCCCGGTTTTATCTTTTGATAATTATGTTGACGGATCTGGATTTCATGTAAAATTTGTACCTTCTAACCTGGATCCTTACATGGATGACTACTCCCGGACCTTATTTGGTATCAGAGCCATGTGATTGTATGATATATGTGATTCATAGTTTAACATGAAAATTAATTCAAATGAATTTATTAAAAGAAAAACGAAAAATTAAAAATGTTCATGAACAAGAGATGGATATTCCTGAAAACTTAGAAGAACTTAATAAGTGGACAATCCCAAGGATTGATTTAAAAACTGTATATCAGTTAGGAACCTTTGAAAAATTAGGCTTAAAGCAAGTAGTTAAAACTACTGAGGAATCAGTTTCCATAGATAATGAAGAAACTGAAATTAAATTATTATCGTCATATGATATAAATAGATATAAATAATTAAATTAAAAATGAATTTCAGCAGATTCTATAAATAATTTTTCTGAAGAACCTTTTAATTCTTCACTAATATCAAGATTATTAATCTTTTTCTTCATTTTGCACTTACTAGCGTAATGTCCTACTCTTTTACATTTATAACAAACAATATTATTTTTATCTTTTCTTTTTTCTAATCTATCAGATTTTCTTCTTAATTTTTTAGCTAATTTTTCTTGAGAATATTTTCTCTTTTTCTTTTTGACGTATCGGTCATCTTTTCTATAGTTATTAACTAGTTTTCTTTGTGATGGAATTTCCATCCCAAATTGACTACAAAATTGTCCTAACTGATTTCTTTCAGTTAAGTTTTGTCTTTTAATTTGTTGATTTAGTTTAATCACATTACATAGAGCTATACCTTCTTGTATACAGGTTCCTATAAGGTTTCCATAAGTGTAACTTTCATAAGGAATAGAGATTTGATCTTTCCTAAGAGCCTTTCTAACTCTTTCAGCAAATAAATGTGGTAATCCATCTATAAATTTGGATTTCCAATGAGTACTATTACTCTCAAGTAATTCCATAACCCTATTAAGGAAAGCATCCTTATACCATCTAAATTCAGTGAGTGTTTTACACTTTAAATTTTGTAATAAAGTTCTAATAGTTTCATTATCATCAGATATTCTACCTGTAAAATGTTCTAATATAGTAACAACCAGTGTATAAACTGCTTGTTCACTAATTTGACCATTTTCTTCTTGTTTAACACTATGATATATTTCTTCTCTATCATTATTTGATAGATAATGATCCCACCAACCTTTAAGTTGGCCAGTAAAACCTGCAGTAATCATTTTTGCAATATTGCTATCACTATTGCTCATCATTTTACTTATGGTGCTATACATTAGCATCCTATGAGTCAGATTATAAATCTGTTTTTCAGTATAACCATCGAGATTCCATTCATAAATACACTTGCCACTGTAACTATTATTACCTATGTATTCTTGTTCTTCATGTAGAATATCTACAGGGGAAGGTCTACTATAATAATTTATCCTTTGGGTTGGCCTATCAGCAAACCTATATAATTTATGAATTTCATCATTTATAACTGGTTTATAATCCTTAGTTTCTGCTAATCTTTCAGAAAATTCATTTTCTAAGGTGTTGATATTTAATTTTTTAAATTTCTGATCGAGCATCATTTCAAGATCTGACATACTTTTTAATTTATAATCTTTGATTTCAGGAAGAGGCTGTAAATGTGGTTTAACTATAAAAGCCTTTTTCCCTGACGAATCTATAGAAGATTTTTCTAATTTTTGTAATAATATATCTATCCTTTTATGGAGAGATATAATTTGTTCTCCTAAAACATTTAAATAAATGTTTGTATAATTTTGTTGTTCTATTATTTGATTTATTTGTTTTACAATAATACTTAAAGTATCATTTTCAAATATCTTTGAAAATGCTGTAAAACTAACAATATGATTATCTTTTTCCATATAAAAAGGTTGTTGAGGAGGCAATATGCCTTTTATCATATTTCCATTTAAGAGTTTATAATCTCTTTCTAATACAGAAATATAAGGTTCAATATAATTTGACATAAACCATGGAACAAAGGGGAATAAAATATTACGATGTGATAAAAATTTATAAAATTCATCAGAAATATAATTTCTTAATTTTTCATCAAAATTAGGGAAAAACCACTTTCTAAATGGTTCCCATCTTGGAAGATTAAATTCTATTCTAACTTTTTGCCTGGCCTCAGATCCAGGGCTAAAATTAATTTTTGGTTTATTCATAATGAAAAATTCATCTCACATTCGGTTATTTCCGCATCTTTATTATTATAAATACCTTTTACAATATTATCTTTTTTTAATACTTTTTCAACATGATGATTGTTCTCATCACGCTCACTTACCTGTGAGGTAGATACTCTGTAAGGAACATAATCCTTTTCCTCTATAAGAGGTGAAATAAAAGAGTGTTCGTATCTGGTAGAATAAGTCCTTGGGATATGACCCAATCTGGATGGAGTATTATCCATCTGTATATAAACAATTCCTTCTGGAGTCTGCTCGATATGATCTATATTGTGTTCAGTCTTTGACTGGATATGACCAGTTCGTTCCAGTTTCCATTGTTGAGGCATAGGGATTTCATCCCATTTTATAATTATTCTAGTAGAAATTTTAGATCTATTAAAGTTTGTTTCTATTAAAATAGTTTCATTTATTTTTTCATCCATAATTTTACAATTAGGATTTAATGTAAATAATGGTTTAAAATAAATTATGTAACATATACAGATTAGTTATGATCCCGAAATATAATTATATCTATGAGTTTTAACATTTAATGTTAAAGAATCGATATCACTTAAAGAAAGTGAAGATTAGGATAAACATTAAAATATACTGGTCCATGTGCCAGACTAGATTGTATTACACCTATAAATGATTGTTTCCAATTCAAATTTCTTGCATCTCTTAGGCATGCAATAAAACTTTCAGGTAAACCTTCTAAAGTTAAAGGTTTAAATGCTATTTGCACTAATCCAATATGGATAAATTTATATAAATCTTTATATCTATTTATATCATATGATGATAATAATTTAATTTCAGTTTCTTCATTATCTAAGGAAACTGATTCCTCAGTAGTTTTAACTACTTGCTTTAAGCCTAATTTTTCAAAGGTTCCTAACTGATATACAGTTTTTAAATCAATCCTTGGGATTGTCCACTTATTAAGTTCTTCTAAGTTTTCAGGAATATCCATCTCTTGTTTATGAACATTTTTAATTTTTCGTTTTTCTTTTAATAAATTCATTTGAATTAATTTTCATGTTAAACTATGAATCACATATATCACATAATCACATGGCTCTGATACCAAATAAGGTCCGGGAGTAGTCATCCATGTAAGGATCCAGGTTAGAAGGTACAAATTTTACATGAAATCCAGATCCGTCAACATAATTATCAAAAGATAAAACCGGGATCAACGCCTTAACACGCCTTCACAACGGCTTCAAACAGGCTAACCCTTATCTTTTAATAATAACGGCCAGTTCCAGATTTCATAACCCAAACCTTGAATCTTTACATAAGACTACTATCCAACCAGACAAAATAAAGATCTTCACAACATAATTATAATGATATATATGATTACATAGTTTAACATGGAAGGATTTAGCCTTTCATGAGGCTAATCCTGAAATTATATAAATTTATTAATAAATTCAAATAAGAAATAAGAAAGGAAAGGCTTACTAGGGATAAAGCAGGAAAACTTCAAACTTCTTATTGATAGAGAATTTTTACAATGAGAGAGAGAGAGAGAGAGAAATGCCTAACTTCTACTGGTGAGGTCCTGCCTCCTTAGGATAAATTCTCATCCTTTTATAGACAAAAAGAGGGCGGACTTCAACTCATTTATCTATTCTATTACAAATGGATTTTAAATCCGCATAGTGCCTATTACTATTACATGGGTCCTTTAAGGACAATAATTGCTATAACAATAATGTATGTCCGCATTTACCTTATTGCTTTTCTTGCGGCATCTTCAATTTCTGGGACCATGTGGTCAATATTATCTGCAGAAAATTCATCCATATCTGGATCTTGTGATTCACCTGCGAGACAGTCTTCATTTGAGGAGCCTGTCATAGATATATCAGTTTTATCATCAGGGAGCAAAGTTTTTATAAGCTCCTTCTTCAATTCTTCCATATAAGATTTGATGAGATCTTCTTTTGGTATAACATCCTTATATTCCTTACAGAGTTTCTACCTCCCAGGTAAGTGAACGTGATGAGCAAAATCATCATGTAGATAAAGTGTTTAAAACTAAATAAAATATTGTCAAAGGTATTTATAATACTAAAGATGCGGAAATAACTGAATCAGAAATGAATTTTTCATTATGAATAAACCTAAAATTGATTTTAGTCCTGGATCTGAGGCCAGGCAAAAAGTTAAAGCACAATTTAATTTACCCAGGTGGGAACCATTTAGAAAGTGGGTTTTCCCTAATTTTGATGATAGATTAAGAAACTATGTTTCTGATGAATTTTATAAATTCTTAGCCTCACATAATATTTTATTTCCATTTGTTCCATGGTTTATGTCCAATTATATTGAACCCTATATTTCTGTGTTAGGAAGAGATTATAAACTCTTAAATGGAAATATAATTAAAGGCATATTGCCTCCCCAACAACCTTTTTATTTAGACAAGGAAAATAATATTGTTAGTTTTACAGCATTTTCAAAAATATTTGAAAATGATACTTTGAGTATTCCTGTAAAACAAATTAATCAAATTATAGAACAACAAAATTATACAAACATTTATTTGAATGTTTTAGGAGAACAAATTCTTTCTCTTCATAAGAGAATCGATTTACTATTAAAAAAATTAGATAAATCTTCGTCTCCAAAGTCTTTAAGGAAAAAGGTAGTTATAGCCACTCCACCCTTGCAGCCTCCCCCTGAAATAAAAAATTATAAGCTACAGACTATGTCTGATCTTGAAACATTAATAGGACAAAAATTTTAAAAATTAAATATTCATACATTACAAAATGAATTTTCTGAAAGATTTACAGAAAATAAAAATAAACAAGTCATAAAAGATGAAATTAATAAATTATATAGGTTTGCTGATAGGCCAACCCAAAGAATAAATTATTATAGTAGACCTTCTCCTGTAGATATTCTACATGAAGAACAGGAATATATAGGAAATAATTGTTATAATGGGAAAAGCATTTATGAATGGAATTTAGATGGTTATACAGAAAAACAGATTTATAATCTGACTCATAGGATGCTTATGTATAGCACAGTCAGTAAACTGGTTGGCAACAGTGACGGTAATATTGCAAAAATGATAGTTGCAGGATTTACTGGCCAACTTAAAGATTGGTGGGATCATTATCTCTCTTCCCAAGAAAAAGAAGAAATTTATCATACTCTTAAACAAGAAGAAGATGGTTGCACTAGTGAACAGACAGTTTATACACTGATAGTTACTATATTAGAACATTTCACAGGAAGAATTTCCGATGATAATGAAACTATTAGAACGTTATTACAAAATTCTAAGTGTAAAACACTAACAGAATTTAGGTGGTATAAAGACCAATTCCTTAATAGGGTTAAGGAATTGGTCTTTATACCACCTAAATTCTGTTAGTGTTTTACACTTAGAATTTTGTAATAACGTTCTAATAGTTTCATTATCATCGGAAATTCTTACTAGTAAAACCTCAGAAGAAGTAGAGTTAATAACCAATAATAATCCATACACAATGACAGAAGTTTATAAGCTTACGAAACAGAGAAATATGAATTCTCAAAAGGCTCCTACTACAATAAATGACTTATATGGAGAAATTAATAATCTTAAAGATGAAATTAAATTATTAAAACAAATGAATAAAAATTTAGATATTAGAATTTCTGATTTAGAAATAAAGGAGGAAATTTCCAATTTAGAAATAAAGGAGGATAATACTTTGGTTATACCAAATCCTTTTGACAATCCTAAGAAGATTGGTGAAGAAAACTTTTTAACTGTTTTGGATGTTATTACATCTTTTAAGTTTTATGTTAAAGTTACATTATTAATAAATCATGATGAAATCAGAGAATTTACTGCATTAATTGATACAGGTGCAGATATTAGTGTTATACAAGAAGGATTAATTCCTATTAAATATTTTTAAAAAACAACTCATAGTTTAAGACATGTAGGTGGTCAGAAATTAAAAATTAATTTTAAATTACCATGTGCATATATTTGCAATAATAAAGTTTGCATACTTGAAAGCTTTTTACTAGCTAAAAATATAACTAACCAAGTTATACTTGGAACTTCTTTTATAAAAAAGATTTTCCCTATTACTCATATAGGAACAGATTGCCTTATAGGAACTTATAAAAATCTCCCGTTTCTTTTCAGTTTATAACTGAACCAAATACAAGATTTGTGAATGAAATTGAAGATTTCATTTTAAGAAAACAAACTCAAATCAATTTTCTTAATTATGAAATAAACTCTTTAAATATTGAAGAAATTTTGCAAAATCCTAAATTACAGGATAAAATTAAAACAATTTTTCATACTATTTCTCTAGAAATTTGTAATGATCATCCAAATGCTTTTTGGAATAGAAAAATGCATATAGTAAGCCTTCCTTATATTGATAACTTTAATGAAAGTCATATACCGACAAAGGCAAGACCTTGTCAAATAAATTCTCAATATTTAGAATTATGTAAAGAAGAAATAGCTTCTTTATTGCAAAAAGGATTAATCAAAGAATCCAATTCACCTTGGTCATGTACGGGGTTTTATGTGAATAAACATAGTTAAATAGAAAGAGGGGTACCAAGACTGGTGATCAATTATAAACCCCTAAACAAAGTATTAAAGTGGATTAGGCATCCAATCCCTAATAAGAAGGATTTGTTAGATAGATTATATGAAGCAATTATCTTTTCTAAATTTGATTTAAAATCAGGATATTGGCAGATTCAGATAGCTGAAGCTGACCAATATAAGACAGCTTTTTATGTTCCAGTTGGCCACTTTGAATGGAAAGTGATGCCATTTGGATTAAAAAATGCACCTTCTGAATTCCAGAAGATTATGAATGATATTTTTATTCCTTATAGTGAATTCATAATAGTATATATAGATGATATTATAGTATTTTCTAAAACGGTTCAACAACATTTTGGACATCTTGATATATTCAAGAAACTAGTTATACAGAATGGTTTAGTTATTTCAAAACCAAAAATGCTTTTATTTCAAACCAATATTAGGTTTTTAGGTCATAATATTGAAAAGGGAAAAATTATTCCTATAAATAGAAGTATTGATTTTGCTTCTAAATTTCCGAAAATCCTTGATAAAACTCAATTACAAAGATTTCTAGGCAGTTTAAATTATATTTTACCATATTATAAAAATCTAGCTTCTGACACAGTTATCTTATATGATAGACTAAAAAAGAATCCTAAACCTTGGACTACTCAGCATACTGAGACAGTCAAGAAAATAAAAGAAAAAGTAAAGACTTTGCCTTGCTTAATATTAGCAAATCCAAATTGGAAAAAAATTATAGAAACAGATGCGTCTGATATAGGATATGGAGGTATATTAACTCAAATTTGTCCTATTAATAACAGAGAAAATTTAGTGAGATATCACTCAGGCAAATGGACTAATAGTCAAAGAAATTATGCCACTGTTGCTAAAGAGATTTTAGCTATCGTAAAATGTATTTTAAAATTTCAAGATGATTTATATAATCAGAAATTTATTGTTAAAACGGATTGCCAAGCAGCCAAATTTATGTTTCACAAAGATTTTAAACATGACGTCTCTAAGCAGATGTTTGCTAGGTGGCAGGCTCATTTAGCCCCATTTGATTTTGAGATTATTTATAAAAAAGGAGAAGAAAATAGTCTTCCGGATTTTCTAACTCGTGAATTTTTGCAGCGTGATACAGCGGGGACGAGGAACTAATTCCCAAGGCCTCGGGAGAGGTCATACCTCTCAAAACAGAGGAAAAAATGTGATTGTCCAAATGGGCAACAAACAGCTTATAGCTGAAAAAATTGCCAAAACAGATGATGATGCCCTCTTATATGAGGAATTCAAGCAGTATATTGCGAATAAAAGGAAACAGGCAGGTGAAACCTCCTCATCCGGGTCATATTCCCTGGTTTTATCTGAAGAGGATAATACAAGCTCTTATTATAATCATACTAATAAAGAAATTATATTTCTTTTAGAAATTAAAGATTTACAATGCAAGGTAATCCATGGCTGTTAATGAACAGATATCTGGATGTAGCATCATATGCTGCTACTTCTTATAAACAGAGGTTATATTATGACCAAATACTTAAAGTGAGCTCCTGTGATATAACACATTTTTATCCTGGAAACAGGACTACTAATATTTATAATTTTAGTAAAATTATAATTAAAAGGATTATATCCATTGAAGAGTGGGGTATTTCTCCTCTTAGAGAAAAGGAATTTCCAATTCCTGAATCAAAAGTATCTTTGAAATATAATTACTGGGATTATATAGATGCATTTTATAAAGCATTTTTTTTTATGAAAATCCAACTAAAAAACATACTTGGCTAATAAAAGTATGTGGAAATGTTTATAACAGCCCCCTACCAAATTGGTTTATACAATGGTGGACCATATATGGTACATCTGGGAAAATACTCCCTGAAAACTTCAAAACATTATATGGAGAATGGATTAATATATCCCCTAAGATCTCTGATTATATCAGTTTAGATCAGTATTCAGAAGAGATAGCCTCTATGTTCTTTTTTATAGAATTTTCCATACCATGGGTGTGGAAGTGGACTCCTGAAGTGGGTTATACCCAACAAAATATTCCATGTCTCAGAAGAGCAACTCGTAGTAGGTTTTGGGACAGGTTGATTAAAATTGACCCAGACACAAGAAATTCATGGTAAAAATATTCTGGATGAAATCCAGCAAAAAATTGAATTATATAAAAGGATGAAAGACACTGGTGAAGTTAAATCTCATAGTCCTTTTCATCAGTTAACAACCATGTTAAAGCTTCAAAAAGATGTTATACCAAAAGAAGATCTCATCAAATCTTATACGGAAGAATTGAAGAAGGAGCTTATAAAAAATTTGCTCCCTGAAGATAAAACTGATATATCTATGACGGGCTCCTCAAATAAAGACTGTCTCGCGGGTGAATCACAAGATCCAGATATGAATGAATTTTCTGCAGATAATATTGACCACATGGTCCAAGAAATTGAAGATGCCACAAGAAAAGCAATAAAGTAAATGCGGACTTACATTATTGTTATAGCAATTATTGTCCTTAAAGGACCCATGTAATAGTAATAGGCACTATGCGGATTTAAAATCCATTTGTAATAGAATAGATAAATGAGTTGAAGTCCGCCCTCTTTTTGTCTGTAAAAGGATGAGAATTCATCCTAAGGAGGCAGGACCTCACCAATAGAAGTTAGTCATTTCTCTCTCTCTCTCTCTCATTGTAAAAATTCTCTATCAAGTTTTCCTGCTTTATCCCTGGTAAGCCTTTCCTTTCTTATTTTTTATTTGAATTTGTTAATAAATTTATATAATTTTAGGATTAGCCTCATGAAAGGCTAAATCCTTCCATGTTAAACTATGTAATCGTATATATCATTATAATTATGTTGTGAAGATCCTTATTTTGTCTGGTTGGATAGTAGTATTATGTAAAGATTCAAGGTTTGGGTTATGAAATCTGGAACTGGCCGTTATTATTAAAAGATAAGGGTTAGCCTGTTTAAAGCCGTTGTGAAGGCGTGTTAAGGCGTTGATCCCGATTTTATCATTTGATAATTATGTTGACGGATCTGGATTTCATGTAAAATTTGTACCTTCTAACCTGGATCCTTACATGGATGACTACCCCCGGATCTTATTTGGTATCAGAGCCATGTGATTATGTGATATTTCCTATAAGGTTTCCATAAGTATAACTTTCATAAGGAATAGAGATTTGATCTTTCCTAAGAGCCTTTCTAACTCTTTCCGCAAATAAATGTGGTAATCCATCTATAAATTTGGATTTCCAATAAGTACATATATATACATATATATACATATGTATATATATACATATATATATATGTGTGTAAACAGGCTAACCCTCATCTTTCAATAATTATGGCCAGTTCCAGATCTCATAACCCAAACCTTTAATCCTTACATAAAAGACTACTATCCAACCAGACAAAATAAGGATCTTCACAACATAATTACAATGATATATATGATTGCATAGTTTAACGTGGAAAGATTTAGCCTTTCATTAGGCTAAACCTAAAAACAAAAAGTATAAAATTGTATAACAAGAAAAGTAAAAGGAAAAGAGTCTTTAAGACTTACCAGGGAAAAGAGAAGAAATCTTCAAAACTTCTTATTAATGAAAATTTTTACAATGAGGGAGAGAGGGAGAAATTTATGTATATACATATGTATATATATACATATACATATGTATATATATATGTGCATATATGTATATATATCTATGTAATAGCTTTTACTTTCTTATTTCTTATTTTACATTGTTAATAAATTTATATATTTTATTTAGGATTAGCCTAATGAAAGGCTAAATCCTTCCATGTTAAACTATGTAATCATATATATCATTATAATTATGTTGTGAAGATCCTTATTTTGTCTGGTTGGATAGTAGTCTTATGTAAAGATTCAAGGTTTGGGTTATGAAATCTGGAACTGGCCGTTATTATTAAAAGATAAGGGTTAGCCTGTTTGAAGCCGTTGTGAAGGCGTGTTAAGGCGTTGATCCCGATTTTATCTTTTGATAATTTTGTTGACGGATCTGGATTTCATGTAAAATTTGTACCTTTTAACCTGGATCCTTACATGGATGACTACCACCGGACCTTATTTGGTATCAGAGCCATGTGATTATGTGATATGCGTGATTCGTAGTTTAACATGAACGTTACTTTTAAATTCAAATGAATTTATTGAAAAATACAAGACAGATAAAAAATGCTCATAAGCAAGAGATGGATATTCCTGAAAACTTAGAAGAACTTAATAAGTGGACAATCCCAAGGATTGATTTAAAAACTGTATATCAGTTAGGAACCTTTGAAAAATTAGGTTTAAAGCAAGTAGTAAAAACTACGGAAGAATCAGTCTCTTTAGATAATGAAGAAACTGAGATTAAATTATTATCATCATATGATATAAATAGGTATAAAGATTTATATAAATTTATCCATATTGGATTAGTGCAAATAGCATTTAAACCTTTAACTTTAGAAGGTTTACCTGAAAGTTTTATTGCATGCCTAAGAGATGCAAGAAATTTGAATTGGAAACAATCACTTATAGGTGTCATACAATCTAGTCTGGGAATGGACCAGTATATTTTAATGTTTATCCTAATCTTTCACTTTCTGTAAGTGATATTAATATACTTGATTCTTTAACATTAAATGTTAAAACTCATGGATATAATTACATTTCTGGATCAGAACTAATCTGTATATGTTACAGAATTTATTTTAAACCATTATTTACATTAAATCCTAATTGTAAAATTATGGATAAAAAGATAAATGAAACTGTTTTAATAGAAACAAACTTTAATAGATCTAAAATTTCTACTAGAATAATTATAAAATGGGATGAAATCCCTATGCCTCAACAATGGAAACTGGAACGAACTGGTCATATCCAGTCAAAGACTGAACACAATATAGATCATATTGAACAGACTCCAGAAGGAATTGTTTATATACAGATGGATAATACTCCATCCAGATTGGGTCATATCCTAAGGACTTATTCTACCAGATCCGAACACTCTTTTATTTCACCTCTTATAGAGGAAAAGGATTATGTTCCTTACAGAGTATCTACCTCACAGGTAAGTGAGCGTGATGAGAATAATCATCATGTTGAAAAGGTTTTTAAAAAAGATAATATTGTAAAAGGTATTTATAATAATAAAGATGCGGAAATAACCGAATATGAGATGAATTTTTCATTATGAATAGACCAAAAATTGATTTTAGCCCTGGATCTAAAGCCAGGCAAAAGGTTAAAACAGAATTTAATTTACCAAGATGGGAACCATTTAGAAAGTAGTTTTTCCCTAATTTTGATGAAAAATTAAGAAATCATATTTCTGATGAATTTTATAAATGTTTATCACATCATAATATTTTATTCCCCTTTGTTCCATGGTTTATGTCAAATTATATTGAACCTTATATTTTTGTATTAGAAAGAGATTATAAACTCTTAAATGGAAATATGATAAAAGGCATATGGCCTCCTCAACAACCTTTTTATATGGAAAAAGATAATCATATTGTTAGTTTTACAGCATTTTCAAAGATATTTGAAAATGATACTTTAAGTATTACTGTAAAACAAATAAATCAAATAATAGAACAACAAAATTATACAAACATTTATTTAAATGTTTTAGGAGAACAAATTATATCTCTCCATAAAAGAATAGATACATTATTACAAAAATTAGAAAAATCTTCTATAGATTCTTCAGGGAAAAAGGCTCTTATAGTTAAACCCTCTTTACAGCCTCCTCCTGAAATCAAAGATTATAAATTAAAAAGTATGTCAGATCTTGAAATGATGCTTGATTAGAAATTTAAAAAATTAAATATAAACACCTTAGAAAATGAATTTTCTGAAAGATTAGCAGAAACTAAGGATTATAAACCAATTATAAATGATGAAATTCATAAATTATATGGGTTTGCTGATAGGCCAACCCAAAGGATAAATTATTATAGTAGACCTTCCCCTGTAGATATTCTACATGAAGAACAAGAATACATAGGTAATAATAGTTACAATGGCAAGTGTATTTATGAATGGAATCTAGATGGTTATACTAAAAAACAGATTTATAATCTGACTCATAGGATGCTAATGTATAGCACCATAAGTAAAATGATGAACAATAGTGATAGCAATATTGCAAAAATGATTACTGCAGGTTTTACAGGCCAACTTAAATGTTGGTGGGATTATTATCTATCAAATAATGATAGAGAAGAAATATATCATAGTGTTAAATAAGAAGAAAATGGTCAAATTAGTGGACAAGCAGTTTATACACTGATAGTTACTATATTAGGACACTTTACAGGCAGAATATCTGATGATAATGAAACCATTAGAACTTTATTACAAAATTTAAGGTGTAAAACACTCACTGAATTTAGATAGTATAAAGATGTTTTCCTTAATAGGGTTATGGAATTACCTGAGAGTAATAGTACTCATTGGAAATCCAAATTTATAGATGGATTACCACATTTATATGCTGAAAGAGTTAGAAAGGCTCTTAGGAAAGATCAAATTTCTATTCCTTATGAAAGTTATACTTATTGAAACCTTATAGGAACCTGTATACAAGAAGGTATAGCTCTATGTAATGAAATTAAACTAAATCAACAAATTAAGAGACAAAACTTAACTGAAAGAAATCAGTTAGGACAATTTTGTAGTCAATTTGGGATGGAAATTCCGTCACAAAGGAAAATAGTTAAGAACTATAGGAAAGATGACAGATATGTCAAAAAGAAAAGGAGAAAATATTCTCAAGAAAAATTAGCTAAAAAATTGAAAAGAAAATCTGATAGATTAGAAAAAAAAAAGATAAAAATAATATTGTTTGTTATAAATATAAAAGAGTAGGACATTATGCTAATAAGTGTAAAATGAAGAAAAAGATTAATAGTCTTGATATTAGTGAAGAATTAAAAGATTCTTTAGAAAAGTTATTTATAGAATCTAATGAATCTGAAGATAGTACTTCAGAATCAGAATTAGATCAGATAACTGATCATTCTGAAGATTCAGAAAATAATACATGCCCTTGTAAACAAGGACAGAATAATTCTGAGAATGATACTCAGGAAGAAGATTATTATAAGTTAATATCTCAGTCTAAAAATTCTGATATTAATGTTTTAAGTAACAATATCATTTTAGAATTTTTGAAATTAATAAAAGACCAAGAATTAAGGTCTAGAATAATTGAACAAATAGATGATAACCCATCTACTAGTAATACTAGTAAAACTTCAGAAAATGTAGAGTTAATAACAAATAATAATTCATATACAATGACAGAAGTTTATAAACTTATGAAACAGAGAAATATGAATTCTCAAAAATCTCCTACTACATTAAATGATTTATATGGAGAAATTAATAATCTTAAAGATAAAATTAAAATGTTAAAACAAATTAATAAAAATTTAGATATTAGAATTTCTAATTTAGAAATAAAAAAGGATAATACTTTGGTTACACCAAATCCTTTTGACAATCTTAATAAGATTGATGAAGAAAACTTTTTAACTGTTTTAGATGTTATTACTTCTTTTAAGTTTTATGTTAAAATTACATTATTAATAAATCATGATGAAATCAGGGAATTTACTGCATTAATTGATACAGGTGCAGATATTAGTGTTATACAAGAAGGATTAATTCCTACTAAAAATTTTGAAAAAACAACTCATAGTTTAAGACATGCAGGTGGTCAAAAATTGCAAATCAATTTTAAATTACCACGTGCATATATTTACAATAATAAAGATTGCATACCTGAAAGCTTTTTATTAGCTAAAAATATAACTAACCAAGTTATACTTGGAACTCCTTTTATAAAAAAGATTTTCCCTATTACTCATATAGGAACAGATTGCCTTATAGGAACTTATGAAAGATCTCCCGTTTCTTTTCAGTTTATAACTGAACCAAATACTAGATTTGTAAAATGAAATTAAAAATTTCATTTTCAGAAAACAGAATCAAATCAATTTTCTTAATTATGAAATAAATTCTTTAAATATTGAACAAGTTTTGCAAAATCCTAAATTACAGGATAAAATTAAAAAAAAAAAAATCATAATATTTCTTTAGAAATTTGTAATGATCATCCGAATGCTTTTGGGATAAGAAAAAGCACATAGTAAGTTTACCTTATATTGATGATTTTAATGAAAATCAAATACCGACAAAGGCAAGACCTTGTCAAATGAATTCTCAATATTTAGAATTATGTAAAGAAGAAATAGCTTCTTTATTACAAAAAGGATTAATAAAAGAATCCAATTCACCTTGGTCATGTACAGGGTTTTATGTTAATAAACATAGTAAAATTGAAAGAGCGGTACCAAGATTGGTTATAAATTATAAACCTCTCAATAAGGTATTAAAATGGATTAGACATCTAATCCCTAATAAGAAGGATTTGTTAGATAGATTATATGAAGCAATTATATTTTCAAAATTTGATTTAAAATCTGGATATTGGCAGATTCAGATAGCTGAAGCTGACCAATATAAGACAGCTTTTAATGTTCCCATTGGCCATTTTGAATGGAAAGTGATGTCATTTGGATTAAAAAATGCACCTTCTGAATTTCAGAAGATTATGAATGATATTTTTATTCCTTATAGTGAATTCATAATAGTATATATAGATGATATTTTAGTATTTTCCAAAACAGTTCAACAACATTTTGGACATCTTGATATATTCAAGAAACTAGTTATACAGAATGGTTTAGTTATTTCAAAACCAAAAATGATTTTATTTCAAACCAATATTAGGTTTTTAGGTCATAATATTGACAAGGGAAAAATTATTCCTATAAATAGAAGTATTGATTTTGCTTCTAAATTTCCGGATGAAATCCTTGATAAAACTCAATTACAAAGATTTCTAGGCAGTTTAAATTATATTTTACCATATTATAAAAATCTAGCTTCTGACACAGCTATCTTATATGATAGACTAAAAAAGAATCCTAAACCTTGGACTACTCAGCATACTGAGACAGTCAAGAAAATAAAAGAAAAAGTAAAGACTTTGCCTTGCTTAATATTAGCAAATCCAAATTGGAAAAAAATTATTGAAATAGATGCGTCTGATATAGGATATGGAGGTATATTAACTCAAATTTGTCCTATTAATAACAGAGAAAATTTAGTGAGATATCACTCAGGCAAATGGACTAATAGTCAAAGAAATTATGCCACTGTTGCTAAAGAGATTTTAGCTATCGTAAAATGTATTTTAAAATTTCAAGATGATTTATATAATCAGAAATTTATTGTTAAAACGGATTGCCAAGCAGCCAAATTTATGTTTCACAAAGATTTTAAACATGACGTCTCTAAGCAGATGTTTGCTAGGTGGCAGGCTCATTTAGCCCCATTTGATTTTGAGATTATTTATAAAAAAGGAGAAGAAAATAGTCTTCCGGATTTTCTAACTCGTGAATTTTTGCAGCATGATACAGCGGGGAGGAGGAACTAATTCCCAAGGCCGCGGGAGAGGTCATACCTCTCGAAACAAAGGAAAAAATGTGATTGTCCAAATGGGCAACAAACAGCTTATAGCTGAAAAAATTGCCAAAACAGATGATGATGCCCTCTTATATGAGGAATTCAAGCAGTATATTGCGAATAAAAGGAAACAGGCAGGTGAAACCTCCTCATCCGGGTCATATTCCCTGGTTTTATCTGAAGAGGATAATACAAGCTCTTATTATAATCATACTAATAAAGAAATTATATTTCTTTTAGAAATTAAAGATTTACAATGGAAGGTAATCCATGGCTGTTAATGAATAGATATCTGGATGTAGCATCATATGCTGCTACTTCTTATAAACAGAGGTTATATTATGAGCAAATACTTAAAGTGAGCTCCTGTGATATAACACATTTTTATCCTGGAAACAGGACTACTAATATTTATAATTTTAGTAAAATTATAATTAAAAGGATTATATCCATTGAAGAGTGGGATATTTCTCCTCTCAGAGAAAAGGAATTTACAATTCCTGAATCAAAAGTATCTTTGAAATATAATTACTGGGATTATATAGATGCATTTTATAAAGCATTTTTTTTTATGAAAATCCAACTAAAAAACATACTTGGCTAATAAAAATATGTGGAAATGTTTATAACAGCCCCCTACCAAATTGGTTTATACAATGGTGGACCATATGTGGTACATCTGGGAAAATACTCCCTGAAAACTTCAAAACATTATATGGAGAATGGATTAATATATCCCCTAAGATCGCTGATTATATCAGTTTAGATCAGTACTCAGAGGAGATAGCCTCTATGTTCTTTTTTATAGAATTTTCCATACTATGGGTGTGGAAGTGGACTCCTGAAGTGGGTTATACCCAACAAAATATTCCATGTCTCAGAAGATAAAATCGTAGTAGGTTTTGGGACAGGTTGATTAAAATCGACCCAGACACAAAAGAAATTCATGGTAAAAATATTCTGGATGAAATCCAGCAAAAAACTGAATTATATAAAAGGATGAAAGACACTGGTGAAGTTAAATCTCATAGTCCTTTTCATCAGTTAACAACCATGTTAAAGCTTCAAAAAGATATTATACCAAAAGAAGATCTCATCAAATCTTATATGGAAGAATTGAAGAAGGAGCTTATAAAAAATTTGCTCCCTGAAGATAAAACTGATATATCTATGACAGGCTCCTCTAATGAAGACTGTCTTGCGGGTGAATCACAAGATCAAGATATGGATGAATTTTCTGAAGATAATATTGACCACATGGTCCAAGAAATTGAAGATGCCGCAAGAAAAGCAATAAAGTAAATGCGGACATACATTATTGTTATAGCAATTATTGTCCTTAAAGGACCCATGTAATAGTAACAGCATCATATGTAATAGTAATAGGCACTATGCGGATTTAAAATCCATTTGTAATAGAATAGATAAATGAGTTGAAGTCCGTCCTCGTTTTGTCTATAAAAGGATGAGAATTCATCCTAAGGAGGCAGGACCTCACGAGTAACAGTTAGGCATTTCTCTCTCTCCCTCTCATTGTAAAAATTCTTTATCAATAAGCAGTTTGAAGTTTTTCTGCTTTATCCCTGGTAAGCTTTTACTTTCTTATTTCTTATTTTACATTGTTAATAAATTTATATATTTTATTTAGGATTAGCCTAATGAAAGGCTAAATCCTTCCATGTTAAACTATGTAATCATATATATCATTATAATTATGTTGTGAAGATCCTTATTTTGTCTGGTTGGATAGTAGTCTTATGTCAAGATTCAAGGTTTGGGTTATGAAATCTGGAACTGGCCGTTATTATTAAAAGATAAGGGTTAGCCTGTTTGAAGCCGTTGTGAAGGCGTGTTAAGGCGTTGATCCCGGTTATATCTTTTGATAATTATGCTGACGGATCTGGATTTCATGTAAAATTTGTACCTTTTAACCTGGATCCTTACATGGATGACTACAACCGGACCTTATTTCGTATCAGAGCCATGAGATTATATGTGATTATATATATGTAATACATGCATAGATATATATACATATATATACATATATATATATGTATATATGTAATACATGCATAGATATATACATATATATACATATGTATATATATACATATACATATATGTGTATATATATGCATATATGTATATATATATTCATATATATGTATATATGTGTATATACATATATATGTATATATCTATGCATGTATTACATATATATACATATATATTTACATATATACATATGTATATATATATATATACAAGAGGGGGTGATGGGTGGTGAAAAAGCTGTTTTTTTACTTTTTGTCCATCAAATAAATTCTCAAAACTTGATATACACACTGACATTAATGAGTCTTAGAATTGGGAAGAGATTGGCACGTGAGTATATATTTGAACATTTTATATTTTTAAATGTCTTTATCTCTATTTCATGTTAAGAGAATGAGTATTTGCATTGTTCTTTGGATATATATATATATATATATGATATTCCATGTATTTTTATAGATGTTATCATACCATTTGTTGTCTATTTTTTAATAAAGTAATATATTTTTAGATATCTCATAATTACTCTTCTGTTACCAATGATTGTAGTATGTCTTGTTCGAGGCGGCAATATATATATATATATAATTTGTTATAAATTAAGTAATTATAACCAAAAAATAGGTTTAATTAGTTTTATTTTATTATAGATATACAGGTTTTGTGCTTTTATTTACATACACGTTTCGCGGTCATGGTTTTTATTATTGTGTCAACTAATGGAACATAAATAATATATGCATATAACATATATAACTAGTAATGCACCACTTATTTAGTATGTTGTGGTGACAATTTGGAATATTAAAGTACCATATATAACTATTTAGTAGAGTAGTATGGAATACTAACTCATTTTAGATGGCACAATTTGTGGACTGTAATGGTGCACAACTTTTTTACATCTAAAATATTATCAAATCACTCGCAGTGTAATAATTACCAGCTAGTTTAAATTCCAATGCAATTGATTTGATTTAATATTGACTTATTCAAGGACGTCTTCTGATCTTCTTAAGGACTTTTCTATTTATTCATAGTAGATTTTGTTTATCATTCTAGGTTATAACCAGTTTTTTATCTCTCTATTTTTTAATTAAATTTCAGAATGGGAACGTGAAATGCTTTTTGAAGTTAAAAAGTTGGTGCTCAGTTTTATGCTTAGAAAAGGGATACTAAGCGTCTGTTCCCTTCATAACTACAACAAAAACGAGAAGGCTATTGTGTTGTGCCCTTGTATGATGTCCTCCTTATGAGGAATACTATTCAGTTTTACAAGTTTTGCTCTTGGTTGGAAGCATATTATATTACTATGGGTGATGAAGTGATCATGGAATATCATGCTTATTATGCTGTCACAACTGTACATGAAAAAGGGGAAACTTAAAAATAGGATCCATGAGTATGCAGTAGAAGATCCTATCTAAGTCTTTTTAAGTGGTTTTTTCGTAGTGCAAGGGCATGTAGCGTTCGAATGGCTAAGCAAAAACTGGAGATCTTAGAAAATCGGGAGAAAAATGCGGAAGAAAATAAAGATTAGTAGTATTTTAAGATTAAGGAGGATGTTTGGTTTTTGAAAAACTTTTGTTGGTTTTTTGCCATCTTTTTTATTTACTACTTTTATTTAAATCTTGGATATAAAACTTATACATTTTAATGTAATGAAGTTTTGTTTCATTGTATGTTATACGAAAGTTTAGAATATTGAGTTTGGAATATTTACATTATATGAATGGTAGATAAATGAAACTACGGTGGAAGAGTATTAAGAAAATATTTACAAAGAGAATTTTTAACATGTGAAAATGTATGGAATTTAGGTATAAGATTTCATGGAATTTTTTTTTTGTTATTTGAGATGAATGTATATCGGGAGCAGGGGTATGCATTTTTACATTTGTTTATCTGTAACTCAACAAATTTCCATTCAAAGAATTGTGATCTTCTATGCTGCGAAGATTATTGTTACAAGAGAGTTTAATGTTTCTTTGATAAGAAGGTTTAAGATTAGGAAGATGTTTAGTTTTTGAAGGTTTTTTGTCAGTTTTTTTAGTGTTTTTTTATTTATTACTTATGTAAATGAAGTTTTGTTTCATTTTATATTCTATGGAATTTTAGAAGACTGATTTTGGAATATTTACATTACATGAATGGTAGCTAAATGAAACTATGGTGGAAGAGTATTATGAAAATATTTACAAACAGAAATTTTAAGAGGTCAAATGCATGGAATTTAGGTAAAAGATTTCGTGAATTTTTTTTTTTTGTTATTTGAGATATATATATATATATATATAGGGAGCAAGGAGTATGCATTTTTACATTTGTTTATCTGTAATTCAATAAAGTTTCATGCAAAGAATTGTGATCTTCCATGCTGCGAGGATTATTGTTACAAAAGAGTTCAATGTTTCTTTTATAAGAAGCTTTTAGAGGATGTTTGGTTTTTGAAGGTTTTTGTTGGGCTTTTTTGCTTTTTTTTAATTTTTTATTTACGACTTTTGTTTAAATCTTGGATGTAAAATTTATGTATTTTTAGTTTAATGAAGTTTTGTTTCATTTTATGTTCTATGAAATTTTAGAAGAGTAATTTTGGAAAATTTGTATTACAGTAATGGTAGATAAATGAAATTACGGTGGAAGAGTATCGAGAAAATATTTACCAAGAGAAATTTTAACAAGTCAAATGCATGGAATTTATGTATAAGATTTCATGGATTTTTTTTATTTGAGATGTATATATATCTGGGGAGCAGGGGGTATGCATTTTTACATTTGTTTATGTATAACTCAATAAAGTTCCATGCAAATAATTGTGGTCTTCCATTTTGCGAGAGTTATTTTTACAAGAGAGTTCAATTTTTCTTTGATAAGAGAATTCTATAAAACACATATTTATATTACAATGTATATTAAAACACAGTAGAGAATCTAAAGAAAATTAATAAAGGGAGATGATAGATTTGGAAGATCAATATTCCTAGTAGTGTAGTTACTCAATGTCAGATGTTCTTCATTGTTTGAATGAACTGCAATAGATGAGTGAACTGTTGCCTTTGTTCTTGATGCAGACATTAAAGTATTCATTTTTCTCTCTTTTTCTTGATTGCACATTTTCTCAACAATACTTTTTTGCTTTACATTCCTTTCTCCTTTTGGTCGAATTCCGATCGGATCTTTAATATTAGATGATTCTCCTTCACAGTCTGAATCATTTACATAAATTCTTCCAGTACGAAGGTAACTAAGAAAGCTTGGCTTCAATGATTTTGTCTCTTGTCTGTTTGAACCCTTCTTCTATATAACCCCTGACTTTCTGGTTTAGTTCACAAGCTCTTTATCAAACTTGAAAATTTTCTAATCATTGTTGTCTCCAAATGCTTGAAACTTGAATGTTATTGCAGTGTGCTTTACTTCTAGTATCAGTAATACAACTGTTGCTACTTAGAATAACATTATTTTACCATCTTTTTTATATGTATTGTGTCGGAATAGTATTAGCACAATTAACATTTAGGATTCCCAGAGAATGTGAACACAACATACCAATCTCAATGTACATTTTACATGTGCATGTCACAGAAGTATCACCATCATGGTAAATGACTATAGTCGAAAAATGTCAGTTTCGTTACCGGATAGCATGTGTTCATGAGAATATGATAGGGTTTTCATAAATTCTTGTTCAAATAACAAGTATGTTTCAATTGTATATACTTGATTGGCATGTCGTAACAGTTTGAATTAGTTACTTCTCTATTCAGATACAACTTCAACAAATTTTTGGTAGAAATCATTCAATGTAGATGTTTTTGAAAGTCTATTAGAAATAGCTTAGTTGGTTGATTCACTCCTTTGTAATGATAAGATACCTTTGGGAAAAAAATCCTCGTTGAAAGCTGGATACCACTTTTATCTGATTTCTCATGTATCACATATGCAGCAATAGTTATTTTTGCGTAAATACCATGCTATATATTATAATGTTCCATATATATTGAACTAATATTCCACAATAGTAAAGTGCATATTCTCAATGATATTCAAATTCAATAACTGTATGTGTATACTTCAAGTTATAGTTAAACTTGTCTACAAAATGTTCTTTTGACCTGAATCCATTAATATGTTTCTTGGAATTCTCACCAGTGTGCCAGATGCAAAACCGATGCCGTATATTTGGGAAAAAATTTACGAATAGCCCCGGCCATAGCAACATATTGATCCGTTGTTAATGTTATTGGATGCTAACAACTTATAGATCTCAAAAAGGTTTTAAACTTCTATATAAAAGAATTTTTTGTTTCATTCTTCAAGAATCCACGCCCAAACATTACAATTTTGCAATGATAATCATGCCAACAAAAGATCATTTACCAACAGAAAACCAAATAGTTCATAGCTTTTTCCATTCTTCCATCCCTCTAGAAAATACTGCATAATGATAAATTGAGATCAACCTCGAAATCATAATAAATATCATCTTCATTGTCTTTTTCTCCATTTGAATAAATGCAACAAGGAATTTGCCTCTTTACCATCAATGTGTTTTGATTTGAGTATTCTACACTGTTAAAGGCATCTCTTGTTGTAAAACAAACATATGGCGAACCACCAGCTTGATTCTTAGTCACCCTTAGACCAGCAACAACGAAAACCCCACTATTCTTCAACTCTTGCAGTATGGTTTTTTGTAAATGACCATTGGGAACGCATAAGATGTATCTGATTCTCTAGGCAGAGGTCATGATTGTGTACCATTTGATGCTTAATAATTGTCCAAATTCCTCAATTATTTATTTTGAGCTATTCATTGCTCTACAACTTTGAGAAATATCAACTTTTGAATAACATTTATTCAGCTTTCCTTTTTCATGCTTCATACCTTCTTTATATATTGCACACGAACTGTTTCATAAACATAATTTTAGTACCATGTCTAGTCTTTTGTTTTCCCTTACAAATGCTAAATCTCTGCATGATCATTGTATAACTCAAATGCTTCTTTTTCAAAATCTGCTGTCACTCCAACTAATGTATGTGGACCATTGTTAGATGAATCTCAAATTGTAAGACAATGGTATAGTAATTAATAAACATGGAATATTAGTTATAATGTATATGTCACAAAAGTAGTAATTTTATATATGTGTGACAGAGTAAACTAGTTATGGCACAAAAGAAAGATAAGCATGGAATAATAATCATAATATGATGATATATAAAAATTAGATATATATATATATATATCAAGGCAATCAAACTCTGAAAAGGAAAAAAATACATGTAATATTAGCTAGAAAACAATGGTACAAAATCAAGATTAGTATGGAATATTAGTTATTAAGATAATGATGTACAAGGATTACAATTGTAGATCAAGCCAAGTACTAGAAAACAAAAAATGAAAGATGTAGCTTGTAAGAGGAAGAAATAGGGAACAAAAGTAGTATAATCATGGAATATTAGTACAAGAGTCATGGAATAATAATAATGATATGATGGTATATAAACATTTTTCCAAGATATATCGAGGCAAGTGAAGTCACAAAAGAAAAAAAAAATACATGTAATTTGTCAAATTTAGAAAACAATTAGACAAAATCAAGATTAGGATGGAATATTAGTTATAAAGATGAAGTTGTTCAGAGATTACAATCATGGATCAAGCCAAGTAGTACAAAATAAAAAATAAGCAATAGTTAGGGAACAAACGTATATAATCATGCAATATTAGTATAATACATATGGTATATTAGTGATAAAGTTTTATAATATCTCGATACTAAAATGGAAACAGTTTCAATTGTGCAGAAATTGCAAAAGATACATTATTTAACAAATTTACTTAAAACTATAGTTATATGTGCATGGAACTAACATACATCTTACATAAATCAACTACGTGATGGAAAAGTCGTATTTTTTTAAGAAACGAAGATAATTAAATGCTCACATGAATCAGCAGCATATGCGCATTCAATATTCAAACAAATTGAAGTATCATGCTCTTCAATAGTGTGATGTAATTCCACATTATGTTCCATTATTAAATTTTCTTTTGAATTGGAATAATGATTTTGCAAAGGATCTCTGGTAGAAATGTCGTTAGAGATGTTTTTGAATGGTGATTTTGCTGTTGAACAGTATTGCAGAGGATCGCCGGTGGAATTGCCATCGAGAGAGGAGTGTTCCAGAGGATTGTCATTGTAATTGTGATTCTACAGCACTCGTCATGGACATGTACAGTAGGTTCTTTATTGAAACATCGAGGCGAGTGAGTAGGTTTATAAAGAATCTAAAATTTCATGGAACGGTGCCGTGCACGATATACTTGGTTTTATGGTATAAACATTATTCTATAGCTCTTTTTACAAACATGTTCATTTATTCATTTATGAACGTATCAAATCTTTGATGTAATGTAAATCTCTACTTAAAATTCTATTCTCTCCTCCCCCTTGTCAAATTTTTAATTTTTGCCGTATTTTGATTTCACAACAACTAAAATTTCATTTGAAGAATAAATTAACTTCACGAAACATTTTAATTTGTAACATCTTGTGTTATTTTGTTGTTGAAAATAGTAAGAAAATAGAGATAGAAAATGAGAAAGTTAAAATTATAAAATAGTGATAGAAAATTATAATAAATCTTATAAAATAGTAGTCTTTAATGGAAGAAAAGAAGAGAAATTAACTATAATTACCCATAAATAACTTTTACTTATCTTATTCTACCCATAAACTTTAATGTGAACTGATTCTACCCATAAAGAGTTTTTACTTAACTCGTTTTAACAAATTAAGAATTTGTTGCCGAAATACGGTAAATTTCATCATGTAATATTGTTTTTGGAATACTTGTAGTGCGAAGACAATGTCCGAAGATGAAATTGGAAAGTGGATAAGTGAAGACAATGTCACATGATGAAATTTACCGGATTCTTATAACGAATCATCAATTTGTCAAAACGAGTATTTTTATGAGTATAACCCGTTCAAATTAAAATTTATAAGTAGAATAAAAAAATAAAAATTGTTTATGGATAATTATTGCTAATTTCTGATGAAAAGAATAAAGATCTAAAAAAGGGCAGAAAGAACGACGCCGCTGCGCTAACGAGCAAAACTGTAAAACCCTCCATCCTGCTGAAGAGGCCAACGGCCTTAAACCCTCTCCTTCCTCACCTTTACCTTACTCCATACTCCACACCCACAGAACACTCAGTCACTTACCCATGATTAACTTTCATCAAATTTTCATAACAAAAGAAGCCATTGAAATCTTTGTTGACAGCTTCAATCTGGGCTCTTCATCTTCAACTTACACCAAGTAGCATCTTCATATGACGATTGTGAATCATCTCCTATCCTCTGCCACTGCTAGCTGCCGCTTCATCATGGTAAGCCCTAAATTTTCTATTTTGTAATAATTTTTGTTGTTTATGAGTGTAATGTCTTCATTTTTGTACCTGCTTTTTAGCAATATGCACTCTGTATAAATAAAGCCACATTTTTGGTTGATGGGTTCAGTTCTGATTGCTTCATAAACGATTAAGAATGGTAATTTCTGTAAAATGAACTTTTTTGTGTTGAAAAAAAAATTTTAGTGATTGTATAAGTTGCTAAATTTGGGCTAGGGATGATATTCATGTTTTAGTTGCATCTGAAATATCCTGAACTTGAACTTTAAAGTACAGTTCAGAAAGGCAATTTTACCAGTTTTTTCTTCTTCCCATTTTTGTCCCTTATTTATATGATGAAGGTCCAAAAGAGTCTTATCTCAGACTATAGGACAGATTGGACAGAAGTGGTTTCTGAAAGCAACTTTACTCTTCCAAGTGCCATGGGGGAAAAAAGAAAGAAAATGAAGTACAATTTTAGTTTAAAAGCTGCGAATTTCTAAATTGTAGTTATTTTTTTATGTTTTCATTTAGACTGGCACTTTCTTAGTTTTGCATTTATTTCAGTAGGATATTTATATGGGAAAATGCAAGGTAACTAAATCTTGCCACAAGTAAACAGTCCTTGACTTGTTCAATAACATTGTTCTTTTGGGTCATTTTTGGTTGACAAATGTACAGTTTGAATATTTGGCCGAAGTCCTAATGCATTATATTTCAATTCAACTATCTCATTTGTGGTATTTTATTTAGTACTACTTTTGCTGCACAATTGATTAGTAGTTGGTTGCTTTCGTGGTTTAGTTTTGGAAGAAATTACTTTAATAACATGATGGCAAAAATGCTGTTACTGTCAGCTTCATCTTTTTTGTTCTTCTTCTTCTTCTTTTATATTTTATTTTTTTATTTTTTTATGTTTCACATGCTTCATAATAATTTTTTTCCCTGAAAGTTGCAGAATAGGACATTACATAATTTTCCAGGATCTTGCTTACCATGTTCACAATTCAGAACCACTGATAAGTTAAAGGAGTTTCCACGGAAGCTCAGAATATGCTCTGCATATGCAAGGTCACAACCCAAGGTTCTACGAATCAAATCTGGACAAAAGTTATATCCCCTTAAATTCCATGCTGATGGGCCGGGACCTTTTTCTGCCTTCATTTTTCAGCCCAATTTGAGAGCTAGATTATCCAATTCTTCTGTGCAGAGGAATACTTTTTGTAGTGGGTCAATTGGTCATTTAGATTACCATTATTTTGCTTCTATAAGCAAGAGATTCTTTTCCAAGGTCCCTGGTGCCTTGACAAAGAAAAATGACTCCTTTGGAGTGAAGGATGGAGGAAAAATGAGCAGTTCATCCTTCAGATGGAAGAATATAAGACGGAAGAAGGTTAAAGCACTTGCTCCTCCATGGAGAAATTCAGTGGCCAATGCTGTGTCTGAGAAAAATGGTTTTGAGCATAGAGTATCAGCTACTAAGGGTGATGATACAGTAAATTCAAAAGAACATCTTCTCGTTGATGGTAAGATGGACTCAGAGCTGGACCTTCCAAGTTCCTCTGATGGCAGTGATAAGAAAAAGACCAAAGCTAAAGAGCGATCAAAGCAGCAACCTAGAAGCAAGCCAAGCAAAGGTAAATTGTCTGATGTTAATGCTGCTTCTGATGAGGCGAATCAGCAGAAGGTCTCTAAGAGGGCTTCTAAATCAAAGAGGCCTAGTATTGCCGAAAATGACAAGCCTCCTGAAGACTCAGAGGTCAGCATTCTTTGACATAAGACAGTTGACCTCTGCATTAATTATAATATGTTTGCTAAATATGTTGTTTTCCAGATTCATTCAATAAACTGCACTTCTAAAGAAGCATATGAATGTAATATCTTAGCAAATGATCATCGAAAACCAAAGGCTAATAAGTCCAACACAAAGCGGAAGACCAATAAGGAGGCCAGTGCTCTTGTAGAAAAAGATGCAACGGTTACAGATTCATCTGCCAGCAAGCTATCCCAAAGCCAGAGATCAGACCTGACTGGCAAGTCTCTGCTTCGAAAGCGTGCTAAATTCCGGCCATTGTATCCACCTACTGCTAAGTCTGTTGTGGTGGTAGAATCCCTGACAAAGGCAAAGGTTATTCAAGGATACTTGGGTGAAATGTATGAGGTATTACCCAGTTATGGTCATGTAAGGGACTTGGCTGCACGTTCAGGGTCTGTGCGTCCTGATGATGAATTCAGCATGGTATGGGAGGTTCCGTCTGCTGCTTGGACCCATCTGAAGAGTATCAAGGTTGCTCTAAGCGGGTATGTAAACTATCTTTTAAGATGCACGTACCTGATTTATGCATAAAATGCAGACCTGTTGTGGGAAATAATACAAATATAGATTCTCTCGCCATGGATAATCACTTAATATTGCTTTTCCAGACCTTCCCCTAGCCCCCAAAAAGAAATAAGAAGAGGTATAGAGATGGAAAATGGAAATCAGTTTGATAACCATGCTTTTTTCATTTGCTCATGTTCTCTACCTTGTTCCCCAGAGCCGAAAATCTTGTCCTTGCATCAGATCCTGATCGTGAAGGTGAGGCAATAGCCTGGCACATTTTTGAGATGCTGCAGCAGCAAGATGCTTTACATGATAATGTAACTGTTGCAAGGGTTACTTTTAATGAAATAACCGAGTATTCCATAAAAAGTGCTCTTCAATCTCCCAGAGATATCGATGTAAACTTGGTACATGCTTATCTTGCTCGGCGAGCCCTTGACTACTTGATTGGGTTCAACATTTCCCCTTTGCTTTGGAGGAAATTGCCTGGCTGCCAGTCAGCTGGTCGAGTCCAGTCTGCTGCTTTGTCTCTTATATGTGAAAGGGAAAAGGACATTGATGAATTCAAACCGCAAGAGTATTGGACAGTTGAAGTCAAATTCAGCAAAGAGGGCTTGAATTCGTCTAATGTACCCTCTTTTCCTGCATACCTGACCCACATTAATGGTCAAAAGTTAAATCAGCTATCTATTAGCACTCAAGCAGAGGCAAACAGTATTAAACAACAGATCGATTCGTCAACATTTGGAGTTGTCGCCTCCAAGAAAAGTAAAAGTCGCAAAAATCCTTCTGCACCATACATAACATCGACACTTCAACAAGAGGCCGCAAACAAATTGAATTTTACAGCATCATACACTATGAAACTTGCACAGAAACTGTATGAGGGGATCCAGCTATCTGATGGTCAGGCAGCAGGACTGATCACATACATGAGGACAGATGGATTGCACATTTCAGATGATGCAACAAAGGATATTCACTCCTTCATTATAGAAAGATATGGGCAGAAGTTTTCTTCAAAACCTGCTCGGAAGTATTTTAAGAAGGTGAAGAATGCTCAAGAGGCCCATGAAGCAATTAGACCAACTAATATACGTAGGCTACCATCAATGCTTTCTCGGTTACTTGATGAAGATAGTCTAAAGTTATACACACTCATCTGGTCTCGTACAGTTGCATGCCAAATGGAACCTGCCACCATTGATCAGATACAACTTGACATAGGGAATTCTAGTAAATCCATCATTCTTCGTTCTTCATCTTCAATAGTAGAGTTTCTTGGCTACCAAGCTGTGTTCCAGGATAGAGAATCTGATGCAATAACTTTGGACGAGAAAGAAGGAAATGATCGTGGTGAAGTTTTTGAAGTTCTTAGTTCTTTGAAATCTGGAGATGCTTTGAATTTGGGAAGACTGGAACTTGAACAGCACCATACTAGCCCTCCAGCACGCTATTCTGAGGGGGCATTGATTAAGAAGCTGGAGGAACTTGGCATCGGAAGACCTTCTACTTATGCAACTACAATTAAGGTGCTGAAAGATAGAAATTATGTAACGATGAAAAGCAGGATACTATACCCTGAATTTCGTGGTCGTATGGTGTCAGCTTTCCTTACACAATATTTTTCTGAAGTAACAGACTATAGTTTTACGGCTGATATGGAGACTGAACTAGACAATGTTTCTGCTGGACTAACTGAATGGAAAGGCCTTCTCAGTGATTACTGGGGAAGATTTAGCAAGTACTGTGATTTTGCCAGCAATGTCCATATTCACCAAGTGGAGAAGATGTTGGAGAAAGAATTTGGTTATTTCTTGTTTGCTTCTCTCCCAAATGGAAGTAGGACGTGCCCAAGTTGCTCTGAGGGAACTTTAATTTTCAAAGTTAGCAGATTTGGGGCAGGGTATTTTATTGGCTGTGATCAACATCCAAGATGCAAGTAAGAACTATCTCATTTATGGTTGCAATCAAAATTTATATTCCTTTCAAGAATTAATTGTTCACTAATTTATTAAGAGTATGAACTATTTTCTATTGTTTTACTATAGGTGCTTTCCTTTCATGAGAGTATTGTTGGTCTCCCTATCTCGTATTTGGTAAATCAGAAATATTTCAATTACATTTTGCAATTATTGGCTTCCATATGTCTAAAGTGTAGGATAAGTGTACATCAGGAAGAGATTCGCAAATTATCTAACAGATTAGTGTTTGGGCTAGAATGCACCTTGGTAAGCTTTTCATTAGATAAGCCTGGTTCTTATACAGCGTCATGCCAAGTGCTCCGGGATACAGCTTGTAAGTCATGGAAAATTAGGCTGGCGTCTAGCAATTCTAGCTTGGAGAAAATCCAGGTAATCTCATATTGGAGGTAGAAGGAGCTTTGGGCTTTTCATGTCATGAATTATGATTCTACCCAATTCATTAGTCTTTTGGGCTAAAGCTCACTTGTTACAGTATTTATAAGTCCTGGATGAAATTGAGATGCATGATTGAAACCTGGTTTGGATAAACTTTATTTCTCTATCCCTTTGGGACAATGATTCAGTAATTGCTACCTGATAGTTTATCGGGCTGCTATAACATGTAATATTTGTGTATCTCTGCCTGTGCATAAACAATGCAGATTGGAAATTGAGCATTAAAGCATTGCTTTTAGTTATGAATGTCTAGTGGCTAAAGTTATTGTTATTATGTAATTATCAATAACATTTAATTAACATACTGCTTAAGAATGATATCCATTTAGTCAAAAGATGATGATGATAATGATTCCTACCAATGTTAAGATACCTAAGCAGTCTGAAGTTAGTTATTAGGTAGTTATCAAGACATTAATAAATGACGGCAAAAAATGCCTTTTTATATAATTGCAAACTTTAGGAAGTATATCCTCGAGCAAAAACTTTGAGGGGAAATAAGAATAGTAGTTTGACTAAGGAGAAAATTCTCTGAAGGAATGAAGTAAAAGATGAACTTGGCTTGCAAATTTTTATTTGTAATCAAAGAATAAGGGCCTCTTGATTCAAGTTTTACCAGGAACAGAAGGTTATTTTTGCAGAATTTCTACCAGTTTTTTGTCTGCCCATGTGAAGGCTGACCTTGAGTGGTGGTGGAAATAGAAGAGAGTATGGAAATTGAATTTCCGATTGAAGCATATGATTCTATCATTTCTATGTATACGAATATATGTCCAGAACAATAAGTTTCATCCTTTTTTGTCTCTCTCTTTGGATCATTTTTAGTGTTGATTTGGCAAGTGTGTAAGGAATAGTTGGATTATGGTGCAGGTATATTGCTAAGACACTATATGGTGAAGATGATGATGGTATCACTAGTGAGAATAGTAACAAGACTGTGGAACCACCAAAGCTGCTGGGGCTAAATCCTGGTTCTAATGAGAAGGTTTCTTCTACTTAAAATGTCAATACACTGCAGTTGCTTCATAGATAAACATTGTCTTGTAAACATGCTTGGAATTCTTTTTGGAAGGTGTTTTTGAAGAACGGTCCATATGGATACTATGTCCAGCTTGGTGAAGATAGGCCGGGATTCTTGCCCAAACGAGCTTCCATTTCCCAAGTACGTAAATATTTGGTGGTCTGCATGAGATGTTCTACCTTTTTCTCTCCTTTTCTCAGCTCCGTTAGATATGGGACAATGTTATCTCGTGGAAATATTTGACAAAGAGCTATCTATACTTTCATTTGCTAAACTTGGAAATGTCATATTCTCCTTTGCCATCAATTTGCTTGCTTAGTGACCTGGTGCTAATCTTTATTTAGTACTTTCTTGGGTTTTCTGTTTCTCCTTCTCTTTTTTTCCCTTTCTCACCTTTCCCGAAAATGGCAGATATGGAAATTAAGTGTATCTCACAGCTGTCTTCGCAGTATGGAAAATAGAATTAATTTGTTTTAGTTTTCCACATTCTTACTTGTGTTATAATAAATGGGTGTATAATATACTTTTCTTTGGTCCCAGATAAAAGATGTGGATACCATCACCTTGGAAGATGCTCTTGAGTTGCTGCGGTACCCTGTGACCTTGGTACACTTACCAGAATTTAGTATTTGTTTCCGAAATTCAAAACCTTCCTCGTCTTTCCCCTGTTTCTATCATTCCTTTTCTGTCACCAGAATGATCTAAAATTCTTGTATATTAGGGAAAACATCCAGAAGATGGCTCTCCTGTGATGATAATGAATAAAAAGGGTGGATTTGCTATTAAGCATCGACGGACAAGAGCCCCTGTGCCCAAGGTAGATTTTTAGTTGTTTCTCATTGGGTCCAACTGTAATAGGCTCTTTTTACCTAGATGTAGTTGATGCTGTTGTTTTAAAGTTATAAATTGGTTAAAATAGATGACAGGATTCTGAGGCAAGGGAAGAATCCATAAACTACGATACAGTAACCAAGTTGAGGAGCTGAGTGATGAAATATACTATTTAAAAAAAAACATGTAATGGAAAATTTTGGGATGGGTTATTTTTAGTTGTATATGATGTCTGCAGTAGGTTGTTATTTTCGTGTTAACAAATGTCGATTCTCTCTCCATTTCTAGTCAATTTTGGTATAGAAGTTAGGTTATCGGATATGACCTATATTATCATACTTTGATATGTGCTTTCTCTGTTGCATAATTTTCTTACCTTCTGTCATTCTTCATCTTTTCATTCTAATTCATCTTCTTCTTTGATTTTATATTACTTTGCCATATGCGATGGATTATTTATTACTTTGCTCTTATACTTGCATGAATGTTTTGGACACAGAACCTCAAGCCTAGTGATATAACCTTGGAGAAGGCTTTGAAGCTTCTATTGAGTAAAGATGCAACAAGAAGCGGGCGGCCGAAGACTGGTAGGAAGTCTGAGGAATCCTTTGAGCCGATCTAATTTTTACCGGCGAATCTCAATCTCAAAGTGCCGTGTTTTTGGATCCTTTTGTAGTATAATCTGGACGAGAAACAGAGATTTATTTTGCCCTATCTTGAAGCTTTCCTCCGGTTGAAGGTCAGTTGAGGAAGAAGATTCTTTGGTGGGATGCATTGCAAATTGCAGGACCTATTGAAATTGTTGTTTTTTTAATATAATTTTTTAAAATTTGTGGGAACAATGATATACTATATAATTTAGCCAAAATTTGTTTATTATAGAAGAATTAATTATACCAAGACACTTTCATCATGTATTCTTACTATTTGTGTTATACAATAACTAATACAAGTTTCCAACAAAAAGGAAGTGCCTCATTGTGATACATTGCTCATAATTCCTCCAACAATTTTTTGGAGTTGGAATTACCTTTTCTCCTGTTTTCCCATTTTCTTCAATCTCACATTCACTCTCGTTTTCCTTCTCTTCGTTTTTCTTGCTCTCTTCCTTTTCACTCTTTTCTTTTGATTTCTCAACATCCACACTTTTCTCAACCAAATAGAGTTAATGTCATAATTGCATTTTCCTCTTCAACATGTTCACTTTCAAATGAACTTCAATCTTTCCTTTTCCTCTTGTTCTATGGACTTGATATCTAATTCCTAGAAGTTCTCCATTCATGGGTGGTTCAACGATCTCCACCTTGATATCTTCCTCCTTCTTGGGCATCTTATGTTCACGCATCTTCTTTAGTCCTTCTAGGTACTTAACTCCAAAGTCCAACTTCATCACTTCTTTCAATTCTCCTCATGTCTTGATGGGCTTCATCTTTTTTCTCCCTCCTATGTTCACTAGTCATGTTCCACCACCATATGGTTGTTGAAGTGAAAGAGCCTATTGCTAATTTCACATTTTCTTTTTCCGTTAAGTTGTAATAGTGGAATACAAACTCTACCTTTCTTTCTCACTCTAGGTAGGGTTTCAATTAGAAGTTTCCTTGGAAAGAGGCAAAGATACTTTGCTACAACTAGGAGAATTAGCTCCTTTCTCATCACCCTCATAGGCACTTCCCTCATATTGACACCCTTTTCCATAGAGTAGTTCTTTGCCATATCTATTATCCCGATAAGGATATTTTTCACTTCCATTTGGCATTTTAGTTCTCTCACTTCTTCTAGCCCCATCATAGGTTTCTCTATACCTTTCGCCCCTCCTAGATCTATTATGTTCTATTATGTTTTGAACCACCATAACCATATTCCTCCTCCCTTTAAATCCTCCACTTTTCAAGGGAAGATATGTTGTTATCCATAACATAAAAAACCTGCAAAAGCAAAGGTTAGTTACAAGAAAATGGAGCTCACTTCGTACCCTTACGTGTTTGTTCACTCTATTTCACTCCACTTGTGTTTACTCTCTTCTAGGCTTTTTCAAGATAATCTCACTTCTCTTGCCTTTTCAAGATAATTCAACTCACTAAGAATGATATTTTAGGACTTGGAATCACTGCTAGATAGGTAATAAACAAAGAGGAGCTTCTTATCTCAAGAAACAACTGTTAATTTCACTTTTTATCCCCAAAGTGAAAATCCCGTAATGAAGAAATTTTTTGCAAATTTTGCCTCTTTTGAGTGTCTTATTGGTAAAATAACTCAAAGAATAGAAGCCCAAACATCTTATTGTTTGGAAATAATTAATAAAATTGAAGTGGTATGAATGAAAAATATTCACTCAATTCCAAGACCCACTTTCTCATTCTCCCAGTGAGATCGGGTTTGTGCATGACTTGCCGAAGAGGCACCATCGTGAGTAAGGTAACAGGGTGGGCATGAAAATACGGCTTAAATTTCCTTGCTAAAATATTTTTCTCTAGTGGGCTATATCGGGCTTCCGCTCTAGCTAATACATGGCTCACGTAATAAATAGGCATCATTTTTTCATTTGGCAAAGAACACAATACAGAGCTAACAACAGCTTCCATTGCAGCCAAATACATGAATAAAGTTTCTCCCTCAATGGGGCTAACTAACATGGGTCTACTACTTAGGTAGGCCTTGAGCTGCTCAAAGGCTCGCTGACATAGTGGAGTCCACGTGAAGGTTGTGCCCTTCAAGAGCTGATAGTTGGTAGACTCTTTTCACTCATGCGGGCAAGGAATCGGCCTAAATATGCTATATAGCCCGATAGTCCCTGCACGTCCCACATGCTCTTTGGTGTAGGCATGTCTTGTATTGCTTTGATTTTCTTTGAGTCTGCCTCTATTCCTCGTCCGAAAACTATGAATCCCAAACATTTCCCTGCTGGTAACCCAAACACATATTTCTTTGGATTTAATTTCATCCCTACTTGTCAGATTTTGTTGAATTTTTCTCTTATATCTTTCGGAAGCATGCCCACTTTCTTGGACTTTAGTATAATATCATCAACATACACTTCCATATTGATGCTAATTTGATCACTAAATATATCATTGATCACTAATTTGAGCATTTTTTACTCCGAATGGCATTCTGGTATAGCAAAAGATGCCATCAACGGTCACAAACCCATCTTCTCCATATCTTAGGGCACCATCGGGATTTGGTGGTATCCTTTGTACGCATCTAAGAAGCAAAGAAATTTATGTCTTGCGACAGCATTGACTACTTGGTCAATTTGAGGTAGTGAGAATGGCTTCTTTATTATGGCTTTGTTTAGGTCGGTGTAATCGATACACATTTGCCACTTTCCATTTATTCCGTTACGACTATCGGGTTAGCTAGCCAAACCGAGTAGTCTATCCTGCTGACAATGCCAGTTTCTAGCAGTTCATTGCACTATCATGGATCACCTGTAGTCTTTGTCTTGCAAATGTTCTTTCTTCTGTATGACTGGCTGCGTACCTTTTGGTATTTCTAGTCTATAGATTGTTGTTTCTAGTGATATAGTGCCAAGGTCCGATGGCATCCAGAAAAAATATTCTGAAACTCAATAACTGTTGCTTAGACAGTAAGTTTGATGTGGTATGGGAGTGCTTTGCCTATTCTTACTTGTCTGTCAGGATGACCCGTGTCCACAATAAAGGACTCATATTCACCTTGAGGCTGCAGTTTCTTACTGGGTTCGCCCTCCTCGAATCCAGTGACATTGGTTGTATTATGTTCTGCTTTAGCACGGGCGGCGAGAAAGCATTCCCCTCCTACGCTGCGATCACTACGTATGGCAAAAATCCCTGTAGCTATGTGTACTTCCAGAGTAAGGAAATACATAGATACTATGGCCTTGAGTTGGTTGAGAGCTGGTCGGCCTATGAGGCCATTAATATGAGGATGGGGCATCAACGACCAGGAATTCCATGTGCTAGGTTGTGTCGTTGACATGCACTGGTAGGTCTACATTGCCAGAAGAGTTGATGCCCAGTGAATCCAATCAAGAGCAGGACATACGGTCGGATATCTGAGTCTGGGATGCCTATCTGGGTGATTGCATCGTGGAATAGGATGTTTACATCGGTTCTCGTGTCTACTAACATCCGCTTGACAGTGCACTTTCTTATCTCCAGGGAAACTACCAGTGGGACATCATCAATGGTTTCGTAACTCCATTTCACCCCAACCCAGGCGAGGGCGCTATGCAATAAGTGAATGTATTTTGGTGTGGTTGTTTTATCACTGTGCGTTTCTCTGAGCTCTATGGCATGACGGCCAAGTCGTCATTTTGATATCCTGTCGCTTGCCTGCACACCAGTCGACGAACTCTTTCAAATAACCTTTTTGTATGGCTTACTCAATCTCCTTCCACAGTTCTATGCATTATTTGGTATCATGCCTATTATCTCTATGGAACTGGCAGTACTTTGTCTGGCTTCGTCACTCCGGGGGTGAAGTCATTTTGGAAGGTGCTTTTAAGATTCCCAGGGATTCGACTATGTGTGGAATTTCCGTTCGGGAGGATTTGAGCGGGGTGTAACTTTTGTGCTGATCCTGGGGGTGCCATAATCTTGATGGTGGGTACAGTCTCTGTGTTGAATAAGATAATCGTTCTTGCATCGGCATTCATCCTGTGTTTGCTCGAAACGGTCGCTTCCATTTACCATCTCCTACCTTCTTTCTAGATGATCCCGCTTGCTCTGTACGCTGATTTCTTATTTGATAAATTCATGAACCACATCGAGCAGGTCATCGACAGAAAGTAATTGCTTTGTAGCCAGTGCTTTTTCGTGAGTGATAAGGAGCACAACCCATGTTTGTAAGCCTGGATATGTTCCCGATCACTGAGACTTGCTACTTTTATAGCTTCTTTCTTAAATCTCTCAGTCTAGGCTTATACCGTCTCTTGCGGTTGTTGACGAATTGTGAGCAAGTAGTTAAAAGCTGGGATGATTTGCCGTTGTGCCGCAAAGTGGTGTCGGAACTTCTACCCAAGTTCTCTGAAACTCAAGATGGATCACCAAGACAATGAGGCGAGCCAGGATAGGGAAGAATCCCGCAAAGAGTATGGGAAGAGGCGGAACAACTCAACATCCGATGCGTTATGTATCATCACTAAAGCCAAGAAATGCTGGAGATGCTTATCAGGATCAGCAGTACTATCGTATCAGTCAAACCGCAGAGTATTGAATTTGTCCGAAGTAGAAGCTTTCTGGTATTCTTCTGAGAACAGGCTTACTCAACATAGTTCCACTTACCGTCCTAGGAAGGCACAGTAGCCTTAATGTCATTCATCATAGCTTGCACCTTTGTCTGCATGGAGGTTGGCGTGAGCGGGATAGGTACTGGTGGAGTACTATTGGAAGCTGAAGGCACCTCGATCCCAAATAGAGACATAATGAAAGCTTTCTGCTGCGGGGTGAATGGGATATTAAGCATGATATTATTCGGGCCAACGCTAGTAGTAATATGTGCTGCTCCCGTTAAGTCAATTTCTTGATGGGGTGATATATCACCCTGATTATTAGTGTGATGAGTATCGTCTATTGTGATTGCCATAAATTATAATTTTTTGGGTCCCCGAAATACAGGATTAGATAGCGCCAATTGATGAATTATCAAGCTGCTACGTGTCTAATACCTGGAAGACTAAAGGAAGCTGTCAAGGGATCAACGGGGATCTACTCCCTTAAGGTACTTCGATGCTTAAGTCAATCTTTGAGTCCTCAATTAATTAGATTAATAAGGTAATAACATTTATTTCTTGATATTGCATAAACCTTAAATGAGGAGAGAGGGACCTTTTATGTAGAGCCACTTGTCTGCTATTGAGTGCTCACATTCAATGCGGGATTAATTTACCTTGACCCAAATTCGTGGGACCCGTGCCAAAGCCTTCAGGCCGACCCAACTATGGCTTCTCTTCTGGGTTCCTTAATCCCTTTACCTTTGGGCTTGTTCTTTCCTAGCCTATTACTGTGGCATCTTTGCTGCGTGGACCGCATTCCATAATCTTGTTGTCCATCAGTTGGCATCTTTAAAAGGGAGTATTTGAATCCCAAATATAAGAGGCATAAAAAGGGGAAACACTTTATATGTAAAAGTGCTCCTTAAAGGGTGACTTGCTAAGACAAGCCCTTGCCTCATGTGCACGAGCTCGAAGGGTGCAAATCATAGACCTAGAAAGTTTGTTGTAATAGGCTGGTTTTGTACCAATCCAGAATTTAGCAATAAATTTTTAAATTCTGGAAAACTGTCACATTTATAATGAAATTATAAAGGCTTTGTAACATCCGTGTAATTTCTTTTAATGCATTTATAAACGAAATTAAAAGGTTTTTTAACAACCCTTTTAATTTCTTTTTAATGTTGAAATTTTAGTTTCATTTCTGGAACACAATGTGTTCTTGGCAGCCTATAAGTACTAGATATTCTAGCAGTCTTTTCGACACCAAGAATTCCTTCTCTCCCAAAATTCTTCTTTTGCATTTCTCTCTTCCAACATCGTTTTCATAGTGTTCATGTGGTTTCTCTTGTTCAAAGTTTTCCGGTGAAATTGCTCCGGTACAAAGTAAATTTCACGTTCCCATTTTATCCAGGGAGATATACATTGAATAAAACCTCTAGCACTATACCGTGAGGGAAAGAATCTGTTTTAAGGAAATTGAAGTATTTCAAGACTGGGGTTCAATTTCTATTCCCATTCTTTTATTTATATTACTGTTGATATTATCACGTTTATAATTTGATACTATTCTGATAGTATTATGTTATAATCATTTGAATTTGTGTAATCAATTGTTCTAACAGTATAATATTTTGAAATTGGATAAAAAACTATTCTAACATTATTGTGCAACAAATATAACATATGAGGATACAATTCCAAGCAAGAAACTTACAAAATGATGAGATTGAATGAATTAGTACCTCAGCAGCGTATGTGAAAGCGAAAGGAGCGAAGATGTTAGAATATTATAACGTTAGGGCTTTTAAATTTTTCCTTATTATTGGTGTAGAAATAAACTGTTAAGGTATTGGCACCTCTTTTCCTTCTTGAAGTCCTTCGTTTGGCTGCACGTACAGTCCTTGCAAACGTCGGGTTCTTCTCATAAACAAACCACAAAAGTAATGAATCTTCCTGAGTATCCTCTAACCTCTCAAAAATGTTTAGTGAAAACTTAGGAATTATCTTAGAGAGAAAAAGATAGAAAAGAAGAAGAAATTCTCCAAGAACAGAGAACAAGAGTGGTCAAAATTCCTTAGAGGAATTGTGATTTCATTAGTCGAAAATCCTCTAGGGATTTTCCTTTAAATGATCGACTATTGGGTTTTCGGAATGCATGACAAGAATCTCCCTAAAGTGAATTAGGAAGTCGTGCATAAATTAGGAAATTGAATTTCCCAAAGTGATCTCGGAGAATCTTTATAAAAAGTATTAATCCAAATTTAATACCATACTTCTACATATAGCTTCCATCACATTAAGAAATTTAATCTTCCATGCCATCTTAGAGAATCTCTGTAAGGAGCATTAATCCTAACTAAATAGGATATTACCTAAACGAGATTTCCATCACATGTAGAAGGCAACACCTTCCCATAAATGGGAAATAGTGGCCAGCCACCCTAAGGATGAAACCACCACGTGGGTATCATAGGCTCGGGCTTTGTCTTGAATAACGTATGGGTTGGATCCAATTTCCATAAGTCCATAATTAATCTCTGGGCCTATTAATTAAATAATTAAACCCAATTAATTGCTTAGCTCAATTAACAATATTAATAGGGCTTAATTAAGTATAATAATTTATTATCTTCGACTTCGTTTGATCAAACTGAAAACTGAAGTCTTAAGCCTGAATTTTTTGAGTTCTGAATTCTAAATCTTAAGTCTGATACTGAATCTGAAAATTAAAGTCTGAATCTGAATTAATTAATAAATAGTAATTATATATATATATATAGTGTTATAATTTTGCAAACAATATGTATTTTTAAATTTCAGAGTACAGAGTTAAGCAAAAACTTTTCACTTAAAATTTATAACTACAATTAAGCACATTTTAAACAATTAAGTGATTTTAAAAAATATTTATCAAATGCACTTAATGTATTAAGCACTTAAAAAGTATTTGTTATCAAACATGCTTAATTGAATAATTTCTTAACTAACTCATTTTAAGAGGAAAATTAATTTATCAAACAAGGCCTTAATTAATTACTTGGTCCTTTATCTTAGTAAATTAATACTAAGGACCTAATTGGTTATAGCCTCTCAAATAAGTCTCATTTCTTTTGAGTAGTGATTAAATAATCACTGATTAAATAATCACTCAGGTTACTTGAGCTTCTCAAGGGACCAGAAGACTGTTTGTTTCTTGGCTTATATAGAATGACTGAAATGCCCTCGTTATTAATAGCGGGCTCCATTCTAAATATTTCCATTTATAACCATATAGAAATATTAAATCCAAGAACAAATCATACGAGATACAGTGTCTTTGACCTACAGGTGTAGTGACGATAATGCCCCTCTATGTTTTCTCCCGTTATTGAGTATAGGAATAATGTACTATCACCTTCTTCATGACATATACCTTCCTTCGACTTCTAATATGCTAATTAGAGCTCTTTAATGTTTCCGCTTTCTCATGGAGCTACCCTTAAGCAAACATAAAAGTCATATTGCCAAAGCCTTAGCCTCTAGATTAACACGGACAATCACAAATGGGTAATTCTTATAGAAGAAAACATACATATTCGTGTTGGCTAACTAAGTTCATTTACCCAACATACAAAGTTTGTCATCCCATGTGTTGGGTTCTTCTCCCATGGTATACCAAAGTAAATAATCCTTATTCTTTGTTCGATGACCAATTATGTTTACTGGCTCTTTTTCATAGACAAACTCTTTGAAATTCCATACACTTCAAGTGTTTGATAGTTTGCTTCTTTGAACTCTTTGTATCCAACTAAGTGCATTAAATATTATACTTGTTTGGGTTGATTCTCATGGTGGAGTTGGTTAAGAGGTTTGAAGAGTCTATAGAAACTTGAGAGGAGAGTTATTGGAAAAAGCTAAGAAGGTGAACCTATTGTTATAAAAGCCAATAAGAGAGTTATGTACGAGAGAACCAAGTGATCCTGAAAAAAGGGAAAACACTTAGAGAGTGATTGTGAGGTCCTATTTCTTGTTTGTTTTGTTTATTTACAAGTTTTAAAATGTTAAAGGATGGTCATCTATCTACCCCACCTTATCATGAAGGCACTAGAGCTCTTACAAGGATGAATGCGAAGGAAACCATGAGAACTATTCAACAATCTATTGAATGCTTGGCAAGAGAATTCTAAGGAGTAGCTAGAGATGTTGAAGAGTTAAAGAAGGGAAAGAAAAGTACCGCAACAGAGCAAAATGTTGGGGGCAGTCTTGGAGGAGTTTTCTCACCTTACCATCAAAGGGCCTATGATAATGCACCTCCTTATGGCTACTATGACATACCGACTCAAAGTTCCTATCCATTTCATGAAAGTGGTTACCAAGGAAGGCAAGCCACGGGCGGGGGGGGGGTGGGGAAAGGGAGGAAGAAGAGGAAATAATAGACTACAAGAAGAGATTCCAAGAAATAAAACATAGAATGAAGATAACTTGTTTCATGATTATGGGGAGAATCCTAATGTTGACCAAGAATTTATGGTGGGTATCAAGGAGGACAACAAGGGGATAAAGCTTTAGATAAGTTCAAGTGGAAGGTGCCTAGCATTGAAGGGGAAAGTGATAACAATGTATTTCTTGATTGGGAACGTCAAATGGAGGATCTCTTCATTGTTAGAAATTATAGTGACTATGTCAAGACTAAGTTAGTCATTGATGAATTTTCGGGTTATGCACTTTGGTGGTAGGACAAGTTCGGAACTCAAAAAGGGTTAGAAATGGAAGAAGACTGGTTGAAACTTTGACCAAATTGAAGACTCTTATGAAAGAAAGATTTGTGCCAAATTGTTATTATAGGGAGTTTCACTACAAATTGATAACTCTTAGGTAAGGTAACAAGACTGTTGAAGAATATAGGCAAGAGATAGAGTTATCTACACTTTGAGGTTGAGCTTGGAAGAGGACAAGGATGCTTCATGCTAGATTTCTAAGTAGTCTCAATAGGGACATTGCTAATCCACTAGAATTGTACCCTTACACCACTTATGAAGAAATTTGTCATTTAGAAACCAAGATTGAGAATCAAAGGAAGAGGAGTGGATTCTCTAAAACCACTATTCCTTCTTCCAGAAATGTGGTGTTTACATCTACTTTCAAAGGGAGGACAAAGAAGGACGACACATCTAAGATTGCTTTCAAAGATAATTCTAAGCCTAAGGTGGAGGAAAAAGGTAGATTGATTACCAATCCAACTAGGTGCTTCAAGCGCAATAGTGGGGGACATATAGCCATTAATTGTCCTACAAAAAGGATTTTGATCTTTCATGAAGATTTGAATGGTTGGACTGAAAAGGATGAAGAGGATTGCCAAGAGGACATTGTTAAAGAGAAAGAAAAGATTGGTGATGAAGCTCAAGGAGCAACTTCTTTAGACTCCATTGAAGAAGGCATGAGTTTTGTGACTATTAGAGCTTTGTCTACTCAAATCCTTGAAGAACATTCTAGCATCCGAAAGGGAAAACATCTTTCACACTAAATGATTAAAGAGAGGTAAAGTTGCATTATTGGGGATAATGTAGCTAGTACCTACCTTGTTGAAAAGTTGAACTTACATCTCCTCAAGCATCCTGAACCTTATAAGCTTCATTAATTAAATGATAGCGAAGAAGTTAAAGTTTACAACAAGTGCTAGTTTCTATTACAAAGGGGATAATGACGAAATTCTTTGTGATGTGGCTCATATGCAAGCGACTATTTGTTGTTAGGGCATCCTTGGCAATATAATAGAAAAGCTATGCATGATGGTGTGAATACCATAAGGCATTTGCCACGTAGTAGCATGTAAATCTATAGTTTCTTTCCCTTAATAGTACTTTCCAAAAACTAATAACACATGGTCGAGTTCTATGTGCTCCAAGCACACTTGCATAGTTAGTCATGAGAAAGACATTCATTAACCAAACAAAGGTCATCCATTTAGGAAACAACAACCATACAATGACCTTTAACCTGATGGCATGCTCAACTCCATCAGCCGGTCAAGAACAAAAACATTTTCCTCGTAAAGTAAGAAATAATAGTCCGCGTCTTTCTATGAAGCACAACCCACCGTGTGCACTATTTATTTAAGATACGTGGACCTTATGTAAGTATATGTGTATTCAAACTAAAGTCTCGTATTAAATGAAATACACTTTGTATATATTCCAAATATTACATAGTAGGATATTCTTTTTGGGCAAAGATCCCAACAAAGATTTGAAGCACTTTTTGGGCTGTTTTTGTTGTGCCTTATTTTTCTATGATTTTTTTCTACAACAAGAAGTTTTGTTCTTGAATTTTCATCTATTGGAGCCAATGCTTTGATACCAAATAATAGGAAAACCCCAAGACCTTTACTCCGAGAGATTTGGGGAATTTGAATTTTCAACTTCTCAATCACGTAGGAACTAACCAAATTTGTGCAACTCCCATCATCTATCACCAAACTACAAGTTTTTATCAAGAATACGACAATGAGTATAAAATAATTTTCCCCTTTTGTTGAGAATTCCCCTTACTCAAGTCACTAGGACTAGAGATAGCTTGTCCAACATCAACTTGATTACCCCGTATAGGTGATATGCAACTCACACCTATACAACCCCTTGCCCTCCAATCTCTCTCATCATTCTCCCATCTACTTCTCTCACCCCACACTTCTCTCTTGTCTCCTCTACTCCCATATCTCCTTCCATATCTCCATCTCTCCTTGCATCACTCAAGGGTTCATGTTTTCTCCATCTATGCCCACCCCTTAAGTTTAGCAATCTTCCTCCTTTGTATATCCACATTCTCTCCCAACTCCCTCATATATTCTCTAAGACTTTCATTTTATTGCAAGATACTCTTATCATTAATGCCAAGTCCACTCTCTCTCACCATTTTCTTTCCACTCGTGTTTGCACTCTCTTAACAACTCAAACAACAAGAGATATCAAGGGTTCTACCGACACAAGAGTCTCAAGTCAAAAAAGGGAACTCAAAAACAAGGAAAATCCAAGAAAGAAGAATTAAACAAGAATGAATAAGATTGAATTCACAAGTATGATGATCAAAGTAGTATAGACTTTCTATAGATAGGCAATGAAGCTCAAAGACTCAACAAGAACACAAAGAAGAACAAGAAAAGCACTAGCACAAAGAAGTACTAGCATAAAGAGAAACAAGTATCACAATTAGAGAGAAAAACACACTATGAAAGAGTTACTAAGACAAGAAAACAAAAGAAGAACACAAGAAAACAAGATTAAGTCAGTTCATCAAAGAAAAACTCTATGAGGCATTTGATCAAACACATGGAGTGCACATCAATAGATTCCTTCCAAGAGACAAAAATTGAATGACTAACCATAGGCAATCATGAATCCAGTCGCAAGAAGCCCAATCACCACCAAAGGACTCAACAAACATAAGAACTTAGAATTTTTTAAAAATTTTTGGAACTAGGCAAAAACACCTAAAATAAACAATAAAAATGGACCAAAAATAAGGAAATAAACTGAAAAATAAAGAACAAACGGATAGTAACCTCAATTGGAGCTTGATCTGATACCAAATGAACAAAAATCCAGTACCTTTATTCCAAGAGGTTGATGGAATTTGAATTCTCAAGCTTTTTCTTGAAAAAGGCCTAGCTAGAGACCCACTTTCCTTCTAATCTTCTCCCTAGAAATTGAACCCCAATCCAAAATAGAATTAAGAGCTAAGTAGTTTTATTAGAAGAATATACAACAAATGAAAACAAAGAACCTTGGATTATAAAGTAATCACAAGACCCACTTGAATGAAAATTTTGAGGGACCTTCATGAACCCTAGAATAAAAACAATTCAAAGACGAAGAAATAAAATTAAATCACAAGGTTTATCATTCCCTTGTTTCCTGTTCATGAGAGAGTCACACTCTTACATTAAACTTTGAAGATACCCTATGGATTCTTCAAGAAGAAAGAAAAGCCTCTTAGCTGCAAATTTTGTCTAACACACAAACTCCTTTTGACCTCGAAATGTGCTCTCTAAACCTTTGATTTCTTCATCCACCATCTTCCTAAGCTTATATATCCTCTTAGCTACTCTCCAGGCTCTCCAAGCTTGACTTCTTCTATTATTCTTCATCACAAACTTGGAAATCTTCTTTTTTCTATCTTCATTCCTATCAGATCAATGATGATATTCTTTGTTTTCTTCTTGTTCTCTGGCTAATTCATAATCTATGGAGGAATATGGAGAAATTAGTATTACAATAGATGAGAACAAACATAATGTCGATTCAGATCCTGTTATTGGTTTAGATGGAAAAGGAAATATTGTAGAAGATGTTAAATGTCATGAGGATTAGAGCTTAAGAAAGTTTTTGAGGTTTGTTTGTTTTCAGAAGAATCGTTATTTCATGTTTGTGTTGTTGGTTTTACAAAGTTAAATGTTACAATAGTTCAGTATGTTTATTTACTATAGTTTCATGGATTTATGTATATAATTTCATATTTTACATACTGTGCATGCATTTTGTGAAGGATTAGTGGTGTTTCTGTGGTGTGTGTGGGGTGGATGATAAAACTAGTTGTGTATGTTTGATCAATAGATGTTCCATATGTATATAGCTAGTGTTCCATGTGTATAGGACTGTTATTCCATAGTTGTTTAAGAGACTGCCAATGTGTTTGTTCTTTTGTCAATGATATTTTGATATTGTTTATGTATTTTGTTATTATGTTTTATGTTTACTATTTTTTGTCTAAGTTTTTCGTGCTGTGTATGTGTTGGATGATAAAATTAGTTTTGTATATTTGATCAATAGAAGTTCCATATGTTTAAGATAATGTTCCATTTGCACATAATTTTTTTCCATTTGTAGATTACTGTTCTTCCATGGTTTTAAAAGTATAAATCACTGCACATATGTTTGTTCTTTTCTTAATGATATTTTTTTATATTATCTTCGTATTTTGTTATTAGATATTGTTAGCCCTAAGGGTGGAAATTTTAATTTTAATTAAATGATAAACATTGAAGAGCACTTATATGTTTAACTTTGATGTGACAGGAATAATGATATTGGAAGATGAAGTCTTCACACCAGGGACTACAATGAAAAGGGCAAGAATCCCAAGAGATAAAGCTGTACAAAGACTAGATGATTCAAGTAGATTCAAGATGCCAAGGAATAAAGTGGTGAAGACATAGACTAGGGCCTTTTGTGTCTAAGGTATATTATATGTAAACCCTTTCTCTATCCTCTTTACTTTAATATGCATTAGTAAAGCTCATGTCAAAGGGTTTTCAAAAGGGAGGAAAATATTTTCAAAACCCACATGTGTTTTAGAGTCAAAATGTTTTTGTGAAAAAAAGGTTTTGAGTATTTTCAAAGAAGTTCTAGATTAAATTATTAAGTCGTAGTGATTGTGATATGAAATCGAGAAAAGATCATTCAGCAATTTTTGGAGGAGCAACTAGCTTTACTTGAAGATTGAAGACATCATGGTAAAAGTTTTCAAATGAGGAGTTACGTGTTCAAGTTGAAGGATTGGAAGAGTTTACAAGACCTCCAAGACTCAGTGAAGACATAAGAATCTCAAAGGAATCAAACTAGAAGCTCCCGACCATCGTAGATGAAGAAAGAAGCAAGGAAGAGCGGAAAACAAAGCCTACTAGCGATGGTAGGCTTCCACCCTATTGTCCCCGGTACGCCTCAGGCCAGATGGAGAAATTAACAAGGAGAGTGGCCGGACCCAACCACCTTCTCTACCAGACCTAACCAAGTCTAGTCCACATTGCACTATTTAGTAATTTTAGTTATTTTTTTATTAACTCTTGGTTTCTTTAATTCAAAGTTTTGTAATTAACTTTACTAAATGTTAATTAGGCATTTTAAACACTAATTAGGTTTGGGAAGAGGAGTAGGGTTTTTCTATAAATACCTCATTATGCCTCCTTTGTAAGTAGCTAATGCATCATGATGATATGAAATTGAGAGTGTTTGATTTAGGGTTCTTGAGTTCTTCAAGCCTTTTCTTAACTTGTATCTAGGGTTTGATTATCTTTAGGTTGATTTTATTTGAATCATTTAGATTGGGATGATCCAAGGGTTTCTACAATGGATCATAATTCGTTCTTTACAGTATATACAATCTTGTATTTGTCTTAGATCAAGGTCTTCTCTACACAAGCTAATTAGGTGTTGGGTTTAGTATACCCAATGTTGAATTCTGTATAGGGAAAAATTTGTTGCATGAATTCAAGAGGTCCTAGCTTTAGTATAGCTATTGTTTCTTTAGGATGGAACTAATTAAGTCCTTCTTAGAGGCAAAGGTCCTTGGGATTTGAATATTTGAAGGATTTGATCCATTGCATATCAAATTCCATATCATTTGGTATCAGAGCTACCTTTAAGTAAGCTCTATTTTGATTCAATTACTGCAATTTTTTTAAAAAGAAAAAAAGTACATGGTGATCAAAGAGAAAAATACATGATAATCATGCAAAATTTCAGACAGAAAAGTGATGCCAGAAGATTAGCTTAAATTCAAAGTCTAATTGATGTGTTTATGAGAAATATTTTTATGGATCTCATCTACTATGAATTAGTGATCGATTGGAATTATCTTCCTTGAATTTGGTTCTGATCTGATAGATTAATGTTATCAAAAGTTCGAATTAGTCTAGAAACCGAAATTGTTTAAAAATTTTGGATCAATTTGATCATATCTAATGTTATACTGGTTCAAATTGGACGAAATTTTTCCGTAATTTCATCCTCATCAAGTTATGATTCTAATTAAACTTATTTTACTATATTTGAAGTCGTACGTTTTGAGGAATTGCGATATTTGTGACAGGGTGTCAGTGACCTCTGTTTTTTGTGAAAATTTGTTTTAGTACTCTTACTTCTTTGTTTAGCTTACGTTTGTTTTGATTCATTGTTTTTGATATCTAATTGCTTTCTTTCGGTGTTTCTAAGTCTTTTTGGTGATTAATTTTCTTTGATTGGCTATTGGATTGTTTTGAAACTCTTGCACTTCAAGTGTTTGCTGAAATTCCTCTTTGAATTCCTATAATACCTCAACTAAGTGATTTGATTGAAAATTTTTCTTTGGTTTATTTTCCTTGAAAATTGTGGTGGAGGAGTTTAAAAGGCTTAAGGGATCTTTATGAGGTGAGAGTTCAGAAAAAAGGTAAGAAGGTGAGCCTATCTTTATAAAAGCCATATAGAGAGTATATGCGAGAGAAACGAGTGTTCATCACAAGAGTGCATACACTTAGAGAGTGATTTTGAGGTCCTTTTTGTTGGTTATTATTGTTAATTTGCAGGTTTAACTATGGCTACGGGAGCTCGACTATCTACCCCTTACAATGGAGTAACTATTGGAAGTTCTCATTCCAATTTGGATCCAATGAAGTTTATCATACAAGAGCTTCAAAAAATGAGAAAGGACATGAAGGATCTGAGAGGGAACATGACCAATCTATCTATGGAGCAAAGAGGTCGAAGCAATATGGGGGATCATGTCACTTCTCATACTCAATGGGAATATGGTAACTTCTCTCCTTATGCTACATCTTATGAGCATAATTCTTATGATTGCTATGACGGCAATAGACATGGAGCTAGAAATGGTTATAATGATAGATCTTATAAGAGAGTTCCAAGGAATAATATTAGAAATGAACGGAAGTATGTGAATATGGATAGGAAGTTCCATAAAAGAAGAGGTGATTATGAGGGATACTATGATATTTATTACTATGGAGGGTATAGATGTGGAAGAAGTTCTCAAGCATTAGAAACCACATTAAGACCTCTTAATTATAACAATTTGAAATTACCACTTTTGTGTGGAACTTTTGGTCCTTATGATTATGAAGTATGTGAGCGAGAAGTGGAATCTTTGTTCTATTCCTGTGGTGTAAGAGATGAAGAGAAGTTCCAATTGGTGATAAAATTTTTCTCTTATGTGGTCAATGATTTGTGGGATTGTAATTGTGAATATAGAAGAAGAATGGGACTAAAACCAATAAAGACTTGAGGCTTAATAAAGCAAGCATTGAGGATTATATGTGGAATTGAAAACTATGAAGGACAAGGACAAGGTTAAGCAAAGGTTAAACTCATGGAGTCATCAATGGTTGAAGAGAATCTTAAAACATATGTGTTATTGAATCCATTTCTACTTCATTGGAAGAGTGTGAATTTAAAAAGAGTGTTTTGAGCACAAAAGAAAGTGAGGGGAAAATAAAATGGAGTGAGTGCTTGATTGAAAGTCATGAGAGTTTTAAAGAAGAACAAGTGGAAGAAAAGCAAGATAAGATTGAAAAGAGTGAGGAAACAAAGGAAGAGATGAGCTCAATTATTTTTGAGGGAGATAAAAGAGAGGAAATGAGAGAGTTGTTGTGACATTAGTTCACCATTAAACTAACTTTCTAGTGAGGAGGTGAACTTGTTTACTAATTCCATTAACCATTTCCTTTATTGTTTCTCTCCATGTGTGCAGAAATTTGTAGCTCAAAGTATGGAAAATGAAGGAAATCTTTGCTACAGGCTTTACAAAAGCATGAGCTTCTTTCCTTCCACATCTTTCTTGTGTTTTGATCTCATAATCAATGAATATAATAGTTTTTCCTTTTCTCTTTTTTATGATAAGATTCAATCTCAATTCTTCAACTTCTTAACTACAACTTGTGGAACAAAGCCAAATCATTGAATGAAAGCCAAATAAGAAGACATGGGAAAGGAGCTTAGCATTGGCTATGAAGTCACATCAATAAGCCTTTCTTTAAACCTTTTTCTCTTATGCATGAGTTATCTTTTAAGGAGTTAAAGTTGATCTTAGAATTGCATGCCTTTTATGTGACTTTAGTTGGAAATTTGATGGTTAATTCTTTCACTTATAAACTAGCTCTTGATGTTGCTTATATGTTTAAGTGCTCTTCTTCATGTGCTTACCTTGAGAAACAACTTTTGGACAATATTGACAGAATTAAACTATCTTATCATGACCTTAAGTTGTTACATGATAATCTTTTCTTTGATCTTATTGTTGCTAATGTCTTATCTTCTTGTGCATCTATGTGGAGTAAGATTCATATTTTCCCTAGATCTTTTGTTGAAAGTGGTTATGTTGAGAGAGTTAGTTGGTTCTCTTGTTCTTTATGTGGCGTTTTTCATGCTAAGCTTAGAGAGGAATTTGCTGAGAATTGTGATTATATGTCATCTTTCCTTTATGCTTCTATGAAGAATCTTGATGGATTTATTCCTTCCATTCAACTCTTGTACTTTGTGAGTCATCAATTTGAATTTCCTTATGATGAACAAAAGGTCTTAATTGTTGATGAATTTTTGAAAGCTTTGTTGTTTGAAAACATTCATGGGTTTCAATTCTATCATTTTCATTTCATGGCACTTATGCGGTTGCTAATTAGTGGAAAGAAAATGAATGGTAGTTTAAAAGTGCTTAAAATCTGATCTTTGTGATCTTGTGAAAACTACCTTTGAAAATGGTGGTTTTGAACTATCTTTATATAATCTTGTTGAGAAACCTCTTGTTTATTCTATTTCCTTTGATGAATTTATTTCGAAAGATGCCTATGATCTGGAAAGTCTCGTCGCCACAACTTCGTGGATTCTTCAACGTGTCTCTAGAATTTTGAAAATGTATTGATCAAGAATCCATGAAGGGATTTTGAGAAATGTTGAGAATCTAAGCTTGAACTACCACATTCCTTTTAAAGAATGTCCCTTTGAAATAATCTTTCCTTGTGGTTCTTTAAACTTGTTAAAGAGACATTCCATTGATCCTTTCTTCTCTCATTTATATGATGTTCAATCCTTTGCTTGGAAATTTAGAAACCATCAATATATTTTGAACTTGTGGAATCTTAAGCATTCTGGTCTCTAATTTTATTCTACAAAATTCCATTATAATGTTAGCTTTGAATTTCATAGACCTTTAAAAGAAGTTCTATAGTCCTTGCTCATTTTGTTATTTAGATGGTCATTAGAATTAACTGTTTAACTCTTAGCCATGCTTTTATTGTTGAGTCCATTCTAATGTTGCGGCCTTTATAGATATTTGGAGGAAAATATTCGAGGATGAATCCTTTTTAAGAGAAGGTGTATGATATGCAATTGACAAATAATCATTCAATAATTTCTAGAGGAGCAACTAGTTGTACTAGAAGATTGAAGATATCATGGTTGAAAGCTTCAAATGAGCTATTTCAGTTTCAAATTTAAGGCTTGGAAGAGTTTATAAGACCTCCAAGACTCAGTAAATGTATAAGAAGCTTAACACAATCAAACTAGAAGCCCCCGACCATCGTAGATGATGAAAGAAGGAAGAAAGAGTGAAAAACAGAGCCTACTGGTAGTGAAAAACAGAGCCTACTGGTCCCACCCTACCGTCCCCCGTAGGCCTTAGGCTAGATAAAGGAATTGACAAGGAGAGTGGCCGGACCTAGCCACCTTCTTGCCCGGACCTGGCTGTGTCCAATCCACATGCATTGTTAGTCAATTTTAGTTATTTTTGGATTAATTTTGGGTTTCTTTATTTCCAAGTTTTGTAAATAACTTTCCTAAAGGTTAATTAGGTCTTTTAAACACTAATTAGGTTTGGGAAGAGGAGTAGGTTTTTTTCATAAATACCTCGTTATGCCTCCTTTGTCAGTAGCTAATGAATTATGATGATATGAAATTGAGAGTGTTTGATTTAGGGTTTTTGAGTTCTTCAAGCCTTTTCTTATCTTCTATCTAGGGTTTAATCCTTGTTAGGTTGATTTTATTAGACTCACTTGGATTGGGGATGATCGAAGGGTTTCTACAATCGATCACAATTCCTTCTCTTAGATCAAGGTCTTCGCCACACAAGCTAATTAGGTGTTTGGTTTAGTATATCCATTGTTGAGTTAGAGTGTAGCAAAAAGATTAGCTGCATGACTTTAAGAGGTCTTAGATTTAGCATACTCATGGTTTCTTAAGGATGTAACTATTAAGCGTTCTTGGAGTTAAAGGTCCTTAGGATTTGAAGATTTGAAGAATTTGATGTAATGCACATAGAATTCCATATCAGATTGGCTGTTTCATGATTAGATAAGATTAATTGAAGGATTAGTAGTGTTAATCCTTAATTTATAAAGTCTATGGATGAATGCTTAAGTCACTTTGATTTGGTTGTTTAATTTGAACTTCTAAGATGGTTTTTAAGTGTAAGTTTGGAAGTCAACCTTAGGTTTGGATGCTTGAAGGTTTTAAAAGAAGAAGGGAAGAAGCTTGTTATTGAAGCTTCAGATGCAAAAAGTGAAATCTCGAACGTCCGAAGTGCTTGTTTTTGGGATGAGGTTTTGAAGATCCAGATGGCAAGTTCAGACAACCTATTGTTCGGACAACCAGTTGAAGGTCTGGAAATCCGAACATTACGGGACCAAGTCAAAACTAGTCGTTTCAAGCTGTTTTCTGGATGTTGGAGGCTTTCCTTTAAATACGAAACCTCCTTAGAACATCAGGGAACAAGAATATTCATGCCTAAATGAGTTTATTAGCTTTATCGATGTTTATTTTAGAGTGATAAGAGATTAAGTGCTTTATCAGGCTGTAATCTATCACATTAAGTGTGATCTTTCCATCTCTGATTCCTGTCTTGAAAGTCTAAGCAAGGTTGTGGTTTGTAAAACCCAAGTGGACTGTGTGGACTATGTTGTTTGTGTAAGAAAGGAGTGGTTGAGATGTAAAACCCATTTGGGGCGTCCTAGATCTTCTAGTACATCTACTAGTATACTCTCTAGTATATACTTTTTACAGTAGTTTTATTAATAAAAATCATATAGAATAAAAGATAAACCCTAAATTCTAGAAGATAAACCTTAGGGAAAAGTTAGTACTAAATGAATTGTACTAGAGAGTGTACTAGAGGATGTATTAGACGATGCTGAGTGCATTTGGAGTGATGCACTATTGTATGTGTTAGTTTTCCCTACCTTCTAGAGAAAAAGGGAGTTAGTGTGATTGGTAAATCCTTGGGCATGGCTCAAGGTAGTGGATGTAGATCTTGGTAGGATCAAACCTCTATAAATCTCTGCGTTCTTCTCCCTTGCTTTTATAATTGTGTATTTATTGTTGTTTGTCTTTCATCTGTTTATATCATCTTTACTTATTTTTTTAATTTTCTCCAAGTTTTTATTAAGAAAAGTGATAACAAGGTTTTTATTAAAAATAGAAAAGTGCTCAAGTTTGCCTTGAACCTAATTCTCCCCTTCTTAGGTTTTTTCAATTGGTATCGGAGCCTCATCCTCTGTTTTTCAGTCTAATAACCAAGAGGTAAAGATTTTTTTCCTATGGCAAACCATAAAAATTCTCTACCATATGTTGAAGGATCTTCCAAAAATAGACCACCACTTTTTAATGGAATAAACTATACATTATGGAAAAACTATATTCACATATGTATACACATATATTTGTTCTATTAACTTTGATCTGTGGAACCTTATTGAAAAAGGTCCTTTATGTTCCTTCTAAGATATTTGGTGACTGGAAAGTACCAAAGAAACATGATGAATATAATGAGGGTGACAACAAGAAGATGACACCAAATTACCATGCAATGAACATGAAAAACCTTAAGAGGGGGGGGGGGAGGGGGTGAATAAGGTTTTTGGCTAATTTTAAAAAATCTTTTGTGTGATTAGAAAGATAAACCTCCAATTTGTTTATGAAAGAATTCTAAAACTCTTTTGGTAAGAATCCACACAAAACAAAATTTTATAGTTTTGGCAATCAAGCGAGCATAGAATTAAACTTTAAAGAACAAGCACAACAATTTATAGTGGTTCACTCTCTCAAAGAGCTACATCCATTACCTTGAGACTCAACCCAAGGATTTCACAAATCCACTATCTTCAAAGTTGGTTACACAACAACACAATGAGGATCACCCTTCAAGGGTTTTACACTAAAACCTGAAAGTTTACACAATACAACAAATTTATCAAAGGATCACCCAAAGGGTTTTCCACAAACCTTTAATCACAATAAAATAATAAGAAGAGTAAGGAACAATGTTACCAAATAAGCTTGAGGAGAGGAAGATACAACTCAATGGAATACTTCTACAAGCTCCTCTTTACTTCTTCTTTGATGAAGATCAACAATGAAGCTCCAAGAATAATTTTCTATTTGCTTTTATGAGATGAAGATATTTTAAAGAATATACATTTAAAGCTCTTTAAATGTTCTAAAATGATCTCAATAAATTTTTCATCCAACCTCCATTGATTTTGCAGCTGATCAAAGTCAATATATATATGAAGGAGAAAAAAGTAGCCGTTACACTGTGTAACGATAATATTTTTGCAGTAAAAGACTAAAATCAGACAACCGGTTTTAGAAAACGGACGACCTATTTTTGAAACAGAAAGATCCGGACGCATCCTACAAAAATCGGATGATCCCTCTTAAAAATCTGACGACCTATTTTTCTAAAGTTAGAAAAATCGGACGACCTATTTTAAAATAAGACGTCCGATTTTAAAAATCGGATGACCTGTTTTAGAAATTGGATGACTAGTTTAAAAATCGAATGACCCCTTTTTTTTTTTTTTTAGAATGACTTAAAAGCCAGTTTTCCTTAAACAAGCCAGTTTTCCTTATACAAAAAGAACTTTCCTTCACATTTCAAAATATGTATTCTTGATATTCTTTTAGAGATAAGAAAACTTTTGAAGGCATCAAAAACTCTATCAAGAATACTTGGATTTTTTCAAGAATAGTTTATAAAAAGAAATTCATCCAAGAAGTTTCATACTTGATCAACAAAAAAAAAATGAGAGTTAGGGAGTTTTACAAAATACCTTAGCATATCCCTAACTAAGATATAAGTCTTCAAGGTCTTCAATGCCTTGATCTTGGAATGGCTTGATCTCTTCTTCTTCATTATGCTTTAATTCCAAGATCTTTTATTTCTTATGTAGTGTAGCCTTGAGACTTCCAAAAATGCTCCTTTTGTTCTATAGAGACTAAGCTATACTCATCACACAAACATATGTTAATCATAATAAAAAACATATACAATAATGCCCTTAGGGCTAACAATCTCCCCCTTTTTTATTATGACAAATACATATGCAAGAAGAACAAAGGCGCAAGTATGATCAATATGGTAATGCTTCAAAGAAATCATTAATAGGAACAAAACATACCACACACCATAAGAGAGAGATAACTCCCCATATGAATTTGAAAATATGCCAAGGGTTTGAAAGATGATTTAGAAAAATGAGCTCCCTTTAAAATCATGCTTCACAACAAGAATGGCATCAAACAATCATCAAGGTAACTCCAAGAATATTGCCTATAAGATATATAGCCAACCAAAAGAAAACATACATCTTTCAACTATTTCTCCCCCTTAGTTCTTGCACATATTTCTCCCCCTTTTGTCATAAATCAAAAAGATACTTAGAAGGTTTTTTTTTTTTAAGGGATCATAGAAAAGAAAGCTACAACTGGACTGTCAACATTAAGGTAACATCATGACGTCTATAAAAAACATGGCATCAAGATAACATAATACCAATTACAAAACCGCTTAATTTCGCATACCAAGCTCTTGGAGCTTGTTTTAAATCATAGAGTGCTTTTGAATGTTTTGTAAACATAATTTGGAAATTTTTCATGCACAGAACCGGGAGGTTGTTCAACATAAACTTCCTCCTTAATATCACCATTTAGAAAAGCACTCTTAACTTCCATTTGAAAAAGCTTGAATTCTTTTAAAACAAGTAAAAGCTAAAAGCATCCTAATGGATTCAAGTCTAGCAATCGGAGCAAAAGTTTCATGAAAATCTATGCCCTCTTCTTGATTGAATCCTTGGGCAACAAGTCTAGCTTTGTTTCTAATAACTTCTCCGGAATCATTTAGTTTATTTCAAAAAACTCATTTTATGCCAATGGTGGGGTGATCACATGGTCTAGGGACTAAAGTCCAAACTTTCTTTCTTTCAAAATGATTTAATTCCTCTTGCATAGCAATAATTCAAAACTCTTCACACAAAGCATTATCAATAAACTTAGGCTCAATTTGAGATAATAGGGAACAGTTGTCAATAAAGTACCTTCTTGTTCTTACCCCTTATGATACATCACCAATGATTTTATCCTTGGAGTGTCCCTTTGGATATATCACAACTTGAGGAGGACTTTGAGCTTCTTGATCATTTTCTTATTTTACTTCAATCTCTTCTTCCTCCATAAGCATGTCCTTCCATTGCTTGAGTGTACAGAGGTTGGTACCTTAAAGATTTATCTATGTCATCATCATCTTTCTTGTCAAAAATGTTAGTTTCATCAAAATATACATGAATAGACTCTTCAACACATAACGTTCATTTGTTATAAATACTATAGGCCTTTTTGTTTGAAGAGTAACCAAGAAAAATTCCCTCATTGGATTTTTCTTTTTTTTAAATCAAATTTTTTCAAGATTATCCTTGGTGTTTAAGATAGATCCTTGGTGTTTAAGATAGAGCATTTACATCCAAAAACTTTCTAGTAGCCAATTGAGGGGGTTTTGTTGATAATAAGTTCAAAAAGAGTTTTTCCTTTTTTTTTTTTAAAAAAAAAAATGGTCTCAAGAGAACACGATTCATAATGTAGCATATGGTGTTAACGGCCTCGGCCCAAAATGTTTAGGAAGGGAATTTTCACAAAGCATTGACCTTGCCATTTCTTGTAAAGTTCTATTTTTCCTTACCACAAATCCATTTTTTTTAGGAGTTTTGGCTACCGAAAAGTTACATAAAATACCAAAATTATCACAAAGTTTTGTAAAATCTTGGTTGTTGAATTCTCTCCCATTATCACTTCTTATAGAAATCAATTTGCAATCAAGGGAGGTTTGGACTCCTTTGAATAATTTAATAAATTCATGAAATGCTTCATCCTTTTGGCTTAAAAACAAAGTCCAAGTGAATCTTAGAAGAAATCATTCACAATAACAAAGGCATACCTCTTACCACCAAGACTAGTGGTCCTCATTGGTCTAAATAAATCCATGTGAATAAGTTCTAAAGGTTTTGAAGTTGAAATCATTTTCTTTGGTGTAAAAAGAAGTATTAATTTGTTTTCCAAATTGACAAGCATCACAAAGTTTAGTTTTCTCAAAGTGAAGTTTTGGTAAGCCTCTAACAAGTTCTTTTGAGGAAAGTTGGTTAAATGAATGCATACTAATATGACCAAGCCTTCTATGCCACAAAAATGCATCATCATCATGAGCCAAGAGACACTTTAAGCTTTGAGAAATAAGATCTTCAAGATGAAAGACATAAATATTTCCAACTCTTTTAGCAACAAAAATAGTTTTGTCCACAAGCTTGTTTATGATAGAAGAAGATTCACTTTCAAAAACAACTTTGTACCCATAGTCACACAATTGACTAATACTAGATAAATTAAACTTCAAACCATCAATTAAGAGCACTTCCTTAATTAAAGAAGATGAACTATATCCAATTTTACCTATACCAATGATCCTTCCAAAAATAGCAAAGCCACATTTGGTTTCTCTTAACTCATTCATGAGGGATGCATATCCAGTCATGTGTCTTAAGCATCCGCTATCCAAGTACCACTTAGATGACCTTGACTTGTGTTCCTACAAAAGAAGAAGTAGAAAAGACTTTTGGTACCCATATCTTTTTGGGTCCATGAATGTTAGTTGGATTTTCTTTTATTTTCCAAATGGTTTTTACTTCCCTTTCAATCTTTCTTTTTATGAAACATTTTGTGGCTTTATGACCACTCTTTTCACAATAGGTGCAACGAAGGTGTGAGAAGGGTGAAGGAGTTTTTACAAAACATGTTTGTTTAGAAGAGGTATTGGTATGATTATATCCAATTCCACTTTTGTGAAAAAGGTGATCTTTGAGAACAAAGGAGCTTTTCAAAATTTTCTTTTCCGTTTGTATACTTTTCAATGCATAAGGTGAGATCACTCACTTTTTTCTTCAAAGAATCATAATCTACCAAGCATTTTTCAAGAGAGAAAACTTTTTCACAAAGATTTTTGTTTTCTAAAATGAGTTTTTGAAATTCTAGTTTTGAGGAGTCACTTTCCTTTTTCAAAACTTCAAGAGATTCAAGTTGAGTTTTGTTTTCACAAACAAGTTTTGAGTTTTCGTTTGATAGGTTGTTAATCTTATTCTTTAACTCGTTCTTTTTGGTGATCTTTTCCAATTCATGATACATTTCAATCAGCAAAGAATTAAGATCATCATAATCATCATCATCATCATCATCAACAAGATTAGATAGATTTAAGGGTGAAGATTATACCTCATTTTCTAAGGCCATGAAGCATAGATTGGCCTTTTCTTCTCCTTTACTTTTTCTTGAGTCCTCATGAGTTACTTAAAGTAACTTCCACATTTCATGAGCCGAATCACATCCACTTACTCGATTGTATTCATTAACATCCAATGCACAACTTAGGATGTTCATGGCTTGATAGTTCAAAGTCATCTTTCTTGAATCATATTCATCAAACTCTTTTACTTTCTTGATTCTTCCATCCTTTTGAGGGACAAAAGGTCCTTTCTCTACAATACTCAAAAGAACAAAGTTAATAGAACAAACATATATTTTGATTCTAGATTTCCAAAAAGTATAATTTGTACTATTGAAAAGAGGAGGCCTATTTGTAGAAGAGCCTTCTACATATGGTAAACTAGAAACATTAGCCATAGTAAAACAAAGATCTTTTTCTTCAAGGATGTTAGTCCTTTTTTTCTTTTAGAGAAGCCCTCGCTCGATACCAATTGAAAAACCTTGTGGGGGGAGGGGCGGGGGGAGTGAATAAGGTTTTTGGCTAATTTTAAAAAATCTTTTGTGTGATTAGAAAGATAAACCTCCAATTTGTTTACAAAAGAATTCTAAAACTCTTTTTGATAAGAATCCACACCAAACAAAATCTTATAGTTTTGGCAATCAAGCAATGAGCATAGAATTAAACTTTAAAGAACATGCACAACAATTTATAGTGGTTCACTCTCTCAAAGAGCTACATCCACTACCTTGAGACTCAACCCAAGGATTTCACTAATCCACTATCTTCAAAGTTGGTTACACAACAACACAATGAGGATCACCCTTCAAGGGTTTTACACTAAAACCTGAAAGTTTACACAACACAACAATACAACAAATTTATCAAAGGATCACCCAAAGGGTTTTCCACAAACCTTTGATCACAATAAAATAATAAGAAGAGTAAGGAACAATGTTACCAAATAAGCTTGAGGAGAGGAAGATACAACTCAATGGAATACTTCTACAAGCTCCTCTTTACTACTTCTTTGATGAAGATCAACAATGAAGCTCCAAGAAGAATTTTCTATTTGCTTTTATGAGATGAAGATATTTTAAAGAATGTACTTTTAAAACTCTTTAAATGTTCTAAAATGATCTCAATAAAATTTTCAACCAACCTCCATTCATTTTGCACCTGATCAAAGTCAATATATATATATGAAGGAGAAGAAAGTAGCTGTTACACTGTGTAACGGTAGTATTTTTGCAGTAAAAGACTAAAACCGGACGACCAGTTTTAGAAAACGGACAACCTAATTTTGAAACAGAAAGATTCAGACGCATCCTACAAAAATAAGATGATCCCTCTTAAAAATCGGACGACCTATTTTTCCAAAGCTAGAAAAATCGGACGACCTATTTTAAAAATCGGATGACCAGTTTAAAAATCGGATGACCCTTTTTTTCAGAATGACTTAAAAGCCAGTTTTCCTTAAACAAGCCAGTTTTCCTTAAACAAAAAGAACTTTCCTTCGCATTTCAAAATATGTATTCTTGATGCTCTTTTAGAGATAAGAAAACTTTTGAAGGCATTAAAAACTCTATCAAGAATACTTGGATTTTTCAAGAATAGTTTATAAAAAGAAATTCATCCAAGAAGCTTCACACTTGATCAACAAACAAAGATGAGAGTTAGGGAGTTTTACAAAATACCTTAGCATATCCCTAACTAAGACATAAGTCTTCAAGGTCTTCAATGCCTTGATCTTGGAATGGCTTGATCTCTCCTTCTTCATTATGCTTTAATTCCAAGATCTTTTATTTCTTATGTAGTGTAGCCTTGAGACTTCCAAAAATGCTTCTTTTGTTCTATAGAGACTAAGCTATACTCATCACACAAACATATATTAATCATAATAAAAACATATACAATAATGCCCTTAGGGCTAACAGAACATTCTAAGCTGTGCATTAGATGCAACATAATATGATCTGTTAGTGGTTGCGAAACTGCTAATGCTATTTGGAAGGTGCTTGAAGTCACTTAGAAGATACCAATCAAGTAAAAGAATCCAAACTGGGAATGCTGGTAAGAGACTGTGAACTCTTTTCTATGAAGAAAAATGAATCCATTACTGATATGTTTACTCGCTTCACTAATATTATGAATGGGTTGAGATCATATGGCAAGAAGTACTCTTTAGGTGAGAAAAACATGAAAGCCCCAGATGCTTTGCCTAAATCAGGGTAGCTAAAGACTCTTGATGTTGAAGATCAAAAGATCTGAAAATGTTGGCTGTTGAAAAATTAATAAGATCACTCTTGAACCATGAAATGAAACTCAAGAGGTTTAATGAGAATGAAATGATGAGGTTAGAAAGAGAAAATACATTAAAAGCCAATTATGGCTTCAACGATGGATATTACTCTCCAGGAGAAGAAGGAGATAGTGAGGATGAGTTTGCACTAGTCTTAAGAAACATGAATCATGTGTGTAGAAGAGGAAATTTTTGAAGAGGTAAGAGATTCTCAAGAGCAAACCCAGGCAACCTCATTTTATAAACCAAAGTACTATGATGTAAGAGCACCTATCACCTGATTGTTAATTGTCCAAAGCTCAAATAAAGGGAGGGCAGAAGAGACAAAACAAAATAAAAAAGATGATGTAGATAAAAAGGGATGTTCCGAATTACTACAATACAAGGAAAGTGAACCTAACAATGCAGAGGTGAGTTTCAACCCGAGTGTCGAATCTCTCGAGGAACGGAAAGGACTTAAGTACTATTCATGTTTTTAATGTTTAGTCTAAAAAGATGATGTCATTAAAATAAAACTAAAAAGAACAATTAAAAGAAAACAAGCAATGTAAAAATGGTTTTAAAATTAATTAAAGCAAGAGTTTGGAAGGTGGAATGCCCCTAATCCTTGTTACTAGTTCAATTGAAAAAAAAAATTTAATGAAAACGATGTTGAATTAATTAAGTTGGGTCATCACTCGAATCGGGCAATTCCTATCTCTAGGAGAAAGCTACCCTACTCACTAATCCTCAGAGGAAAATCTCTTTTCTCCCTAAAAAACTATGATCGTAATAAAATTAGGTGATTTAAAAAGACCTAAAAGTGCAATATCGTATCTCTAGCCAATTACCCTAATTAACTCCTAATTGGTTATCCTAGATCGTTCTTCCTTTTTCAATTCCAAACAACCTTGCGATTAATCTAATTTCGCAACAATTAAATTACAAACAAACTCAATTGGAGAACAACTTAAATTAAAACAAGCATCAAAATCAAGAAATCAAACCAAGAACTATATAATCAAGAACTATGGTTCAACCCCTATCCAAACCATAAAAACTACTCACTATTCATATTAGCAAAACTGTAAATTAACATAAAATTCAATAACAAGAAAAGGAAAAGAAAGTTTAGGATTGAAAAATTGAAGCCGCAATTGAAATCTCAAACGTCTTCCAAGCTCGTCCTTCGAGTCGCCAAGTTGAAGATCAAAATCTTCAAATTAAGTCTTCAATTCTTGAATCCAAGAAACTAAATTGTAGAATCTTGTAACTTTACTAACTAATTGAATGCATAAAAGCTGTAACTTAAAGAGTGTTTAACCTAATCTAATCGAATTAATCTAAATCTAACATAGCTAATCTATAACTAATCTAATCTAAGAATTTCTGAGTAGAAATTCTATCTAAGCATCTACAACATCTAAAAACATGTCTACAGTAGCTGCAAAAAGACCCCTAATATGGAGGTGAAAAATACAAGAAAACCAAGTTGAAATTGGAACAAAATACAAGAAGATCGAGGCCTACCGTACCGCCAACGGTAGGGCGAGGCCTACCGTCCGCAGTAGGTCTCTGTTGCCAATGCCCTTTTGTTCCGCGGCACCTACCAGCGATGGTAGGTTAACCTACCTCGCGCAGTAGGTTGGCTGATTTATTGCCGATGGCTCCAGTTTCGTCGTTTTCGCTCTATTTTCGTTTCCATTCATCGTTTTCAGTTCCGAAGGGCACCTAAGACAAGAATAAGAGATATTTAGCTAAAATATATACTTTCACATATCAAAAACACTAAAAACAATGAAATTAACATAAAGGAAATATTGACAAATATGCACTTATAAAAGACTACAAAGACAAGAAGGGGAAAGGTCTAGTTGGCTCTTGGGACGAAGATAGAAATGATGGCAAAGGATCAGAAAATGAATTAGCAAATGTTGGTTTCTTGGCAATGGACAGTAAGGTATTTCTTACTCCATCTTGTATTATTTCTTTTGATGATTTTGGGGATGATCCTCATAAGCTATTTTCAAGCATGGATTAGGAATTGAAGAAGATGTCCTTCAAAAACAAGGATTTAAAAAGTAATCTAAAAAGTCTTTTTAGAGAAAACTATTATTTGATTTATGACAAGAAAAAGTTAGATGATTCTATTGAATCAATAGAACTTGAAAGGAACACCTTTGAAAAAGAATTTTTTAATAAAAAACGAGCTTTGAAAGACAAAATCCTTTCTCTTAAAAATACTCTTGCAGACCATGAGAATCTGAAACAAAATATGGATGATTTAAATGTCTTTGTAGAGAAGTTTACAAATGGAAGAAACAGCTTTGAAAACCTTCTTGGGACATAAAAACATGTTTTGAACAAACAAGGCCTTGGGTACAACTATGCCTCTTCCTCCTCAAATTTTAGAAGATTTCAAGATCACTTTGAAAGCTACATCTTCTTCTATGCCTTACATATATTGTACTTATTGTGGTCGCAATGGTCATAAGGCCAACAGATGATTTGTTAAGAAAAATGTTGAAAGTGATTGAAAAACCACTTGGAGAATAAACAAAGTTCGTACTAATAATCAAGGACCCAAGAAAATGTGGGTACCAAAAGATACACTTATTTCTTGTAGATGAAATGATTATGAAAAAGCAAAGGAGAATAAGAAGCTTCTGGAAGCTCAAAGGAACCAAATTAATGTGGGTGACTAATGGAAAATTGAAAGGATTCTTGTTTGAAACATTTGGAGACAAGAGGAAAGGAAAAACATCCTAAGTACATGCAAAAGAAAAGGCTCATTGATTGAAGTATGATTGATCGATGAACTAGAGTATAGATTGATGAGCTTATGATTAAGAAGGGCATTCTTAGATGTTTTTCTAAATGGTTTTCCATAAAATAAATGATGGTTATTCATATATCCTTGAATGGTTGAGATATGCTGTCAAATGTATTCCTGATGAAGATCTAAGCATTACTTGTTAAGACATGTTATGAAAAGAACTGTCCTTGGTAAAACACTCATTAAACTAACTTTGAAAAGTTTGTTATTCAAAAGAGTATGACAAAAGATGAGCTAAGGTAGTTACAAGGAAAGTCAAAAGAATATTCTGGGATTTAATGACAAAGAGGAAGCAGAAGAAAATCATCAAGATGAAGGAAATACAACGAGGGATAAAAATACTGAAAATCCATAAAAGAAAGATGGAAAGACAGTTATGATGATATCATTAGGGAAGGACATAGAAAGTATTTCTCAAGAGATATTGCATGAATAAGGATAAAGGTTTCAGAACATAAATGTTTGCACCAGCTAAGCTAAGACCAAGAATCGTAAGAAAAGAAGTTTCTTGGAAATCTTTGTTTCTCAAACAGAGATAGTTGAAAAGATGCCTTGTAGTATCTCAAAAATGAAATGGATGATACTAGAAGCAACATACAAGATGGACATTTTGACAAGATGGAAATCGAGATGCACATTCTTTTGTGATGAAGGTAACTATACATATATGTGTATAGACAACAAGAAATATCTTTTACAAATCTCCTTTAAAGCACCAAGCTTTGGAAGACTACAAGTTACAAATGTGTATCAAGCTGCGAAAACTCAATTACATTTAAGATTCAATTTTCAAGAACAAAAATACATCAAGATCAAATCCTACATTATTAAGGATTGTATAACAAAAGAAATAAAGATCAGGTATTGTTTCGAACTAGTTATGAATCTTGATTGTATCTGTCTTTTTAATCCACACTTCTGGCCAAAGAAAGGTTCAAAGTCTTAGAAGAATTTTTGGATATTAGAAATTTTCATGACTAATGTGTGTATTAAGTGTGCAGGAAACAAAATGATAGGAATTTCAGTTCGGACCAAAGGCAGCGTCCAGAGAGACTATTTCAAAATTGTTGAAGGTTCAGACAAGAGTCTCGGACGATGTTAACAAGTTTGGATGTCTGAAGTTATCAGGTAATGGCTAATTAAAAGGGTATTTCAAAAGTTCGGACTTCACTTTTGAAAAACCTTAGAGGGGGATGAATAAGGTTTTTGGCTAATTTAAAAAACTTTTTGAACAATTTTTATAATAAACCTCCGATTTTGTTGGAAGAAGAATTTAATAACTCCTTTTTAATAAAATTCCTAGCCAAACAAAATCTCTTTTATAATCAAGAATTAAACTATAAACATAGAAGTAAAAGATAAGCCACAAAGAAAAGAGACAAAGGAGTTATAGTGGTTCACTCTCTCAATAGAGCTACATCCACTACTTTGAGACTCAACTCAAGGATTTCACAAATCCACTAATCACAAGTTTTTACACAATAATATTATGAGGATCACCCTTCAAGTCAAACCTCAAAGTCCACAATCACAAAACAATACAAACTATCAAAGGATCACCCAAAAGGGTTTTTCACAAAACCTTTGATCACAAAATGATATAAGAGAGTAAGGGGGGAACAATGTTACCAAATAAGCTTGAGAAGAGAATGATACAACTTAATTGAATGCTTCTACAAGCACCCTTTTTCTTCTTCTTTGAATGATGATAAAAAAATGTAGCTCCAAGGAGATTTTCTTTTGTAAGATAAATGAGGTTAAAAGTATGCTCTTTAATGCTTTTCAAAATGTTAATAAATGTTTCTCAACTACTTAAAAATTTATGGCTGATCAAGAAATCATTTTATAGGTTAAGGTAAACACTAGTCGTTACTGTAAAAGCAACGGTCATTTTTTTACAGTAAAAGTGAACCGAACGATCGGTTTTCAAAATAGGACGTCTGATTTTTCTTATGTAAAGAAAATCGGATGACCCTTTTTAAAATAGGAAGACCGATATTTAACTAACTTAAAAAATCTTATGGCCATTTTTAAAAGCGGACGACCGACTTTTTTATACCTTGAATACTCCGATGACCGATTTTTTATTCTCTTGAAAAAATCAGATGACCGATTTTAAAATTGGATGATCCTTTTTCATTTTTAGAAACCAAAAATAGGATGACCGGTTTTAGATATGATAGAAAAATTAGACAACCAATTTTCCTTGAAAAAATATGGACTTTCCTTCATATTTCAAAACATGTAATTCTTGATACTCTATAAAATAAGTAATCCATTTAAAAACATCAAAAACTTTATCAAGAATACTTAGTTTTTCAAGTATAGTTTGTAAAAAATATTTCTTCCAAGGAGCTATCATACTTGATCAAAAATCAAAGAGAAAGGTTAGGGAGTTTTACAAAGTTACCTTAAGGATACCCCTAACTAATCTTCTTGTGTTCAAGGTGTTCAACTTGATCTCTTCATCTTCATAAACTCTTTTTGTCTTGAGTGATCTTTTGCTTCTTTATAGATTACCCTTGAGACTTCTCTTGTGCATCTTTTTTTTCTTCTATTAAAGCTATTTCTACTTATCACAAAGCACAAGTTAATCATAATCAAAACATTACAAATATGCCCTTAGGTCTTACAACTTTATTTCACACTTCTCTCATCCGAAACCTATCTTCTCTAGAATTCAAACATTCTCAAGTGAATTTTTCTCAAATCTATTCTGATTAAACATTTCCCTCTTCAACTTTAGAAAAAAATCCTCAAATTTCCTTACATATATCTAGTCTAAAGCCCTAGTTCTCTTTGGTAGGTATGGGAAGAACAATTGTTCAACCTAAGGCTCCTACAAAGAAATCATTGGTTCCAAATAAGAAAGGAGGTAAAGGAAAGGAGAAACAACAAGATGCAATTCCTACAAAGAATGATCAACGATCAAAAGGGAAAGAGATAGTTGTGCATAAGAAAATTTTAGATATCGAGACTTAGCACTACTCTTCAGACAATCAAGTTATTTATTCTACTCCTAAGTGTGTGAAAAAGGATTCAAAATTCATTGATGTCAAATCTAAACAAAATATGAGGATTGGATAAAATCTGGAAGGCAAATCATGCCTAGATATATAGTTGAACCTTTGGATTTTAAACTATCTTGAGTGATTTTGCCTCATTAGAATGGAAAAATCTACTTTATGTTCAAGAACAATATTTTCCTGACTTGGTCTATCGATTCTATGGAAATATGAGGAAATTAAATATTGATGATAGTCAAAGACATTGGTATGGTTCTAGAGTAAAGCTACATGGAGAATTTGATGAAGCTCTCTTCTATAGAATGGTTGGAGTTGATAATAGTGGTATGAAGTACTATAGTAACTTAAGACTTACAAAAAATGAGAAAAAAATTTGAATGGAAAATTCTAAGCAAGTGTTTTCAAAAGGACAAAATTTTGAAAAGTGTTTTTCTTGTTCATAAGGTTTTGACAAGTTTGTTGTCAAAATCTTTGATATTGTTGGTTTGGTTATATGTTTGTGCCCAATAACTTTGTTTTTAATGGAGTTATAAGGTGCAAAAGTTGTTTTTAGCAAAGTCCTTTTATAACAAAAATTTGCGTATCCTAGATCTTTAAATGAGTTTTATGGTTTTAAAATATCTAAGGGTATGATTTTGAGTTGGAAAATGCTTTAAGATCAAAATTGGTATTTCAAACTTGTTTTTAACTATTGAAAGTTACTCAAAAGGTTTTGGAACTGTTCTAAATAAGTTTTGGTGAAGTTTCGCAAGATTCATATTAGCACCAAATTTACTAGAACTTCGGCCGCAAAAGGTCCATAAGTTTGGACGTTCGAAGTTGGCATCCAAATTCTTGAAACCTATTGAATTTCCGGACGTCCAAGATTTCAAATCTGGACATTCGAACTTTGTTTTTCAATGGTATTTTCAAAATTTTTGGACTTGTTGATTCTTTTGAAAGGTCTTATATCCTTTACAAGATCTCAAACATATTTTATAAAGGTTTTTCAAAACAAACATGCACCTTATGAGGGGGAGCTTCATACTTTTTCGATATCCTTATCAAACCTCGTATTATGTGCTATATGATCAAAATATTTTCTAAATCTATTCTTTTTTTTTTTTTTGAAAGAAATGAGTTGAGGAAAGAAGTAGCTTTTGATGGAGGTTGGTTGGGACATTAGCTCTTTGGGCCTTTATATGTGAAACGTTCTTACTTTCTTTATCTTTTTGTTTCACATTCTTCTATGTGCTTATTTGTTTTTTATTCTCACATTGCATTAGGGTTTGTCATAAAAAAAGGGGAGATTGTTAGTTCTAAGGGTGACAATTTCAGTTTAATTTAAATGACAAACATTGACGAGCACTTACATGTTTAACTTTGAAGTAACAGGAATAGTGATACTGGGAGATGAAGTCTTCACACCAAGTGCTACAATGTAAAAGGCAAGAATCCTAATAACTAAAGCACTACAAAGACTAGATGATTCAAGTGGATTCAAGATGCGAAGGAATGAAGTGGTGAAGACATAGACTAGGGGTTTTGTGTCTAGAGGTATATTATATGTAAACCCGTTCTCTTTATCCTCTTTACTTTCATATGCATTAGTAAAGCTCATGTCAAAAGGTTTTCAAAAGGGAGGAAAATGTTTTCAAAACCTACATGTGCTTTAGAGTCAAAATGCTTTTGTGAAAAAAAGGTTTTTGAGTATTTTGAAAGAAGTTCTAGATTAAATGATTTAGTTGTTCGGATTGACTTTTTCATGATTAGATAATCTTAATTAAAGGATTAGAAATATTAATCCTCAATTTAGAAGGTCTATAATGAATGCTTAACACTTTAATTTGTTTGTTTGATTTGAACTTCTAAAATGGTTTATAAGTGTATTCTCGGAAGTCCAGAACCATAGGTTTGAATGCTCGAAGGTTTTAAAATAAAAAGGAAGAATTTTTATTGAAGCTTCAATTGTAAAGAGCGAAATCTCAGACGTCCAGAGTGCTTGTTTTTGGACTGAGGTTTTGAAGGTTTGGATAGCAAGTTTGGAAGACATGTTAAAGGTCCAGACGTTCGAACTTTAAGGGACCAAGTCAAAACTAGCAGTTTCTAGTCGTTTTCTAAATGTTGGAGGCTTCCCTATAAATATCAGACGTCCCTAGAACATTAGTGAACAAGAGTTTTGTGCCTAAATATTTCCAAAGCTGTTAAGTGTCTATTTTGATGAGTTTATGAGCTTTATCGGTATGTATTAAAGGTTTAGAGTGATAATAGATAGAGTACTTCATCAGGTTGTAATCTATTACATTGAGTATGATATTTTCATCTCTTATTTCTATCTTGAAAGTGTAAGTAAGGTTGTGAGTTTAAAACCCGAGTGGATTGGGTGAACCTTGTTGTTTGTGTTAGAGGGGAGTAGTTGAGGTGTAAAACCCATTTGAGGTGATCCACATTGCATGTGTTTGTTTTCCCTACCTTCATAGTGAAAAAGGGAGTTAATGTGATTGGTAAATCCTTGGGTGTGGTTCAAGATAGTGGATGTAGATCTTGGTAGCATCGAACCACTGTAAATCTCTGGGTTCATCTCCCTTGCTATTATAATGGTTTATTTATTGTTGTTTGTTTTTTATATGTTTATATCATCTTTTCTTATTTTTCTTATTTTCTCCAAGTTTTTTATTAAGAAAAGTGATAACAAGGTTTTTATTAAAAAACGAAAAAGTAGTGAAGTTTGCCCTGAACATGATTCGCCCCCTTCTTAGGTTCTTTCAGATTTTATGTTTCTTGTTTTCCCGTCTATGTTTTTCCTGTGCTGTGTATATGGTGGATGATAAAATTAGTTGCGTATTTTTTATCAATATAAGTTCTGTATTTATATATCTATTGTTGCATGGTTGTATAATTATAAGTGACTGCTCATTTGTTTGTTCTTTTTTCAATGATATTTTGATATTGTCTACGTATTTTTATTAGATTTTAAATTTCTTGTTTTTCATTGAATAATGTTTTATTTATGTTTGGTACGTTGGATTGTGGTGATATATTTACAATATAATGTTTGTAGTTAGAATGATGATAGGATTTGCAGAAGAGGCATATGAGTTATATAACGATCATCCATACAAAATGGAATTAAGTGTTTGTAAATTTAAATAAAAGTTAAGTTTGACGACAAGAGGTGTGTGGTCCAATGCCATGCCCCCTCACTGAGGTTCCTTGACCTGGCATACCAAGTGAAGGGTCCTGAGTTTGAATCTCCTAGGGAGCAATTTAATGCCGCATGCTAGCCTTGTGTACTGTTTGAGGGTCTTGTGCCCCTCCGATCCCTCTTGAATTAGTCGATGACTCTACAAGTTACCAAAAAAGTGTATGTTTTGAACTATAATAAAATATATGAAACAGTTTGTATGCAATAAATAAAGGGAAAAGCCTGAAAAAGGGAAGGTAAAAGTGTTATTCGAAAATCGATATTCGTACAGGTTGTTGCAAAGCAATGATTCAATTTCACTTGAATGACGAAGGAGGTTGGTTAGTTTTTAAACATGATTTCTCATAATAATGAATTATGTCCCGAAGGTCAAAGGCATATTTTACGATGTCAAAATTTGATTATCTTCACAAAAAACCTTGTTAGTTATCTTCATGAATTGAAGAGTAGTGGGGTTTCTGTTGTTGCTGTCATAAGGGTTATTAGGAAACAAGTTGGTTATTCACCATTTATTGATTTTACGTGTAGATATGCTTATAATAGTTTAAGTTTAGTTAAGTCAAAAGAGTTTGATACAAATATTTAAGTGGAGAAAAGAAAATGAAGAGAACTTCTATCTGACTTTCAAGTGGATTGTAATTCTTCATTTTGTTGCTTCTTGATGTGAAATTGAATTTCATCCTTGATGAATTCTTCACAATCAACCACTAGCACCTATGCCTTCAAGAAGGACTTAACCAATTCTTCTATCAAGCAACCTTACCTATATTAAAGCTAGAACCTCTAAATGAGTAGAGATTAGGCTTTCCCCTACAAGCTAGATCAACAATGGATATACTAAATCCATCACCTATTGAACAATTATAGAAGAAACCTAATTCTCAAGTGACAATTCACAATGAATATGAACATCACAAGAAGAAAATAAATTAGTGATCAATTAAGAATCCCTTGGATCATCCCAATCCAAGTTCATCAATTAAAATATATCTAAGGAAGATAAATCCCTAGAAGAAGTTAAGAATAAGCTTGAAAGACTAAGAATCCTATGAAGAAACACTCCGATTTTCATTCAAATCATCATTGTTAGCTACAAATGAGGGAATAAGATGTATTTAAAGGAGAGACCAAGATTAGGAGGTGTGACAAAGACTAAAGTAATCCTTAAGGAAGTCAATTACAAGTCTTGGGTATAAAACAACCAGAAAATATACTAAAATTAGTCAATAGAATGACTTAACCCGAGGAGTGCCGGATCCACTAGGGCGCTAGATCCGGCTGTTGCTAATACTTCAAATATATGAGCCTCGAGAAGCCAGACGGATCTGGCTGCTTTGCTTTCTTCTCATTCTTATTTCTTTATCGTGTACAATGGTCGAGAGCTTCTAATTTGGGTCCGGTGAGCTTCTTCATGACTTTTATGGGTCTTGGAAGCTTTTTAATCTCTTCCAAGCCTTCGATTTGAATATGCGATTCCTCATCCGAAGCTTGCAACCTTGAATCCATCGATCCTTTACTCTAACTACTCGCTCTTACTAAAATTGTTGAATGATCCTTAATCGCGTTCGTATAATACCCCATCTCTTCAAATGATTCAGGCTCGAATCTGTTCCTTCAAATAACCACAAAAGGCGGGCAACATTAGAAAGGAATTCAAAAAATTGAACATTTCTAAGAATAAAACAAGTAAAGTCCAATGACCATCTAAACAGCGAAGGAAGCAAGATCTCCAAAACTTCTTTCGAAGGTCTATGATAAGCAAAAGATGTGTCTACAAAGAAGTTAGAAGATGACACTCCAAGGAAAATTTAAGCACAAGCCACCAAGGATTTATAAGATCTCTCTTGATAAAAACATAAATGAAACAATAACAATCTTGTAAATCAAACACCACCACATTAACTTTCAAAACTTCTATATAAGAAGATGAAATGTAAAGCTCAAATTAGAAATATATTCCAAAGTTAAGCACAAAAAGTTTTTAAAACATTTAAGATTCCAAATAAGAAGTGTTCCTTCAAAAGTATTAGGAAAAAAGTTTAAAATGAAGCTTCTTAGGAACAACTTCCTAGACATTTCTTCAAATAAGAAATTCATCCTTAAAAGGAAAATGGTAAAAGAAACTTTTATCCTTTGCAATTCAAAACAATAAAGTATGAGAAACAATAGATTGAGATGTATCTCCTTTAAAAGGATGATGATATCCAAAATGCACATTCCAAATGAAAGTAAGAGAAATTGAAATGACAAGTAAACTCTACAGTTCACAAATTCCACCACTTCACCCTCAAGATGAGAAAAGTGGACACAAAGTTTTCAAGATTCCAAGAGTTTCTACCTTCTCCCTCAAAAATAATTTTCTCTATGAGACACAAGAGTTCTTTTGAAAACAAAGCAATGAAATTACCATCTTCAAACACCAATCCTTGAAAGGTTTACGGTAGTAAAGATGATTATCAACATAACCTTTCCAAGTTAGTTCAAAAGACTCCTTCTTCAAAATATCTTTCACAAATACTCAAGGATTAACTTTAAACTCTTCAAAACAAATTTCTTCCTTGTTTTCAAAATCCTTCAACGACAAGAAATACTTTAAATGCAAATGATAGAATTTGAAACCCAAGGTGTTTTCAAACAAAGTATTCAAGTATTCAATCACATTGAAAGCTCTTCTCTATTACAAGGAAATTCAATTTGGACATTTTCAAAGGCCAAAATTTGGTTTAAAGTAATAAATCATCATGACTCTTCATAAAAGTATCAAGGAAAGTGGACAAATAATCACCATTCTCAACAAACTTCCCCATACACTTATTATGTAGAATATCAAATAAAGCACAATCTAAACTCAAACAAACAATTTTAGAGTCAACTAAGGAATCATCATGAACCAACTCACAATCAAAACATGATGGTTCACTATTAACATCACTAATCACAAGTTGGTTGTACAAGGAATCATGAAAAGAAAGGCACTTAGAAGTAGAAGGCACAAAAGGAAAGAGACCACCACCAAAAGAAGGTTTCAGGCTAAGCAAGGGAAAGCAGATAAGAATATGAACGACTATCCGCCTTTTACTTTTCTTCCTCTCGAACCAGTCTTTCTTTGAGGCATATGATCGGTCTATGACAGTTATTCTTGGAGGCCTAAGGCTTTTCTTATTTTAGAGCATTCCTTTATAGCCCAGTTAAGCACATGCAGAAAGGGCAAGCCTAGTCACTTCAAAGTGAATGTGAATGTCTTATCCTATAGGCCTAGAGTAAATAGACGCAATATCCCTTCTTCTATAGAGCCTGTTTTGAGCTTATAGAATCTCTCAGATTGTATATTGCCGCCACATATTGTTTAGCACATACATCTCAAATTATACTCACATGAAAGATATAAGACTCTTGAAACAACTTTAATTCCTTAAAAGAAACTTAATGACATAAAAGAGAAGGTTTAAGAAAATGTCTTATTGATGAATTTTCATGGCATTGAAATACTCTTTTCCAACTATCTCTCCTTGGTCTTCACACCCCATGGTATAGTTGTTTCCAAGCATTAGTGATAACGAGCAAAGATGTAGAAGATAAATCCTATCACAAACAAGCTCAGAAGAACACAATTTCGTTTTTTTGAGTAAGTGATCAAGACTTAAGTAAGAATTTGAAGAGAAGAAGCTTGTAGTCTTGATAGGACTATACACAAGTCTTCCCTCTTCATCCTTGCTTGTTGCTCCAAAATCTTACACAATGAGAAATCACTAACAAGAAAAGAGTTAGTTTGATTAGCATAGAAATTCACTTCCTCACTCTTTTCAAGTGCAACTATCTCTTTTTCTTGTTGCTCTTCTTTTATAATCTGTTGATTTTCAATGAAGCACTCTTTTTTTTTTTTTGCATTCTCACTTTTCTCAAGATTATACTCTTCACTTTTGAGCACTAAACATTTTCATGCTCTTTTGACAAAGTAGAGATGGGATCAAAGACACATAATTCTTCAACTAATCCCTCTTTTTCTCCAGCTTTCTTTTTCTTTAATCTCAATATGCTCCTTCTTTTCAATGTTCTTCTCACTCTTGAATTAAAAAAGATTCTCATTAGAAATCTCTTCCTCAACATGTACTTCAACACTTTCTTCAACCACCTCTTTAGGTTGTAAAGGTTCAATGACTTTAGGAGATTCTTCAACCATTGATGGTTTCCAGGGTTCCACTTTTGTAACTTCTTTTGAGATGGAATGAAAAATTGCCTTTCCTTATTAAACCTCACTTTTGCATTCATCTTCTTTTGAGCCTCAAGATAATTAGCTCCAAAATATTCTCTCATGTATTTTTTTGTTCTTTCCAAGTTTTGATGGGTTTCAAATTCCTTCTAAATTCACAAGTACACTCCCACCAATCCATTACCACATGAGGGAAAGACTTTAGGATCAATTGAAACTTCTCTTCTTCTCTTACACCATGGGAATAGAACAAGGATTTCACTTCATGTTCCCGTACTACATATTGGTAAGGACCAAGATTTCCATGCAAAAGAGGTAACTCCAATTTGTTTTAATTACGAGGTCTTGATTCATTTCCTAAATGTTGAGAAGTTCTTGCACAACTATATCCACCATTGTTATAACTATATGATATTGATAAATTCCACCATACATTCTCTCTCTGTAAGCTTCACTACCATAACTAACATGGTATCCTTCATAACTATCATAAGAACACTATGCTCATAATAATCATATTTAGCATTATTTCTTTTATAACCTCCATAGAAGTCATAAGAATTATGCTCAAAAGATTTAGCATAAGAAGAGAAGTTACCAACTCCAACATGTCTTTTATGAGTAAAGATTCCATCTCCATGTTTCTTCCCACCATAAGAATTTCTTCCATTTCCAACATTATTATAAAAACTACGCATATCCCTTGCAAGCTTGGAGCAAGCCATCTCTTATTTTCTCATAGCTTCCATCCTTTTCCATGATGAATTATACAAAGTATTATCCATTTGACTCTTATTAAAACTGTAATAAGAAAAAGGTAAGAAAACAAAACAATGACCTCCCATCACTCCTTTAATGCTTACACTCTTTAGATGATTACTCATTTACAATTATGCATGCACTCTTCAATGTCTTTTATTAGAATGAGCTCACCCTCTTGCCTTTTTTCAAACCCTCAACTCACAAGAGTTATTTGAGCCTTCAAACTCTTCTACCGCAACCACAAGATAGATTAACCAAATCAAGGATTCAATTAACGCACTTAGTTCAGGAAAAAAGGAATCAATGAAGAATTTTAACACACTTGAAGTGCAAAGAGTTTCAAATGAAACCCAAGGGAATTAGAGACAATAAACACAATTGATCACAACAAAAAGATTAGGAATAATTAATAAAGTAATTAGGATCACAAATTCAGCAATTGACAAAGCAAATTGAGCAAATCAAAGAGTTTAAGATTACTAGAATTTGTTTTTCAGAAAATAGGGGGAATTGAACCCCTTTAAATAAACCGACATGAACTCCTCAATAATAATCCAAATCGAGTAAAACAAATTTAGAAATATTTTCAACTCAATGGAGATGACATTGGTCACAAATTTTATAATCATACAACACAAGATATTGGCAAATTCATCCACATATTTTCAACAACCGAGAATTTTGGACACTTTGCAACTTCCATTCCAATTGACCAACCACATCAACTCCTAATTGAGTGAAAATAATTTTAAACGATCCCCTTCTCAAAGTAAAACAAATTCCCTAAAAACATTTGAAAAAAATCGCCAATATCCATTGAATTCAATAAATTGTTTCTTCATTTTTTTTCTGTACAAATTTCATATGATCCTCATAGATTTTGTTTTGATAATCATATTTCCTTTTCCTTTTTTTTGAATATATATACTTCTTTTTTTTTTTTGCAGAAATCAAACAAAATTAAGTTTACTTAAAGGTAGCTCTGATACCAAATGATACGAAATTGAATTTCCTCCTTGATGAATTCTTCATAATCAACCCCAAGGACCTATGTCTCCAAGAAGGACTTAGCTAATTCTTCTATCAAGCAACTCTAGCTATACTAAAGCTAGAACCTCTTGATAAGTGGTCCTTCCCCCTAAAAGCTAGATAAACAATGGATACACTAAAGATATCACCTGTCGAACAATTATAAAAAAGACCTAGGGTGTATTTGGATACAAAAAGAATTCAAAAAATTTTCAATTGGTCCCATATTCCCCTCTCACGTATCACAAACTTCGAGAAGAAAAATCTCATTTTTTAAAATCAAAACTCAATCTAAATACACCCTAATTTTCTAGTGACAATTCACAATTAATATGATCACATGAAGGAAAGAAATTAGTGATCAATTAAGAATCCCTTGGATCATCCCAATACAAATTCATCAATAAAGTCTATCTAAGGAAGATCAATCCCTAGAAGAAGTTAAGAACAAGCTTGAAAACTAAGAACCCTAAGAAGAAACACTCTCAATTTTCATTGAAATCATCATTGTTAGCTACAAATGAGTGAACAAGATGTATTTAAAGGAGAAACCAACCCCAACCTAACCCTAGTAATAGGAGGTCTTAAAAAGACTAAATTATTCCTTAAGGGAGTCAATTACAAGTCTTAGGTATGAAACAACCGAAAAATAGCCTAAAATCAGTCAATAGAATGACTTATCCTGAGGAGGGCTAGGTCCCGCCAGTCATGGGGCCAGATCAGGCTGCCCTTAATCCTTCAAATGTATGAACCTCTAGAATTCGGCCGACTACTCTGTTCTGGCTAGATCTGCCTACTTTGCTTTTTTTCTCGTTCTTGCTTCTTTATTGTGTACGATAGTTGAGAGCTTCTGATATGTGTCCGATGAGCTTCTTAATGAATTTTATATGTCTTGGAAGCTTTGTAATATCTTCCAAGCCTTCAATTTGAATCCACAATTCTTCATCCGAAGCTTTCAACCTAGAATCTATCGATCCTCTACTCCAACTAGTCACTTTTACTAAAATTGTTAAACAATCCTTAATCACGTTCATATAATTTCCTTTGGAGGGACAAACATATGAAAAATGATCGTAATTGGTTTGGAGATTTGTTAGTTCACGATACAACATGTTGGACCAATAAATATGATATTATTTGTGGTTTGTTCGTGGAAATGGATAATCATTGTTTGAATATAATGTTTGGTTACGATTTTTTGAAGAATGAAAAAATTTAGTCTATGGCTATTTAAGACATTTTTGAAAGTATATGAGAAGGAAATAACATGTGCATAATTGGTTATACTTCTATATGTTCATTTTATCCTTTTTTGATGTTTTAATATGAAAAAATGTATATTTTAGCTTAATATCCTTTACTCTTATCTTAAGTACCCTCGGAAGAGAAAATGATGAAAAGAAATGAAAACAGAGTGAAAATGACGAAAACAAAACCGTCGGAAACAACGAAAATGACCTACCGTGCGAGGTAGGCTAACCTACTGCCAGTGTTAGGTCTGAGGATCATAAGCAATGGCTAGAAAGAACCTTACCAGTGATGGTAGGTTACCCCTACCATCGACAGTAGGTCCCCGATGTAAAACATCTTCAGAAGGCAGAACCCTACAGTCGATAGTAGGGATCGACCTACCATTGGTGATAGGTCTTGGTTGGCAAGGAGGTTTAATTCAACTCAAAATCTATTTAATTAAATGCCAATGACTATGTTATAGATGCTATTTTAGGCCCAAGAGGGGTAAGTTTTTCCAACCAATATACTATGCAAACAAAACTCTAACAAACGCCCAAGCAAATTATACAACAAAAGAGAAGGAGTTGCTTGCAATAGTATTCACGTTTGACAAATTACATCCTTATTTAATACTTTCTAAAGTTAAAGTTTATATGAACATTATGCTTTGACGTGCCTTTCGAAGAATGATGCAAAACCTAGACTTATTATATGGGTACTTCTTTTGCAAGAATTTAATTTGGAGATCAAAAACAAGAAGGGAGTTGAAAATTTGGCAGCCGATCATCTCTCTAGATTAGAGAATCTTGGTCCAGAACCATCGGACGAAGAGCAGATTGACGACACATTCCCTGATGAACAACTTCTTCTCTGTAAAGCTATAAATGATGATTCATCTTGGTATGCCGACATAGCTAATTATTTAGTTTCAAATGTTATATCCACAGGAAATACACAAAAAATGAGGGAGTTCTTTGCAGACTTAAAGTACTACTATTGGGAGGACCCATACATGTTTCGCTAATGTGCCGATCAAATAATTCAACGATGCGTAGCTTATCTTGAAACAAAAAATATCCTGAAACATTGTCATAAGGGTCTAGTCGGTGGAAATTATCAAGTTAACAGGACTGCTCAAAAGGACCCCGAATCAAGTTTCTACTAGCCAACCTTGTTCAAGGATGCAAAAAGATATGTAATGGAATGTGATAATTGCCAGCGTACATGCAACATCTCAAAATGTAATGCTATGCCTAAGACTACTTTTCAAGTTTGTGAGGTGTTTGATTGTTGGGGTATCAATGTCATGGGTCCTTTCCCTAATTCTTTTGGTAATCAATATATCTTGGTCACTATAGAGTATGTGTCCAGATGGGTTGAGGATTAAGCCTTACCTATGAACGATGCTAAAATTGTGGTTAAGCTCTTAAAAAAGTTATTTTCCCGCTTTGGTGTCCCTAGAGCCTTTATAAGTGATAGAGGTACTCACTTCTGCAACCAACAACTCGAAGAAGTTCTTAAGAGATTTGGAGTAACCCATAAATTGGCTACTCCCTATCATTCTCAGACTATAGGCCAAGTAGAAGTAGTAAATAGGGAAATTAAATGTATCCTTGAGAAAGTCGTTGATAGTACTCGAAAATATTGGAGTATTAAGTTAGATGATGCTCTTTGGGCTTATAGAACTGCTTATAAGACACCAATCCGGTGTACTCCCTTCCGTCTTTTATATGGGAAATCATGTCATTTACTTGTCAAAATTGAGCATAAAGCTCATTGGGCAATTTAACTAATTAATTTTGACTATATTCGAGGTAGGTAAATAAAGGCTACTCCAACTGAATGAGCTTGACGAATGGAGATTACAAGCGTACAAGAATTCAAACTTATGTAAGAAAAGATGAAGAGATGGTACGATAGACATCTGGTTAAAAAGAAATTCAAAGAAAGAGATGTCGCTTTACTCTACAACTCCCGTCTTCGCCTCTTTCCTGGGTAGCTTAAATCAAGATGGTCTGACCGCCACCGTAAGCAAAGCTTTCCCCTACGGCACCATAGATTTAGTGTACCCCGTACAAGGCAAGTTTAAGGTAAATGGCCATCACGTTAAACCATATCTTAGTGAGGACGTCGGAACCCTTCAAAAGGAATCCTTCGTTCTTCCAGAAGAGTAAGATTGGACATGTTACCGTGTTGTAATTTGTGTTTGTATCCTTATTTCCCCTGTTTTCATACTTTATTCTAGTTGTTTTTTTCTTAACCATTTGTTGATAGTGACGTACAAGTCTCCTGGGAGAGTTATTTATATGCTCGGACTACCCCTATGCACTGCAAATGCCATTAGATCGGTCAGGAACAAACCGAGGAGCTGACTCACACCCAACGAAAGATATTCCAATAGAAGCCTACTGCGGAGGGTAGGCTTGACCTACCGCACGCGGTAGGTTGGCGACGTTTTCTCCCTTTGGTAGGCTCAACCCTATTGTTGGCGGTAGGGCCCCTGACAGCTGCATTCCAAAATTTTTCTAGAGACCCGACACAATTGTTTGCTCAAACAACCACAAGATAACCTCTTTAAACACTTCTCGAACTCTGTTCTTTTATCTCTCTAACACTTTCTTTATTTTTTCCTTTTACTTGTTTTGTTTTTGTGTTGGGATGGCTTCCCGATATGCCTTATCGCTTTATACTTGCAGGATTGCTTCCCATGTACATGTTTGGTGTTTTTTTTTTTTTTTTTAGTCTAACTTTCACATTGAGGACAATGTGATTTAAGTGTGGGGGGAGGATATTATCGTTTTTATTCCTTTTTCCTTCTTTCTTTTTATTATTTTACTTCTCTAGTCTCTTATTTGAAAAATTCCAAAAATTTAGAAAATTTAAAAGTTCGAAAACTTTTATTTCCTTTTCTTTTTCCTATTCTTATCAAAATCCAAAAATATTTTATTTCCTTTTCTGTTTCCTATGCTTATAAAAATCCAAAAAAAAAAAAATTGTTTTACCACTTTTAGTAGAATACTCAACTACAAAATTCTTTAGATCTTTCGAAAAAGGAAAATTGCTTAATCTCTTTGAAAACCATACTTACTAATCTTCTTACATGATCAATGATTTTCATGCACCTGTGAATGTTGTTTAAGTAATGGAAGCCTAGGAATCTTGGGTAATTAGCATTATGATAATAATTTTTGGGTCCTTGCCTGCAATGTCATATTTTTCTGTCCTTAAAAGTAAAGAATTCTAGTCTAGGTTGGTCCCGGAAATACTGGTCTTAGGCCTTCTTTGTACTGTTTGTGCCTTTCTTACCATATCCTCTGTGGAATCAATCACTAGTTCCCTTTTTGTGCGCCTTCATGCCAAGGGTTTCAACCCCTTCTTATCTTTTTTCTTTTAACCTCACAATACATAAAAACCTCAATTCATGGAGCTAATGGTTAGTATAGACTTTTGGCTATAGTAAGGAAAACGAATAAGTGTGAGGGTGAAGGAGTGAAGAAAGAAAGAAAAACCACTGTTTAAAAAAAAAGGGTATTTGGGGTATTTTAGATGTTCGGTACTTATGGCTGTTGAAAAAAGAGAAAAGAAAAAGAAATCGATGCTTGAAAAGTAAAAAATAGAAAAAGAAAAAAATACAAAAAGGTGAAAAAATAGCAGAAAATAAATATAAAAATATGTTATGTTTAAAGTCTTGAAAAAGATCGATCATCTCTCTCTTGTATCAATAATTTATGAAAATCTTGAAAAAAAGATGTTAGGTGGTTCTGCACTAAAAAGAATGAAGTTATTTGTTCAAGGGTGAATGAGAAGAGTGAAAAAGACAGCTAGAAAGTAGTTCTTTAATTTTGCTATCTTTCTCTTTCGGTTACTTTAGCTCTATCTCAGTTGTTTTTGTTCTCCTTTTACCTTCCTTTGTTACCCTGTTTATGTCCCAAGGCTAACATTATAAGTCGAAAAGTCCTACCTAATGCGGGATTGACCTAGAGTAGACTTTAGAGTGGATAAGTGATAGAGAAGTATGAATTTTTGTGCATCTTCTTTTAAATATTTCATTGTGCTAATCATTTAAAATTCTTCTTCTTCTGTGAAAAACAACATGAGCAAATCACACACACACACCCCCCTTTGATATGTACGATTTTTTAGTGACTTGTGGTGGACTTAGTGATTTTGTCATTCGTCTATCTTTTTGGTTTATCTTTGAAGTTGGGCAGTGAAGTATCCTATTGAAGTGGCTTTGTTTTGAGTTTTTCTAAGTTTTGCTAAGTTATTTTTTCTTTTGTTGAGTTTGTTTTTGATTAATTCTACTATCGTTGCTTGTGGCCATTAAGTGATTTCAATTGTTTTATTCGGCTCATATCGTTTTGTGGTTTGTCTTTCTAAAATAAAAAGTTCTTTTTAATTCCTTCGTTTTGTTTGTTTAGTTTGTGTTGCTTGAGGGCAAGCAATTGATAAGTGTGGGATTTTGATATGTGTATAATTGGTTATATTTCTATATGTTAATGTTATCATTTTTTGATGTTTTAATATGTAAAAATGTATATTTTAGCTTGATATCCTTTATTCTTGTCTTAGGTGCCCTTTTGGAAGAGAAAACGTTGAAAACAGAGCGAAAATGATGAAAATGAATTGTCGGCAATAATGGAACTGACCTACCGCGTGGGGTAGGCTAACCTACCTTCGGCGGTAGGTCTGAGGATCACAAGTAATGGCTGGACAGAACTTAACTGGCAACGGTAGGTTACCCCTACCATCGGCGGTAGGTCCTCGACGTAAAAAATCTTTAGAAGGTAGAACCCTACCATCGACGGTAAGGCTGGACCTACCATTGGCGGTAGGTCCCGGCTGGCAAGGCATTTTAATTCAATTCAAACTCTATTTTCTTGTAATTTTATCTTCTATAAATGGGCTAACTCTGCAATTAGGCAAAGGAGGCAGATTAAGACTTAGAATAGCAATACTTAGGAGTAGTAATAGATAATTAGGGTTAGTTTAGATTAAATCATTCTTCAATTTTTAGTTTTCCTATATTCAATTAGATAAACAAGTTTTATATTTCTGGAATTTTACTTCTTGGATTTCAAAAATTGAAGAATCAATTTCAAGATTTTGATCATCAATTTGGTGACTCGAAAGAAGAGCTCAGGAGACATTCTGTATTTCAATTGCGGCTTCAATTTCAATCCTAAGCTTTCGTTTACTTTCTTGTTATTGAATTTTTACGTTGAAGTTCAGTTTTTATATAATGAATAGTGAGTAGTTCTTTATGGTTAGATGAGGGTTGAACCTAATTCTTGATTATGAGTTTCTTGGTTTCATTTCTTGAATTCGATATTTGTTTTTATTTAAGTTGTCTTCCAATTGTGTTTATTTGCAACTTAGTTATCGCGAGATTAGATTAATTGCAAGATTGTTCGGAATTGAGAAAGGAATAATGGTCTAGGGCAAACAATTGGGGGTTAATTGGAGCAATTGACTAGAGATATGATTTTTGCACTTTTAGGTCCTTTAAATCACCTAATTTTATTGTACTCATAATTTGTGAGGGAGAAAAGAGATTTTCCTTTAAGGGTCAGTGAGTAGGGTGGCTTTCACCTAGAGATAGGGATTGCCTGATTTGAGTGATGAACCAACTTAATTAACTCAACATCGTTTTCATAAAAGTTTTTCCAATTGAATTAGTAATAAGGATTAGGGGGATTCCACCATCCAAACTCTTGCTGATTAATTTTTAAAATCCTAAGTTTTCGTTGCTTTCTTAGTTACTTAATTGTTTTTAGTTTGTTTTCTTATTATTTCGTTTTCAAAAATCATTCTTTTCTTAGACTAGACATTAAAGATGCGATTAGTTCTTTAGCCGTTACCATCCTCGAGAGATTCGACACTCGGGTTGAACTTACCTCTGCAGTCCTGGGTTCGCTTGCCTTGCATTGTGATTAGGAATCCCCGTTTTATATTTTAAACACCAAGAAAACATCCAATTATTGATGACCGACTAATGTACTACAATGGGTGTTGCCATTCGTAGATTTTTCCAAATACACGACATCAGCAGTGCATGTGGCACATGGTGAGAATTCTAAAATGAATATTAAAGGCTTAAAGGTCAAAAGAAGGATTTGTTGATCAGCTTAACTATGTACTGAAGTACATGGACACAGAGTTTGAATTTGAATTCTTTTGGACAAGATAATAATTTTGTATTCCATAATATATAGTGCGTGGAATATCAGTTATGTTTTTATGGTACTTTTACATAGAATGAATGAACATTAATTATTTTATCAAACTGTAGCAGATTTATATTATATTTTTTATTGCAAGTTGTTGAAAGATTTTGATTTTTAGAATAACGCACGGTTGGTTAAGTTCTACATTCTTAGAGAGAAGTAGTGATTAGCACTTAGTAAAGATTATTTTTCTGGTGGTTTCTTTATCATAGCAGAGAAGTGAGTCAACTAATCATGATGTTTCTAAAAGGCTCTCGAAAGCTTCTACTCTATGTGATTTTATCATACTTTTGCTAATGTTATTTCTGAATGAAGAAGCAATAAAAATAAGGTGGATTTTTGTTGTAATCAAGGCTTGAAATGGAAATGAGTAATCCAAAATTGTTGCATTATGCAAATGAAGTTTATACAATTGAGGCATATTTGTTATTTAAAGAACAATTTTTGAAGTTTGCATCTTACTGCCAAGAATGTGTGTTGTCCTGCGATAGCAACTATGTTTATCAAGTTTCGTGTCCTAATTTTGATGAAATTAGGCAAACAATTTTTTATGACAAAGATACAATAAGTGTGACATATGCGTGCAAAATGTACACTGTAATTGGTACTTTGTGCTCTCATTGCTTGCATGTATTAAATATTAATTATGTTTAGGTTATTCCAGAACAATATATATTGAAGAGATGGACGAAGACTATTGGTTTAAGTAGTAGTGATGTCATTTAGAGTTCATACAAATTAAATAACTAGGAGACTATGGTGTTTGGTTTTTGGAGAAGACAAATGATTAGAAAATTTTCATATTTGATATCAGCTAATGAATTTAAGTAGAAAAGCTGGGGAATACATAGATGAAGGTTTTAAAATGATGAGAGATAAGGTTGTTGCTGAAGTTGGATCTTTTAGGTGAATGATTTAAAAGACGAGAGGGCATCATTTGCTGTTAGAGATCCATTAGGAAGTAGAGCAAAACGTGAACAAAATGCAAGGAAGAAGAATATTCTTAAGAGAATGTGTGATCAAACGAATGGAAGAAAGAGAAATGCTTTGATGTCTGCCTCCAGAACGAAAACAACTATACGTTTGTTAGTGAAGGAGAGTTTATGCGAAGCTATAGAAAACTTTTTGCATATTTTAAATAATCAAGACACATTAGTTTAGGGATGCCTAATTCTGATGATGTTGAAACTCAAATTACATCACAGTATTTTATGAGTTTTCTTTAGATGCTAGTGCCTGTGTTGTTATGTGTTGATGTTCCATGGTTTATATATAATATTCCATGAGTTTTATGTTAAATTCCATTTGAATTTATTCTGGTTTTTTATGATAGTGTTCCACTATAATATAATTTAGATGTTAGTGGCAGTGTTGTTGTGTCGATCTGATGTTCCATGTTTTATATATTAATGTTCCATGAATCTTATGTTTAAATTCCATTTGAATTAATTCTGGTTTTTTGTGTTAATATTCTACTGTAATATCATTGAGATTTTAATGGCAGTGTTTCTATTGATATGATGCTCCACAGTTCATATATTAATATTCCATGAGTTTTATTTTTAAATTCCATTTTGATTTGATTCTACTTTTTTGTGTTATTGTCTATTGTAATATCATTTGAGTGTTTTTGTGTTCCATATAATGACTCCTTCATTCGCTATTACATGCATTTTTGTACTATTTGTTTCTAGAAATTAAAATTAAATTTCATTTCCTGGAAATAGATGAAATACATTGAAAAGCAAAAAGAAGTTCCACATCAAAAAACCAAAAGAAAAACTCTAAAAAACAATTGTTGGGAAACATTCCTCCTGAATGGTAACCAAATCCTAAACTATTTTACTTCATCTTCCTAATCATAATCTTGATCTTCTTCATTTTCCTTCTGTCATTCCAAGATCTCTATTAGGTGCTCAATTAGTCATGTAGGACAGTTCCTTGAAGTGGGAAAAACCCCATCTCCAAAGAACTACAATGAGTGTTTCCACAAAGAATTTGTAGGTTTTTATTCTTGAGTTGTCTTTTTATGACATATACAGTTTTGAAACCGTAGAAAGTGTCTTCCTCTACAAACACACCATCTTCTAGGAGCAACAAATAAACTTTGAAGAGAAGGCAAAATTTAAGAAAATAAAGTATTTTTCTCCAAAGGAATATTAGATTTAATTGCACAAAATAGTCTGCTCGTTTTGGTTGTGCTTGTGGAGGAAATTGATGCTTAGGTCCCCTTTCCTAAACATATAATCCATCACTAGTTACTGGACTTCGAATGGCATATCCATGAAGAAAGAATAAAACATAGAAGGGTGTTAGAGATGGAGAAAAAACACAAAGAGAGGAGAGTTTGCTGGAAGTTGAAGATGTTAAGAAAAAGTAGTACATTTATACAAAGGGAGATGTTCTTAAGTAGATTAAAAGGTGACCCTTCAGTTGTCATCATCAGAAATTGTATTAGGATTCAAACAGATGGCTAATAATAATTTCAATGCAACTAGTAATTATTCTAGAGAAATGAAAGGTCGCGCCTCATGGGTAATTACCATTTTTTATTTATGAAATATTATTCCACGGGTAGTATATTAATTTTCTATGATAGTTTCTCTGATGTTTCATGGTTACTTTTATACGCTTGAACGAAAATACTAGCATTTTTTAAGGTTGAAGTAGTTGTATTTTATCAAGCCTTAGAGATATTACCGATGTTTCATAAAAACCTAATAGGTGTTCCATGTAGAACTGGGAAGTCCTTTTCCTATGCATTTTGTTACTGTTTTTATTTTGAAGTTTTGTTCCATTGACGGTATATTAATATCCATGAGAACATTACTGATATTCCATGGAGTCTTCTATAGATTTTAACTTAAGTATCATTCTTTAGGTTAATTTCATTGTATGATATTGTACCATAAAGATATTACTGATGTTCTATAGCAATGCCATACATGTTCCATGTTCTCAAAAAAATTATAATAAAGCATGTGCCACTGAAATTGAACAAAATTATGAAATTTATGATGTAATCCCCAATTTGATTGTAAATTTAATCCATCACCACTCCATATTTTACCTTCATGCTTGAAGAACTTCTATTGAAGATTTTGTAATTCAAACACTCCACTATAAAACCTATGGAGATCAAAGCTCCATAAACCCTATAATAAGAGGATGAGCTCTTTCCCAACTTGGAAACACGAACTTTATAGAAACAAAGGCCCTAAAACCTAAGCTACATAAATTAGAAGACCTAGATCAATCAAGCAAAGAAACAAGAACTTCTAGGATTGATTAAAGTGGGAATTGATGATGATCAATTAGAATCCTTAGACCTTAAATCAAAGAAAAATAATTAATCAACCTACTAAGGAAAAGAACCTTTAGGAACTGGCTAAGGAGGTTGAAGAACCCCTCAAACAATAAAGAGAAACTCAATTCATCATATTTCATTCACTACGTACAAATGAGGCATAATGAGGTATTTAAAGAAAAACCCTACCCCCATCCTAACCCTAGTGATTATGATATGTTTAAAAGACCTAATTAACCCTTACTAAAGTGAATTACAAGTCTTAGGATTAATTAAACATAAAATTAGACCAAAAATAACAAAATTGACCAAATGATGTTGTTACTGTCAGGTCTGCCCTGGTCCAATGGAGAGTGGTGACCGGGTCCAGCTGCTCTCTCTTCAAATCAACATTTTTGGTTAGAGGGCTACCGGGGCGGGCATGGCAGATCCATATATGGCCAACAGGCTCTTTTCTGCCTTGGTTGGCCTTCAAAACATTCGAACGAGCTCTTGGTGTCATTATCAAAGTTGTAGAGTTTTCTCTTATCTTTCTAATGCATATTGAATACCCAAATTGGACTCCTATAACTAAAGTTACAGCCATTTTACCGAAATGTGTCATATTTGCAGTTGAAGATAAAATGTATGGCTTAAAACTGGTCATATAAATACAAATGAACTCATATATATAAATGAGTCATACCATTCTGCAACTTCAAGAAGTCTTCTATAATCATCATGAGAACACCTGTTCATTTTATGTCTTCAAAAGCCCCAAAATGGAGTTCTTCCAAACCTGTTCCAGAAATTCCAACTTGCCTCCATTTCGACCATTCTTCTAACTCTAACTCTTGGACTTGAATCTTCCAAGAATTTTTGCATTTCCATGGTCATATCAATTTAAAATATAACTTTGTTTAATTTTTCTCAAAGTAAATAATATAAATTCTAATAGAACTTCTACTTCAAAGACAAAAAGTCTAAAACAGAAAAGAAACAATTGCTACCAAAAAAAAAAAATTTTTCCCTTCATCTTTTTAGTTTCATCTTCATCTTCTTCTTCATCTTCCTTGTCATCCATCCGCAAGGTCATGAACTGCTCAAGCATGCACACTTGACAAGTCTTTGATGTGGGGAACAACCACCTCTAAAGATCTAACACGGGCTTTTTCACCTATGTATGGGTGGGTTAAAGTTATGATCTTTTCATCATACACATACACAGTTGTATAACTGTGATGAAAGTCATGCTCAACCCTCACTACATCTCCTACGAGCAAGAGATAAGCTTGGAAGAAAAGGAAGCACTTAAGAGCAAAGTTGTTTTCTTTAGTGGAGAATATCATACAAGGTAACAAAAAGAACCCTTTTGTTCATGTCGGTGTGTATGGAAATGATTCCAAGCTCCCCTTCCCAGACATATATTCTAGGACTAGTGTCTGGACTTCGAATGGCATGTCACTCAGATCTACGGAGGAGAATTTTAAAATGAAGATTGTCTAAGAAGTTGAGAAATAGCTAAACTGGAGGAGAGTCTGGTGGGAGGATTTTAGATTTTAAGCAAAAGTAGTGGGTTTTATGAAAAGGGTAACGTGTTTAAGTAGATGAAAAGAGTGATCATTTCGTCAACATCATGTTAGATCAATTATATTGGAATTCACTTCGACAGCTAATTAATAATTACATCATAGACGTTTTGATTATCTTATTGAACTGAAAAGTCAAGCTCTAGGACATTGTTGCTGTTGTTTGCTTATTATATTGTTCCATAAGGAACATGTTAATGTTCCGTGTTAAGGTTCTTAATGTTCCAATTTGTTCTGTTATATATTTGAATGTAAGTAGTATTTTTGTTTGAATGTGTTTTATAGTATTGTACCATGGAGATAATAATGATGTTCCATAGATAGATAATAGATGTCCATGACTACGACAAAATCATAGTAATAGACACTACAAGAAAAATGAGGAATAGCGATGGAATTTTTGTCGCAAATATACCGACGAAATAGAGACCGAAAATGATTGACCAATACTTTACAACGACTCTTGGCAACCAAAACCAAATTCCATCACAAATTTGAAAATGCTTGTGATGGTTTAGTGACAAAATATCTTTTGTCCCAAAACTTGTGACCAATCCGTCACAAAGTCATTGCCTACCTCTAAAAATTGTTGGGTTAAGGCCGACCTAGTTCAACCCTTTCTTCCTTATTTCTCAAAAAACCCGGCTGCCCTCCTCCCCTTCTCCGTTGAACACCCGACCCTCCCTCACGCACCCCCACCAGTGCCCCCTCACCACTGCCGCCACACCTGCACTAGCACCCTCTCACTGCCACCCCTTGTTGCCATCTCTCTCTCTCTCTCTCTCTCTCTCTCTCTCTCTCTCTCTCTCTCTCTCTCTCTCTCTCTCTCTTCTCTCGTACGTCTCTAGCTTGACACTGCTCTAAACTAGCCTCTCACACCGAAGCTTCTGATATCGAAGCTTCTTAGGCTAGAGTTGATGACCTTCTGTTCCAGTATCCTCTCCAGGTATAAACTCAGTAAGTTGCTCTCCCAAAAAACTTGTTTATACCCTCTGTTGATAATTTACTTGTTTGGTTCTTGAAGAAGTTTGTTTCCCCTGATGTTGTTCTTCTTTGTTTTGACTCTATTATTAGAGAATTTGTCAAAGCAGCTGATACAAATTTTTCTATATTTTTATAGGCTTTGGAATGGATGAACCTATTATATAAAATTTGGCAATCTAAGTATAAGAAGAAACCTTGGTTTTCCGTGGCTAAGAATTTTATGATAGTTGTTTGCTTCTATGACTTTTATAAGTTACCTACACTAGTAGCTCTTCTGTTCTCCTTTATTTGATAGGAGTAAAGCACTCCTAAGGGGAATTTCTGAACATGTAGCTCTTCTATTCTCTCCTTCTTCTAGTCTCCCTTCTCTCCCTCTCTTTGTGATGTTAATTAGTTTGCTTTTACACTTATTTAGCAAAATTTGCTAACTAACATTTACACGGTATAGGGAGAAAACTGAGATTACGACCTTATGAGATGATAAAATTAATAAAATTTAGACTAACATGACTTTTAGTAGATATGTGCTACATATAAATTGCATATTGCAAATAGGTTTCAGTATATTAACCTTTTAGGATTTGAACCTAATATTTTTCTTAAAGCCATTCTAATTTCTATTTACTGTAAATATGGGCATTGTCAATGTGCTTGCTATCTGTATAATAGATTGTTTGAAAGAAACTTTCATATTCTGATTCTGTATTAGGATGTACCGAGCTTGAAGTTTGACTCTAAAAGGAATAATCTTTGTCAAATGTTTATATAAATTATTGATATAAATTGTTTACTAAAAGCCTGTTATGAATGCAAATTGAGTACATTCATCAATATATTTGTCAACTTTTAAGCTAGCTTTTCTTTTTGATAAGGCTTAATCCCCTATTTAGTCTCTAGTGTATCTTTTTTCATGTTAAACTACTTGGTTGTTTATCTACTTCCACAATAGTTTTTGACCAATTGAAACATGAACCAGGAATGACTTTAGAAGGAATATAATAAAAAATTTTCGAATCCAAAAAACATGGTTATGTGACATATTTTTTGGGCTAGAAAATGTTGAATTTTGAATTAAAGTCATTTTATTTGTGCTCCAAATGGTTATAAACCACAGTCAAATTAGTTAATGGGACCAAGTAGTTTAATTAGAAAAAGATTAGGGATATAAAAGGTTCAAATTTTACATTAGGGACTAATATTTCCAAACAAAAATCCATTGAGGGGGATCTGAGTATGTGATTATGCGTTTTCATATTCTAAAATAAAATCGTTTCTTTGTACCCACCACCATAAATGTCTTCCTCTCTCACTCTATGGAAAATAAAAAACTTCCATCTCTCTCTAGTGTTTAAATGTACTTAGAAAGTGTTTGATTTTGACATTTTTGTCGAATTTCATTAAAAGTGAATTATTTGTGCAAGATGTGCGAATTTTAGAAAAACAGTCAAATTAAACCACAAGAACTTGTAGCTAGCAGGGGAACAAAACATGGTGTAGAAAGAGTATCTAATGCTGCTACCAAAGTTTTGTTGTTTATGTAATATGGATGTCTAAAACAAGAGATCAACAAGCATGCATGTATGATGGGTTCCTATATATTATAAATATATATTAAATCGATAACCAAGATGCTCTAATCATTTCTCAATCTAACAACCTAGAAACCCAATTTTCATCAGATTCCTCTTCAAGTTATATATTGTTCTGTAATTTAAAATAAGTTAATTTTAAGTTACAAGCGATAATCTTGAGCTATTCTTTTTACTGAACATACCCCTTAATAGCCAAAAGTCATAATTTATGAATTACTCACTTGCATGTATCTCCAACATATGAGGAACACTAGCAATTTTGAGGCAGTTTCATAGGGACAACAGTTTTCGCTACTAGGGGATTCAATTTCTCTTGAAAGGATAACTAATTTGACACAAAATGAATTATTAATTATATTATTATGACACAAAAATCAATGAGTTTGCTGCACCAATTGGCAATTTTTTCTAACAAGTTTTTGACTAAAACCAATCTAGATTCCAGCATGCTTCTAGTTTTTACTTGGCAATGTTCTAAATAAAATTTTAGTAACTAATTCCTTAATAATTTTGGCAATTAATTAATGTGTATTTAATATTTTTTTTGAATTTCTTTGTTAACTTGAATTTTAATTTATAAAATTGAAGTCCATAGTTGAATTAGTTGTCTTGAAAAACATTAGAGGTCAAAATATAATTATTTTCAAATATGAGGTCATAATATAACTTGGATATATGGTCTTAATATATTGCACTTCTGAGCTCACATTTATCTTCGTGCTTGACAGATTTATAACTTCTTCACTAGAGGTATTCTGGATTAAAGTACTTTTCGTCTATATATAGTGGCTGCCTGTGAATTGATCTTTTAATTTCCCTTGAATTATGGTACACTCTTGCTCCTTATCATTTGTTCTTCTTAATTTATGTTTGCTTTTGTTAGTATGTGGGTTGTGACCCATTTATTTTTGTGCTTAGTTTGGGGTTGTGATTCCCCTATTTTCTTGTTGTTTTTAGGGCTGTGATTCCCCTTTTTATGCTTGAAGAATTGTCCCTTTTCTCGTTGTGTTTGGGGCTGTGATTCCCCTTTTTTCGCCCCTTTTTACGCTTGAAGAATTGTCCCTATTTTCTTGTTGTTTTTGGGGCTGTGATTCCCCTTTTTACAGTTGAAGAATTGTGAAAATTATCCCTTTTCTGATGGGTGATCATTGTGTTTGGAAAATGTCTATATTACAGGACTGTCAAAATTTTTTTTTTACAACTTATAGAATGATAAATATCAAAGTATTATTCTGAGTTATTGAAAGCGAAAAATAGAAGCATTTATACTTCTATTATTTCCCAAAAAAAAATTAGAAGTATTTGAATTCTATTCTATCTTCATTTCCTTGTAATCAAAAGCAAATAATAGAAGTTTTTTGTATTTCTATTTCAAAGTTACTAAAAAACAAATAATAAAAGTGTTTGTACTTCTATTTATGATTCATTCCAAGTCACTAAAAACAAATAATAGAAGTGTTTGTATTTCTATTTATTGATTCATTTCCAATTTACTAAAAAACAAATAAAAGAAGTGTTTGTACTTCGATTATTTCTTCTTTCCAAGATGTCAAAAGAGAGAAATAGAAGTAATTGTACTTTTACTCTTTCTTTAGTAGAAATCTTTGTACTCATTTTCTTTTTCAATGTCTAAATTATGAAGATTTAATAGAAGTGTTTCTACTTCTACTCTTTCTTTATTTCTAACTTATGAAATAAAGAAAGATAGGAAGAATGCCTTTCAACAAATTATTCGTCTTCAATTCTTTCTTATTCTCATCTATAATCTTATCCTTCTATTCTCTTGAATGTAGCAAAATTATTGAGCAGGATAGAAATTGGAAGTATACAGGACGTGGGGTTAAGGGATTGAATAGTGAATTTGTCAATGGGGTACATCGGTTTATAGATTGGTGTTTTTCAACAAATAATGGTAAGGAAAATGAGATAAGGTGTCCATGTGTAAAGTGCAAAAATAAGAAGTTAACAACCGTGGACGATTTAAGGTCACATATTTCTATGTAGGGATTTAAGCCTAATTATCATAATTGGACAAGCCATGGAGAAGCACCTTGGGGAGTAAATGTGAGGATGAATATGAGTACTTTAAGGGAAATAGTATCGAGTAGAACTATAGAAAGGGGCCTAATTCGTGAAATGATATTTGATGTTGTTGGAACGAACTTCGACCTTGAAGCCGCCAGCTATACTTATGATGAAGCACCAAATCTAGAGGCACAAAAGTTCTATGAAATGTTAAAAGCAATCGATACACCACTATATGAAAGGTGTAGTTATTCACAATTTTCTGCAACAGCGAGAGTTGTTGTATATGAAGTTTCAGAACAACTTGTCTGAATAGTTATTTGATCAAGTGGCACAATATGTGAAACACTTACTCCCCAAGGAGAATAAGGCAATAGATGATTGGTACCAAACAAAAAATATAGTATCTAGTTTAAGTTTTCCTATTCAGAAGATTGATGTATGTCTTAATTGTTGCATACTTTATTGGAAGGAAGACATTCATAGAAGGGAGTGCAATTCTATGGTTGTGAATGGTATAAGAAGAAAAACACTAAGGATAATAACGAAAATGAGGTACTTCACAAAAAGATGTATTACTTCCCCATAACATCTAGGTTGCAAAGGTTGTATACATAAAAATGAACTGCCGAGCACATGAGATGGCATTCAGAATCAAGTAGCAAGTGGACATCATGAGCCACCCTAGGAATAGAGAAGCATGGAAACAATTCAATAGGGTGCATTCTGACTTTGCCTCTAAATTGAGGAAGGTAAGGCTTGGCTTGTGTAAAGATGGTTTTCTCCTTTTGGAATGACTGGGAAACAATACACTTCTCGGCCAGTGATTGTGACTCCTTACAATATGCCTCCTTGGATGTGTTTAAAAAAGAGAAGTTATGTTTTTTACTGTCATTATTCCTGGTCCTAAGAATCCAAAAAGCAAACTGGATGTCTAATTACAGCCGTTAATAGAAGAGTTGAATGATTTGTAGGATGTGGGTGCCTTTACATATGACATATCCAAGAAACAAAACTTCAACACGCGGGTTGCCCTTCTTTGGACGATTAGTGATTTCCTGGCATGCAGAATGGGTAAAGTACTACAGGTACACTTGCATGTCCATATATATAGAACAAATAAAGTCGTTATAAATACAAAGTGGGGGAAAACAATCCTGATCTGAGTGTCATCGATGCTTCTTACTGCAGGGGCATCCGTTTAGAAAAGATAGAAAGTCTTTTAAGAAAGGCAGGGAACAAGATGACTCTTTGCCACCATCGCGCTTTTTTGGTGAACACTTGTAGGAGAGAATTCAGGAGTTGCAAAAAATTACAGAAATAGGCACCAAAATTGGTAAGGGAGATGCAGAGGTGCAAACAATGACTGGATAAATAGCCCTTCTAGTTTGTCACAATGTTGATGTAATGTACAATGAAAAAATTGTGTTTGATAATGTGTTTAACACTGTAATGGATGTCAAAGGAAAGACAAAGGTATAATGTCAAGGCTAGAGAAGACACAGAGCAGTATTGTAATCGACCTAAGTTGGCAATCCTTAATGCAGCTAGGGACAAAGGGTCAAAGCTGAAGACATATTACACATTAACAAATGAACAACATAAGCTTATTCTTGAGTGGTAAAGGAGTTGAGATTACCGGATGGGTATGCTTTTAAATTAGGAAGATGTATGGATTTGAAAGAATAGAGAATGTTCGGGATGAAAAGCCATGACTGTAATGTGTTCATGGAACGATTAATACCAATTGCCTTCAAAGAGATTCTTTCGCAAAAGGTTTGGAGCATCTTGGCAAAACTGAGGCTTGTTTACCATGACTTATGTGCGTCGAAGATTAGCGAGAAGCATATGTGTCAATTTGAGATTAGTATTGTGATTTTGTTATGCAAGATAGAAAGAATTTTTCCCCAGGGTACTTCGATATAATGGAACACTTATTATTCATTTGCTGTATAATGCTAGAGTTTGTGGCTGAGTCCAATATACGTGGATGTATCCATTTGAGAGGTAAGGACAAGAAAACTTGTCTTAAATATTCTTTATAAAATTAATTAATGCAAACCCTAAAGTATATTCACATTTAGGTATTTGAACCATCTAAAGAAAAAGATCAAGAACAAGGCTCAAGTGGAAACTTCGATAATGCATACTTAATTGAGGAGGCTGCAACATTCTTTGGTTACTACTTTGAACCATCGTTGGCACTAGAACTAGAGACACATGACACAATGATGAGAGTGAGAAGCCTCATGAACAAGGCCCTGTTCTTTCTATTTATAACGTGCCAGGAAGACCATATGGTAAGATGAAGAAGAGAATGTTGGATGAGGAAGACCATAAGGCAATAACAAACTACATCCTACTTAATTGCGAGGAGGTTGAACCTTTTATCGAGTAAGTCTTTATAATGTATTCCTTTATATCTAAATTAAGTTGAATTGATTGGAAATATGGCTGACCCTGAGTTATTAATGGTAAAAGTACCCTTTGGAAATGATAACCCGTTATCCAAGTATTACAGAAGACCACTTAAAGGAAATGATCAATGATGAATTCTCCAAATAGTTTAAAGATGAAGTAAGTACATTAAATTAAGAATGTTAAACATTTTACGAAATAGATATAATATTAATGGAGAGTCGCCACCAACTACTTAGAAACCTTTCTTGGGTCCATCTAGACATATACAGACATAGAACAGTTATATTGTTAATGGATTTAGATTTAATACATGAGTGTATAACTCCAGAAAATGTACTAATAATTGTGGCATACGGGTGAAGGAGGACTATTATGGGACTTTCATTGATGTCATTGAGGTTGAGTTCATAGGTACACCTGTTCAGAAAGCTACACTCTTTAAGTGTGTTTGGTTTGATTCTTCAGATAAAGATTTAATTAGCATCCTCAGTATAAACTTGTCGAGATTAACTCTAAGAAAAGATACCCCGCTTACTTTGTCTTTGCATACCAAGAGAACAAGTGTCTTACATCACATATCCTGGTGCTACACGATAAAGGAGGATTAGTTGGCAGTAATGAAGTCAAGAACTCGAGCGTTTGCTGTCCCTGTAGTTAAACTAGCATTTCAAGAGAATGTGGAAATCGGCAAGACTTCAGTAATAGAATATAGGATTGGAGAAGTCGAACATCTCACACAAGAGTTAGGCAGACACGATGATGTAGACATTCTCGAAGAACATGAAGTAAATGATGATTTTGTCAATGATAAGGTAGAGCGGGAGTCACAAGATGAAGCAACTGAAGAGAAGGAATATGTATCGATTGATGATGATTTTGACTAATTGAATGGTTCTTATTAATTATGTTGCAACAATGTTGTTGTAGTTTATTAGTGATAAATGATGCATCTTAACGAAAAAAATTATAAGTTTTAAATGTTTTGGTTATACGTTATTATTTATACGTTATTGTGACTCCTTGTAATTTATAGATTTGCAAGTTATTAGTTATACTTTTTTATTTGTGTAAGTTATAAATTATATTTTGTATGCTTTTGTTAATTAACTTCATTTGTTTCAATGTCATTGCAGATATGACTTGTGGACAAAAGAGCATGAAGAAAAGTTTGTTAGGCGCCTCGTCCTATGACTCATAGACACACCCTACCTTCTACAATCTCGCCCACCTCGGACTTAGGGCTCCCATCCCTACAAACTCAGTTGTCAATGCCTTTCCCACCGCCACAGCCGCAGACATAGCTTACATTGCCTACCCTATCATTGTAGCACTCGAATACATCCCAAGGTGAGACAAGTCAGGCACAAACTACCTCATCATGGGGGCGTGCCAGCTCATCTCGAGGACGAGCTAGCTCATCTCAGGGATGAGGTAACACATTCTAGCATCCACCGCATGCTTAGCGTTAGAGATACGGCCCGAGAAATAAGTATATATATTCTCTTAAGTAGCACTTCTATGTTAGTAAAATGTATGCTTGCTAAGTGAAATTGCATTATGAATAGAACTTCTATATGTTTGTCTTTTATTTTTTCTAATTGAAAAAACTTCATTAACCATTACACGTCTTTTTGTCCAGCACATTTTTTCCTTCACTTATACGTTTGCTCGGATCACGAATATTTTTCCATAAGTGTCTTAATGTGTCTTACGCTTCTTCGGTAAAGTTTCGGATGCAGTTAGAGATGTGGCGGATCGAGTTCACAGTAAGCATTTCAATGAATTATATCTATATATAAATATTTAAAATTGTTATAGTTTTCTTTGTTTTAACATTTAAATTCTCAAATGCAGAAATACTTCTGTTGGAACCCTGAGCATCAAATGAAGGCTAGGGAGTCCTTCATGAAATTAGCAAGCAAGAGGTACAGGGACCTGATGTTTGCCGTGCGGGGTGCAAAGGAGATGCTATCCTGGACCTTAGATGATGTATATACCCATCTTCGGGAATATTAGAAGTCAGATAAATTTGTGGCTATCTCTGAGGTGCAACAAAGAATTGGAATGAGGAACCAGGTGGCGAGGGTTCCGGTAAGCATATGCCTGGTTCCCGATCATACTTAGAGTGGGAGGCTTTAGAGGTAATTTTTTTCATGTTATTATATATGGATTTATATGGATTTATGAATTTATGGTATATATGGATTTATGAGGAATATGACTTGAAATTGATCATGGAAGTATTTAATTAGAGTGAAATTAAAGAAAGATTTCTCTGGAAGATTCGAATCTAAGAGAGAATGAAATTCGGGTGAAAGAAATGAATAAATAGTGAGTTCTGAACTCTTGATTCTCTTTGAATTAGCTATCACCTGACAACTTTAAGCGTTCGAACTTGGTTTGATTGTGCTAGGTTCTTGTCTAAAGCTTCTATATGATATTAAGAAAGTCATTCCAAACTTTGCTTCGGTCGTCTAAACTCTAAGCCTGTCATCCAAACTGAAAAAGATTATTTCGTTCTGTTTTGCTCCGAACACATACTTCGAAAGTCCAGGCTTGTGTTTATCGTTCGAACTTTGTGTATTTCCATAAATAAACTTCTAATCTATGAACTTAGGACGTCCAAAATCCCTGTTTTCCTAATGCTTTTTGTAACATCAATATTTTAGGTTACAAAATATGTAAATCAAGATACCTCTTTGAGATGGATCAGCAATGATTTGATCTTGCATATGTTTCAACTTGCAACACAGAAGCTGATGTGTCTTTTGGTACCAATACTTTCTTTGGTCCTTGAGGTTAGTAATAATCTTTTTATTCTCCAAGTGCTTTTTACACCACTTTTAACCTTCTTCTTGATAAAACATCTTGTGATCTTATTACCATGTTTTCGACAATAAGTTAAACACATATAAGGTATAGAAGTTTTAACAAAATGGTTTTGATATTTTAAAGAAGATAGAGCATAGTTGTAACCAAGACCATGTTCATCAAAAGCATGTTTTGGCGTTTCCTGAAGTTTTTCAAATTTCTCCCATTTGTAAAATTCTCTATGTAGATACTTAAATCAACCATTTTTCTTTTCAAAGCTTCATAATATGAAAATGTGTTTTCAAGAGAAAATATTTTATCACTCAAAACTTTGTTTTGATTTGAAAACTCCCTTAAAGAAAGTTTTAAAACATCTTTTTCAAGATTGTGAGACTCAATAGAATCAATCATCTTTTTTATTTCAAATATCAAGCTGGAATTTTCTTTGAAAAGCATTTTTAAATTACTTTTCAAATCCTTGTTTTTATCAAACATCTTCTCATTCCTCATATATAACAAAGAAATCTGTGAGGATCATCCTCAAAATCATCACAAGAAAGACTATTTGAAGGAGTGAAGAGTAACTCATCGTCAATTGCCATGAAACCAACATTTTCCTATTCATTGTTTCAATTTCCTTCTTCACTTCCACTTTCTTCATCCCACGTAACAACTAAGCCTTTCGGTTTCTTTCTTTTTATTCTCTCTGTTTCTTCTTTGTCTCCTTGGCTTCTTTCTTATTAAACTTTGGATAGTCAGCAATAAAATGATTGGTGCTCCTGCATTCGTAGCATTATAAAGAAAGGATAATTAGCTCATTTCTTTGAGAATTTTCTAAGATTTATCCTTTTGTAGATTTTCTTCAAATATCTCATGTTTTTTACCATATCATCCTCATCTTCTTCACGTTCACAAAATAAGAATTCATCTTCACTTGAAGATTTACTTGTTTTAAATGCAATTCCCTTTCTTTCCTTTTTTTTTTCTCGTCTTTAATTTTCTTGAGTCTTCTAACTTCATCGCATGAGTTAGAAGTGATCAAATCAATTCGTCCGATGGCGATTCTTTTATATCTTTGGATTATTCAATTGCTAATGCCTTCGGTTGCCAAGATTGTAGTAAGGCATTCAAGATCTTCATATTCTGCTCTCCAAGAGAATATTTCTTACCATAAGCTTTTAATCCATTCATGATGTTTTTAAATCTTGTCAGTGATATATGAATTAATCATACTGGCGTGAAGGAATACCAGTGTTTTATGTGAACAAAAGTCAACATGCCTGCTTACATGGGGTCCACCTGAAGATTGCTCACAAGTGTTGGAATTGTTTTATAAGTCTTGAAGATCGCGATGATTCGTTGCATATCTTGAAAGATTAGAAGATCTTAGCTTCCTTATGTGTTGCATGTTCAATTAGCACACAAATCTTAATGTATCTCTGTTTATAAGGAAGCTCAAGTAAATTAGGAGTCTAAATCCTTCCTAAAATCAAGGAAGATCTAACAGCAAGAAGGGTTTAGGATTTCATTAAGATAGATCAATCCTAAATATTTAAGGATATCATCATTGGAGTATTAGGGTTAGCCGTTTTAAGATCCAAGCTCCAACGATCAAATATCCATGCGGTACTTCATGAAGTCCAAGTTTATGCATTCATATACTTGTAAGTTCGTGAAATTCTTTAGCAGTGCATACACGACATTCTTCTAGTGTTAGTTGACTATTTTACTAGCACTAAACATTGGATCTCAATTAAAACACAACTTGCTTCTTGGGAAAGAAGCTCTACTGTATTCACCGATGTTGAGAGTTAAAGGGAGCTCAAGCCAAGCAGCCATTTTTCAAGAGGGACCTTTGAAGAGTTGAAGGGATTTCAGCTATGTTGTGTGCAAAAGGAGTTTGACTATCCAGTAGGGAAAGCACTGGATGTGTTAAAGAGATAGATGTACTGTATACCAATTTAGTGGATTCTTTTTCTGGGCGCCGCCTTGCAGATGTAGGCCTATTTGGTCGAACTGCATTACCAATTCGTTGCGTTATGTTTCTTGTGCTTTCATTTGCTTTTCGTCACACTATTAATCTAACACAACACACACAGAAATCTGCTAACATAAAATACTTAAGTACGAACTTAAAAGTGATACTTTCATAATGTTCCATAGAGAAAAACTTGTAATCTCTAACCAAAATTCCTATCTTGGACTCCTTTACTTGATTGGTTCCTTCATTAGTGACTTCCAAGAGTTTCCATATCTCATGGGTTGTTTGACACCCATTTTTACAATTATATCCATTATCATCTTCATCATATTCATCGAGTTTCTTCGTATTTTCCTCCCACCAGAAGTCTTAGAAGGAATGTGAGGACCTTCTTCAATAAAATTCCATAAATCAAACTTAATAGAACAAATTTAAATGAGTAACCAAAAAGTGTAATTTGAGCCATTAAAAAAGAGGAGGTCTTAGAGTATAAGAACCTTCCAAAAAAATCCAAAACGTTATAGTTTGTCATAAAAGAATCTTTACCTCAAGGTTTTTAAACCCAAACAGAGGACCTGCTCTGATACCAATTGAAAGAACCTAAGAGGTGGGAATTATGTTCAATAACAAACTTTAAAAATTTTACAGTTAAAATGCTTGTTTTCCTTTAAGAAAATGTTTCTTTTGTAAACTCATAAAAATATCAAGAACAATAAAAGAAACTAAAATAACAAAAACAAATAGCAAAATAACAAGAGTAAAGAAAAGGAGAAGAACACAACCATTATAGTAGTTCGACCCTACCAAAGGTCTCCATTCACTACAATGAATCACACCCAAGGATTTACAGATCTCACACTAACTCTCTTTCTCAAAAAATGGAAGGGAAATCTGTTAGTATATGCCCTAGACCGATTAACTTATATACATGATTTATGAAGCATGTATTTTGGATTGTATATTATGCTCTTGGTCATCAAGTATGTGACTTGATAGTAAAACCCTTGTAGCTAATAAAATACTATTCTTATCTGTCCCTAGTTTTATTACATCTTGTATTATTAAACTAGTGTAAAGTTGATTGATGGTCAAGTTTTACTGATCATGAATATGAGGTATAAAATAAATTCATAAATACATATTGAGTATATTGTATTGGACAAGACCCAAAGTAAAGAAGAAATATTGCATGGGTTTAAGTTATAAGTATTTCTTCTCAGTTTTATATTTGGTGTCCTTTGACCTAATGTTTCTAATGCTTCTTGCATGGGGAGAAAATATGTTTTGACATAGTCAAATGTCAATTTAATTAGGTGATTATTATGACTATTGGTTGGCTTATTTTCTTGTCATGACTTGAACGTTGGAGATAGTGAAAGGGATTTGTCCCTCTCTTTTTACAAAGAGATATCCATGGGCCTCTTGATAGGGAAGACTGAAAAATATGCATGGCCATGCTCAAATAAGTATTAATAAGGTGTTATTAATATTATTTGTTGGAACAGTCTGCCTGGTGATCGAGTAAATGGTTAATTAAGTTTTATAAGGATGACTTGGTCCTTGCTTTATAGTTAATTAGGATATCTTGTGACAAAAGGACTAAATATTAAATCTGATGCTAGGTTATTATTACATTTACTTAACTTGGGTAAGCATAATGTCTTGCTAGAGGCTGCTTATGTTTTGTGAATAAATGTCTAGGACATTTTTCATTCACTGCCAACATTAAGTGAACCTACAGGGTCACACGCATAGACGATCTTGTGAGCATAATGTCCACGTTCAATGAATGTAGATCGTGTCCAGATTCGTTGAACGTATACAAAAGGGGAATCAAATTCCATATTATATTTTCTGGTAAGTTAATAAGTAACTAATTTTATTTAGTTGAATAAATGAAATTAATTCCTTAATATTACTCATCCAACCATTGGATGATTAGAGGAATAGACGGACGAGATTAAACTGTCATTAGATGACAATTAGGGTTTTGATATTGACAACTTTAAAGGTTATGTTAACCTTTTCTCTGTGGCCGTCTTTTTATCTAATTAAAGAAAAACAAAACCTTAAAACCCTAGAACGGCAATATAATATCTAGCCTCCTCTCTCCGAAATTCCACCTATTACCAGATAGTCAGGATTAGTTCTGAACAGTTTTCAGAACACAGAAGGGGTTAACATCCCGATCGCTTGCAGAGGAGTTCGTTGCGTGGATACCAGTAGAGAGTGAAGCATAAACAGCAGCGCCTCCACATAAAACAATCAAAAACATTGAGGTAATTTCTATCCAATTGGTTTTTCTAGTATGTGCAGATCCTGTTGGTGGATTTCCGTAGTTTTATTTTATTTGTTTTTGCCTACGGCATCCAACAGTGGTATCAGAGCCTCGTACATACTAGTTTTACTGATTTTATCTGTTACCGCTTTGATTACATGTGTTGTTTTCAATCGGCCTTATAGTAAGGTTTCTAATTAGTGTAATAATCGGAGTAAATTGAATTACAGGATTCACATATATCATATTCTGTTTTACTTATTAATGCTATTAAATAAACAGAATGTTGCTAATGCCAAATTGTTTGGCGTAAAGGGTGCAATCTGTGCAATTTAATTGTTAAACTAATATGCAGAATCACATAATTTAATGTTTAACTGTTAAACAAAAATTTCTGGCGGCATGATTTTAGGGTTTATGACCGCTGTTTTCTTTCGGGGGCTTCACCCCCAGGAACCCCCTTGTTGTTTTTTAGCTGTTTCTTTCTATCTTTAGATGCATGGTGCATAGCATGGCCCTTTACCTCTTGTGATTGATTGGTTTATTTTGTTAATGGGTTGTAATGCTTTTAAATACGGCCTGCGTGTCGTCGTTTTCATTGATGTAATATTATCAAACTTTACTAGAATAGGTTAATTCTATTTCCTACCCCTAAGTATGTTTTTCTGTCCTATGTAACAAGATTAGAAGGCCAAGACATTGGAGGCAAGCTCATGGAGATGAAGACTTACCTAGATTGACCTTTGACTTCCATGAGGCTCGTGAAAGTTAATATAGGATTGGGGCCATGCTATGACACGTTTTATTCGATGTATATATTATGCATGTGACGTTTAGTTTATTTCCTTTTATTTTATTGGATATATGTTTTATGAAGTAATATATAAATAAAAGGAAGAAGGTTTTTGATACCATGTGAAAATTAAGTCGTAAAATGCCTCCCATGAACATAAGCACTTCTCCATGCTTGGATCATCATTTTGTATCATTGCCAAAGCAAGAGATAAATGGTTACCTCAGTAGGGGAAGTGGAAAATGGTGATTTCCATATTCTTGGAATGGTTTGGCTTAATTAGGCTATCAAAACGGTTTTGAGCCTAGGGCATCATATGGGATTTTGCCGGTACATATAGATGTAAATCCCATTAATCCATTTTTCTCTAATTATGGGTTTTAAGCCAAAGCTTATTTATGATTAGAATAAAATGAATTTTTCTACCCCATGATTTATGTTAAGTGTTGAATATTTCAGGGAAAAATTAATGCTTCATTTATTTAATTTTACTTTGCAAATTCTATGTAGATAATGGCCTCAAACAATTCAAACACCTCGTTGCGATCCGTGCTTGAAAAGAGTAAGCTTAGTGGGACTAACTTTCTTGATTGGGCACGAAATTTAAGGAATGTCTTTAAACAAGAAAAAAGGCTATATGTACTTGAGAACCCTATCCCTAATCAACCAGCTAACAACGCTCCTAGAGTCGAAAAAGATGCTTATAGTAAGCACAAGGATGATTCTAACGACGTGACATATCTCATGCTGGCTACGATGAAATCTGAGTTGCAAAAGCAATTAGAGGAAGTTGAGGTTTATGAGATGATGAAACAGCCAAAGGAAATGTTCCAAGAGCAAGCACGTCAAGAGAGATATCTTACTACTAAGGCGTTGAATAGCTGTAAAATGACCCTTGGCACTTCAGTTAGTGCTCATGTCCTTAAAATGAAAGGGTATTTTGATCAGCTTGAAAAACTTGGAGCACCTGTAAGTCATGACTTGGCTACTGATATGATCTTGGCTTCTTTGACTTCTGACTATGATCAGTTTGTCATGAACTTCAATATGCATAATATGGAAAAGTCCATAAATGAATTGCACGGGATGCTCAAGCAGGCTGATGGTTCAGAAGGGGCAGTTCAAGAGGAACAAGAGAAAGGGAAAGGGAAAGGATATGGCCAAGAAAGGTAAAGGCAAGCAGAAGCCCAAGCCCAAGGTTAAACCACCAAAGGAAGGGACTTGCTTCCACTGCAATGAACCTGGTCATTGGAAGAGGAATTGCAAGCTCTACTTGGAAAAAAGAAGAAGCAAAAGGCCAGTGAGACTACCGCTTTAGGTATTTTCATTATAGAAATTAATATGTCCACTCCTACTTCATGGGTATTAGATACCGGATGTGGAGATCACATTTGTGTAAATGTGCAGGGACTTAAAAGGAGTAGATCTTTGGCAAAAGGAAAGGTGGACCTGCGAGTTGCAAATGGAGCAAAAGTTGTTGTTGTAGCTGTGGGGACATTTGATTTACTTTTGCTTACTGGGCTTATAATTGAACTTAAAGATTGTTATTATGTTCCTGCTATGAGTAGGAACATCATTCCAATTTTTTTTTTGGATATTGATGGTTTTGAGTTTAATACTAAGAATGGTAAAAGTTCTATTTATAAAAATGGTATTTTCTATGGGGATGCCTCTTTATGTAATGGACTTTATATACTTAACCTACATGATTCCATTAGTAAGCCCATCTATAACATAAATACAAAAAAATTTAAATCTAATTATTTAAATCAAACTTACTTCTGGCATTGTCGTTTGGGCCACATAAATGAGAAACGCATATCCGAACTCCATCAAGATGGACTTTTATCTTCATTTGATCTTGAGTCTTATGAAAAATGCGATTCTTGTTTATTGGGCAAAATGTCTAAAAGTCCATTTACAAGAAAAAGTGAAAGGGCTGCCAATTTATTGGAACTTATACATACTGATGTATGTGGACCAATGAACACACAAGCCAGAGGAGGTTTTCAGTATTTCATTACATTCACAGATGATTTCAGTAGATATGGTTATGTTTATCTAATGAACATAAATCCGATTCCTTTCAAAAGTTTAAGGAATTTAAAAATGAAGTACAAAATCAACTTGGAAGAAGTATCAAATTACTTCGATCAGATCGAGGTGGTGAATACTTACGCCAAGAGTTTGATGAACATCTAAAAATTTGTGGGATAGTATCACAATTAACTCCACCAGGAACACCACAGTGGAATGGTGTGTATGAACGCAGAAATCGAACTCTATTGGATATAGTTCGAACTATGATGAGTCAAACAGATATTCCAATTTCTTTTTGGGGTTATGCTCTAGAAACTTATGCATTCATATTAAATAGAGTTCCATCTAAAGCTGTTCAGAAGATACCATATGAGATATGGACTGGGAAACAACCTAGTTTAGCGTTTCTCAAAATTTGGGGATGTGATGCTTATGCGAAGCGATCATTATCTGAAAAACTAGCACCCAAATCTGATAAGTGTCTGTTTGTGGGATATCCTAAGGAAACTAAAGGATATTATTTCTATCTTCCATCTGAAATCAAAGTGTTTGTTGCTCGGAACGGAGTTTTCCTTGAAAGGGAATTCATTTCCAAAAGAGTTAGTGGGAGTAGAATCCATCTTGAAGAAGCTCAAGGACAAGAGACCATTTCTGAACCGAGTATGGACACTCAGTTAGACTCACGTATTCATACTGAGCCTGAACCTTTGACGCAAGGCCTAAGAAGGTCTGGTAGGATTCCTCAGATACCACAAAGATATGGATTTCTTGTGACTGAGGATCATAATGTTGATCTTATTGATCAAGGTGAACCTAATTCCTACCAAGATGCTATTCATAGTCCTGAATCTAGCAAATGGCTAGAGGCTATGCAATCCATGCATGACAATCAAGTTTAGACTTTGATTGATCCACCTAAAGGTTGCAAGACCATAGGGTGTAAATGCGTTTTCAAAAAGAAAATTGACATGGATGGCAATATGCATACTTACAAAGCACGACTGGTAGCAAAAGATTATAGACAAACTCATGGTATAGACTAGGATGAAACCTTTTCTCCTGTTGTAATGCTTAAGTCAATCAGAATTCTACTTGCCATTGCGGCATATTATGAGTATGAAATATGGCAAATGGATGTTAAAACGGCTTCTCTTAATGGAAATGTACTGGAGGATGTGTATATGACACAACTTGAAGGTTTTATTCATCCTTCAAATTCTAGTAAAGTGTGTAAACTTCAAAGATCTATTTATGACTTGAAGCAAGCATCTCGAAGTTGGAATCATCGTTTTGATGAAGCAATTAAAGAATTCAATTTCATCAAGAATGATGATGAACCTTGTGTGTACAAAAGGGTTACAGAAAATGCAGTAGTCTTCTCAGTGCTCTATGTCGATGACATCTTGTTAATTGGGAATGACATCCCCACTTTGCAAAGTGTAAAAACTTGGTTGGGGAAGTGTTTTTCAATGAAATATTTAGGTGAAGCAGCCTATATTATAGGCATTAGGATCTATCGAGATAGATCTAAAAACCTAATTGGCCTAAGTCATAGTGGAAAAATTGACAAGGTACTGAAAAGGTTCAGTATGCAAGATTCTAAGAGAGGATTCTCACCAATGTCGCATGGCATTAAACTCAGTAAGTCTCAAAGTCCAACCACAAGGGAGGATATAGAACGCATGAGTAAGATTCCTTACGCTTCCATAATTGGATCTATCATGTACGCCATGTTATGCACTCACCCAGATGTCTCGTATGCATTAAGCATTGCTAGCAGATTCTATTCAAATCCTGGTGAACCACATTGGACTGCAGTAAAAAACATTCTCAAGTACTTAAGAAGGACTAAAGAGATGTTTTTGATCTACGGAGGCTTGGAAGGAGAGCTTGTTGTAAATGTTTACACGGATGCTAGCTTTCAGACTGATGTAGATGATTTTAGATGGCAATCTGGATTTGTATTTTGTTTGAATGGAGGTGTTGTGAGCTGGAAGAGTTCAAAGCAAGATACCGTGGCCGATTCTACTACAGAGGCTGAGTATGTGATTACTTCTGATGCAGCCAATGAGGCAATTTGGATCACAAAGTTCATCACAGAACTAGGTGTGATTCCTAGCATTGTGAAGCCAGTGGACCTATATTGTGATAATACAGGAGCCATTGCACAAGCTAAGGAACCTAGATCTTATCAACGATCCAAACAAATTCTCAGGCGTTTCCATCTCATTCGAGAAATTATTGAGCGTGGAGATGTTAAAATTTGCAAAGTAGACACCAATGACAATGTCGCAGATCCATTGAAAAAGCCACTCCCACAACTTAAGCATGAGAGTCATACTAGGTCAATGGGTTTGAGAGTCATGTCTAATTGGTAGTAGGGCAACTGGGAGATTGTTAGTATATGCCCTAAGACCAATTTACTCACATTTATAATTTATGAAGCATGTATTTTTTATTTGTATTTTATGCTCTTGGTCATCAAGTATGTGACTTGATAGTAAAACCCTTATAGCTAATAAAATATTATTCTTATTTGTCCCTAGTTTATTACATCTTGTAAACTAGTGTGAAGTTAATTGATGGTCAAGTTTTACTGATCATGAATATGAGATACAAAATCAATTCATAAATACATATTGAGAATATTGTATTGGACATGACACAAAGTGAAGAAGAAATATTGCATGGGTTTAAGTTATTAGTATTTCTTCTCAGTTTTATTTTTGGTGTCCTTTGACCTAATGTTTCTAATGCTTCTTGCATGGGGAGAAAATATGTTTTGACATAGTCAAACGTCACTTTTAGTTAGGTGATTATTATGACTATTGGTTGGCATATTTTCTTGTCACGGCTTGAACATTGGAGATAGTGAAAGGGCTTTGTCCCTCTCCTTTTAGAGAGAGATATCCATGGGCCCCTGGATAAGGAAGACTGAAAAATATGCATGGCCATGCTCAAATAAGTATTAATAAAGTGTTATTAATATTATTTGTTGGAACAGTCTACCTGGTGATCAAGTAAATGGTTAATTAGGTTTTATAAGGATGCCTCAGTCCATGCCTTATACTTAATTAGGATATCGTGTGACAAAAGGACTAAATATTAAATCTGATGCGAGGTTATTATTGCTTTTACTTAACTTGGGTAAGAATAATGTCTTGCTAGAGGCCTCTTATGTTTTGTGAATAAATGTCTAGGGCATTTTTCATTCACTGTCAACGTTAAGTGAACCTACAGGGTCACACGCATTGACGATCTTGTGAGCATAATGTCCACGTTCAATGAATCTAGATTGTGTCCAGATTCATTGAACATATACAAAAGGGGAATCAGATTCCATATTGTATTTTCTGGTAAGTTAACAAGTAACTAATTTTATTTAATCGAATAAATGAAATTAATTCCTTAATATTACTCATCCAACCGTTGGATGATTATAGGAATAGACGGACGAGATTAAACTATCATTAGATGACAATTAGAGTTTTGATATTGACAGCTATAAAAGGTTATGTTAACATTTTCTCTGTGGCCATCTTTTTTTCTGATTAAAGAAAAACAGAACCCTAAAACCCTAGAACGGCGATATATTATCTAGACTCCTCTCTCCGAAATTCCAGCTATTACCAGATAGTCAAGATTAGTTCTGAACAGTTTTTAGAACACAGGAGGGGCTAGCATCCCAATCGCTTGCAGAGGAGTTCGTCGCGTGGATACCAGTAGAGGGCGAAGCGTGAACAGCAATGCCTCCACATCAAACAGTCAAAAACATTGAGGTAATTTCTATCTAATTGGTTTTTCTAGTATGTGTAGATCCTGTTGGTGGATTTTCGTAGTTTTATTTTATTTGTTTTTGCTAACGGCATCCAATAGTATACACATGACAAAATATACAAGAGTAGAATATCTAACATATATGATATTGAAGCTCAACGAAATTATAATATAGAGTAGAATATCTAACATATATGATATTGAAGCTCAACGAAATTATAATAATGTACTAGCGTAGACCATATATTATAAATTTGCATGCCTTGAATCAGTTAATCCTCGTACAATCTTGATGCCTGTTTTGTTATCCATTCACGCATACGAGACATCAAAATGGTGTACAAAATTCTTGTTCTGTATGTTTTAATTATCAATGGGTTTGTTTTTTAATTCTGCAGAACATGATCCCAGTTAATGTTTGTGGCTTGTACTTTGTACATTTCCATATGACGCATGCAAAATATCTCACAATCTACATGGTTGTTTACATCTTGCCATTCTGTACCACGTAGGCCTTGTGGGTATCTGTTGTTGTTACCACCTTTTTTTATCAGGGAGTATAGTTTGGTGTACAACACAAATATATCTTTCTATAGAATTTATAAGTAGTATGTTCGGATTGTGCATTTAGGTATTCATAATAATTATTTATAATGGACAATAACTTAAAATTTTTGTTAGAATGTCCTCATATTTTTCTTTGCTGGTGACATCTTTCGGTAATAGCCTTTATCATTGGTGATGATTTTTTTTTTCTTTTGCAGGCACATTTATGCGAATCATGTAGAAATGTGATGAGTTGTATATTTGGAAATGTCACCTACATTATAATAAAACTTAAAAATAAGTGTAAGCATCTTAGTTAATAATGTTTAATAATAGGATCATATGTATAAAGCAATGCTTACAAGTTATGCAGCATCAAAATCTTTTCTGCCCATGCTGAAAAATGCAAGTTCTTTGTCCAATCGATTATGAACCTACTATACAAGTAAAAAAATTTTCACTTTTTCTTTTTCCCCAGGAACAATGCATTGTTGTGGACGATATGCAATTAATGTTAGTGATTTTACTTAAATATATGTGAAATCATCGCATTGGTATGTAGTGTGAGCTATGAATGTGTGAGATGAGTTAACATTACTACACACACATGGAGGGTCCACCTGAAGATTATTCACTAATGTTGGAATTGTTTTAGAAATCTTGAAGATCTTAAAGATCCGCTACATATCCACAAAGATCACAGGACTTGAACTTCCTTACGTGTTACATGTTTAATTAGGACACAAATAATAGTGTCTTATTGTTGAAGGAAGTTCAAGAAAATTAGGAATCTAGGTCTTTGGAAAATCAAAGAAGAATCTGAAGTTGATCAAATCTTTGAAGATCACAAAAATCTAATTTTGTAGGAGATCATCACACGGATGTGTAGTGCGAACTAGATTATGTGATTGAAATTGACACACCTACATGCACATAGGGTCCACCTGAAGATTGCTCACAAGTGTTGGTATTATTTCAGAAGTCTTGAAGATCATTAAGATTCGCTGCATATCCAGAAAAATCACAAGCTCTAAGCTTCCTTATGTGTTGTATGTTTAATTAGGACATAAATCATAAAGCATCTTATTGTGAAAGAAGCTTAGTTATGTTAGGAAACTATAACTTGGGAGAATCAAAAGAGAATCTGAAGATACAAAAGGATTAGGATTCCGACAAGAGTTTAATCAAAAGTATTTAAGAGACACACAACTAAATAAGTAGGGTTGGCCAAATTATTCATCCTGCTCAAGCGTTCTAAGTTCTTCATCTATTATTCTGAGCTTCAGTTATGCATCAATATATCACGGAATTCATGGAGGTCATCTTTATTGCATAAACGGTGACCAGTTTCTCAACATTGGTTCTTGTTTAAGCTTTTTCTCCTTGTGAAAGTAGTGTTCTTGCGTACAACTTGGTTGTAGGTTGAAAGGAGTTCAACAAAGTAGTGTTTACCAAAGGGGATCCTTGAAGAGGTTGAAGGGAGTTCATCCCTATTATGTTGCCGTGTTCAACGATGTTGAAGGGTTGGAGGGAGTTCAAGCCAAAGTAGTCACATTCCAAGGGGAAACCATGAAGAGTTTAAAGGATTTCAGTTGTGCAGTGTTGATTAGTCCACTTTTACAATTTTAAGCGTTTTTGTTTTCTTGGTTTTTGGTGCTTAAATGTTTATAAAACAGAGTTTATTGATCTGTTTCTTCTCTTATTGTTATAGGTACTTTTGGAATGAATATATGTTGAAAACAAGTCGAAATGAAGGCCTTTGGAGCGAAAATGAAGCAAAAAAAAGATAAGAAATAACAAGCTGCCCAAAAACAATGTCTATGCCAAAGCAATGCAGCTTCTAGTGGATTTTCTATCTTTTTATGACCTTAATTGAAGATGTGTCTTTCTTAAATATTTTAGAGGGCTTCATGAGGTTTCCTGAAAGCTAATTTTTTCCCCAATCGGAGTTTATTTGCTTATCCAAAGTATTGTGCAAAGATTCACTTTCTCACATGACGTTTCAGTTTGACACTTTCTGGTAAAATGATCATAAATAGAGATATGCAACTCCAATATATATGATTAAAGATGTTTTTGAAATCTAAGATAATTATCTACAAATCATATGAAGACTCTAAGATCTGAATCGTCCATTAAAGAGTTAACAAGCTCTTGTAATTAAGGGGCTAAAATGCAAGTTTTTAATGTTTTCCTTTTAGACTCTCATTCCTTTTCCTTTCCCTTTTGTAATTTAATTCCAAATCTTTTTAGGAAATATTAGGGCAATTTTAGCAGCAAAACTCTCTATTTAAACTCTTCATTAGCTAGATTTTGAGCTAGCTTGGCTTTATTCCGTTTTATATTCTTGAAAAGAAGACCCAATTCGGGAAAATTCTGGAGCCCATTCAAGTAAATCGGAAGACAAGCTTGAGCAATCGCCAGGACCGTGGATCTTCAATTTTCTTCCTTAAGCTTGTCTAAACGCTTTCTATATCATAAAATTTGTCTATGAGTTTATGTTTTAGAATTATGTTTAGCGGCTAATTCGTTTTATGTTTAAATGGGGATGAACCCAAGAATTCTTGGCTAATGTTTTATATGAATTTCTTATTTTAATTACTTAATTCTTGTTTGTATGTTATTCAATTTTTTGTGATTGTTTATTGATCTTTTAAAGATTGGTAATTTGGCAAGGTTAATTGGGCTCTGACCAAGGAAGATTAATCTAAGGCATTAATTGAATAATAGGAATTAGTAATTGAGTAGGAATATTTGTTAAGGTTCTTAGATAGCTAAAATCACTCTAATCCACAATTCGTTCATAATCGGGCTATGGTGAGAAGGAATTCTTCTCTAAACGGTTAAGTTGAATAGAAGGGTCCTCACCTAGGAATAGGGATTATCCGAAATATGAGTGATATCCAACCAAAGAGTTTGAATAATTAATTACAACGGTTTTCTAATGAAATTAATTAAAGGTTCTATGGGGATTCTACCATTTAAGCACTAATTTCCAAATTTGTTTTTAGAAAATTCTTAATTGCTTTCTTATTTAGTTTGTTAATGTTTAGTTATTTTTTAGTTTAAAACCTTCCCAAAAGATTTATTTAATTAAACAATAGAGGCGTAGTAAGTACTAGAGCTTGGCCGTCTCGAGAGTTCGACGATCCGGAGACTTTCCTTTGCTATATTACACTGATAGGTATGCTTACCTAAAAGTGGTATTTTAATAGGATAGTAAGCACACATCAAGTGTGCAAAGGGAGTTTGCACTTTCCACTTTGGAAACACTAGATGCTTTAATGAGTTAGGTGTTTCTTGTACTGTGTTATCATTTTTAGTGGATTATCTTTCTGGGCATGGCCCCACAAGCATAGGCTTAGGTCGAACTGCATTACCATTCTTGTGTGTTGATTTGTTTAAGCTATTTACATGTTGTAACACTGCAAACAAGACATAACAAACTACTAAATTGCACAACACAACAAACCTAAAAAACTCATATTGCTATCTTATCAAACTGCAATATGGACCTCAGTGCGAACTTTCAAATTATATGAAATATTTTTAAAATAGGTTAAACCTAAAAGTATTAAAACAAAGATTATATATACGCATTTGTGGAAAAGAAGAGTCTTCTTGCTTTTTTTGGGAATTTGAATAAGTCAAATGGTATGTCTAGGCATCAATAAGGACTGAACCAACATATTTCCCATGTTACATGGTCTTTGATATTTTTTATGTGATGTAACACATATCATATGCAAACAAATTGTCATTGTAGAAGAAAGAAATCTAACTGAGGTAATATCACTTCATATAAGACACAAATATTTTGATTTAGTAATATTCATATGGAAGTATAACACCTAATCTATGTAATATTAGTTATATTTTCCTTATCTACATTGAAAAATGCAAAGTCTGTTATTATCTTCTCCCTTATTGATAGTTGTATGTCTTTGTGCACTATTGATGTCCAATATGGTGACCTTAGTGCGCATGGGAGTTTTGTAAATCTGTGTTTTAGGTTGGGTAGAATATTTATTTTCTCAATTTTGTCCCTGTCACGTTGAGCTAGAACATTGCAAGAAAAATTTGTATAACTATTTAAAAAGTTGAAAGTTGTATTCATTGAGTATTATGTATTTCAAGTTCTAGATACTTATCAACATTTATTGCTTTTTCTTGTTCTTATGGGTTGGAAAGGTTCATTAAAGCAACCTGAAGTGCATTATCAGCATATTCCACAGTTACGGGCACATCGTGATTGTATAGAGGATTATGTTGTTGCTGTTCCTTTGCATTGATCCCAATATCAAAATTTGAGATGCTCTCGTCTTTCAAATTTTTAGCCTTCGTAAAGCTCTTTTCAAAATCATCAAATGCCTTCAACAATTCATCACTCCAAAAATTTGTCCTCTTAGCTTACTTAGTACACGGTCTGGATGTTGAAGGAACTGCATTGTTTACACCACTTAGGAGTTTTTCACCAGTTTTTGTTCGATAGAACACTCCTACGATCCAGAACATGCCTTGTTGAACAGGTCACCAATATTAATGTTCTCTTTTTTGCTTGCACATACAACTCAACAAAGGATAGAGTTGCACTTCCTAGCATGTTTTGTTGCTGTTTTTATTCGATCTATGAATTTGATATGAAATCAACAAAGGACCATGTAATAATTTCTGGAGGAGCAACTAGTTGCATTAGAAGATTGAAGATATCATGTTCGGAAGCTTCAAAATGAGGAATCCTGTATTCAAATTGAAGGCTTGGAAGAGTTTACAAAACTTGCAAGACACATAAAAATCCTAAGAAGCTCAATATAATCAAATTAGAAGCTCCCGGCCATCATAGATAATGGAAGAAGCAAGGAAGAAGGAAGAACAGAGCCTACGGGGGATAGTAAGCTCCCACCTTACCGTCCCCTATAGCTCTTAGGTTGAAAAGGAAGTTTTGAAGAATCCTCACCGGAGATGGTAGGCTCCACCTACCGTCCCCAATAGGCCTCGGGACAAAACAAGGGTTTTTGAAGACTACATTTTAATTTTAGTCAATTTAGGTAATGTTAGGATTAATTCTTGGTTTCTTTGTTTGCAAGTTCTGTAACTAACTTTGCTAAGGGATAATTAAGCCTTTTAATAATTAATTAGGTTTATGAAGAGGAGTAGGCTTTTCTATCAATACCTCATTATGCCTCCTCTTGTAAACAACTTTGATGATATGTGAAATTTGAGAGTTTTCCCTTAGGGTTTTTAAGTTTTAAGGCTTTCTCCTTAAACTTCATCTAGGGTTTCATTATTCCTTAGATTTATTTTAGTTAAATACTTGGATTGGGTTGATCCAAGGGTTCTTAATTTGATCACAATTCCTAATTCTATAATGATCATATCCTCTGTGGTTTGTTCTAGAGTTTAGATCTTCTTCAATTGATCTAATTAAGTAGTAAGTAACCAACCCTATTGTTTGATTAGCAATTGAGGGAAAGATCCTCTTCATATGCATTTAATTATAGTTTAGGTTGAATTATAAATAGGTGTTGTTGAAGAAGATCAGGTCCGATTAAAGGCAAGGTCCTTGGGAGATGGATATGATGATTTGGTTTGATTAAAGATCCTAAATCATATCATTTGCTTTCATCCATGTTTTTAGAAAGGGATTTTGACCCATACATTTTGAAGCCAAAGACTTGTTCCTTTAAATAGATCTTGTTTGATAAAGACTTTCCCAAATAAGTTTTTCAAGTCTTGTCTAGATTTCTTAAGCATTGTCTGTTTCATTTATTTCTCTTAAAATATTATCTTTGGCGAGACAGGTATGTGCATCACCAAGTTTTTCAGCTAGTATTTCTCCTGTCCAAGATTCCATATACTTGTCAGGAGTGGAAATAGCGAGTGCAATCTTGTTTTAGACTAAAATAGCTTTTATTTTTTTGCACCACATTACAAAACCACATTTGCCATCGAACTTGTCTGTTTCAAGTTTTGGAATAGACATGTTGAATAGTGGCAAATAAGAGTAATGTGCAAAAACTAAAAGATTTAAGAAAAAGTTTTGTCACAAACACAGTTCAAAAAAACAATACAACTAGAAAAACAAGCAATAAGCAGATAATAAACTCACAATAGATCAATCAGATAATAAAAGCTGAGCAACAGCCACAAAACAGATGATCAACAAAGAAATAGTATAGATAATCATAGGCTGAGCAATAGCCCCCAAACAGACAATAGACCAATCTCAATGATCACGGACAATAAAAAAATTTTCACAATTGAATAAGAAAAACACCAAGACACAGATACTTAAAGTCTCAATAGGAATTAAGCTAGGCTTGGGTTTTGGTTTTTCAGAGAAAAACAGAAATCAAAAAAAATTTGCTCCGTAATTAGAGATACAAGCAGCAGAATATGTATATATTAGGACAATAAACTTTAAGTGAAAGGAAAGCAAGAACAGTAATAGTGACCTATGCCAGATTCATGGAACTCAACAGTTCCCGTGAGTCTGGAAAGCAACCTGAGTGGTTTCGGATGACGTCCGCGATGGTTGAATGTAATAACACCAGACACCAGAAAGATCAAATTTCTCTCTGGCTCTGATACCACTTGTTGGGAAGAGCCTAAGCTCTGATACCACTGTTAAGAATCGTTGCTTTGGTGATCAACCTGTTACATTAACATAAAACCTCTACAGAAAACTATACAACAGCAAAAGAGCGAAAGAACAAGAAATCACTAATCTATTACAAAAATCGGATGATGGAATCGGATAACAACTCTTAATAAAAGCTCTTCAAAATTGGATGAGAAGTCTAAAAAAAGACTTCCGTTTCTTCTTTAAATACCTGCAAAACAGATAAACAAAAATAGGATGAGCCTGGCAAAAATCAGACGACCAAAACCAAAACCGGACGTCCGATTATGAAAAACGGATGCCAACACAGAAGAAAATGGATGATCGATTTCTGTGAAAGAAGGGAACAGAGATATTCGGACTATCAAAACGGATGAGAAAGGAAAAAACTGATTTTTTCTTTATATGTCAGAATCTCAATCAAACCCTCAGCAATGGATGAGCCTCAAACAACAATCTAATCTTTCACTTTCAGTTCTCTCCTTCACAAACTACCTAAGCATGTGGTCAACCAACAATGGTGACTAATAGCAGCAGTAACAGAAGAATTCACAGAAAATAAACCAAAAAAAAATAAGAATCTGTAGAGAAGAAAAAGAGAGAAAAGGAGAAGGTTTCACACAGAATAAACAGTCATGTCTCATCCGTTAGCCACAAGAAAGGATAAGAGTATTTATAAAGTTTTTGTGGTAGACATATTCAAACAAGAGAACGGTCATTTGGAAGGATCATTTAATAATAAAACATCCTGTTACTTGGAAGACTTTTTCAAAGAGGCAATAGCCAAGTCACCTGGGGAAGACTCAAGAGGATTGGGCTGTTTACCAGCCCGGCCTGCCCGGCATCTTGGATCAGACATAAACTTATCCTATTGGGTCGTAAGGCTCAGTCCAACTCATTACAGAGATTAAAGAACATGGGCTGAGAAGAGAAAATGTATGAACACTGGCCCAATTGGCCTACATAAATAAAGATGGAAGGTTCCAAAAAAGAAGAGTTAATTATGAGGGATATTATGATAGTTATAGCTATGGAGGGTATAGTTGTGGAAGAAGTTCTCAAACTTTGGGAACTACATCAAGACCTCTTAGTTACAACAATTTGAAATTACCTCTTTGGTGTGAAAATTTTGGTCCTTATGATTATGAAGCATGAGAGGAAGAAGTGGAATTATTGTTCTATTTTTGGTGTAAGAGAAGAAGAGAAGTTTCAGTTGGTGTTAAAATCTTTCTCTTATGAGGTCAATGTTTGGCAGGATTGTAATTGTGAAAATAGAAGGAGAATGGGGTTGCAACCAATCAAGACTTGGAGCTTAATGAAGCAAGTATTGAGGAGTAGATGCGGAGTTGAAAACCGTGAAGGACAAAGACAAGGCCAAGCAAGGGTTAAATTCATGGAATCTTCGATGAGGTGAAAGGTCTACAAAAGTAGATGAGCTTTCACAAGCTTAAGATAGAAAAGCCACTCACCAAGAGAAGAAGAACACTTATACCTTTGTAATTGATGGAAAATCCTACACCATGAATCTTTTATCTCCTCAATAAGTTGATGACATGCAAAGAAAAATGAGAGAGAAAGAGACAGTTGAGAATGAGATGAAGAAAAAGATTTTAAGTGAGGATAAAAGAACAGAGGGTAAGATGTGAGTGAAGAAAAATCAAGAGAGGAAAAAGTGAACAGTGCCAAGAAAATGAGTAATCAAAAGAAAGAGAGTGCTATGGAAGAGAAAAGAAGAGTTGGAACAAGGGAGTTTCAATAAGGAACAAAGTTTTATCGAATCCATTTCTACTTCATCAGAAGAGTGTAAATGTTAGAAGAGTGTTGTGAGGAAAAAACATAAGAGAGTGAGTGCTTGATTGAAATCATGAGAGTTTTAAAAAAGAACAAGTGAAAGAAATGCAAGATGAGATTGAAAAGAGTGAGGAAACATAGGAAGAGATGAACTTAACTCTTTTTGAGGGAGATAAAAGAGAGGAAAAATGAGAGTTATTCTGACATGAGCTCACCATTAAAATCACTTTCTAATGAGAAGGTGAACTTGTTTACTAATTCCAAAAACCATTTCCTTGCTTGTTTTTCTCCATGTGTGTAGAAATTTGAAGCTCAAAACATGAAAAAGGAAGGAAGTCTTTGCTACAAGCTCTAAAAACCATAAGCTTTCTTCCTTCCACATCTTTCTTGTTCATTGATTTCATAATCAATGTATCTAATAGTTGTTCTTTTTCTATCTTTTGTGGTAGAATTCAATCTCAATTCTTCAACTTCTTAATTGAAACTTGTGGAGCAAAGCCAGATCATGGGATGAAAGCTAAAGAAGAAGGCATGGGACAAGAGCTTAGCATTGGCTGTGAAGACAAACCAATAAGCCTTTCTTTAAAACCTTTTCTTTTATGCCATGAGTTCTTTTTTAAGGAGTCAAAGTTGTTCTTAGAATTGTATGCCTCTTATGTGATTTTGGGAGGAAAATGTATGGTTAAGCCCTTCACTTGGGAACAAGGTCTTGATGTTGCTCATAAGTTTAAGAGCTCTTCTTCATATGCTTATGTTGAGAAACAACTTTTGGATAGTGTTGCCAGAATTAAACTATCTTACCATGTCCTTGAGTTGTTACATGATAATCTTTTCTTTGATCATATTGTCGCTAGTTTCTTATCATCTTGTGCATCTATGTGGAGTAAGATTCATATCTTTCTTAGATCTTTAGTTAAAAGTGTTTATGTTAAGAAAATTAGTTGGTTCTCTTGGTCTTTATGTGATGTTTTCGATGCTAAGCTTAAAGGGGAATTTGTTGAAAATTGTGATTATGTGTCATATTTCCTTTATTCTTCTATGAAAATTTTTTATGGATTTATTCCTTCCATTCAACTCTTATGCTTTGTGAGTCATAAATTTGAATTTCCTTATGAAGAACAAGAGGTTTTAAATTTTGATAAATTTTTTAAAGTTTTATTGAAACATTCATGGGTTTCAATTATATCATTTTCAAGTTAAGGAATTCATGCGGTCACTATTTTGTGAAAATAAAATGAATGGTAGTTTAAAAGTGCTTAAAGTTCATCTTTGTGATCTTGTGAAACCCACCTTGGAAAATGGCGTTTTTGAACTAACTTCGAAAAATCTTAATGAGAAACTTGTTTACCCTATTTTCTTAATTGATTATCTTTTGAAAGGTGCCATTTTCAAAGACTTCTTAGCTCAAAACACAATGTCTCATGGCAAGCCTTTGAATCAATCCTTTGGTGGTACTTTGCTTTATTCTCTAAGCTTCAAGGAGATTTTGGACAAGTTGGTTTTTAAGAGGGGATTTAAAATTCTTCATGTTTTGATGATAAAACAAGGTTATTCTTTGTGGAAAGGTTTCTTGGAGCTATTTTGGAAGAATTTGCATAAAAACGTCTTATTTTTCCATCTTCATTTCAAAGAAATCTTTTGGAAACATGATTTAGAAAAAGGACAAGTTAACGCTTTTAAAGATTTTTTATGAGATTTATTGGTGGATTGGAAGTGTTAATCTTGAATTTCATTGTCTAAAGCTTTTAGTAAAAGAATTCAGAAAATGTTTTGAAGTTTATTTGAAATGGAAAAGAGAAAGGATTTGGTATCTTCACTTGCAATTCGAAGAGTTATTTTGGAAATTTGGTGTTGCAAATGAAGTACAAAATGATGTTAGACTTTTCTATACCAATTCTTTGATTTTAAAGGAAACTTCCTTGCTAAAGATGTCTATACTCTTGAAAGTATTGTGGTTCAAACTTCTTGGATTCTTCAATGTGTTTCTAGAAATTTGAAAATGTAACTATCAAGAATCCATGAAGGAACTTTGAGAAGTATTAAGAATCTAAGCTTGTACTGCCATCTTCCATTTAAAGAATGTCTCTTTGAAACAATCTTTCCTTGTGGTTCCTTAAACTTGTTAAAGAGAAATCCATTTGATCCTTTCTTCTCTCATTTTTGTGATGTTCAAACCTTTGCTTCAATATTTAAAGACCATCAATATATTTTGAACTTGTGGAATCTTAAGAATTTTAGTCTCTACTTTTATTCTGCAAGATTCTATTATAATGTTAGCTTTGAGTTACATAGCACTTTTTAAAGAAATTCTAGAGTCCTTGCTTATTTTGTTGCTTAGATGGTAATTAGATTTGATTGTTTAACTCTTAACGATTTTTATATTGTTGAGTACTTTCTAATGTTTCCCGCCTTTGTAGATATTTTAAGGAAAAGATTTAAGGACGAATCCTTTTAAGAGAGAGGGTATGGTATGAAATCGACAAAGGACCATTCAACAATCGGAGGAGCAACTAGTTGCATTAGAAGATGGAAGATATCATGGTTTAAAGCTTCAAAATGAGGAATTCCGAATTCAAATTGAAAGCTTGGAAGAGTTTATAAGACTTCCAAGACACATTAAAATCCTAAGAAGCTCAACAGAATCAAACTAGAAGCTTTGGCCATCATAGATAACAGAAGAATGAAGAGGGAAAAACAGAGCCTACCGGCGATGGTGGGCTGGCACCTTACCGTCCTGGGTAGATCTCGGGATTGAAAAGGGAGTTTTGAAGACTACCTACCGGCAACGGTAGGCTCCCATCTACCGTCCCCGATAGGCCTCGGGACAAAACAGGGGTTTTGAAGACTACATTGTAATTTTAGTCAATCTAGTAATTTTGGGACTAATTCTTGGTTTCTATATTTCCAAGTTTTGTAACTAACTTTGTCAAGGGATACTAGTTCTTTTAATCATTAATTAGGTTTAGGAAGAGGAGTAGGGTTTTTAAATAGCTCATTATGCTTCCTTTTGTAAACAACTTTGATGATATATGAAAATTGAGAGTTTTCTCTTAGGGTTCTTAAGTTTTGAGGCTTTTTCCTTGAACTTCATCTAGGTTTTGATCATTCTTTAGATTGATTTTACTTGCATACTTGGATTAGATTAATCCAAGGGTTCTTAGTTCGATTACAATTTGTAATTCTATGATGATCACATTCTTGTGATTTGTTCTAGAGCTTAGGTCTTCTTCAATTGATCTAATTTGATAGTGGATAACTATATCTTCTTCATATGCAATTAATTTATAGTTTGGGTTGAATTAGGGGTTGGTGTTATTGAAGAAGATCAAATGCTATTGAGGACAAGATCCTTAGGAGATGGATATGAAGATTTGATTTCATTTAAGATCCTAAATCATATCAGAATTCCTGCATTAAAAGAGTCATATTAGAATCTGTTGACTGGAAGAAAGGTAAAGAAGAAGTCATAAGCATGGAATATAAATTTTACAATGATGGAACATTAATGATATGTTTATGGAATAAATGAATAAATGTAAAGGTATATATTTTATGTGTATGCATCTTCTGTTTTGCTTAATAAATTTTTTACCTTCTTCTTGGTGTCGTTCTGCTCATTGTTAGAAATTTCTTCCAAAGGGTTTTTGGATGATATGGAAGAATTCTGCCTTTTCCAAATCCTCCTTCATTTGCCTCTTTATCTTCTCTCTAAATGATTTTTCTTTTTTTTTTTTTTTTGGTGTCCCATTGGGAAACAACCCTTTGTGAAGGTTCTCCAAGCTTGAATCTTACTCTTTCCATGTAAAAGAGCTTCAAAAGAAAACATTATCAAAATCAATAAAAGTCTAATGTTTTTACAATAATTGTGAAAATTATGCTAGGTTAAAATCTTACCACAAGGAAACCTGCAAGTCCACATAAATGATTTATTAGGTTTCTTTGATAGCTATCGCAACATTCTATCAATGCCTCAAGCGTGTGTCGTGTGATACCCCCAACCCCTCTACTAGGTAGACTGCGGCTGGGTAAGGTACAAGCGTTCCTCTCGGTACTAAAATATACAAACATCCAATTCTAACTCAAAACCTGAAAACACACTTATATTTATATACATACACTAAGTAGCGGAATCCTGTATACAGACAGTGTGACTATTACATAAGTTCCAGGAAGTCTTTCTATAATAAATCTAGCGAAAAATATTTACAAACCACTATCCTTTCAAATTGTTTGAGGATTAGAAATACAAAACACTTTTTCCAAAACAACTGTACACATCATGTCCTGGTCCCAAAAACTCCATGCAAAAAATAGTAGGGTAGCTTACGGCACCACCTCTTGCTCCGAGTCATCTAAAAAACATGACATTTAAAGACATGAGCAAAAATGCTCAGTGAGCCCACGTGAGTGGGTGCTTATATGCTTTTCTAAAATAATGATGCAATTTTTATAAATAGTTCATGCAAAGTCAAAAGAAAATATTTTCTTGGTTATATTGAAATGGAAAATAGATAAACCTATATGAGGGGTTCGAACGCAACTGGGAAGTATGAGCGAATCAAGACATATCGGTGCAGCTTCTACACATAAGTTTTAAAGTCATGTCATAAAAAAGTTGGGCTCCACGTATAGGGTCCAGAACCCATAACGGGGTCATCAAAAACAAGATTCACCATCCCGTAGTCAATACCAACCAATCACCATAAGAGCGCTCGATTTCCATATCAACCATACACTCCAAGCACATAGAACTAGGCTATGGATCTTGGGGCACCTATCGGGTTTGTCCTGAGACTAACCTTAGTTTTGAGCCCTTCCTGACTCTTCACTAGGCGACCGTCCACCACAGAGCATGATGTGATGTTCGACGTAGTACCGATTAGGCCAAATCCTCAATGGTATACGTGCCATTTCAAGTGGATCCGCCCTCCAAAGTCTGTAACCATCCACATCATCGGAAGATGCCCTAATATGGAGGACTAGACACATACAGTGCAATCCTCTGATGCTTTAGAGCACAAGATCATATTTAGAATTTTGTCCCTAATTGGAATAGGGTTTTTATATATATTTACAAACCAAAAGGCCACTTACTTGGTTGTCCATATATATTTAAGTCATAACGTTCTAGAATAACAAATTTCTCACCCGCTAGTCAAGTCCTACGTATGAGGTTTTACAAATAAGCCAAGTTTACGTTCCTGTATGTCAAACTATGCAACTAGGAAACATAAAAGAATGCCAACTCATAATATTCTGAGAAAACCAGTGTACAATAATAATTTTTTTTCAAAACAATAATAACTCCTTTCAATGCAACAGTAATTCTATTGAAAAGAGAAAAACCTCTATGGAGCACCGCTTCTATGCATTTGTAAGGCACAAGTTAAACATGTTGTGGAGAACATCTCCAATATAAAAGAATCAAATATTATATCACCCCAAAAGGTAGTAAACATTTTATATAAATCTTAATTATTGGAAAAATATAGTCACTTAAAGAAACACTTGTGACACCGTTAAAACATTTAGGTTGGGTTTGTGAATTTGCCTGAGTGCAAAACTAGCACCATGATCCTACAAATATAGTAAAAAAAATATTTAATTAAAATTCATAATATTTCTACTTGCTAACAAATATAATTATCTTTTTAAACAATCTTAGGATATAAATACATATATACTAGCTCCTAAAGAATACCCAAAATCTTATACCCTTAAGAATCTTTAATTTGGGCACTTACCTAAAGTGCCTAAATTGCTTTAAATGAAATTAAGAACTAACTCCAAAGTTAAATTGTAAGTGCCTAAATTGCTTTAAATGAAATTAAGAACTAACTCCAAAGTTAAATTATACACAAAAATAATGTACTTAGATCATTTAAATCTTTGAGAGGAAAGAAAAAAAAAAAAGAACTTTAAGGTAGTTTAAACTTTGAAATAGATAAGAAAAGAGAACAAGAGAGTAAGCAAAAGAATCTACTTTAGGGTTTAATCACCCTAATTTCGGTTAAAGAAGAAAGGGGTAGAAGACTAATTCAAAGCTTATTTTACAATTTAATTACCAAAGAAAAGATTAAAATCTAATAAGAAAGAAGAAGAAAAAGAGATACTTACCTATGGCCTTCTTCAATCTCACGCATGGAGGAAGTAAAACAAAAGAGAGAGAGAGAGAGAGAGAGAGAGAGAGAGAGAGAGAAAATTTAAAGGCCATGGCTCTCATGTATATAGGCAAGAATAGGTGAGTGGCATTTTAAAGGCGTGTGACAAGTGTTAGGCTGAGGGTTGACAAGTGTCAATCTCATGCAAATGCTACCAACACACTACTATTAGTATTAGAGATAAAAGTACTCATATTTATCTTTTCTTAAACTTTATTCCACTAAAAAATGTGTAGAAATATATATATAGTCCAACAAAAATTACGTTTCGATCCTTGGGGTATTCGTCAAAACATTCTTTTCTAAACTCCATATCTTTTTTATTAAATTCACCACTTTAAACCTTATATGAATATTTCAAGCATTTAGATCCTTAAAATGTGTACGCTAAGCATACTAAAAAACTCCACTTAAAGCTATTCGTAAACTCCCCCCTAAAATACTTGTCTTAATATTATTTAACTCTCTTTCCTAAGCATCTCCAAAATTATCGTTACACCCCAAATACTTTTATTCCACTAAGTCAGGCCCTATACTTTATATTTGTGACCTCCACACTTTTAGGTTATGTGTGAAGCGCTTACCGGATAAGGTGTTCAATTCTACTCTTCTTAAAAAAGTTTATCCTTGAAATTCTATATCACGTACCTGTAATTTCCGGGTACTTTTTTTCAGGTATTCCTTAGTCTCCCAAGTTGCTTTTTTCAATTCTATGATGTCTCTATATAACTTTACACATTAAGATTTGTTTTCTGCATAACTCCTTTACACTTCGTTCCATGATCTCAATTAGTTTTTCTTCACACGTCAGGTCAGCTCTTAATTCTAATGTGTCACCATTTAGAACATGATCAGGTGTTGGATGGTACTTCTTTAATTGGGACACATGAAACACGTCATGTATACCACTAGTTCTCTTCGTAATTCTAACCAATATGCCACCTTACCAATTTTATCAATGACTTCAAACGGTCTAACATATCTGGGACTTAACTTGCCTTCTCTTATATGTATAGGCTTTTCGCAATGAGGTGTGAGTCTCAGAAAAACTTTATCTCCCACACTAAACTCCAAATCTCTCCTCCGATTATCAGTGTAACTTTTCTATCTACTCTTAGCTGCTCGAAGCCGATCTTGAATTATCTTTACTTGTCGCTGCATCTCTTCTAATTCTGGCATCATATTCCTTTGTTTCCAATGAGATCGAACTCCAACTTTATCCCAATATACTGGTGTTTTACACCTTCTACCATACAATGCCTCAAATGGATTATCCCAATATACTGGTGTTTTACACCTTCTACCATACAATGCCTCAAATGGTTCATCCCTATAGAGGAATGGTACTTGTTATTGTAAGCAGACTCTGCACAAGCAAGATTGTCAACCCACTTGTTCCCAAAATCCAAAGCACAAGCTCGCAGCATATCCTCAAGGGTCTAAATCATTCTTTCAGACTTCCCACCAGTATGGGGATGTGCTGTGGTACTATAACTTAGATTAGTCCCCATAGCCGATTGAATCTTAGGCTAAAACCTCGATGTGAATCGTGGGTCTTGGTCCAATACGATATCAGCAAGCATCCCAAAGTCGTACAATCTCTTACACATAGATTTGCGCTAACTTATTCAAGGGGTATGTCATATTAATAGTGATGAAGTGTACAACCTTCGTCAATCAATCAACTATTACCCACATAACATCCTTATATCGGTGGTTCGCGGCAATCTAGTAACAAAGTCCATAGTAACATGATCTCATTTCCATTCTAGGACAGGTAATAGTTGTAGTACTCCTGCAGATTTTTGATGTTCAGCTTTAATCCTTTTACATGTAAGACAAGTTGCCACATACTCAGCGATGACTCTCTTTATTCCATTCTACCAAAACTTTTTCTTTAATTCCTTATACATCTTATTCTTACCAAGATACATAGTATACTTACTCCTATGTGGCTCTTCTAGTATTTTACACTTAAGTTTAGTATCATCGAGTACACACAGCTAATTCCGAAAATACAAGCTCCTATCGGTTTCCACTCAGTTCTTGAATTCCTGGAATCCCCTGCTATTCATTTGGACAATTTTAATATTTTGTTGCAAAATAAATGTTAAGGTGAGAATTTATATCTTCGTCTTTCTACTCAAAGCATCTTCCATCACATTAGCTTTTCCCGGATGATAGTTAATTGAGCATTTGTATTCTTCCAGCAGCTCCATCCCTCAATGTTGCCTCATATTTAAATATTTCTACTTCAAACTTTTATGATCAAGAAAAAACTCATATTTTTCCCCATGAGTAATGTCGCCACTTTTTTAGCACAAATACCATAGATGCTAGCTCCAAAGCATGTGTTGAATAATTCCACTCATGATCCTTCAATTCCTTAAAATATAAGCCACAACATTTCTATCTTGCATTACTACTGCTCCGAGGCCTTCCCCTGAGGCATCTGTGTATAGGGAAAATTCCTCACTCGATTGGTTAATATCAAAACTGATGGAAGTTAGCAATGTTTTAACTCCTGGAAACTTCTCCCACACTTCTATATCTATCTAAACTCGTTGAATTTCCTAGTCAATTCTGTTAAGGGTTTAGCAATCCTAGCAAAGTCTTTTATGAATCTCCGATAATACCTTAATACACCCAAGACGGTATGTAGCTCTTTTGGCATTTTGGGTTGTGCCCAATGGGTCACTACATCTACCTTCACTGGATCTATTAATATTCCCTCCTGGTAATCACATGTCCTAAGAAAGTCACTTGACCTATCCAAAACTCACATTTGTTGAACTTGGTGTAAAGTTATGCCCATAGGGTTTGCAGCACTCGTCAAAGATATTGTTCTTGTCTTTCGAGGTTGGGTGATTGAACAAGAATATCATCAATGAAAATCACAACGAACTTATCCAAGTAAGGACGAAAAATCTTATGCATCAAGTCCATGAACTCGCGGATGCATTGGTCAATCCAAATAGCATAACAACGAACTCATAATGTTCGTATCATGTGTTGAAAGCTATCATCGGAATATCTCTTTCTCTAATCCATATCGGATAGCACCCATCTCTTAAATCAAATTTGGAATAGCATCCTACTCCTCGGAGTTGATCAAACAGCTCATCAATAAGTGGAACTAGGTACTTGTTTTTAATTGTCACACTATTCAGCCCTTTGTAATATATACACATCCTAAGGGTCCCATGTTTCTTCTTTACAAACAAAATTGGCGCACCCCAAGGAGATGTGCAACAATTCCTGTAGTTGCTCCTTTAGTTCCTGATAGACGCTAAAGTGAAGTATTCGTTATTTGTCATGATTTTAATGAACTTGTGGCTTATTTTGTATTGACTTTCCTTTATATGGGTGAGATTACTTCCTTACTCTTCTTTTCTGCAGGTTCATTGATTTTGGTCACTTTAGTCGATGATAATGCGTACAATGACAAAGAAGAGTCTAAGGCTTGATCTAGAGATGCTCAGGGGTAAATTACTCAAAGGAGGAGCATAAGAAAGGCTTACGTCATGAAGTTTAGCATTATGTGTGGCCAATCAAATCTTACGCGATTAACTTGAAGCCTCCCAAGAAGCTTGAAGAGGGTTTTTGGACACTTTACATGGGCACTCAAAATCTGCGCGGCTGTTTAAGCCTCTAGAGATTTAAAAGTTTCTCGACACTTTATGCGGGAACGTAAAATTCTACAAAGCCACATAAAACAAGTCGTGAATTTCATTAAAAACTTAAAAGTCAGGCTTGTCATTATTATTAATCTTTATTTTTTCTTTTATTTTAAAGGCTAAGAGACTTAAAAGGACATTAATGTAAAATGGTTAGGGTGGAAAAACTAACGAGACAGAGAAACAATTGTTCTCTTCTCTCGCCTCTTCTCTTCCAATCTTCTAAAACCCTAGCTTTTAGGATTTCAATTTGAAAATAATATTAGATTTTTCCCACCAAGTTTTGGATGACAAACCTCAGACATTGAATTCAATTTATCGAGCAAAGTTGTTTCTTTATCTCTTGTCTTTTTATTTTATCCTATTTGTTTATTCTTTCAAAATGAATTTGTACATGATTGTAGTTGATTGTTTATATATGTGTGAGTAATTTCTTAATCCAGGATGGGATTTGCCCAATGAATTTTCTATTAGTTGATGGACTGATTTAATTTTGCTATTTTTATTGTTGATCACTATTTAGTTCATATTTTCTTATTGCCTCCGATTATATTGCGCACCCTTGATTTTAGATAATTGGGTGAAGAACCAAAAGGTAAAATCCACTATTAGAAGAATAGGAATTAAACAGGAATTTATAGATCACGAGAGTAGTTCTAATATTCCTGAGGAGCAAACGAATATCACAATTCTTAATAGGTCTAATTAAATTTAATCACCTTCAGAATAGGGGTTAGGTTGGTTTCGATACATTATTGTACTTTGAAAGGAGACAATAATTACCTTAGGATAATACGTCTTTTTGATCGCATAGTTAACAATTTAGAAGAGTTAATTTTAGACTAAAAGAGTTCGTTGTTGTGAACTTTGTTCTAGATGTTTTCTTTGTAATTGATTTCCAAAAGCTTTTGACTTTGCTTTAATTGTTTTTCTATTATTTAGTAAAAATATCTTAATCATTCAATTAGGTCAGGTTAGAAAATTTAAATTGAAATAGTTTGTACTTAACAAACTGTCTCTGAAATCGTAGGAATCTTGTTAAATGCTACAGGGCTTAGCCCTGGGATTGTAAAGCCTACCACTGGCTCTGATACTATGTTAGAATTTGGGTTTGAGCTTAATTCACCCCAAAAGTACCTCAAGAGGGGAGGACTGCCTAAGCCTTTATAAGAAGTAATTTTTTTTTAAACACTAGCCATGTGGGATTCTCAACAATATTTCTTGAAGTCTACGACACTCTGAAAGTTAATGGTGTTACTCCAGATGCCATTAAATTAAAGTTGTTCCCCTTTTTCACTGAGGGACAAGGCAAGACAATAGTTGCAAGACTTGCCAACAAGATCTATCATAACTTGGGACCAACTGACTCAAGCTTTCCTAGCTAAGTTCTATCCTTCTGGGAAAACAGCCCAAATTCAAAATCAAATTCAGACATTTGTGAAAATTGAGGATGAGTCATTTTATGAAGCTTGGGAGAGGTTGAAGGAGTTTTGATCATGTTCTCATTATGGGTTTGTTAAGTGGCTCCTCATTCAGACTTTCTAAAACAGGATGACCTACAATACAAGTAATGGGTGGATGCTGCTACCGGTGATATTTTCATAAACAAGACCATTGATGAAGCTTATAACCTTTTGGAGAACATGACCCAAAATCACTACCAATGACCTGGTGATAGAGCGAGTTTTAAGAGGACTGAAGGTAAGTATGAAGTTGATGTTGTAAGTCTTCTTAGCAGTAAACTTGATACTATCTCAAAAATTTGCTCGTATGAATATTAATGATTTTGGTACATCTTTTGCTGTTTGTGAAATTTGTGGGTCTTGTGACCATGTCGCTATTGAATGTCAATTGGGACAATTTTCTTCCCGATGTTTGTCTGTTGAGCAGGCTAGTATGGTAAAGTCTTTTAGCCAGAAAAATGATAATTGTTCTCAAGCTTACACTACTAGAAAAAAGATAATTACCAATATAATGTTAACAAACATCATTCGCTTAGTAATTGCCAACATTGTACCGATAAATTACTATTACAAATAGATTACCAACAAACCTAAATCTCTAAGTAACATTTCATTGGAAATTAGTTGGTACTCAGTTGGTAATTTTCGAGAAAAAAATTACCAATAAATTTATCAACAGATCTTTGATGGTTGGGTATTTATTTGTTTGTAATCTATTAGTAATGTGGAGGGAAAGAATTTCCCACCAGTTTACCAATAGATTTCAGATTGTTAGCCTTTGTTGGAAATGCATTCAGTTGGTAAACAGCAGGAAAATAATAGGTAAAATAATATTACCAACGGAATCTCAGACATCTTGTAGTCTAGAAATCAATGGCGCATTTCAGTTGAGTGTTAAAATATTTATATAAGTTACCAACAAATTTCTAACTTAAAGATCCAGCTAGAAAATAGATGGTTGGTAAATAGTCAGTAAACTTTAAAGTGAAAGTGACATATATATATACTAATTTCATAAAGAAATTAGTTTGTTTCATTAGATTGAATCCATGTATAATAATCTCAATTTCGTACAGATGTTTAAAATTAAACATAAATATGATAGTGCCTCTTGAAAATCTCCCAAGGTGACTGAGAATGGGAGTGTAGATATAGGAGGGAAGGGAACTTGACAACGCCATCCACCTCAAACAACCATCTTTGCTACAAAAAAAGGCCACAACATGAAACTTGCATGATAGCATTCAACATACTAATGTCAAACTTTTATTATTAGGACTATTCACAACTGAATTTCAGGAACTCATTAAACTCGTAATATCAATTGGCAGCCTAATACTAGAGCAAAGTAGTGGAAAAAGCAGCAAATCAAGTTATGCTCCGGCAATTTTAACATTAGTTTAAGGACTCTCTTACAAGAATCTCAAATAAATATACCTCAAGTATTAATTAGTTTAAGTACACTCTTACAAGAGTATAAACAAATGTACCTAAATTCAGCAGTTGAGTTCTAACAAGAGATATTGATTGATAGAACAAGACACAGCTCCTATGTCAAAACAACCTCGTGTTCCACTGGCATGAATGAAGAATGTATTGCAAAATAGAAGACGCCACTACTTATTTGAAACAGTACCGAGTTGAATAAAAGAAAAATTCATCTATTGCCAAAGAGTTTTCATGCATTCTAGACAGAATTAGAATTAAAAAGGAGAAAACGCATTCTATATGGACTAAGGAACTTCTCAATTCTCAACGGCACAAGCATAACCCCATACTTGACCCCAAAAAAAAAAAAAAAAACCAATGCTCAAACTCTTAAATAGGTCATTAGTATCTGAATGAAGTGAAATTCCTTTTCAGCATTTAGTTTACTGGGATTTTTTATCACAAAAAAAATACTATTAACATAATCTTATCACAAAATTCAATGCTTGCACCATATTCTTACCTTCAAACTTCAAGGGAATAATAGCATATGAGAATTAGCATTAACCATATTCTAAAGCAGTAGCATTTAGTTGTTCTCCCATGAGGAAATAGATAACCAAATAGAAAACTTGGTATCAAAAGAAACCTTCACTTTACTAGATGCAAAATTGTAAATTTAATAGCTAATCTTTATCTATGTATTAGACACCCTTCAATTTAACAACTATTGAAGTCTTTATCTATTTTCTTAGCTAATCTTCTTTGCTTTTTTATTTAGTATCAGATTCTTTGAAAAGAAAATGAAGTGAATTCACAAATGAAGCTTGCTTTCATTACCTCAATCTGATTGAAACATATGAATTCAAGAAAAAAGAAATACCTTAATTCATAAGCCGTAATCTTCTAAGACTAGAACCATCCTTGATTCCATGTCAGGAAGCTCCCTGACTTTGTAGAGTTGAATCCGCCCACTAGGATTCCTGTTGTCCACAAAAAGAGAGGCAAACATCTTCTTTGGCTGACTTTCAACACCATCATCAACAAGAGGTTCCTTTGCCGAAGAGGGTGAATCCTCCATTCCCAAAGTTCTAGACACCAATAGAGAGGTTTCAGCCACAGCTGAATTTTCTTGTAACTCTTCAACCCTTTCCTCAACACTGTCATTCCCCAAAGCTCGTTTTTGAACTTATATTTGAACCCTCGGTGCAGCAGTCTTCTTTCTTCGCCATTTGACCAATAAAAAAACAAACACAGCAACAAATAAAGTAGGCACAACCCTAGCAATATCCAGCAATAAACGGGGATCACAACCCCAAACAAAGTAACAAAACAAACAGAGAAATTAAAGGAAAGGAAATTCCAAATAAAAACTCCGACCTGAATCAGTTTAAATCACACACAAGGGGCACAAATGGAGGTCACAACCTCAAACTAAAAAAAACGGGACACAACCCAAAAGAGTAATCACCAGAGATATCAATCACCAAAGAAAGGGACACAGCACAGAATTTGCATAAATGTAATAAAACGAAGGGTCACAACACTGAATCAAAAAGAGAAAAGGTGCAAGAATTGTACTGGAATACAACCGGAATTTGAAAACCAATCACACTATTCCGGTCACCTTCCCCAATCAACATTCCAACCAAAAACCTCCATGAACGTCGGTAGGGAAGAACAAAGTGAGCAGAAACTCCAATTTGGGCACCTGTCCACAGTGAAACCCAGTCGCATCTTGTAGGCATATTATCATCAATTGGATAATCAGCCCACGACCGACGAATTCAAGGAGCCACCTGCGGTCAGAAACTGGTTCCCTGGAGTCTTTTGACCTCCAAAAGCTTAGTCCCCATCGTTAGAGTGCCCAGACGACCGAGAACCACCCCTTTGACACTTCGCGAATTTCGCACCAAACACTTTCAAAACCCACTAAAATCTTAACAAAATAGAACCAAATGAAAGGAAATATGGCAAATCATAGATTTATCTATGTTTAATAGACTTTTACACTTGACTTTGTGAAGAAAATAGATTTATATGTTTTAGAGTATAAACTTGTATAAAAAACTCACTATAATGTGCATCAAAACTGAAAAGAGGAAGATCCGTGTTGGATAGACGAGCGCTAGATTTTAAGCGTTTAATGAAGAAAAGTGAATGAGAGAAAACATTTGTTGGACATTATAAAAAACAGGTGCCTAATTTCATTTAAAAAGCTAAATTTAGGAGATTCTCCAAGAATCTTTTCCAAGATGACATATAAAGAAATCCTAGAGAATGTAAGAGATTATGGAGTAAAAATGATGAATTTTAAAGTGGGGAGTAAGATATTTGTGTTTCTTTTATTTCTAGTTGTTTTACAATTTTTCAAAGTTTTTGTTATTTCAAAAATTTTTTTTTTTTTGGTTTGTTCTTTATTTTATGCATTTTTGTCATGTTTTTGTTGAATCTTTGTTTTGTTTTATGTCATTTTAGCATTCTAAGACTCTTTTAAGGCCATGAATTGTTGAAACTTTGATTTTCTATGTTTATCTTAAAACGATAAAAGTACATGTTTAAAGAAAATTTCTCTTAATTCTTGGTTTTTTATTAATGGATTCAAGGTGTTTGTATCTTCCTCATTTTAAACTTGGTCTTTTAATTTAGATCACATTTGATTTTAATTTTGTAAATTTTGGACTCTTTTTAGAAATTTTTGTGTACTACAGTCTAGAACTTGTATCTCTGCATTTTTTAGACAAAATTTAAGGTTTGGTTGATTGACTTGGGAATGAAATTAGACCATTTTTTAATTGCTTGAGCCTTTCTAGCTTACTCCTTGTACACATTATATATATAGTTCCCTTTTGAGCCTTAATGAAAAGAATGGCGGAAACCACCATTCGTTATTTCTTTCTTGTAAGCCTCAATTACTTATCTTTTTAACTTAAAGATTTTTTATCCTTTACCTTTGAAGAGAGTGAAGTGCACACACATCTTTTGTTGGAATTGATTTTTTTGTTGAGGTTAAAGAATTTAATGAGTCTTCAAACGGGGTAAAAAGAGTAATATTTGCTGGAAGTGTTGAGAAAAGCTAGAAAAATGCTTAAAAAGAGCAAAGATGAGCTGAAATAAAAAGAAAATTAAAAAGAAATATGAAAAAACTCAAGAAAGAAAGGTTCTGGAATGGGTTTTTTTTTTTGGCATATGTTTTTCCTCCATAATTTAAGTGTGAGGTTGTTGTATGTTTGAGCTAAATAATTAAAAATGGAGTTATATGCAAGGGTGGAACAAGAAGGAAAGACGTGATGCATTTTTTGCTTTACTCTCTTGACTTTTGCTTAAATCCTTTCCCTTCATTTGGTAGCCATGACCTTAGCCTAATATTAAAAGCTTATCAAGTACTTTTTACCCAAGTTGATTGGCTATACCTCATTAGTGGAGAGAATGCATGATTTCAAGCTTATGATTGTGTTTAGCTTGCCTAATTTGCTTTAAAAATGGTGCTTAGTTTGATTAATCTCTCTTTGGTGTAGTTTAAGTTACTTTGCTAAATAAGAAGTTAGTTTGAGCTTTTTGAAATCTCTTTGATTGAAAAACGAGCATTTGAGAATTAACTTTGAATATGTTTGGATTTCTTTTCTTGATGGAAATTTGAAATTAGTTAAGATTCTTTGTGATCATGAGATTGGTTGAAGGTAGATACATTTTCATGATAGTGTTTCTTTGAGTTTTGCTCGCGAATGAGCAATGTTTAAGTGGGGTAGTTGATAAATCGTAGATTTATCTATGTTTTATACATTTTTACACTTGACTTTGTGAAGGAAATAGATTTACATATGTTTTACAGTATAAAGTTGTATGAAAGACTAACTATAATATTATTTTGATGATTAGAGGCATAATGGACATTTTATCCGACAAAAAGAGCAAAACAATGCACCAAGACTTAAAAGAGGAAGAGCGGCGCTTGTGACATACAGAAGACTAATGCCAGACTTTGAGCGTTTAATGAAAAAAAGTAAAACAGAGAAAGACTGGCGCAGGACATTGCAAAAGACCTGCGCCAAACTTTATTTAAAAGGGCCAAATCTAGGAGATTCTCCAAAGATCTTTTCCTTATTTTCTCTGGATTTGGTCCGATTTCATGCTGCCTAAATTGATTTCTTGTCCGATTAAACTTCTACTTTCATATCTTTAGTGATCTCCTAACTCTCCTAGGTTTAAAGTCTTTATAAATAAGGCTTTTCCTAGCTATTAGAATCAGTTTTTTTAAGAGAGTTTAGCTAGTAAATTCTCTAGTTACTTTCAGTCAAGGTTTTAGCCATTAGGGCTAAAACTTCAGTTCATGTTTTCGTTAATTCCTTGAAGATCAAGATGGCGAAGAAGGAGATTGAAGACAATGGATTCAAGTTCTCTCTTTAAGGCTTGTTTTATTTATTTACGATTTTCTTTATAAACCATTTTTTGTTCTAAAGAATTTATTTATTTATTTTCATGGATGTTTTTGGTTAAAGTTCTTTAACTAGGGCTTATGTTAAGATTATATGTTTTTATTAATGTTTATGTTTTGATTAATTCTCTTTACCATATTCTTAATGTCAATCGTTATTACTTGATCTTAATGCTTGTGATGGACTGATCAACTCTTGCATGATCTAATACCTGGTTTTGGGATCTAGCGAAGATAAATCGAGTAGGAACTAAATAATAAGAAAATCTAGTAAAATTTGTAATAGATTGTAGCAATTTCTAGGTGCAGTTTATGTGAGTAATCAATTTAGGAAAATTATGAAAAATAGGAATTCCACAGATCTTAATGTGTTTTTAGTTAAATAATCTACAAAGAGATATAGTAGGTTATTAATTAAAGATAGGATCTTTGTGCCGAGAAATTGGGCTTACTTCTAATTAAGTGAATTCTCTCGCTAATTAATGAAAGTAAAATTTTCTTTAGTAAGAAAGACTACACATTTACATTAATAATGCACTAGGTGGATCGTTAGCATTAGTTAAGTCTTTTCTCATTAATTTCCTTTGTTGTTTTCCATTAGTTTTACTTAATCATTTACTAAAGTTTGGTCGGTTTGAATTAAGTTGAATAGTAATAGTTGGCAATTGGATACAAATCCTTGTGGGATCAACCTTGATTATACTATAATTGATCTAGTGCACTTACTAGGTTAGTTTTAGCGATATGAAGTTTTTGGCGCCGTTACTGGGGATTTGTTTTATTCAATATCTATAATAGCTATTTGACTTGAGATCAAGCGATTTTTTTAAAAATTTTATTATTGCAGATTTTTATTTTGTTTTAGTTTTTTTTTTTGTTTTTAGTTGTTTGCTGTTTACTGTTGCTTTTCTTTTTTAAAATAAAACACGAAAAAATTTTCAATAGTTTTAAATTTCTTTATTTTTAATTTTATTTTAGTTTTTTTAATTATCTTTATTTAGTATTTTATTATTTTTTTAAAAATCTTTGAGGATGCGTTCTTAGTGGAGGCAGTTGTGAATAATATTTAGGCCTTAAATTCGACATTTAGTAGATTATATGTTCCTCAAGATATAGACACCCACACTTGCTTAGTGACTTTGATCTCTTCATTATCATTTGACCATTTGCGTATGTAAGACTTAGGATGTTTAAGAAGAGCCAAATTCAACTTATCCACAAGGTAAGTACTAGCCACATTAGCACAACTACTACTATCAATAACAAGATTAATAACTTTGTCTTCCACATGGCATTTGAGATGGACTACATGCACACTTTCATTCTTCCTTCCATAGACATTTTCATCATATAAGCTCTCAAAGTAAACTTCTCTACCATAACTGTGATGATACATTTCATAACAATCATAAAGACTATGGTCATAATTATCATATCTAATATTACCTCTTCTATAACCCCCATAATCATCATAAGAAGTATGCTCAAAAGATTTAGTATAAGAAGAGAAATTACCACTCAAACATGTCTTCTAGAAGTGAAGTTTCCATTACCATGGTTGTTCCCACCAGAGGCATTGAATTCATTGCCACCACCATGATGGAAATTATGCATATCTCTTGCAAGCTTAGATTCATAATCCTCTTCTTTGCTTTTTGCTTCCATCCTTTTTCATGATGAATTAGACCAATTGTACTCTATCTGTTTATTGTTTATACTTGCAAATTAAACAAAGAAAACAAAACGAAAGATCTCCCAATCACTCCCTATGTGTTTACACTCTTTGATGATCACTAATTCACTCGTGTTTAGCACCCTTTGTTGGCTTTTATTAAAATAAGCTCACCTCTTGCCTTATCCAAACACTCGACACTCAAGTCTCTATTTGAACCTTCAAACTTTTTAACCCATTCAAGCCAAGAGCAACAATCCAAAGCACGTAAATTAATCAATGCACTTAGTTGGATAAATGCTCAAAGAGGCAAAGTTTCAAACACTTGAGGTGTAAGAATTTCGAATAATGTAATGTATGGAAAAGAGCCAACAAAAATAATTGATCATAAAAAAAAAAATTAGAAACACAGAAGGAAACAATTAGAAGTAAAAAACAAAGCAATTCAAAACAATTAAGTTAAACAAAGAACACAAGAGTACTAAGAAAAATTTTTCAAGAAATAGGGTATAATGACACTCTATCACTAAAACGACGATAATCGAAACCTACAAATCCAAATAAGATTAAACCAATTCAGGAAGATTCCTCACTCGACGGGGATGAATTTAAGCACAAATTCATTGTAATTGAGTCAATATATCATAAGATATTCTCGAATTAATCCACACTTTTTCTGTAGTTGCGATTCCCATACACATTTCACAACTCAATCAAATTCAGCAATCAATTAAACTCCAAATTGATTAAAAATTATTTCAATTGAATCCTAACTCAATAGAGAACATCTCCATCACAAATCATCAAAAAATTTGCACATAATTCAATTGATTTTTCAATTGATTTTCGGATTGATTTTTCGGTACTCTTGGCAATCATCTTCATCCTTTTCTATCCAACCATTCAAATCTTCATTAAAGACCAAAGTCTCTTGGTAGGACAAATTCATGGCTATATGTCTCGCACCATCGCACTTGATGTTGGACTATGTAGGCAAAAACAAAATAAAATAAAACTACGGAAATCCACCAACAGGATCTGCACATACTAGAAAAACCGATTGGATAGAAATACCTCAATGTTTTGATTGTTCGTTGTGGAGGTGCTGTTTTGTACGCTTCGCCCTCTATTGGTATCCACGCGACGAACTCCTCTGCAAGCGATCGGGATGCTAGCCCCTTCTGTGTTCTGAAAACTGTTCAGAACTGATCCTGACTATCTGGTAATCGGTCGTATTTCGGAGAGAGGAGGCTAGATACTACATCACCGTTTTAGGGTTTAGGGTTTTGTTTTTCTTTAATCAGATAAAAGACGGCCCCCAAGAAAAGGTTAACATAACCTTTTATAGCTATCAATATCAAAACCCTAACTGTCATCTAATGACAGTTTAATCTCGTCTGTCTATTCCTATAATCATCCAACGGTTGGATGAGTAATATTAAGTAATTAATTTCATTTATTCGATTAAATAAAATTAATTACTTATTAACTTACCAGAAAATACAATATGGAATCTGATTCCCCTTTTGTATAGTATGTTCAACAAATCTGGACACAATCTAGATTCATTGAACGTGGACATTATGCTCACAAGATCGTCTATGTGTGTGACCCTGTAGGTTCACTTAACATTGGCAGTGAATGAAAAATGTCCCAAACATTTATTCACAAAACATAAGCGGCCTCTAGCAAGACATTATGCTTACCCAAGTTAAGTAAATGTAATAACAACCTAGCATCAGATTTAATATTTAGTCCTTTTGTCACAAGATATCCTAATTAAGTATAAGGTAAGGACCAAGTCATCCTTATAAAACTTATTTAACCATTTACTTGATCACCAGGCAGACTGTTCCAACAAATAATATTAATAACACCTTATTAATACTTATTTGAGCGTGGCCATGCATATTTTCCAGTCTTCCTTATCAAGGGGCCCATGGATATCTCTCTTTAAAAAGAGAGGGACAAATCCCTTTCACTATCTCTAATATTCAAGCCATGACAAGAAAATAATCCAACCAATAGTCATAATGATCACCTAATTAAAAGTAATGTTTGACTATGTCAAAACATATTTTCTCCCCATGGAAGAAACATTAGGTCAAAGGACACCAAATATAAAACTGGGAAGAAATACTTATAACTTAAACCCATGCAATAGTTCTTCTTCACTTTGGGTCATGTCCAATACAATATTCTCAATATGTATTTATGAATTGATTTTATATGTCATATTCATGATCAGTAAAACTTGACCATCAATCAACTTCATACTAGTTTACAGGATGTAATAAACTAGGGACAAATAAGAATAGTATTTTATTAGCTATAAGGGTTTTACTATCAAGTCACATACTTGATGACCAAGAGCATAAAATACAATTCAAAAAAAAATACATGCTTCATAAATCATAAATGTGAGTCAATTGGTCTTAGGACATATACTAACATTTGAAGCACCTTGTTAGATTGGTAATCAATCTACCTTTCTCTTCAACCTTAAGCTTAGAATTATCTTTATCTTTGAAAGACACCTTAGGTATATCATCCTTCTTTGGCCAACTCTTGTAGGTAGATGCTTGAGGTTTAGGCAACACATTTCTTGAAGAAGAAAGATTAGTTTTAGAGAAACCAATCCTCTTCCTTTGATTTTCAATCTTGGTAGCCAAATGACACATGTCATCATAAATAGTGTAAGGGTACAATTCTAGTTGATTAGCAATGTCCCTATTTAGACCACTTAAAAATATGGCAAATAGAAGTATCTTTTTCTTCCTCCAAGCTTAATATCAAAGTGTACAACTCAATCTATTGTCTATATTCCTCAACACTTTTGCTTCCTTGCCTAAGAGTCATCAACTTGTAGCGAAGCTCCCTACAATAATGTCCTAGCAAAAGTCTTTCCTTCATAAGAGTCTTCACTTCGGCTAAAGTTTCAACTACTTTCCTTCCATTTCACATTTCTTGAGTGACAATCCTTTCCCACCAATGAAGCACATAACTCGAAAATTCGGCAATGACTAGCTTAACCTTCACAGTCTCACTATAATTTCTCACTATGAATAGGTCCTTCACTTGACGCTTCAAATCAAGAAACACATTTGGATCAATTTGATCCTTGAAGCTAGGAACCTTCTATTTGATCTTGTCTAGAGCTTTATCCCCTTGTTGTCCACCATAATAACCACCATATTATGCTTGACCAACATAAGGATTCTCTCCATAATCTTAAAACAAGTTATATTCATGTCTTGCTTCATGTCCGAAAACCTCTTCTTGTGGTCTATGATATGCTCTTCCTCCTAGACCCCCTCTTCTTCCACCTCTAGTAGGTTGCCTTCCTTGGTATCCATCTTCATGAAATGGATAAGAATTTTGAACCGGCATGTCATGGTATACACAAGGCAGTATGTTGTCATAAGTCATTTGATGGTGAAGTGAATGAAATCCTCAAAGATTGTCTTCAAGTCTTTGTTCTATTGCGGCACTTCCATGCCCCTCTTTAACTCTTCAACATCTCTAGCAACACCTTAGAATTGTCTCGTCAAACCTTCTATAGATTATTGCATAGATCGCAAGGTTTCATTTAAGTTCATCCTTGTAAGACCACTAGTACATTCATGATGAGAATAAGCAGGTAAATGACCATCTGTTGACATAGTAAACCTACAAATTAAACAAAGGAAACCAAACAAAAAGGACCTCCCAATCACTCCCTAAGTGTTTACTCTCTTTGATGTTTACTCAATTCACTCGTATTTAACTCTTCTGTTGGCTTTTATCATAATAGGCTCACCTTCTTGCCTTTTTTCAAGGACTCACGTCTCGAGTCTCTATAAAATTCTTTTAACCAAGTCAACCAACAGCAACAACCCAAGCAAGTATAACCATCAATGCAATTAGTTGGATATAATTGTTCAAAGAGGTAAAGTTTCAAACACTTGAGGTGTAAGGATTTTCAAAGGAACAATCTACGTAGAAGAGCCAACAAACTTAATTGATCATCAACAAAAAATAGAAACACAAAAGAAAACAATTAGGAGTCAAAATCAAAGAAATTCAAAACAAATAGGCTAAACATCTAAAACAAGAGTACTAAGAAAATTTTCCTAGAAAACAGGGGATGATGACACCTTATCACTAAAATGGTAATAACAATGTAAGTATGAATTCAAATCAAGTGAAACCAATTCAAAAAGATTTCTCACTCAACGCGGAGAAATTTAAGCACAAATTTTTAATTGAATCAGCATAAAACAAGATATGCTCAGATTTGTTAACACTTTTTCTGGAACCAAGACTCTGAAACGTATTTCAAGTTAAATCAAGTTGATCAATCAATTGGATTCCAAATTTAGTTAAACTTATTTTAATTGAACCCGAACTCAAAGGAGAAAAAATCCAACAAAAAAATTCCCAAAAAATTTGCAATTATTCATTTATTTGTTCAATTGATTTTTCGGTAATAATATTGCATGATCTTCATGTAATTTTTTTTTATCATCAAGTACTTTTTTTTAGAGAATTTAAAAAGCTTACAACATAAATTGACCTTCATTTGGAGGTTGCTTTGATACCAATTTGATGTGAATCTTCAATTGATTGTAGATTTGATTTAACACATTCCAAACTATGACCTCTGTTGATGAAGAACATCTATTGAGGATTTTGTAGTCTTAATACTCCAATAAAAAACCTATGGGATCTAAGCCTCATAAACTCAATATTGAGAGGTAAAACTCATTCCCAATTTGATTAAAGAGCCTTAAGAAAACTATGGCCTCAAAACCCAACTACACAAACTAGAAGACCTAGGTTTAATCGACCCTTAGAACAAGAACTCTAAGAATAAATTAAAGAAGGAATTGCATGATCAATTGATTTCCATAGATTCCACAACATAAGCAATCAATTGTTCACAAACCTAAGGAAGTAAACCATTAGAAGCTAACTAAGATGGGTTAAAGAACTCTAGAAACCAATGGAGAATCCTCTCTCAATTTTAAGCAAAATTCATTATTGTTTGTAGCAAATGAGCCTATAAATGAGTATTTATAGTGCAAGGCTTACACCTAACTTGACTATTGATTAAGGGCTATAAACTACTTATTAGACCCTTAATTATTAGCTGGAAATAAGGTTCAAAGGAGTAAAACCTACCTAAATTCATCGTCGATCCATTCTTTCCCGAACCCTACCGGTGATAGGTTGTGCCCTAGCGGACACGGTAGGGTGTTACCTTCACTTGCCGAACCGTCCAGAAACCTACTGACGATGGTAGGTACAGGGCCTACCGTCAGTAATAGGTCCTCAGCTTCCTATACTTAGCCATTTTTCACCTCCAACTTGCTCCCTTGAATAATCCTAGCTTACGGTATAGATTGTGAGCAACTTGGAAGGTTTTCCTTGATCTTCAAAGTCTTCGTTCTTGTTCTTCATAGCTTTCTCCACGAATGCAACCAAGCCTTTAACCATACTTCCATCATTAGCTTTGATCTTCTTCGCCCTTGCTCTAGAGAGTGGTCCTCGCATTAACTTCATAGCTACTTGGCTCTCCTATTTCATATCAAGAAAGCTAGAAAACTTATGAACCCTAAGAGCAAACTCTCAAATTTCAAATATCATTCATCATCAAAGTTAATTACAAGAGGAGGCATAATAGAATATTTATAGAGAAATCCTAACTACTCCTCATAAATCCTAATTGGAATATTAAGGACCTAAATACCCTTGAATTAAAGTTCATTACAAAGCTTGGACAAAAAGTGAGACCAAAATTAATAGCTAATTGTCCATTTAGTGAAGTTTAGTCCAAGACCTACTACAGACAGTATGGTGAACCTACCGTCACCGATAGGGCACTCTTCAAGCTTTCATTTTGTCTAAAAAGCTACTGGGAACATAGGGTGGAGCCTACCGTTGATGGTATGCACTGTTTTATGCCCTGCTTGCTTCTTTCGTCATCTACCATGATCCGGAGCTTCTAGTTTGATTCTGTTGAGCTTTTTATGACTTGAATGAGTCTTGGAGGTCTTGTAAAGTCTTCCAAGCCTTCCAATTAAACCCAGAATTCCTCAATTAAAGCTTCAACCATGCTCTCTTCAATTCTCTAGTTGCTCCTCCCGAATTTGTTGAATTATCCTTTGTTGATTCATATCATATCTCCTCTCCTAAAAGGATTCGTCCTTGAATCTTTTTCCTATACATATCTACAAGGTGGGCAACATAAGAAAGGACTCAATAGTATAACCATTGCTAAGAGTTAAACAATTAAGTGTAATGACCAGCTAAACAACAAAACAATTAAGGATTCTAATACTTCTTTTAAAGGTCTATGAAACTCAAATGATGTATAGGCATAAAAGTTCAAGAAATGATGTATATACCAACTTTACTTTACACGGTTTTTCCCCACAAGAACACAACCAAGTAAATCTTGTAATTCAAGCATATCAACAATATCTCCCAAAACTTCTTTAAAAGGTCGATGAAACATAAAGCTCAAATTAGAAATAGATTTAAAGATAAGCTTTTCTACATGATGGAAGATTTAAAGAGAAAGGTTGATGAGTTTGAAGATCAAGAAAAGCCTTCCACGTTGTTTATAATGTGTACGATTATCAAAGAGCAATCAAGGAACCAACTTGGGTTGAAAGTTTGCTAAGCATGGGAAGAACTACACCCTACCGTAGATGGCAGGGCCACCTCTACCATCGTTGGTAGGACTTTGTTGGGCATTTCTTGGGCATTGGCAACCTACTGACGAGAGCAGGTTCTACCCTACTGTTGTCGGTAGGCCTCGGGCTAGAAAAGGTGCAACCGCCCTTTTGGGTGGGAATTTGTTATGCAAGTTGATTTTTCATCTCTTAAACAAGGGGTTTATGTGTAATTCAAGTCATTAAACATTAGTTAAGTTAGGGTTAAGCCTTTAGTCTATAAATACCCCTTTATAACATCCTTGTAAGACTAATTGAGAATTTTGCTGAAATTAATTTGAGAGAATCTCTTTAGTCTCTCAGGGTTCTTCAGCCTTGTTTAGTCTAGCTCACTAATGGTTCTAGTCCTTCTTAGTGAGAAACTGAATGCCTTAGGATGAGAAGTCTATGGATATCAATTGTTCATCTCAATTCCTTTTATTGACTAAGTTCCGAGCTTTTTTTCTTGATTCAATTGATTTTAGGTCTTCTATATTATGTTATTTGGGTTTTGAGGTGTTTGTTACCTCAAGGCTTCAATCATCAATATGGGAAAGAGCCTTGACGTCTCAATACTTGGGCTTGTGAGGCATTGTTCCTCATAGGTTCTTTACTGGAAGTTAGAGCTACAAATCCTCAATAGAGGTACTTCAAATCAAGGAGGAGATCTTGGGAGAGATTTGGATCCAAATTCTTCAAGAACAAGAGGATTCAGATCATATTGGTATCAGAGAATCCTCCATTTCAAGGTCAAATTGACTTCCAAGTGAATCAAATTCATGAAAAAAAAGTGAAAGTACTTGAGGATCAAATAAAAACATGCAAAAAGATCATGCAAAAGTAGTACTGAAAAAAATTACAAAAACATTGTGCTGAAATTCTATTGAAATTTAGTTGAGAATTGTTCGAATTTGATGATGAACTTTTGTCGAGATGTTCTATTCTAAGTTGTGAATCGCTTGAGATAAGTTGTGTTCAATTTGGAGGTCAATTGTTAGGTCAATTTTATTAAATTGTGAAGTGTGTTTCGGATTCGCTGTTGCAGAAGAAGTGTTGATTGATCCAAACATAACTTGTGTCATACTGATCCAAAGTGATTGAAACTTGTGCTCAATTCCATTCTCGTTGAATTAGAAATCTTCGTGAATTTGTCTCATCTGCGTTTGATTTGTCGTTTGTGAGTTATCATCATTTTAGTGTCAGGGTATCATTATCCCCTGTTTCCTGGAAATTTTGTTTTTGTATTCTTATGTTCTTTGTCTAGCTTAGTTGTTTTGAATTAATTTGTTTTTTACTTCTAATTTATTCCTTCTGTGGTTTCAATCATTTGTTTATGAACAATTATACTTGAGTGATCATCAAAGAGTGAAACACTTAAGGAGCGATTGGGAGGTCCTTTGTTTTTGTCTCTTTGTCTTAAATTGCAGTTTTAATCATGTCAATGGATGGTCATATCCTAATCAATCTCACCAAGAAGTTCCTAGTGATTCTTCAAGGATGAATCTCAATGAAACTTTTGAAAAATTGGCTAGAGATGTTGAAGATCTTAAGAAGGGCAGGAGTAGTGCTACAATAGAGCAAAGAGCTAGAGATAATCTTGGTGGTTTCAATTCACCTTACCATCAAACACCCTTTAAAAATGTGTCAACCTATGGTTACTGATGTGAATAAAATAGGACATCTGTAATTACTAAATGCAAGGCAAGTGGACCCAATAATGCAGAGGTGAGTTTCAAACTGAGTGTCGAATCTCTCACGGACGGACGAAGGTTCAAGTGCTATTCATGTTTCTAATGTTTAGTCGTTGAGAAAATAAAAACTTAAAACTGAAATAACTAAAGAAAGCAAACAACAAAAACGGTTTTTAAAAGATTAATAAAACAAAAGTTTTGTTGGTGTAATCCCCCTAATCCTTGTTACTAGTACAATTGCAAAAAAAATTAATGAAAACAATGTTTAATTAATTAAGTTGGGTCATCATGCAAATCGGGCAATCCCTATCTCTAGGCGAAAGCCACCCTGCTCACTAACCCTTAGAGGAAAATCTCTTTTCTTCTTAAAAAATTATGAGCGTAATAAAATTAGGTGATTTAAAAAGACCTAAAAGTTTAATATCTCTAGTCAATTGCCCCAATTAACCCCCAATTGGTTTCCCTAGATCGTTCTTCCTTTTTCAATTCCAAACGACCTTGTAGTTAATCTAATCTCACAATAATTAAATTGTAAACAAACTTAATTCAAAGAAACTTAAATAAAAAAAAACATCAAAATCAAGAATTTAAACCAAGAACTCCATAATCAAGAATTATGGTTCAACATCAGTCCAAACAATAAAGAACTACTCACTATTCATTATAATAAAACATATAAGAAAGCTTAGGATTAAAATCGAAGCCGCAATTGAAATCTCGAACATCTTCCAAGCTCGTCTTCTGAGTCACCAAGTTGAAGATTGAAATCTTGAAATTATGTCTTCAATTCTTGATTCCAAGAAACTAAATTGCAAAAATCTTGAAACTTAACTAACTAATTGAATGTATAAAAGCTGAAATTTAATGAGTGTTTAACCTAATCTAACCTAACCAATCTATACCTAATCTATCTAAGAATTTCTAAGTATCTAATTCTATCTAAGCATCTAATACATCTAAAAACATGTCTACAATAGATGCAAACAGACCCCTTATATAGAGGTGAAAAATACACGAAAACTAAGTTGAAATTGGAATAAAATATAAGGAAACCGAGTTTATTTTCGACTTAACTGCCCTTGCCAGTCTACCCTACCACCGACGGTAGGGTGAGACCTACCATCCACCGTAGGTCTCTGTTGCCAATGCCCCTTTGTACCACAGCACCAACCGGCGAGGGTAGGTTAGCCTACCTCGAACAGTAGGTTGGCTAATTTGTTGCCGGTAGCTCTTTTATCGTTTTCACTTCCGGGGGCACCTAAGATAAGAATAAGATATATTTAGCTAAAATATATACTTTCACATAAATAACACCGAAAGAAATGAAATTAACATAAAGAAAATATAGATAAATATGCACTTATCAGTTACCATGACATGCCAATTCAACATTCTCATCCAATATATGAAGGTGCATATCAAAGAAGGCCACAAGTTAGAGGTGGTAGAAGAAGTGGTATAGGAGGAAGAGGTTATCATAGACCTCAAGAAGATTATCCAAGGCAAGAAGCATGGTATGATGACAACTTCTATGAAGATTATGGAGATAATCCTAATGTTGGCCAAGCTTACCATTGAGGTTACTATGGTAATCAACAAGGGGATACATCTCTTGATAAAATCAAGTAGAAGGTGCCTAGCTTCAAGGGGAAAGTGATCCTAATGTCTTTCTATATTGGGAGTGACAAGTAGAGAACCTCTTCATGGTGAGAAGTTATCATGACATTGTCAAGGTAAAATTAGTCTTTGCCGAATTTTCGGATTATGCACTTCATTTGTGGGAAAGGGTTGTTACTCAAAGATTAAGTAATGGAAGAGAACTGGTAGAAACTTTGGCGGAATTGAAGACTCTTATAAAAGAGAGGTTTGTATTGGTGCACTATCAAAGGGAGTTGCACTATAAATTGATGAATTTTAAGCAAGGCAATAAAAGTGTTGAAGAATATTGGCAAGAAACGGAGTAGTACACTTTGAGATTGAGATTGGGGGAAGAAAAAGATGCATCCATTGCTAGATTTCTAAGTGGTCTTAAATAGGGATATAGCTAATCAACTATAATATGCCTATACCACTTATGAAGCTATGTGTCATTTGACTACCAAGATTGAAAATCAAAGAAAGAGAATTGGTTTCTCTAAAACTAATCTTCTTTCTTCAAGAAATGTGGTGCCTAAGCCTCAAGTATCAACTTAGAAGAGTTGGCAAAAAAAAAAAGATACACCTAAGGTGGCTTTCAAAGATCATTCTAAGCCTAAGGTGGAAGAGAAAGGAAGGTTGATCACTAATTCAACGAGGTGCTTCAAATGCAATGGTGTGGGGCATATTTTGTCCTAAAAAAGAACTTTTGTTTTTAATGAACATTTGAATGGTTGGATTGAGAAGAGTGATGATGATTTCCAAGAGGGTATTGTTGGAAAAGATGAAAGTATTCAGATAATGATATTGCCTCTTTGAAGCCGATAAGGAGGGAATGAGCTTGATGACTATTAAAGCTTTGTCTACCCAAGTCCATGAGGAGGAAACTGTTAGAATATGCCGTAGACCTATTTACTTACGTTTATTATTTACAAGGCATGTATTTGGAATTGTATTTTATGCTCTTGATCAACAAGTATGTGACTTGATAGTAAAATCCTTCTTGCTAATAAAATACTATTCTTGTTAGTCACTAGTTTTGTCGCATCTTGTATTATTAAACTAGCATGAAGTTGATTGATGATCAAGTTTTACTGATCATAAATATGAGATATAAAATCAATTCATAAACACATATTGAGAATATGACCCAAATGTTAGTATATGCCCTAAGACCAATTGACTCACATTTATGATTTATGAAGCATGTATTTTTGAATTGTATTTTATGCTCTTGGTCATCAAGTATGTGACTTGATAGTAAAACCCTTATAGCTAATAAAATACTATTCTTATTTGTCCCTAGTTTATTACATCTTGTAAACTAGTGTGAAGTTGATTGATGGTCAAGTTTTACTGATCATGAATATGAGATATAAAATCAATTCATAAATACATATTGAGAATATTGTATTGGACATGCCCAAAGTGAAGAAGAAATATTGCATGGGTTTAAGTTATAAGTACTTTTTCTCAGTTTTATATTTGGTGTCCTTCAACCTAATGTTTCTTGCATGGGGAGAAAAATATGTTTTGACATAGTCAAACATCACTTTTAATTAGGTGATCATTATGATTATTGGTTGGCTTATTTTCTCGTCATGGCTTGAATATTGGAGATAGTGAAAGGGATTTGTCCCTCTCTTTTTAGAGAGAGATATCCATGGGCCCCTTGATAAGGAAGACTGGAAAATATGCATGGCCATGCTCAAATAAGTATTAATAAGGTGTTATTAATATTATTTGTTGGAACAGTCTGCCTGGTGATCAAGTAAATGGTTAATTAAGTTTTATAAGGATGACTTGATCCATGCCTTATACTTAATTAGGATAACGTGTGACAAAAGGACTAAATATTAAATCGATGCTAGGTTATTATTACATTTACTTAACTTAGGGTAAGCATAATGTCTTGCTAGAGGCCGCTTATGTTTTGTGAATAAATGTCTAGGGACAGTTTTTCATTCATCGCCAACGTTAAGTGAACCTACGTGGTCACACGCATAGAGCGATCTTGTGAGCATAATGTCCACGTTCAATGAATCTATATTGTGTCAGATTCGTTGAACGTATACAAAAGGGAATCGGATTCCATATTGTATTTTACGGTAGGTTAATAAGTAATTAATTTTTATTTAATCGAATAAATGAAATTAATTACTTCATATTACTCATCCAACCATTGGATGATTATAGGAATAGACGGACGAGATTAAACCGTCATTAGATGACAGTTAGGGTTTTGATATTGACAGCTATAAAAGGTTATGTTAACCTTTTCTTAGTTGCCGTCCTTTATCTGATTAAAGAAAAATAAAACCCTAAACCCTAGAACGGCGATATAGTATCTAGCCTCCTCTCTCCAAAATACGACCGATTACCAAATAGTCAGGATCAATTCTGAACAGTTTTAAGAACACAGATGGGGCTAGCATCTCGATCGCTTGCAGAGGAGTTCGTCGCGTGGATACCGGTAGAGGGCGAAGCGTACAAAGCAGCACCTCCACAACGAACAATCGAAACATTGAGGTAATTTCTATCCAATCAGTTTTTCTAGTATGTGCAGATCCTGTTGGTGGATTTCCGTAGTTTTATTTTACTTTGTTTTTGCCTATGGATTCCACAGTGGTATCAGAGCCTCGTACATACTAGTTTTACTGATTTTATCTGTTACCGCTTTGATTACATATGTTATTTTCAATCGGCCTTATAGTAAGGTTTCTGATTAGTGTAATAATTAGAGTAAATTGAATTATAAGATTCGCATATTTCATATTCTGTTTTACTTATTAATACGATTAATTAAACAGAATGTTGTTACTGCCAAATTGTTTGGAGTGCAGTCTGTAATCTGTGCAATTTAATTGTTAAACAAGTATGCAGAATCACATGATTTAATGTTTAACTGTAAACAAAATTTCTGGCGGCATGATTTTAGGGACCGCCGTTTTCTTCCGGGGGCTACGCCCTCGGAACCCCCTTGTTGTTTCTTTGCATGTTTCTTCCTATCTTTAGATGCATGGCGCATAGCATGGCCCTTTACCTCTTGTGATTGATTTGCTTCTTTTGTTAATGGGTTGTATGTTTTTAAATACGGCCTGCGTGTCGTTGCTTTCGTTGATGTAATATTATCAAGCTTTACTAGAATAGGTTAATTTTATTTCCTATTCCTATGTATATTTTCTGTCCTATGTAACAAGATTAGAAGGCCAAGACATTAGAGGCAAGCTCATAGAGATGAAGACTTACCTAGATTGACTTTTGACTTCCATGAGGCTCGTGGAAGTCAATATAGGATTGGGACCATGCTATGACACGTTTTATTTGATGTATATATATTATGCATGTGATGTTTAGTTTATTTCCTTTTATTTTTTATATATGTTTTGTGAAATAATATACAAATAAAAAGGAAGAAGGTTTTTGAAACCATGTAAAAAAAAAAATTAAGTCATAAAATGCCTTCCATGATCATAAGCACTTCTCCATGCTTGGATCATCATTTTGTCTCATTGCCAAGGCAAGAGATAAATGGTTACCTAAGTAGGGGAAGATGGAGAATGGTGATTTCCATATGCTTGGAATGATTTGGCTTAACTAGGCTATCAAAACGGTTTTGAGCCTGGGACATCATATAGGATTTTGCCGGTATATGTAGATGTAAATCCCATTAATACTTTTCTCTCTAATTATGGGTGTTAAGCCAAAGCTTACTTATGATTACAATAAAATGAATTTTTATACCCATGATTTATATCAAGTGTTGAATATTTCAGGGAAAATTTAATGCTTCATTTATTTAATTTTACTTTGCAAATTCTATGTAGATAACGGCCTCAAACAATTCAAACACATCGCTGCGATCCGTGCTTGAAAAGAATAAGCTTAGTGGGACTAACTTTCTTGATTGGGCACGAAATTTAAGGATTGTCCTTAAACAAGAAAAAAGGCTATATGTACTTGAGAACCCTATCCCTAATCAACCAGCTAACAATGCCACTAGAGTCGAAAAGGATGCTTATAGTAAGCACAAGGATGATTCTAATGATGTGACATGTCTCATGTTGGCTACGATGGAATCTGAGTTGCAAAAGCAATTCGAGGAAGTTGAGGCTTATGAGATGATAAAACAGACTCAAGGAAATGTTCCAAGAGCGAGGCACGTCAAGAGAGATATCTTACCACTAAGGCGTTGAGCAGTGCGAAATAACCCCCGGCACTTCGGTTAGTGCTCATGTCCTTAAGATGAAAGGGTATTTTGATCGGCTTGAAAAACTTGGAGCACCCTGTAAGTCATGACTAGCTACTGATATGATCTTGGCCTCTTTGACCTCCGACTATGATCGGTTTGTCATGAACTTCAATATGCATAATATGGAAAAGTCCATCAATGAATTGCACGGGATGCTCAAGCGAGGGTTTGAACAAAACATTAGGAAGTCTACTCCCAATGTTACGATGGTTCGAAGGGCGGTTCAAGAAGAACAAGGGAAAGGGAAAGGGAAAGGATATGGCCAAAAAGGGTAAAGGCAAGCAGAAGCCCAAGCCCAAGGTTAAACCACCAAAGGAAGGGACTTGCTTCCACTGCAATGGACATGGTCATTGGAAGAGGAATTGCAAGCTCTACTTGGAAGAAAAGAAGAAGCAAAAGGCTAGTGAGACTGCCGCTTCAGGTATTTTTGTTATAGAAATTAATATGTCTACTCCTACTTCATGGGTATTAGATACCGAATGTGGAGCTCACATTTGTGTAAATGTGCAGGGACTCAAAAGGAGTAGATCTTTGGCAAAGGGAGAGGTGGACCTACGAGTTGCAAATGGAGCAAAAGTTGCTACTGTAGCTGTAGGGACATTTGATTTACTTTTGCCTACTGGGCTTATAGTTGAACTTAAAGATTGTTATTATGTTCCTGCTATGAGTAAGAACATCATTTCAGTTTCTTGTTTGGATATTGATGGTTTTGAGTTTAATACTAAGAATGGTAAAAGTTCTATTTATAAAAATGGTATTTTCTACGGGGATGCCTCTTTCTGTAATGGACTTTACATTCTTAACCTACATGATTCCATTAGTAAGCCCATCTATAACATAAATACAAATAAATTTAAATCTAATGATTTAAATCAAACTTACTTCTGGCATTGTCGTTTGGGCCATATAAATGAGAAACGCATATCAATACTCCATCAAGATGGACTTTTATCTTCATTCGACCTTGAGTCTTATGAAAAATGTGATTCTTGTTTATTAGGAAAAATGACTAAAAGTCCATTTACAGGGCAAAGTGAAAGGGCTACCGATTTATTGGAACTTATACATACTGATGTATGTGGGCCAATGAACACACAAGCCGAGAGGAGGTTTTCGATATTTCATTACATTTACAGATGATTTCAGTAGATATGGTTATGTCTATCTAATGAAACATAAATCTGATTCCTTTCAAAAGTTTAAGGAATTTCAAAATGAAGTACAGAATTAACTTAGAAGGAGTATCAAATTACTTTGATCTGATCGAGGTGGTGAATACTTAGGCCAAGAGTTTGACGAACATCTAAAAAATTGTGGGATATTATCACAATTAACTCCACCAGGGAACACCACAATGGAATGGTGTGTGTCGAACGCGAAATCGAACTCTATTGGATATGGTTCGATCTATGATGAAGTCAAACAGATCTTCCAATTTCTTTTTGGAGTTATGCTCTAGAAAGCTGCTGCATTCATATTAAATAGAGTTCCATCTAAAGTGCATTGAGAAGACAACATATGAGATATGGGACAGGGAAACAACCTAGTTTAGCATTTCTCAAAATTTGGGGATGTGATGCTTATGTGAAGCAATCATTATCTGAAAAACTAGCACCCAAATCTGATAAGTGTGTGTTTGTGGGATATCCTAAGGAAACTAAAGGATACTACTTTTATCTTCCAAAAGAGTCAGTGGGAGTAGAATCCATCTTGAAGAAGCTCAAGGACAGCAGACCATTTCTGAACCGAGTATGGATACTCAGTTGGACTCACATATTCATACTGAGCCTGAACCTTTGACACAAGGGCCAAGAAGGTCTAGTAGGATTTCTCAGATACCACAGAGATATGGATTTTTGGTGACTGAGGATCATAATATTGATCTTATTGATCAAGGTGAACCTAATTCCTACCAAGATGCTATTCATAGTCCTGAATCTATCAAATGGCTAGAGGCTATGAAATCAGAAATACAATCCATGCATGATAATCAAGTTTGGACTTTGATTGATCAACCTGAAGGTTGCAAGACCATAGGGTGTAAATGGGTTTTCAAAAAGAAAACAGACATGGATGGCAATGTGCACACTTACAAAGCACGATTGGTAGCAAAAGGCTATAGACAAACTCATGGTATAGACTATGATGAAACCTTTTCTCCAGTTGTAATGCTTAAGTCAATTAGAATTCTACTTGCCATTGCAGCATATTATGATTATGAAATATGGCAAATGGATGTTAAACCTGCTTTTCTTAATGGAAATCTACTGGAGGATGTGTATATGACACAACCTGAAGGTTTTATTCATCCTTTGAATTCTAGTAAAGTGTGTAAACTTCAAAGATACATTTATGGCTTGAAGCAAGCATCTCGAAGTTGGAATCTTCGTTTTGATGAAGCAATTAAAGAATTCAGTTTCATCAAGAATGATGATGAACCTTGTGTCTACAAAAGGGTTACAGAAAATGCAGTAGTCTTCTCAGTACTCTATGTCAATGACATCTTGTTAATTGGGAATGATATACCCACTTTGCAAAGTGTAAAAACTTGGTTGGGGAAGTGTTTTTCAATGAAAGATTTAGGCGAAGCAGCCTATATTCTAGGCATTAGGATCTGTCGAGATAGATCTAAAAAGCTTATTGGCCTAAGTCAGAGTGGATATATTGACAAGGTACTGAAAAGGTTCAGTATGCAAGATTCTAAGAGAGGATTCTTGCCAATGTCACATGGTGTTAAACTCAGTAAGTCTCAAAGTCCTACCACAAGGGAGGATACAGAACGCATGAGTAAGATTCCTTACGCTTCCGCAATTGGATCTATCATGTATGCCATGTTATGTACTCGCCCAGATGTCTCGTATGCATTAAGCATGACTAGCAGATTCCAGTCAAATCCTGGTGAACCGCATTGGACTGCAGTAAAAAACATTCTCAAGTACTTAAGGACTAAAGAGATGTTTTTGATCTATGGAGGTCAGGAAGGAGAGCTTGTTGTAAATGGTTACACGGATGCTAGCTTTCAGACTGATGTAGATGATTTTAGATCGCAATCTGGATTTGTGTTTTGTTTGAATGGAGGTGCTGTGAGTTGGAAGAGTTCAAAGCAAGATACCGTGGCCGATTCTACTACAGAGGCTGAGTATGTGGCTGCTTCTGATGCAGCCAAGGAGGCAGTTTGGATCAGAAAGTTCATCACAGAACTAGATGTAATTCCTAGCATTGTGAACCTAGTGGACCTATATTGTGATAATACAGGAGCCATTGCACAAGCTAAGGAACCTAGATCTCATCAACGATCCAAACATATTCTCAGGCGTTTCCATCTCATTCGAGAAATTATTGAGCGTGGAGATGTTAAGATTTGCAAAGTAGACACCAATGACAATGTCGCAGATCCATTGACAAAGCCACTCCCACAACTTAAGCATGAGAGTCATACTAGGTCAATGGGTTTGAGAGTCATGTCAAATTGGTGGTAGGGCAAGTGGGAGATTGTTAGTATATGCCCTAAGACCAATTGACTCACATTTATGATTTATGAAGCATGTATTTTTGAATTGTATTTTATGCTCTTGGTCATCAACTATGTGACTTGATAGTAAAATCCTTATAGCTAATAAAATACTATTCTTATTTGTCCCTAGTTTATTACATCTTGTAAACTAGTGTGAAGTTGATTGATGGTCAAGTTCTACTGATCATGAATATGAGATATAAAATCAATTCATAAATACATATTGAGAATATTGTATTGGACATGACCTAAAGTGAAGAAGAAATATTGCATGGGTTTAAGTTATAAGTATTTTTTCTCAGTTTTATATTTGGTGTCCTTCGACCTAATGTTTCTAATGTTTCTTGCATGGGGAGAAAAATATGTTTTGACATAGTCAAACATCACTTTTAAGTAGGTGATCATTATGATTATTGGTTGGCTTATTTTCTCGTCATGGCTTGAATATTGGAGATAGTGAAAGGGATTTGTCCCTCTCTTTTTAAAGAGAGATATCCATGGGCCCCTTGATAAGGAAGACTGGAAAATATGCATGGTCATGCTCAAATAAGTATTAATAAGGTGTTATTAATATTATTTGTTGGAACAGTCTGTCTGGTGATCAAGTAAATGGTTAATTAAGTTTTATAAGGATGACTTGATCCATGCCCTATACTTAATTAGGATATCGTGTGACAAAAGGACTAAATATTAAATCTGATGCTAGGTTATTATTACATTTACTTAACTTGGGTAAGCATAATGTCTTGCTAGAGGCCGCTTATGTTTTGTGAATAAATGTCTAGGACAGTTTTTCATTCACTGCCAACGTTAAGTGAACCTACAGGGTCACATGCATAGACGATCTTGTGAGCATAATGTCCACGTTCAATGAATCTATATTGTGTCCAGATTTGTTGAACGTATACAAAAGGGGAATCAGATTCCATATTGTATTTTCTGGTAGGTTAATAAGTAATTAATTTTATTTAATCGAATAAATGAAATTAATTACTTAATATTAGTCATCCAACCGTTGGATGGTTATAGGAATAGACGGACGAGATTAAACCGTCATTAGATGACAGTTAGGGTTTTGATATTGACAGCTATAAAAGGTTATGTTAACCTTTACTTGGTTGCCGTCCTTTATCTAATTAAAGAAAAATAAAACCCTAAACCCTAGAACGGTGATGTAGTATCTAGCCTCCTCTCTCCAAAATACGACCGATTACCAGATAGTCAGGATCAGTTCTGAACAGTTTTCAGAACACAGAAGGGGCTAGCATCCCGATCGCTTGCAGACGAGTTCGTCGCGTGGATACCGGTAGAGGGCGAAGCGTACAAAGCAGCGCCTCCACAACGAACAATCAAAACATTGAGGTAATTTCTATCCAATCGGTTTTTCTAGTATGTGCAGATCCTGTTGGTGAATTTCCGTAGTTTTATTTTACTTTGTTTTTGCTTACGGATTCCAACACCAAAGTGGAGAAGAAATATTGCATGGGTTTAAGTTATAAATATTTCTTCTTAGTTTTATGTTTGGTGTCCTTTGACCTAATGTTTCTAATGATTCTTGCATGGGAAGAAAAAATGTTTTTTGACATAGTCAAACATCACTTTTAATTAGGTGATTATTATGACTATTGGTTTGGCTATTTTCTTGTCATGGCTTGAATATTAGCGATAGTGAAAGAGATTTGTCCCTCTCTTATTAGAGAAAGATATCCATAGGCCCCTTGATAAGGTAGACTGGAGAATACGCATGGCCATGCATAAATAAGTATTAATAAGGTGCTATTAATATTATTTATCAGAACATTCTGCCTCGTGATCAAGTAAATAGTTAATTAAGTTTTATAAGGATGACTCAGTCCATGCCTTATACTTTATTAGGATATCGTGTGACAAAAGGACTAAATATTAAATATGATGTTAGGTTCTCATTTCTTTTACTTAACTTGGGTAAGCATAATGTCTTGCTAGATGATGTGGAGTGATATTCAAGAGCATAAAATTTCGTCCAAGAAGTCAGGGAGAGAACAAACAAAACAAGTGTAACAAGTAGAAGAGAGAAAGTGCCTTTGAAAGGACTTGAAAATGTTAAACTTCTAGCAACCTCGGATATATTAAATCCGAGACCTCAAAAAGGTTTAAACAAAATCTTTTCTTCAAAGTTCAAGCAACTCCTTGATGTTCTTGCATGTCTAACCAGCTCACATTATCCCCTCCCTCTTGAAAAGGATTCGTCCTCGAATCTCCATCACCTATATCAAATAAAGAGAGATCGGATACATTAAAAATGGCACTAGCATTATAATGTCTCGGAAGGCATTATCATTAATTTTCCCAAGGATTTGAAATGGCCCATCTCCCCTATCATCAAGCTTAGACTTTCTTTGTTGAGGAAATCTTTCCTTTCTAAAATGCACCCAAACCCAATCACCGGGTATGAATACCACTTTTCTTCTTCCCACATTGCTTTTCTCTACAAGCTTTTTGTTGGAGTTGACAATGGCTTCATGGACCTGTGCATAAATTGCTTTCACAAAATCAGCCCTCTTGTTGGCATCCTTGCTTAATGCTTGATCTATAGGCAAAGGAACCAAATTAAAGGGAGTTAGAGGGTTAAAACCATAAACAACTAGAAATGGAGAATGAGAAGTAGTAGAGTGAGATGCCCTATTATAGGCAAATTCAATGTGTGGCAAACACTTCTCCCATTGCGCAAGTTGTTCTAAAAACAACCCTTAGAAGTTGGGCCAATTATTCTATTTACCACTTCGGTTTGTCCATCCGTTTGCGGATGGCAAGCTGTAGAATAAAGAAAGTTAGTACCAAGTTTCTTCCAAAGAACTCTCAAAAAATGGCTCAAGAATTTGGTATACCTATCCGACACAATAGACCTTGGAATTCCATGGAATCTAACTATCCAAGTAAAGAACAAGCTAGCTACATGACTAGCATCATCAGTTTCCTACAAGGAATAAAGTGTGCCATTTTAGAGAACCTATCTACAACAAAAATAGGAACAGATAAAGACTTGTTTGGCAAGACTGCCCGGGGGACAAAATCGATTTGGTGTTCAATTCCTCTAATTAGTGGAAGACCTCCGGGCATCTCATCGGGAAATACATCTTTGTAATCTTCAATAACCTACAAAATTTCACTTGAAAAAGAGGGTGAGTGTTCTTTAGATGAAGTAAAAGATTTCCTACAATACAAGAGCAACACCACTTCTTTTCTTTCAACTGTTGCAGTCACCTTACTAGGTTTTGCAAAGAAACAATTCTTTTCTTTCATCTCACTCTCGTATTTTAGTCACTCCTTTTCTTTTCACTCTTTTGTTCATCACTCTTTCTTCACTCTTTCTTCACTCTTTTCTTTTTCCTCGACTCTCTTTCCCTCCTTGATTTTTTTCTTCTGAGCTCACTTTCGGCCCTCTCTTTCTCCCTCATCTTTTTTTGTTCATCTCTCACTTGTTGGGGTGTAAGAGGGTTCACAGTGAATGTTCTTCCATCCTTCACAAAAGAATAAGTATTCTTCTCCCCATTGTGGAGGGACTTTCTATCAAATTGCCAAAGTCTTCCCGAGAGGAGATGTCATGCTTGCATGGGCACCACATCATATAGTATCTCATCTTTGTAAGCTCCCATTTCTATTGGTACTGCAACTTGTGTTAACACTTTAATTTCTCCACTATCATTTAGCCAATGGAGTTTGTAGGGTTTATCATGTTTTTTATTAGGTAGTTTCAACTTCTCAACAAGATAAGCACTAGCTACATTTACATAGCTACCACTATCAATGATAGGGTTGGCAATCCTTCCCTTAACTTTATATTTAGAATGGAAGATGTTTTCTCTTTGTTCAATTATGTTATCATCAAAAGCTTGAGCACTTAGTGCTCTTATGGTAACTAAGCTCATGGCATTGTCATCACTTTCCAAAGGGTTCAAATCAACATGTTCATCACCCTCACCATTTTCTTCACCCTTAACACATTCGCCATTTTTGTCCTCCTCCTTCTCAGTCCAACCATTCAAATCCTCCCTAAAGATCAAAGCTCTCTTTGTCAGACAACTACTTGCATAGTATCCTACACCATCACATTTAAAGCAGTTTGGAAGGTTAGAAATGATTTTACCCCTCCCTTCCATCTTTGGTTTGGTTGGAGATTGAAAAGTACCTCTAGGAGCATCCTCCTTTTTTGCCCATGGCTTGAAGTTGGAAGTAGGTGGTTTTGTTGTTGAAACTTGTCTTTGGTTGGGAAATGAGGATCGCATTATCCCACTTCTTTTCCTTTGGGATTCGATCTTGTTGGCAAGGTGGTACATGTCTTTATAAGTTGTATGGGGATACACCTCAAGGTGGTTGGCTATCTCCTTGTTGAGACCACTAAGGAACCTAGCCATTGAAGCATCCTTGTCTTTTTCCAAGTTCAACTTCAAGATGTAGAGCTCAAGCTCTTGTCTATATTTTTCTACACTTTTTTCACCTTGTTTTAAAGTAATGAGCTTATAATGAAGCTCTCTATAGTAGTGCTCGGGCACAACTCTCATCAAAGTTTTTAACTCTCTCTAAGTATCAACCGGTGGTCTACCACTTCTAACTCTTTGGTTTACTAGCCTTTCCCACCAATGTAAAGCATAGTCGGAAAATTCAGCTATTACAAGTCTAGCTTTTAAGAACATATTATAATTTTTCAACATAAATATGTTTTCTACTTGCCTCTCCTAATCTAAGAAAATGTTAGGGTCATTCTCACCCTTAAAACTAGAGAGCTTCCACTTTATTTGTCCAAGGTTTTGTCACCTTGGCCTCTTCCACGGTTGGCAACAAATGGAACATGTTCATGATCATCATATAATGGCTCTCCGTGCCTAGCTTGTGGTCTTGGAACTTCTTCAAAGTGTCTAGGCATGCCTCTTCCTCCAAAACCGCCTCTACTGCCACTATAAGGAGGTGGATGAAGTTCTTCACCAAAATATGGAGGTTGGTAGAACTCGGTTGTGCTAGGGCAATTGAATGGTCCATCACTCCTTGGGGTAGTAACATTGAGACTACCGTGAGGACTAACCTCCCTTTGTTGATTAGAGAGATTGGTGACATCCTTTCTAATATTCCTCATCTCATCTCTTAGGGATTGTAACTCTTGTATTATGAACCACAAAGGTCATCATGTTGGGAGTTGCTAGACTCTTCTCCGAAAAGAGTTGGTGCTTGAGCTTGGGTTGACATCTTGATAGTGTTTACCTCACAAAACTCTCTCATTTAACTCTATTTGGCTTTTACTGAGGATATTCTCACAACTCTTGCCTTATTGTAAGGTTCAAGTCTCAAAGAGTTCTATGAGTTCTTAACAAAGATTTAACACCTCTAATCAAGTTTAAAACAACCAAAATAAAAAAATCACAAAAAAAAACTAGTTGAGAAATATGAGAAGCAAGGAAAATGATATTGAGTCATCCATTCATTTAAAGGAAGTTCAACAAAATTTCCAAGAGCATTGAGTCAATAATGGTAGATTGATCAAATGAAGAAATAAGTACTAAAAAAAGGAAAGAAATTCGACTAGAAATACAAACGCAAAGTTAGGATACTTCAAGAACACAAAATAATACAAAATAAAAGTTTCCAGCAAGCAAAGTAGATGACATACTCGGGTCGTTTTGAAAGTTGGTATTGACTCAAAAGGATCAAAGAATCAAAGAAAAAGGATTAGTAAAACAAAATATATGCTCAGATTATTTCAGCACTCTATTTTTGTGTTGCCATTTCCCTGCAATCTTGTCTATTTTCTCTTTTTTCTTTTTCTTCTTTTTTTTTTTTTTTTTTTGTATGTAAGATATCTCAAAAATACTTACTTGAAGATGGCTCTGATACGAAATGATGGGGAATGATCTTCAAGAGCATAAAATTTCATCCAAGAAGTCAGGAAGAGAACAAAGAAAACAAGTGTAACAAGTAGAAGAGAGAAAGTGCCTTTGAAAGGACTTGAAAATGTAAAACTTCTAGCAACCTTGGATATATTAAATCCAAGACCTCAAGAAGGTTTAAACAAAATATTTTCTTCAAAGTTCAAGCAACCTAAGGTATTTTGAACCTTAGACCTCAATGAAACAAGAAGAAGACCTCAAGAATAGTTTTCTACAAGAGTGTAGTAACTAGTATGAAATAATTTTGATGATCAACCTTGAAGCTCTTTGAACTTTCAACAAGTCTTCAAAGTGATTTTTCTTTCAAGGAAGTTCACCCTTGATGAAGATAGAAAAAAAAAAAACTAAGCCAAAAACTAAGAATACTAAGAGAAGAACCTTTGTCTTGAAATATTTCTTGATTAGCTTCTTCAAAATGGAAGACTACATATTTATAGAGACTTGAGCATATTTTCAGCCCAAAATTTAAGCCCCTCAAATTTAAGTCCCAAATTTTACCCCATAAAGGCATATTCCAACCCTCCCATATTTTCAGCCCTAAGGATAGATATAACCTCAATTGATAAGACAATAAAGGTGTTTTAATTGCATTTGTACTATTCTAGAGCACTAGTCAACACATTGCCAAAAATAGGAGACAATTTTCTAGCTTGGGCAAAAGGATTTCCAACCATCTACCAAGGTGAATTTTCAATTTCTAACATATTCAAAACTTTAGCATATTGCCCCATAAAGTCTTGGACATCAAAGTTTAACCCTTGAAACTTGTCTTGCTCAATTTCATCCTTGTGACTCTTTAGTTGTTTTGCCTTGGCTTTTGTCACAACTCCTTAATGTTCTTGCATGTATAACTGGTTCATATCACAGAGGCCATTTATGTTTGTGGATAAATGTCTAGGACATTTTTTTTATTTACTGTGAATGTTAAGTGAACCTGCAAGGTCACATGCATAGGCGATCATGTGAGCACGATATTCGCTTTCAATAAATCTACATCTTGTCCAGATTCGTTAAACGTATACAAAAAGGGAATCAGATTCTATATTGTACTTTTTCCTAAGTAAATAAGTAACTAATTTTATTTATCAAATAAATGAAATTAATTACTTAATATTATTCATCCAACCGTTGGATGATTATAGGAATAGTCGGATGAGATTAAATTGTCATTAGATGACAATTAGGGTTCTGATGTTGACAGCTATAAAAGGTTATGTTAACCTTTTTCCCTGCATCCGTCTTCATCTGATTAAGAAGGAAAGGGCTTTAACCCTAGAACGGCCATAATAGTATCTAGCCTCTCTCTCTCCAAAATTCCACGTATTACCAGATAGTCACGATTCGTTCTGAACAATTTTCAGATCACCAAAAGGGCTAGCATCCCGATCACTTGCAGAAGAGTTCGTTACATGGATACTAGTAGAGGGAGAAGCGTAAACAACATCGCCTCTATTCCTAACGGCAGAAAACATTGACATAGTTTTCTATCCAATCAGTTTTTCTAGTATGTGCGAATCCTGTTGACGGTTTTTCGTAGTTTTATTTTGTTTTTTTCTACGAATTCTAACAGAAACAAGCATTCAAATAGAAACAAATCTTTCACACTAAATACTCGGTGCGAGGTAAGGTGGCTAACCTTATTATTGATAGTGGTAGTTGCACTAATATGGCTAGCACTTATCTTATTGAAAAGTTAAATTTGCCTCTCATTGAGCATCCTAAGCCTTATAAGCTTCATTGGTTGAATGATAGTGGAGAAGTGAAAGTTAACAAACAAATGCTAGTCCCTATTACTAAGAGGTCCTATAATGATGAGATTCTTTGTGATGTGGCTCCTATGCAAGTGGAGAATTTATTGTTAGGACGTCCTTGGCAATATGATAGGAAGGCTATTCATGATAGAGTGAAGAACACCTATACTTTTGAGAAGAATGGGGAAAAGTTCATGTTGAATCCCTTGACTCCTAATCAAGTCTTCGTAGAACAAAAAAATGAGAGAAAAAGAAAGACTAGAAAGTAGGAAAGAGAAAAGGAGTATTGAAGAGGGAAAAAGAATTGAGGAAAAAGATCGAGTGTGGCAAAATTTAGAAAGGAAAAAGTGAAGATAGACAAGACAAAGATTGAAAGTTGCAAGGGAGAGAAAAGACGCTTCTATGTAAAAGAGAGTAAGATCATAGAGGCCATTGAAAAAGAAGAGTTGTTGTTACTTCTATATTGCAAGGGAACATTTGTTTCTACTAATGATCATTTGTCTTCTTTGCCTAATGCATAGTCAAGGTTATTGAAGAGTTCAAAGATATCTGTCCAGAAGAGGTACCCGGTAAACTTTTTCTCTTGAGAGGAATTGAGCATCAAATTGGTTTGGTACCCAGAGCGGTATTGCCAAATAGACCGGCTTATAGAAGTCCTTTCGAAGAAACTAAGGAGCTAAGGAGACAAGTTGAGGAATTGCTCTCCATGGGGTACGTAAGAGAAAGCATAAGCCCTTTAGTTTTTCGCACTTTATTAGATCCAAATAAGGATGGTACATGGCGTATGCGTGTTGATTGTAGAGCCATTAATAGCATAACATTCAAGTATAAGCATCTTATTCCTAGATTAGAAGATTTTCTTGATGAGTTATATCGTTCTCAAATATTTTCAAAGATTGATTTAAAATTGGGTTACCATCAAATTTGAATGAGGAAAGGGGATGAGCGGAAAACGGCTTTCAAAACTAATTTTGGTCTCTCTGAGTGGCTAGTTATGCCTTTTGGTTTAACTAATGCTCCTAGTACATTCATGAGACTTATGCATTATGTGTTGAGGAATTTCATTGGTAAATTTTTTGTTGTTTATTTTTATGATATCTTGATATATAGTAAAACATATGAAGATCACTTGCATCATCTTAGACAAGTTTTGTTAGTTTTGAGAAGTGAAAAGTTGTATGCTAACCTTGGGAATGTGAGTTTTGTTTGGAAAAAGTGACTTTCCTAGGTTACGTAGTGAGATCTCAAGGTCTACAAGTGGATCAAGAGAAGGTAAAAGCAATCAAAGACTGGCCTACTCCCAAGAATGCATCTGAAGTGAGGAGCTTCCATGGATTGGCAAGTTTCTATAGGAGGTTCATTAAGGATTTTAGCACCATTGCTAATTTTTTGACGGATGTTATTAAGAAGATGAATGGATTCAAGTGGGAGGAGGTTCAAGAGAAGGCATTCAATTTATTGAAGGAATAGTTGAGTAGTGCATCTTTGCTTGCATTACCAAATTTCGAGAAGATGTTTGAGATAGAATGTGATACCTCGGGTGTTGACATTGGAGGAGTCTTGATATAAGACAAGAGACCCTTGGCTTTCATTATTGGGTTGCCCTTGGAAATTTTATAGGAAAGCCATTCATCATTGGGAGAAGAATACTTACACATTTGTGAAAGATGGCAAATCATATAGCATGAATCCTCTTATAGCTCAACAAGTTAGGGAATAACAAAAGAAAATGAGAGAGAAAGAAAGAATTGAGAATGAACAAAAGAAAAAATCATCGAGGAAGGAAAAATAGTTAAGGGAAAAGAAATGAGTGTTAGAAGGAGAAAAGAGGTAAAAGTGAAGAGTGACAAGAAAATGAGTGATCAAAAGAATGAGAGTGTTAAAAAGAACAGAGATGTTTCTATGCAAAAGAGAGGGAGATCATAGAAGCTATTGAAAAAGAAGAGTTGGTGTTACTCTTATTACAAGGAGGCATTTGTTTCAACTAATGATCATTTATCTTCTTTGTCTTGTGCTATTATGAAGGTGATTGAAGAATTCAAAGAAGTCTTTCCCGATGAGATGCTCGGTTGACTCCCACCTTTACGTGGCATTGGACAGCAAATTGATTTGGTGTCCAGTGTGGTGTTACCAAAGAGGCTAGCTTATAGGAGCCCTCCCAAAGAGACCAAGCAGTTGAGAAGACAAATGGAAAAATTGCTCTCCAAAGGCTATGTAAGAGAAACTTTAAGCTAGTTGCGTCATTCCCGTTTTACTAATCCCTAAGAAAAATGGTACACAGCGTATGTGTATAGATTGTAGAGGCACTAACAACATCACAATCCAATATAGGCATCCTATTCCTGTTTTAGATGACTCTCTTGATGAGTTGCATGGTTCCAAAATCTTTTCATAGATAGATTTAAAATTGGGTGACCATTAAATCCTAATGAAAGAAAGGGATGAACAGAAACTGCTTTCAAAACTAATTCTGGTTTTATGAATGGTTTGTCATGCCTTTCGGTGCAACTAATGCACCTAGTACATTCATGAGACTCATGCATCACGTTTTGAGGGATTTCATTGGAAAATTTGTTGTGGTTTATTTTTATGACATCTTGATGTATAGCAAAATTTATGAAGATCATTTGCATCATCTTTAACAAGTTTTGTTTGTTTTGAGAAGTGAGAAATTGTATGCTAACCTTGGAAAATGTGACTTTGTTTGGAAAAGATTACTTTCCTAGATTATGTGGTGAGTTCTCAAGGACTCCAAGTGGATGAAAACAAAGTGAAAGCAATAAAGGATTGGCCTACTCCCAAGAGTGCATCTGAAGTGAGAAGCTTCCACGGTCTAGCAAGCTTTTATAGGAGATTTATCAAGGACTTCATGATGTAGATCCACTTAGGTTGTAATTTTGGACTCTAGTTTCCAAGGATTACCTCCTTCTTCGAACAACCCCTATTGAGCATTTTTAAATTCAAACACTCCAATAAGAAACCTAGGAGAAACTAAGTCTCATAAACCTAATATTGAGAGGCTAAATTCTTTCTTAGATTGATAATTAAAACCTTGAGGGAACAAAGACCTCAAAACCCCAATTACACAATTTAGAAGACTAAGAATCATTGATTCAAAAAAAGGAAACACCATGAATAAACTAATGAAATGAATTGGAATCATCAATTGATTCCATAGATACTTCAATTTAAGGCTCAATTCTTCACACAATAACCCTTGGAAAACTAGTCTAAGAAGTTGAAGAAGCCAAGACGAAACTTGGAGAAACTCTCTCATATTTTCAGTAAATTCATCATAGTTATTTTACAATGAGTTCTAATGGGATATTTATGGACTAAGGTCTAACCCTGGCTAACCTATAGCTTCATAACTTAAAATACCCATTAAACCATTGATTAAAAACTGAAAAGACAACCAAAATAACATAAATTCCTTCAAAAGATCACATTAACCAATATTTTAGCCGAACCCTACTGTCGACGATAGGGGAACTTACCGTCAGCGGTAGGTATGAGAACTTTCAGCTATTCCCTGGCAGAAGCATACCTCGACGATAGGGGTAAGGCTGCCATCGGCGTAGGGTGCCTTTTCTCCCATACTTAGCTATTTTCACCATCAAATTCTTCCCTTGAATGATCCTTGCTAATTGAGCAAATTGTGAATAACTTAGATGACTTTCCTTAGCCTTCAAACTCTTCAAACTTGATCTTCAAAACCTTCAATCTATTTCTTCTTCGGCCTTTCACTAGTGAATGGTCCAATTAATAAATCTTTATCTTCTTCACTTTCCCGATCTACATCATCTGTCCCTCATTTTGAAAAGATTTGTCCTTGAATCTTGACCTAGATCAAACAACGACGTACCAAAACATAGAAGGTAGCCCGAAATGAAAGTCAACCGAAAAAATCAGTTATAGAAGCAAAATGAAAGTCAACCGGAAAAATCAATTATAGAAGCAATAAAGCATTCAAGAATGTGTAGGGGCACTCTTACAAGAGCATCAATCATAGGTTTGTGTTGGAAAGAACATCATTTGAATCCAAGAGATCCCAACCCAATCTCCAGGATCAAAGATGAACCGTTTCATTCCAGACTTCTTGTTGTTGACATGAACAACGTCATGATTCTTGGAATGTATATACTTGATTAGCTTCATATTCTTCATTTCATCAAAGCACAAAACATGACCTATAGAGAAAGGAATCAAATCAAAAGACGTTAGGAGCTTGAAACCATAGTCAACTTCAAGAGAAGAATAAAGAGTAGCAGAAGAATTAGCTTTATTGAAAGCGAACGCAATAAAGAATACACAAATTTTCCATGGAAATACGGTCTTCTTCTTGGGTACATCCATCAAAGAACTAGCAATAGGGCCAAAATCCTTATGTATTTACTATAAAAGATTGCAAGCCCACGGAAGCTTTTCTCCTTAACGAAACTCTTGTAAATAAGCCAATCTTTGATTTCTTGCACCATATTTGTATCCACTTGGAAACCTTGAAAACTCACTACATAACCTAGGAAAGTAACCATCCTTTAGGAAACCCAAGTATTCCAAGTATAAACTCCATGGATATTATCTACACAAGATTTTCTAGGCACATACAAAAAAATATAATATCCACCTGGCAGAGATGTAGAGTTAGATCTTTTATATTCTAAGCAATTAACAATAAACATTTCTACATCTCTTTTCATACCAAACCAAAGGAAGCACTCATGTAACATCATGTAAGTTTTGGAAATATCGAAACAATCCATCAACCCACCACTATGAGCTCCTTTAGCTAACGACAACCCAAAACAACAAGAAGGAATGCACAATTTCCCAACATGGTAAAGAACACCATCATTTATAAAGTACTCATCATTATACACAACCACACAAGCATCAATTATGTTCTTGAACTCATTATTGCTAACATGTAATTCCTTTAGCATATAAAAACCAAATAATTGAGCATGTAAAGTAAAGATTAGAATGTACATTTTTGACAATGCAATGGATACAACATTGTCTTTACCTTACCTATACCAAATGATATTTGGAATTATCTCTAAGGATTCCATTAATCTTGCATACCACTTGTTGAACTTTCGTTGATCTTTGAAAAACAATGCCTAGGATTCCTTATTATGAGTAGCACATTTCAAAGCCACACCGATCACCAAATCACTTTGATGTTCAATTTCTCTAAATTGATGAAGTCCACCGGGCTCCTCTTTGGGAAAAATAACCTTGTATTCTTCAATGATCTTTGTTATAGCATTAGACATGAAAGAATAACCTTGATGAGTCTCAACGTTCATCATTCACAAAGGAGATAAAAAAATGTAGACTTAGAATTTCCATAGTTCCAAGATGGTCTGCTTTCCTTTTTTAGATCCTTTTTATCAAAGAATTCTTTAAAAAAATAGATGAGAAAAACAATGATGCTTCAAATTTGAAGTTTCAAAGTTAATACGCAAGAGTTCTTCTAAAAAAATACAAGTGAGATGTTGTTCTTTAAAAACCACTCCTTGAAATGTTTGTAGTAATAAAGATGCTCAACAACAAAATATTTGCGAACTTGTTCAAAGGCCTCCTTTCTCAAATAAGATTTTTCAAATGCCCAAGGATTAACTTTGAACAACTCAAGATTAACTCCTATTCTATTTTCAAATTCTTTCAATAAGAATTCCTTGAAGTGAAAATGATAAAATTGGAACCCAAATGTGTTTTTAAATAAAGTGTTCACGGAGTTAAAGACATTGGAAAGCTTTTGTTCAGTGCAAGAAAACTCAACCTGACCACTCACAAATGATATGAGTTGATTTAAGAAAACAAAATCATTATGATTCTCCATACAATTATCAAGGAAAGAGGAAAAAATATTCAACATTCTCAACAAACTTTCCTAAACACTTATCACGTAGAATATCAAATAAAGCACCCTCCAATCTAAAACCAACAACTATAAGCTCAATAGAAACATTATTCGTAACTCCGAAGTCATAGCAGGAAGGATCTAACATAGAACCACTATGTAACAATGAATCCTCAAGAAAAGCATGAGAAGAAAGACATTTAGACTCATAAGGCACAACAAGAAAGAGACCACCATCAAAACAAATTGTGCAAAGATCTCTATATGTGCTCACATGAGAAAGATAACTCTAGGGAAAACTTTAATTGCATAGAAGAAACTTCATAAGACATGAGAAGAGGGATAGAAAGATAAGGTTATTGATAATTCTTCAAGAATAGCTCCAAGCTCTTTCTCCATGATCCTTCCTTAGTCTTCTATTCCTAGCACACAAGAAGCATAATTAGCAATATTGAAATGGTATTCAACAACTCCAGGAATTGCACAAGAAATGGAATTAAACTCTATGAATTGTTTCTTTTCTAGTAAAGTTCCAAGAGATTTGAAAAAATAAAATTGATATCCATTTTCCGTGAAAACAAGTGAGAACAACTTAATTTCCTTAAAATAAATCTCAAAGCTCAAGTAGGAAGTAGAGAGAAAGAAATTTATGGTCTTGATGGACTTGTAGCAAGCTTTCCTTCTTCATCCTTTCTGAATCTTCAAAATTTTGCACACATAAAGATTTACTAGCAAAGAAAGAGTTCGCTTCATTAGCATAGAAATTCACTTCCTCACTCTTTTCAAGTACAACTATCTCTTTTTCTCTGTTCTCTTCTTTTTCGCTCTCTTGTTTTTCAATGAAGCATTCATTTTCTTTTACTCTCTCTTTTCTCAAGCTCACTTTCTTTCTCTTTTGAACGCTCTATATGTTCACTCTCTTTTGAATAGATAGAGATGGAATCCAAAATACATAATCTCTCTACTAATATCTCTTTTTTTTCCACTATTTCTTTTTCTTTAATTTCAATGCTCCTCTCATTCATGATACAACAAGGATCCTCATTAGATGTCTCTTCCATAACATGGATTTTAAGACTTTCTTCAATTTTAGCTTGTGAAAGCTTTTTTACCTTTGGAGACTCTTCAACTTTTAATAACTCCATGAATTTAACCTTTGGTTGATCTTGTCTTAGTCCTTTATGGTTTCCAACTCCAAATCTATTCCTCAATGATTGCTTTATTAAGGTACAAGTCTTGATTGGTAGAGCTCTCATCCTTTTTCTATTTTCACATTTACTATCCCACCAAAACATTAACCTCATACGAAAGAGATTTTCACATCGATGGGAACTTTTCTTCTTCTCTTACACACTAGGAATAGAACAATGATTCCACTTTTTGCTCCCATGCTTTATAATCATAATGACCAAAAGTTCCACACAAAAGAGGTAATTTCAAATTGTTGTAACTAAGAGGTCTTGATGTAGTTCCCATAGTTTGAGAACTTTTTCTATAATTATATCCGACATAGTTATAACTATCATAATATCCCTCATAATCTCACATGTTCTTTTATGGAACCTCTCATCCATATTCACATAATTTCCTCTATTTCTAACATCATTTCTTGGAACTCCTTTACAAGATGTATCATTATAATCATTTATACTTCCAAATTTATTGCCCTCATAGCAATCATAAAAATTATGCTCATAAGATCTAGCATGAGAAGAAAAGTTAACATATCCTCACTGATTATCTTACATTGGATGTCCACCAAAATATCTTCTACTACTTCGCTAAAAAATGGCTTCCTCCTCTCTTTTTAATTCCTTCACATCCTTTGCTAAACGTGATAATTGTTGTTCCATTCCTTCCAAGCGTTGCACATGATGTAAATCTCCTTCCATGTTTGAATAGATGTCTTAAAACCTACAAATTAACAAAAAAAATAACAAAAGAAGGACCTCAGAATCACTCCCTAGCGTTTACACTATTTCATGATCACTCAATTCACTCGTGTTTAACTCTCTTAATTGGCTTTTATCAATATAAGCTCACCCTCTGGCCTTTTTAAAAAACTCAACACTCAATCCTATATCATATATTTGAACCTCTTAGCCAACTCAATCCAGGAGCATCAATCCGAAGCAAGTAAATCAATCAATGCACTTAGTCGGATGAGTGTTCAATGAGGCAAAATATCAAACACTTGAGGTGTATGAATTTCAAATAATGTAATCTATGGAATTGAGCCAACAAACGAGATTGGTAATAAAAAAAAAAAAGAACAGAAACATATAAAGAACAACTAGAAATAAAAAACAAAACAATTCAAATCAATTAGATTCAAAAAAGAACAAAAGAGTACTAAGAAATTTTTTTCCAGAAAACAGAGTATGACGATAACCATTTACTAAAATGATGATATATGAAAATATACGAATCCAAGTCAGACGATACAAATTTAGGAAGATGCCTCACTCGATGAAGATGAATTTAAGCATAAATTTTATTCGAATTGAATAAGTATAAATAAGATATGCCAAAATTAATCCATACTTTTTCTGCAGTCACGAATCCGAAACACATTTCACAAATCAATCCAATTGACCAATCAATTGATCTCCAAATTGAGTGAAACTTATTTCAAATTAATCCTAACTATAAGTATAACATCTCCAAAAAAAAAATCAACAAATTCTCACATAATTCAGTCCCATTTGAAATTGATTTTTGGTTTATTTTTTGTACTTAGTTTTTGCATGGGAATTTTATAGATCATCAAGTACTTCTTTTTCAGTGATTTTCAACGAATTTAAATAACTTACAACACAAATTGACCTTGAATTGGAGGTTTCTCTAAGACTGCTTTGATGTAAAGAAACTTGGAACTAACTTGTTATATTCTATAGCTTGCCATCCAACAATCGATAGATAAATGGAGGTGGTGAATAGAACTGTTGGCCAACTTCTTAGGACCATCCTTAAGAAGAATCCATGCTAATGGGAAGCTTATTTACCTTATATTGTGGTTGCTTACATTAGAGCTCGTCACTGTTACTTCTTACTCTCCTTTTGAAGTTGTTTATAGGTTTAATCCTCTAACTCTTTTAATTTTTTTCCTTTACCTATCAATCACACTTTGAGCTTGTATGGGAAGAAAAGGGTGGAGCTTGTGAAAGCTATTCACTCCATTATTCATGAAGCTATAAATGCTACAAACAAGAAGCTTGTCGCAAAAAAAAAAAAAAAAATTGGGAAGGAAACGTGTAGTCTTTGAACCTGGTGATTAGGTTTGGGTTCATCTTTAGAAAGAACGTTTTTCCCTCTCAAAGGTAATCAAAGTGGATACCCGTGGTGATTGCCCCTTTCAAGTTCTTGAACGCGTTAATGATAATGCTTATAAGATTGAACTTCTAGGTGATTATAATGTTAGTGCTACATTCAATGTTTCTAATTTATCTTCATTTGATGTAGGTCAAGATTCAAGGATGAATCTTTTTAAAGTGGGGGCAGATAATATGAACCAAGATGGTTAAGAAAATGAACATATTCAAGGTCCAATCACAAGAGCAAGATCAAGGAGAATTACGGAGAAGGATGATGAAATTGCTCATGGATTGATGATAGCAATTGAAGAAACTATGAAGGAATGCCTAAGTTCATTAATGAAGGTTGGAAGATGATGGAAATCCTCCTAGGTTGCTTATGCTTCATTACCTAACCTTAGAGCAACCAATGGAGCCAATTGGAAGATGGAGACAGCAAGGAGAAGCAAGAACAGAGCATACCATAAGTGGTAGGCCCTGTACCTACCATCCACTGTAGACTTCTGCCTAAATTCATTGTACAAGGCTGAAGACCTATAGTCGATGATAGGGTCCTCTACTGATTACGGTAGGGTTCTGATTTTATGTAATGCGATATTTTAGGCAGGAATTGCTATTTTAATTTACTTTACAGGTTGTAATTAAGTCCCTAATGATCTTGGTTCACCCAAGACCATGCTTATATGAGGGTTTAGTCTAAACTATATAAATATACCTCTATAGCCTAATTATAGGACTAATTGATGAGTTTTTAAAATTGATGAATTTATCTCTAGTATTCTTATGTTTTGAAACTTTCTCGTTGAACTTCATCTATGGTTTGATCATTTCTTAGATTTATTTTATTTAAAATACTTGGATTTGGCTTATCCAAAGGTTCTTAATTCGGTCACAATTCCTAATTCTATGATTATCACAATCTTATGATTTATCTTAGAGCTTAGGTCTTCTTCAATTGATCTAATTAGGTAGTGGGTAGCCAACCCCATTGTTTATTGAGCATTTAAAGGAAAGATCCTCTTCACATACATTTAATTCATAGATTGGGTTGAATTAGAGGTGGGTGTTGTTGAAGAAGATCAAGTCCAATTAACGGCAAGGTCCTCGGGAGATTGATATGAAGACTTAATTCTATTGAAGATCCTAAATTATATCAAAGAGGCCTTTTAAAAATCTTCTTAGCAAGTTGGCGATCAGATTTTTAAAATTTTGTATAGAAGCTTCTTGATTTATTTGAGAAGCCTCCATATGCCATTCTTGCATCGGTAGAACTGATATACTTGCTTATTAAGTCCTCTAAATTTGACTTTGCTGGCGGTTGTGGATTTGCTGGCAGAGCATTATAAGGCAAGGGCTGAGTAGGACTTCGATTATGAAATCCTAGAGGTTGTTGTGACGCTATTGCCCTTGGTCTTCCCAAAAAAAGTTGGGGTGATTCCTTCAAACAGTGTTATATGTATTTTAATAGGGGTTGCTCCCATGCCGATTCCCTTCAAACAAATATGCTTGCTCTACTATAGTACCTATGCTAGGGCACTCATCATTCGAATGCTCTTTGCTGCAAAAGTCGTAGTATATGATCTTTTGAGTTCTTGGTTGTGAAGGTGCTAAGTTTAAACTTCCCATCTTCTTCTTGATCATGGCTGCTAGTCTAGACTCCATAGTAGTCATCATATCCACATTGTTCACACCTGCTAGTTTTGCCTTACGCGTGGAGCTCCCCATATATAGCTATTAACTGCTATCTGCTCAATCAAGTAAAACACTTCCTGGGGTGTTTGAGTATCAGCGGATCCATCAATAAAGGTATCTATGAGTTGCCTCGCCCCATATGAACTCCCTTGTAGAAGACTTGAGCTTGTATTCTGTGATCGAGGCCATGATATGATATTTTTTGAGAAGTTCCTTCTATGTTTTCTAGGATTCATATAAACTCTTCTCAGGTGCTAGTTGGAATGATAATATCTCATTCCTCAGCTTGACATTACAACCAGGGGAAAATATCTTCCCAAGAATTTTTCTGCCAATGTCTGCCAAGAAGTGATAGATCCTCCCAATAGTGATTTGAGTGAAGACTTCAATCTCTCCCAGAGAGTAAAGGGAAACAAGATAAGAAGAATTGCATCATCAAAAATTTCATTGATCTTGAAGGTGTCGCATATCTCCAAGAAATTGGTGATGTGTGCATTTAGGTCTTCTTCAGGGAGTCCATCAAACTGCACGTTGTACTAAAGCATTTGTATCACCTACGGGTTTATCTTGAAATTATGAGCTTTTAGCCCCAGTCTTGTTATACTCGACTGCATCCGAGTGATGGATGGTCACTATTCTTTCCGGTAATGGAGGTGGTGGAGGTTGATTAATCGAAAGAATAGATAATTGTGGATCTTGATGTTCCTCCTTCGTCTTATCCACGGGCACTATTACGTTGTTATTCGCTGTTTCGAATCTTAGTGCATGGCGAATACTTTGCAGCATATATTCGATCTCTAGGTTGTACTTAACTTAACTAATTCACCCTATTGAATTCGAGGCATAAAATAATTGAATGAAACGTGAAATGGACAAAAACACAAATCAAATACCAAATAATAGCAATGAAAAAGCATTCAAGAACTAAGCCACTAATTGATATGAATCGGGAAAGCCAAGGTTTTAAAGATTTATCTCACGGATCATTCACTAGTGCAAGGCCGAAAGAGATCAAAGCTAATGATGGAAACATGGATAATGGAACGGTTATTTACAAGAAAAATGCTGTGAAGATCAAGTTTAAAGGTTTTGAAGCTACAAGTCTCCAAGTTGCTCATAATCTATGCCATAAACAGGGTTTATTCAAGGAAGCAATTTGGATGTAGAAAATTAGTTAAGTGTTAGAAGATTGTACCCTAACGCTGATGACAGGATTGCCCCTACCATCGCTAGTAGGCTCCTACTAGGGGAGCCTTGGAGATCGACTACCTACCGCGCATAGCAAATCTTACCCTACCGTCGCCGGTAGATCTCAGGTAGGATATTCTTTAACTACTCTTTAGGTGGGATCTTTTAATTCAAGTTGTTTTTCTAGCTTTATTCGCTGTTTTTTCCATCATTATTAAAAGAGTTAAACCTCTTAATGTCAAGTTCTCTAGGCTTGTTCCTCATAGGTTTTCCATTGGACTGTGGAGCTACAAAATCCTAAATAGAGGTACTTCATGGGAGGTGATCTTGGAAGGATTTGGATTCAATTCAACAGGCAAAAGAGGATTCATATCACTAATGCAATACTAAAAATTCAAGAACAAAGAAATAACCAAAGTAAAACACAAAAAAAAAAAAGAACTTAAAAGTGATCAAATCAATAGATTAACAGCATTCTTTAAGTTACCGTTCCCCAAAAACGGCGCCAAAACCTTGTTGTTTCAATGCGGGACTATAAATTATCATCTAACAGGAAAGAGGATTTGGGAAGAGTTTTGAAGAGTATTTTCACCTAAAACCCTATCTAAAACCTAAACTTAAACTGATTGGAAAAAGGAGCAAAACTACTTTTAAAAAAGTCAAAAACACATTAATACAACTGCAGTCGGTACCTACTGCGACGATAGGTCTCTTAAAAAATTGCTTTGAAACTCCCGAGGACCTACCGTCTGTGGTAGGGGTAGCCTACCATTGACGGTAGCATTCTGGTTATCTCTTCCTTTTGTGTTCTTACCTTATCATCCGCGGTAGAGTGCTTACTCCTTGGCTGCTAGCTTTCTATCTTCTCCGTTTTCGCTCTATTTTGGACTGTTTTGCTCCCGTCTTAGCTTGTATTCATTAAAATCTTCTTCGTGAAGCACCTAAGTCAAAAGGAGAAGTAACTAGGGTAACTTATATGTTTTATATACTAAAAACATCAAAAAATGACATAAATAACCTATAAAATTAAAGACACTTTGGCACATATCAACTTCCCCTGCAGTTGATCTTTGGTCTCCCTCATATGATTGCCTTTGAACTTCAACAGTAGTTTAGATAACTCCACAAAAAATATAAGTATATAACTTTTCAACAATGCCGAAATGAATAGCTTGACAGAGGAACTAGCTTCTCATTAATAGTTAGTTCCATTATAAAAAGGCCTTGACGCATCGTAGCTTTTCCAAAGAAAGTATGCTATCAAGCTAACTCCAATAAGAGTTATATATGTAGAAAGAACAGATTTATAGAAAGAGTTCAGGGCTAGAAGAATGCATGAGTAAAGAAACAAACCAAACACTTCTCCCCTTTTTTTATCAGTTAGCAAAATAGGTAAACTGAGAAGGCAAAATGCAATATCGAACAAGTTACCGAAGAAGTATTCATGAAGAGTTAATATAATGTAAAGTAGGGAAATTCTCAATAATTCTAGGAATACATGCTATTTTGCACATAAGAAAAGAAAATTAGGAAAAGATAATTATCATATGATGTTTCAGAAAGAGACATAAGAAAGGTTTGAAAGACGAGTAAGGTTTCATCAAATATCTCGAGGGTAATACTAGAAGAAGTAGGCAGAAAAAGCAGAGTAGAAGGTTTATTCAAGCTTAGGACCCTCAGTATCTTTACCTTGATTAACTTCACCCCTACTAGCATCGCCTATATTAGCCTGGGAATCTCGTTACTTCCCATTCTTTTTTACTCAAGCGATTTCCTTCCCTCGGATAGACCTAAGACACTCCAAGAAGAATTCTTCTAAATTTCCAATAAACTCACTACAGCTACCCACTGCTTCAATCACTAACTTAGACATTACTTTTTGAAATCTTAAGCTAGCTGTCTCTTCTAACTCATCAAGACCCTTTGAGTCTCTTTAGCTTCAAAGTCCTCCTTAACATCAAATTTTATGTTAGCTTAAGGGACTTTGTCTTTGCATTTTTCTGGGTCATTCTCTTTTCCCTTTCAATGCTAATTGTAGGACTTTTCTAGAGTTTCCCAGACTGATGAACATACTCCCCTCAATTTTAGCTAAATTTTCTTTGTCCTCCTATTTACTTATCTCTTTATTAGCTAAACACCATTGGCTTCCTGAGCTAATTACTCTTCCAGATGTTCTTCATTTTCCTTCTCTTTTTTTTAATTATATATTTTTGTATTTCTTTCCTTCTTCATTTTTTTTGTTTTCTTTCCAGTACAAAAAAAATGACTGAATTGCGACTTGAATTTACAAATTCACGACCAAATAACGACCGAATTTGTCGATCGCTAAGCGGCAGTCACGAAGAAAATTCAAGACTGAATTTTGACCATAGGTCGAGAATTTCGGATCCGGTACACCACGACCGAATTTCGACCGTTTAGTCACGAAATTTTGTGCTAATACATTGCTACAAAAAATTGTGACCGAACATTCGGTTGCGATTTTTTGTTGCCAAAAATTGCGGCAAAAAATTTGGTTGCAAATATTATTCTTTTTAACCAGATTCTGTCGCATTATTATTTTTTTTAACTTTAATAATTTATAAACCCACAATTAATTTTAAAATACCTCAAAGACATTTAAAATTACAATTCAATATGCATAAAATACCATACAATATCCACAAAATTTACCTTAAGTATCAAATATAGAACAAATATACCTTCTAGTCTAAATATAATAATTGTCTGGTTTTAAACACCTAAACTAACCTCATTCGATGAGGATTGCATAAAGGTGTTATTGCAACTATCATCTTCATACGGAGATGCCCATTTTTGTATATGTTTTCTGCAACTGCAAAGGAGAATAGATTCGTAAAATTTCTTCTTTTGACAAAAAGAAGGGTAAGGGTCATATTCTCTGCAAAATCAAGGAAATTGTGTTAGCATTGTATCAAAATACTTCTAATACTAAACAAAAACTCACCAAGAAACATAGAATATTTGTCTCACCAAGTTAACAAGCCCTTCTTATTGCCATTTATATGTTTGGCATACCAAAAAGAAAATAATATAGCAAGCATTTGGATGCAATACTCAACCTTCAAAGTCAAGGAAAGTTGCCCCCTACAAGTATGCTAAAATAATTACATAGCACAACATGACAGTCATTGGTAAATTTAGTTAAATAACCATCATACAATAGCAAACTTCCACATGAATACAAGCATATACTATGATTTTAGCTCGTGAGGTGCTTTAAATTATGTTGAGAAAAATTTAAGCATTATCAAGGAAAAATATTCCCCAAAATTCATATTATAGGCCTTCTGGCTCGTGGCAAACAAACATCTTACAGTGGTCCAGAGAAGAGAGGAAAGTAAAAAATGTCATGTCATTTATCATTAATGTTTATCCCCATAATCATAAGCTATTTTTTTTTTAAAACAATTAATGAAATATAATTTTTGAAGCTGATAATAGGTCCATAAACACTAATATTTTACTTTTAAGTACCCAAAAATTTTACTCTTGGTAAAAATAGGTATCTCCTTAACAACCAAAAGAAATATTTAAAGGAAAAACTGAATGAAAGTACATGTTTTACCAAAAAATATAATGTTTGGGTACTTAAAAGTAAAAAAAATTAATGTTTATGGACCGACTCCACAAAAAAAATAATTGTTTGAGGGAGAAAAACACCTATTAGCCTATTTTATACTATTAGTATGAAAAATGTAATTGTATAACAAATGTTTTACCATGTTAATGATGTAATGGTCGAAAATTATACTAACACTCAATTTCACCTTCAATGGTGTAATTACTGGTTTGCGTATCTTAAATATTCTTTGTGTTTAGGCTATTCTGGATAAGTATATTTTGAAGAGATGGACAAAGGATATTGATTTAAGTTTGGGCAGTAGCGGTGTTAGTGATGCAAGGAAAGTTAGCAACAAGGATATTGTTGGTTATAGTGCTTGGAGGAGAGAATTGTTAAAGAAGTTTTCAGATTTGATTTATGCCGGCGAATTGAACGTAAATGCTCGGGAGTGTGTAGAAGAAGGGTTTAGCATGATGAAGGACAAGATCGCTTCTGAAGTGGGACCTTATTATATTGATATTTAGAGAATGACGTTGGTTCTTCCACCACTAAAGATCAAGTAGGAAGGCGTGCGAATGCATAACATAATAAAGGAAGAAGAGCATTGTTGAAATAAAGTGCAATCAAGCAAGGGGAAGAGAAAGAGTGCTTTGACGCATGCTTCAAGGATTAAAATGGCCGTCTAATTGTCTATGAACAATGAAGTTTTGGGGAGGAATGTGAATTTTACAAGTAGTGAATATGAGATTAGTTTAGGAACATCAAACTATAGCAATACAGACCATTTAGATGGTTTGCAGCAATTCATAAATTTCATGAAGAATTTGTAATTTCATTACTTTATATCTTTTAATTATACTTTAATTTTTTTATCTTTGTGGTGTTTGATATTATTTGTATTTCAAATGTTCATGTAAATATGTATGCCTACTTTTATGGTTTGAAGTGCCGACTTTCATAAATGATAGTGCCTAATTTTAGCATTTGGAATGCCTTGTTTTACAGTTAGGAATGAATAGTTTTAATGCTTGGAAGCTATAGTTTTAGAATTAGAGGTGCCTAGTTTTTGAGGTGACAGTGCCTAATTTTATAAGTCAGTGTCCCTAGTTTAATAAATGAAAGTTCTTAGAGTTAGAACTGAAAGTGCCATGTTTCAGGGTTTATTCTGTTAACATGTGTAAATTCATGATAATGCTGGTAGTATTTCATGATAAAACTAGGAATGCCTAGTTTTAGAGTTAGGAATACCTAGTTATATAACTAACAATGCCTAGTTTTATAAATGATAGTGCCCACTTTTTACAAGTAAGAGTGCATACTTTAGTAAGTAATTTTGCATTAATCATTCTTGATTTTCAAGTTTACATTGGTTTAACATGTGTTGAAAATTAATGATAAAGTTGTTAGTATTGGATGATAGAAGATTTAAAACATAACTATAGTATAAAGATTGAAAAATGTATTTGAATTGACATGCCTAGTTTAAAAACTAGAAGTGCCTAGTTTTAAAGATACGGATGCCTCCACTTTAATAGTAATTTTGGACTCTACTCCGTTCCAAGGATCACCTGCTTCTTTGAAGAAACTCTATTGATGATTTTTTAAATTCAAACACTCCAACAAGAAACCTATGAGAAACTATGTCTCATAAACCTAATATTGAAAGGCTAAATTCTTTCCTAGATTGATAATTAAAACCTTGAGAGAACAAAGACCTCAAAACGCTAATTACACATTTTAGAAGACCCTTTATAAGTCAGAGTACCTAGTTTTATAAATGTGAGTTTTTATTGTTAGAACTAAAAGTGACTAGATTTAAAGATATGGATGCCTAGTTTTAGTGTTCGGAACTCCTTGTTTTAGAGTTTTGAATGTCTAGTTTTACAATTAGGAATGAATAGTTTTAGTGCTAAGAATGCATAGTTTTAGAACTAGAAGTGCCTAGTTTCATAAGTCATAGTGCCTAATTTTATAAATAAAAGTGTTTAGTGTTTAAACTGAAAGTGCATAGTTTCAGGGTTTATTCTTTTAACACGTGTGAATTCATGATAATGATGGTAGTATTTCATGATAAACCTAGGAGTGCTCGTTTTAAAGTTAGGAATGCCTAGTTTTAACTCTAGGAATACCTAGTTATGTAAGTTACAGTGCCTAATTTTATAACTGACAGCGCTGACTTTTTACAAGTAAGAGTGCATACTTTATTAAGTAATTTTGCATATTCATCATTCTTGATTTTCAAGTTTGATTGGTTTAACTGTCTTGCGAATTCATGATAAATTTGGTAGTATTAAAAATAATTGTAGTATAAAGATTGAAAAATGCATTTGATTTTCATTTGAAATATTGTATCATACAACTACAAGATATTTCAACGATGTTGGTTCTTTTAGAAGATTGACGCTGTATTTTGTACAGTCTCTCTTTGATTATTCATTTTAGACATTATAATTTTGTACATATATTTTACTCATAGTCTTGTTAGGGTACTTGGATCTTTTTTTGATTTGGCCAACAGTTGATCCCAACTTGAAATTCATTGCCCCTTATACATCTCCATGTGTCGCATGCAAAAGACGTCACAGATTACAAAGTTTTCTCTATCTTGCCAAGTCATCATCCTCATCTCAAATCAATATAAAAATACAAAGTTATATATGAAGAAATCATAGTGTAATTATTAGGATTCAACATCTCGGCAATAAGCATCGCTGATTCCAAAAATTTTAAGCTCCAAGTTGATTACGTCTATAAATTTTTCATATCGCACTTCTTCCGCCAATGGTTTACCGTAGCTTCTATCCAAAGGCATTGTAATAGCTTGATGTAAGGAAAAATAGAAAGGAATTCGGTCGTTGTTGTGCTGGAAACATATTAGAGCGTATAGGATTAATGTAATGAAACATACAAAGACATTTGAAGAGAAAATAATTCTATTGGGCTTATTATGCTTGGGTCTCTTTAGATCTAGTTCTGATGCATTGTCACGCTTCGAGAGGATTGTGTTCTATATATTGATCGCCCATCATTGGCCTTGTACCTGACCTTCGAATGCTATAGATTGTATCCTTTGAAATTTGAAATGCGTCCGAATATAATATTGCTGGGAAAAGAATGGGAAAAGAAATAAATATAAATAAATCGATTAAAAGATATATAAAGTTTAATAATACAAATTGATGATGCCTAATTTTATAATTAGGAGCACCTAGTTTCAAAACTAGGAGTACCTAGTTTCAAAACTAGGAGTGCCTAGTTACAAATGGCAGTTCCTAGTTATAAATGGCAGTGCCTAGTTTCATAACTAAGAGTGCCTAGTTTTATAACTACCCATGCTTTAGTTTTATGACTAGGAGCACCTAGTTTTGAAACCAGGAATGCCTAGTTTATAACTAAGTATATCTAGTTTTATAACTAGCAATGCCTAGTTTCAAAACTTGGAGTGCCTAGTTCTGAAACAAGGAATGCCTAGTTTTATGACTTGCAGGGAAAGCAGATTATACGATATGACATGAAATATACAAGAAAATATATACCTGCTAAAAGTGTTATGCTCTTCCATTTAATTAGGAAATGCAAAGTTAGTTAGGAGCATCTCTTTTGTGGACAGCTTAAATTCATCTTTATGCTGCTCTGTCTAGAAAGGCGACCTCAAGTTACTGGGAACTTTCTTTTTCCTGTGGAGTGGACTTGGGTCAACGGTTGTTTCCTCATCAAATTCTCTATAAGTCTCTATAATGGCACTACTGGAAGAGGGGAATGTCAATTATACTTGTATTAAACATGTATTTTATTCTTTTATATTAGTGTTTATTATACAAACCTGTCAACATTATCATGGCCTACTTTTTGTCGAGCATCATCATCTGCATCATGCATCTCTTCTTGTTGTTGTTGCTGTTGTTTTTGCATTTCCTCCTTTTCCACAATCGCGCTAAGATTTACAATGTTCACTACTCCATCAACAATGTCTTCTATCTCTGAGTCAGCATACAAAGTGTCTATTTATTGTTTTTGGGTAGGAGTAGGGGACCATTGTGTCTATGTATCATCGTCCAACCTGAGACCAAAACTAGGCAATGTTTTGTCTCTTAAGTTCTTTGCCTTTAGCATGTCTTTTCAAATTCTTCGTATGCATTTAAGAATTCTGGGCTTTGAAGAATTTGTCATCTTGGCTGTCGGTGGGTTGGCTGGACGATGATACAGGAGCACGTTTACTGCTTTGCATTTCTTGCTCTGTTTGAAGATTGGAAGCATTCAAGAGCGTAGCTTCTTCATATGCATGTGATGTGTATGTTGTCAGCTTTTAACTCTTTACATGCCTCAAAAAGGTTGACAGCACTGTTTCTGAATATAGTGATTGACGTGGCTACTTTTTCAATTAGGCCTTGACATTCATAAAAAATACATGTAACTATTAGTGCCACTTATATGTAACATACAAATGGTTATTCTAAGTAAGGTGGTATGAATATCCTTAGGCTTGTACGAAGCTCAATCCCTCCAAAGATTCAACTCCCTTCAAGAGGCACCTCTTTGGTGAATTTATATTGAAGAACCTGATGGTTCAAGAACAAATTGTAGTCAATTTAGACAATAAATAACAATAAAATGATTCCTATTTTGATGGAGAATTAACAAGGTTTAAGAAAACCTCACCTACTCTCCACACACAAGGAATACATAATTTTCCAAGTAACAATATCAATAGAGAAATAGCACCTCAAGGAAGAATATGATTTGGGAATTAGAACAAGAACTATTGAATTGAAGATTCAACAATTCCTTGTCTAAAATTATACAAGAGAAATCCCTAATTTACAAGGAAGGGGTAGAAACCATAGCACCCTTGGTTGTTTCTCTCAAACTCTTTAAATTTCATTCTATAGCCAAATGGTTGGAAAAAATAGTATTTATAGAGTCTTGCATCATTAACTTCGAGCCCTAGCATTTAAACTAACTAACAAGGAGTTGATGGACACTTAGGCCACGTAATTACAAGTCAAAAGAGCTTTAACACCCAAAAAGAAGAGTTATGGAAGTTTAAAAGTTCCTAACTTGCTTTTAGCCGAGATGGTAGGCCTCACCATACCATGTGCAGTAGGTCATGTAACATTCCGACTTCTTGTAAAGAACCCTACCACTGACGGTAGGTTGGACCTACCATTGGCGGTAGGTCTGGAGCTCTTCTCATGGACAGAACCCTACTAGCGACAGTCGGGTGGACCTACCGTTGGCGGTAGGTATTGTGAACTTTCTCTTTTACCAGCAGAACCCTACCATGGACGGTAGGGTGCACCTGACCGCCTACGGTAGGGTGTAGGTCTTCTTCTCCTTTCGGCGTTGAAGTTTCAAAACCTTCTGAGCTTGCTTTTTTGGGTTCCTCCGTTTGCACCTTAGACATTATGAGTGTTTTGGATCCTCCAAGATCTACTATTTGTTCCTTTAGCACATGCCAGGTAAGGTTTTAGTACATCTTCTCAAACAAGGCAATATTTCCCTTGTGTTCTTCTTCCATTCTCTTAGCCATAGCTCTCGTGATCAGACCTTGCATTAACTCCATTGTTCCTTGTGCATCCCAAGTCATACCATCCGTCCCTCCTTTGAAAGGATTTGTCCTCAAATCCGTATGTACATGTAAAAGAGATAGGTCAAAAATATAGAAAGCCGTGCTAACATGATACTCACCAGGAAGGTCAATCTTATATTCATTGTGGTTGATCTTTTCAAGGACTTGACATGGTCCATCGCCTCTAGTATCTAACTTGCCTTTGAGGAAGTTGGGAAACTGTTCTTTCTTTAGATGCACCAAAACCCGATCTTTGGGCTCAAAAGTCACCTTCCTGTGCCCTGTATTCTTCCTAGAAGCCACCATCTCGTTCTTCTTTTCAATTTGGTCACAGACCTTGGCATGAATAGATTTAACAAAATTCGGCCTTCTTCTTACTATCCAAACTCCTTGATGGTCAATTGGCAAAGAAATCAAGTGCATAGTGGTTAGTGCATTAAAACCATAAACAACTTCAAATGGAGAAAAGTAGTAGTAGAACGACAAGCCCTATTGTAAGCAAATTTAATAAATGGCAAATGTTCCTCCCACTTACTTATATGCTTCCTAGGAATTACCCTAAAAAGTTGCTCTATAGTTTTATTAACAACCTTAGTTTGACAATCCGTTTGAGGATGACAAGAAGTGGAGTAAAGTAAGTTAGTTCCGAGTTTCATCCATAACACTTTCCAAAAATGACTAACAAACATTGTATCACGATCAGAAATTATCGTTCTAGGAATGCCATGAAACCTCACAACCTCTCTAAAGAACAAGCTATCAATATGAGATGCATCATCTATTTTGCTACAGGCAATGAAGTGAGATATTTTGGGGAAACGGTCGACAACAAATATCAAATCCTTTCCAGAAGAAGTCCTAGGGAGTCCAAGAATGAAGTCCATGGAAACATCCTCCCAAGGTGCATTAGAAACCGGCAAAGGTGCATTACAAACCATGGGGTAAGGACGAATATTTAGCACGCTAACAATCTAAACAATTGCCTACAAATTTCTCAACATCCCTTTTCATCTTAGGCCAAAAAAAATGCTCATGCAAGATACCATAAATTTTAGCTATGCCAAAATGTCCTATAAGACCACCACCATGAGCTTCCTTAACGAGCAAACTTCTAATGGACCCACAAGGAATGCAAAATTTACCTTCCCTAAAGAGATAACCATCTTTCACATGAAATTTATCACATGGAGTAATCGAGCATGAATAAAAAAAACACCTCCAAACTCATCATCATGAGCATACAAGTCTTTTAACATCTCAAACCAAAGCAATTGAGAGTGTTAAGAAGTAAAAAGTGCATACCTTCTCGAGAAGGCATCCGCGAAGATATTTTTTTCACCTTCTTGAAGTGAATGACATAGGGAAATATCTGTATGAATTCCATCCACCGCGCATTGTCTTTTGTTGAGCTTTTGATGATGTATATAACAAACTCTTTCAGTCACAAATAATGTTGCCAATGCTTCACGGTTTTGACCAAGACGTACAATTCTTTGTCATAGGTGGTGTAGTTCAAAGTAGCCTCGGACAAATTTTCACTAAAATAGGCTATGGGCTTCTTGTCCTGCATTAAAACTCCTTCAATTCCCACTCTAGACATAATTGCACTCGACCTCAAACATCTTTTCAAAGTTTGCCAAAGTGAGGAGGGGAGTGTTGCATAAATTTTCTTTCCAAACCTTGAAGGCTACCTTTTGAGCGTCTCCCCATGTAAACCCACTTCTCTTCTTGATGACCTCAGTAAGAGGGCTTGTGATGGTGCTAAGACCCTTAATAAACCATCGACAGAAACTTGCCGACCCATTGAAGCTCCGAACTTCCGTGGCACTCTTTGCCGCTGGCCAATCCTCTATCTACATGCAATCCTTAATAGTTAACAACATAACCAAGAAATGTTATCCTTTCCAAACAAAATTAACATTTTTCAAAGTTGGCATATAGTTTTTCTCTCCTAAGCACAGAACAAACTTGTCTTATATGATGCAAATGATCTTCATAAGTCTTACTATAAATCTAAATGTCATTAAAGTATACAACAACCAATTTCCCAATGAATTCATGCAAAAAATGATGCATCAATCTTATAAAAGTACTAGGTGCATTGGTGAGACCAAAAGGCATGGCAAGCCACTCATAAAGACCAAACTTGGTTTTTAAAGCGGTTTTCCACTCGTCTCCCTCTTTCAAATCAATTTTTGAGAAAATCATGGACCCACGCAATCCATTAAGTAAGTCATCTAGCCTAGGGATGGGGCAGCGATACTTAATAGTAATATTATTTATAGCTCTACAATCTACGCACATACGCCAATTACCACCCTTTTTAGGGACTAGAAGTATTGGTACCGCACATGGGCTCAAGCTTTCTCGGATGTGCCCTTAGCAAGTAGCTCCTCTAGTTGTCTTTGAAGTTCCTTGGTCTCTTCAGGTGAGCTCCTACAGGTGGGGTGATTTTTAGCACGGCTTTGGAAACAAAGTTGATTTGGTGCTCTATCCCTCTCAACGGTGGTAATCCACATGGTGCTTCCTCCAAGAAAACGTCCTCGAACTTCTTAATAACCTCTACAATGGCTTGAAACAAAGAAGAAGCAATTTCATTAGTTGAAAAATAAACTCCCGTGTACATAAGGAGTAGAACGGTTTCCTTAGCGTCTATTACCTCACAAATCTAACTTTGTTTTGAAAAGAAACTAGCCTCACTCTTGCTCTTGCTTATTACCACTCCCTTCTTCTTTGTCTCTCTTGATTTTTCTGTCTCTTTAGAGACTCTCCTCTCTTGTCCTTTTTCTCCACTTTCTTCCCCTCTTTTATACTCTTCTTTTTATCCTCTTAACTCCTTTTCTCTCATTTTCACTTGATCTTGGTACACTTGAAAAGGAGAGAGAGATTTGAGTGAAATCTTGATTCCATCTTTTTCAATCTTGAACCCACCATGAATGGCTTTCCTATCAAATTGCCACGGCCTTCAAAATAGGAGATGTCCGGCTTGCATTGGAAACACATCACAAAGAATCTCATCTTTATATCTCCCGATGGAAAACGACACTATTACTTGTTTATTAACCTGCACTTCTCCACTATAATTTAACCATTACAATCGCTACAGTTTGGGATGCTTGATGGTTGGAAATTTCAACTTTTCCACCAAATATGTGCTTGACACATTGGTGCAACTCCCACTATCAATGATGATGTTGCAAGCCTTGTTGTCTATGTTACACCTCGTGTGGAAGACATTCTCCCTTTCTTGGCTTGTACCATATTCGAAATCTTGAGAACTAAGAGCTCTCAAAACAACTAGGACCTCTCCTTCATATAGAGACTCCTTATTGGACTCCTCATTCTTTTGCTCAACCACACCTTCATTTTTGGATGAAATCTCCCCACTCGGCCTAATGACCATGAGCTTCTTGGTTAGGCAATTTATGGAGTAGGGTCCATATCCTTTAAACATAAAATATTAATGTCTCTAGTTCTATTAGGAGCCCTCTCTATCTTGCCCTTGTCCTCAATATCTTTTTTCCCCTTAGACCCTTCCTTGAACGCCACCATAGGAGTATCATCCCTTCTCTACTGATTAGGCTTGAAGGTAGTGATCACCGGCTTAGAATTGGTGAAAGGATTTTTTTTAAAGCACTTTGCACTTTAATTGTTTCTCTATCTTCATGGCCTTCTGAACCATCCCTTCCAACTCCACATAAGTTTGAAGTTCTAAAGTGTGAGCTATATCTCGATTCAAACCGCTCAGGAATCTAGCCATTGTAGCCTCCCTATCTTCAATGATGTTGGCTCTTATTTCCTTGTAATAATGTTCGACACTTTGGCTACCTTGCTTGAGGTTGTGAAGATTGTTATAATGATCTTGATAGTAGTGAGGAGGTACAAATCTTCTTCTTATCAAGGCCCTTGATTCTTCTCAAGTCTCCACCTCCAAGTTCCTTCTTCGATTTGTCACCAATTGATCCCACCAAAGGACCGCATAGTCGGTAAATTCTACCACCACCAACCTCCTCTTTGTAAGTTCTGAATAATTGTGATAATCAAAGACAAGATCAACCTTTTTCTCACCTTCAAGATATGCCTCCGGATCACTTTTCCCTTGGAATGAAGGGATCTTCAACTTAATATTACCGAATTCCCTCTCTTCATAGTATCCCTCTTCATCCCCATCTAACTCCCTTTCATATCTCTCTTGTCCCCTGCAGAATCTCTTTGATCTCTTGGCATCCTCACGGACTCCCTCTCAAATCCTCTACCCATTCCTCTTCTATTTCATCCTCCGCTAACCCCAAACCTTCCACCCCCTTGAGTTCCTAAGGGTTGGAAAATCTCTTGAAAGTTTTGGGATAAATCATCCCTAGCTCCAAAATTGGCTTGGGGATAATTGTCCTCTTCTCTTGTCGTTCCTCTTGGGGTAAGATTGTCGAGGTTTTGGAATCTCCTTCATTGGCCCAATTTCGATTCTTGCTTATCCGTCTGAGTAGATAGTGCTCTAACGTTTTTTTTTTTATGTTGCACATTTGTTGTTGCAAGGGTCTTAAGGCACCAACAACTTCTTCCATAATTGGATCATTAGGCCCTTTATTGTTATTACGGGTTGGTTCCTCATCTTGTGACATCTTTGAAATTGATGAAAATAATTTACATACAAAACAACAAACAAGTAATAGGAAAACAAGGACCTCACATCTCCCTAAGTGTATCACTCCAAATGGTTATCACTCAACCCTCATGTTTACACTCATTTTCTACGGCTTTTATAATGATAATCTCACCCCTTTTCCCTTTCTATTCTTCACTTACTAGAGTTGCTTTGTGATTTCTAGAACTTTCAAGATATGAGGAAATTTCCCAAGAAAATTCAAGCAAGCAATTCTTAATAGATAAGAAAACAAGGTCAAGGAGACATTTCATCAAACACGTAGAATGTGAAGATTACCAAGGACAAATTCAAGTGTATGAACCAACAAATAAGTCTAATTCTCCAAGAAAATTCAAGCAAGAACTTAGCAATATGACCAAAAGAAGTTTCAAATTTAAAACAAAGATGATTGGCTCACAAGATCAAAGAAATATAGATTACTAGGGCATTTTGTAGAAAAATAGAGCATAAGATCAAGTTGTAGTAATTTCACTATGACTCGGTCAATTCTCAACCAAATCAGTCCAAATTTGTTGCTAAAGTTGAACAATCGAGTAAGCTTTTAAAAAGGAACTAACTTAATGCAATTTGAGGTTCATTTGCTGTACTTTTCAATTCATGCTTTGCATATTACTTCTCATCTGCGAAAATTTCTTATTATTATGCCTTTTCTCAAATGCTATCAATGGCTTTTTTTCTTAATTCAAAGTTCAACAGTTAAACACATAAAACTTCACCTCAAAGATTGCTTTGATCACACCACTATCTATAGAGAGATAGCACTTCAACAAAGAATAGGATTTGGGAATTAGAACAAGTACTCTTAAATTGAAGATTCATGAATTCCTTGTCTAGAATTATACAGGAGAAATTCCTAATTTAGACGCAAGGGGTAGAAACCATAGAACCCTAGGTTTTTTTCTCTTCAACTTCTTCAATTTTCATTGTATAGCCAAATGGCTGTAAAAAAGGGTATTTATAGAGTCTTACATCATTAACTTCTAACCCTAGTATTTAAACTAACTATCAAAGAGTTGATGTGCACTTAGGCCACTTAACTACAAGTCAAAAGAAGTTTAACACCCAAAAAGAAGAGTCAAGGAAGTTAAAAAACTTCTTAACTTACTTTCAGTCGAGACCTACCGTCAACGGTGGGCCTCGCCCTACCGTGTGCGGTAGGTCAGCTAGCATTCTAATTTGTTGTTCAGAACCCTACGGGCACGATAGGGCTGACCTATTGTCAGCATTAGGTATAGAGCTCTACTCACGGACAGAACCCTACTGGCGATGGTAGGGTGGACCTACCATCTGCAGTAGGTTATGTGAATTTCCTCCTCATTGGGCAGAACTGTATCGTGGATGGTAGGGTGCACCCTACTGCCTATAGTAGGGTCTAGATCTTCTTCTCTTTTTGGCATTGAAGCTTCTAAACCTTCCGAGCTGGCTTTTTTTTGTTCCTCCATTTTCATCTTGGACAAAAGGAGTGTTTTTTATCCTCTAATGTCTACTCTTGGTTCCTCTAGTACTTGCTAGGTAAGGTTTTGGAACATCTTCTCAAACAAGGCGACCTTTCCCTTGTGTTCTTCCATTCTCTTTGCCATGGCTCTCGTGATCAGACCTTGTATCAACTCCACTGTTTCTTGTACATCCCGGTTCATACCATAAGGAGTGCCTACATTTTATAACTAAAAGTGCCTAGTTTTAACAATAAGAATGCAAACTTTTATAAGTAGAAGTGCCTACTTTTAAAACTAACAGTGCCTACTTTTAACAGTAACAATGTCTAATTTTATAACTAGAAGTGCCTAGTTTTGTAAATAGAAGTGCCTACTTTTCAAACTAACAATGCCTACTTTTAACACTAACAATACATTGTTTTGTAACTGGAAGCGCCTAGTTCAACAACAATAATGCCAAGTTTTATGAATAGAAGTGCCTAATTTTAACAATGAGAGTGCCTACTTTTAACACTAACAAGGGTTATTATAAGTAAGGAGTGCCTACTTTAACATTAACAATGCGTAATCTTTATAACTGAAAGTGCCTAGTTTTAACAATAATAATGACAACTTTTATAACTAGAAGTACCTAGTTATGAAAATAGAAGTGCCTACTTCTAAAACTAACTGTGGCTACTTTTAATAGTAACAATACCAAGTTTTATGACTAGAAGTGCCCATTTTTGTAAATAGAAGTGTAACAGTTTCTACTTTTAGCATTAATTATGCATTCTTTTATAATAGGAAGTGCCTAGTTTAACAAAAACAATGCCAAGTTTTATGAATAGAAGTGCCTAGTTTTAACAATAAGAGTGCCTACTTTTAATACTAACAATGCCTAGTTTTAAAAATAGATGTGCATAGTTTTCTTTTAAAACAATGAAGAAAAAGAAAAGCATTTGTGTGTTGTACCTTTGTTTTGTCACTATGAATGATTGGTGGTGGTGGTGGCGGTAATAGAGCTAGGGCAAGGGGGTTTTTTGAACTTTCTTGATTATTTTCATTGTTTAGGCATTCATGCACCCTTCCCAGCGCAAAACCTCCTTCTGCTATCTCATTCTTTTACCTCTTACATATAGAATCATCATCCTAAAAACTTATCACTAGGATCGCTCGTTTCTCCCCAAGTTTGTACTTCACCCTATCAGGAAGAATTACACAATGAAAGCTTACTGTAAGTTAGCAATAATGGTTTTATTGAATCATCAATGCAAGATACATTAGAATAATGCTTAACATTAAGAATATGATAGGTCCAGTAAAGTAGCTCTTAGTTGAAGAATTTATGTGGAATGTTTCGCATTTGTCTATCAGTGTTGTAAGCGTGTACTTACATCAGTAGTAGTTGTGAATATCATTGCTGCTTGCTGTGTTCCCAGGAGGTTAGGGCACAAGGTCTTCAATAAAGTTTCATGTATTAAGCTGGTTATGTCGAAGAGAATAAACTCCCTCTTGAAATAGTCCCCACCATCATCGATGTCAATTAGTTTCTTTTGCACAGCCGATACATGAGGTGGGAACTTGGTTTATTTCTAAAACTACACATTTCTAGTCTTCAAAACTAGGCATTCCTAGCTTTGAAACTCGGCATTCTTTGTGTAAAAAATAGACATTTGTGAGTTTAGAACCTAATATTACATAATTCAAGCAATTTTTGTAATTTTATATTTTTTAAAACATAGAACACAAATCATAAAACACCTAATGTACAGTGTGCAGACCAAAACACAAATATAAAGCATAAGAAAAATGAAAATATGCATATATAGGTATTCTTTGTTATACATATAGCATAGAAACTACTTCATTGAACATATTTTTGTTGAAAATAATTTCATGCTGTTTTTGAAGTATTTTTACCTATTAGAAATTGAAGAATAGCCAAAGAACTCCGTTAAGGATTGTAGCTTGGAGAACTCATTTTTTTCACGTTTCTTGTTGTGAAATTGAAAAAACTAACAAATATATCGGGGCAACTAACGAACAAATTGGAGAATAAAATAAGATAGAAGTTGTGGAAGCTTGAAAATTGCCTAAAAATCTCTCAAAAACTGCCAGCTGGCTGAATTTTTTGAAGATAAATTGTTTTAGGAGGAAAACGTGGGTGTTGTAGGGGGATATGCATGAGGTGCACTCGCGTGGGGTGAGAGTGAGTTTTGATTTTTGCCTAACTAGCGGGCTTTAGGAAAACATCATCGTTTTTGCACTAGGTACACCTAGCATGGTGTACTCGAGTACAGAGTATAACGACTAAGCAATGGTAGTTGATGATGGGAGGAAAAAATAAATGTTAAAAATGATTCATTTTTTGGTAAAGTGCAACTCGAAATCTCCATAAAATGAAAAAAGTAAATGTTATTTAGATAATTAGTAGAATATTAAGATAATTCAATAATTTAAATTATTTAGTTTAAAATATGAAGCACAAGCAAATTATGTGGTATATCAATTAGAACAATCCAAAATAATTGGATTTGTCATATTATGATTGTGCTAGCTTATTGACAAAATTACAAACAATTAAAAGACATTTACTTTTTACAAAAACTAAGAAAAACTCTCAATTTTTTCAAAATTTAACTCCAACCTAAATGCACCCTTAATGTAAGATTTTTGTGGGAATACAAATTAATTGATTGAAGAAAGGAAAAGGGTCAAATCTTTAAATAAACGAGAAGACTATGTGACTTCAATTATAATATTAACTCAATGCTGAAATAGAAATTTATTGATAGAAGAAAGGAAAAGCATTATATCTTCGAACAAAGGAGAAGATTATATAACTACAGTTATACCGTTAACTCATATTAGACAAAAGAAGACCAAAAATAGGTAGAAAAAATTGATATTTCAAAAGACATTTAGCTGACATTATTCTTTAATGGTGACCTTCAACTTTAGTTAGATTGTTTAAGCAATCGGTGTAGAATGTTAACTTGTAAGAAAATTTTGGAACACCTTAAGAAAAGCATAACAACTCACCTGATGATAGAAATCTTCTTTCTGAAGCCTAACAGTCAAGTACACAGTAGAACACCAACCGTTGGAACATAGAAAGTGTTTGTTAATTTGATATTAAGTAAGGGAAAAACTTTGCCTACAGTCTGCATTAACTGTCAACTCGAGAATTACATAAACAAACACAATAATACTACAAATCATTAACTAGAACAGATATAGCATTTAGCTAAACATCCACAAAGGATTCAAATTAGACATTATTAGAGTAATTTATCATCATAATTAAAATAAAAGTAGTTTTTTAACAGACTGCCAACACAGAATCGGTACACACTAATTAAACAAATTACTTCTTAGCTTGGTAGCACAAGTATTGCTGGGAATAATGTTAAGTGAGGCAAGTCTTCCACCTCTCAAAATGACACAACTCAAGAAAAGCAAATAACATTAGTGATCATGTAATAAGATAGGTGAAACATAAGGTATTTTCCTACCTTCATATGAATGATGAATGTATATGCTCTTGCCACAATTCGATATTCTACCGATACATCGTGGTTGTAGGTATAGGAATTTTTAACTTTTTGGTTTAGGTTGTGAACCTTTTTCTAATTTTTCAAACTTTTATACATTCATGTTTGAATCACAATGTTTATTGAACTTCAGGATCACAGGTTAAACCTCCAGGTATAGCTACAAACCTTATCCCGTCACCATGAAGCCACAAAACAACCCGTGTTGTTTTAATAAAGCAAAATTCTCTTGTAGAAAGGAGTAGCTCTAATGCCTACACTAACACATTATTAACTCATTCAATGGAAAGCATTGCCACCCATCAAGGTATGCCAACTACACTTCTTTCTAATATCTTTAACTCAAATGTTAAACTGAAAATGCAAAATTACATCACTTTCTTCATAAAAACAATTGCATTGCATACAAAATTAAATCCTTCCCTCTTTCTATCTTTCTCAACAAAAAATGAATGCAATCATCCTATTTCTCCATATTTTCTACACCTTGTAGTTTTAGTTTCCTAGTTTCAGGTGAAATGTATCATCTTCCTGCTCCAATGTCAAACGTATCATCTTCCTGCCCCCAATGTCTTAGAAATGAAAGTACAATAGTTGTTTTTACATCTCCACGTATCTCATATTCTTCCATATGTAATTTCAAACGCATGATGAATGGGGAGGAATATAGTCATGTAGATGGGGAAACTGATATGAATTAGAATAAATAAGAGATTAAGGAGCTCTTTCCAGGACTGGTTACTAGTGCTAGGGCAAGGAAGATTAAGGAACATGAAGATGGTATTACTAATGGAATTCTCGCATTTGTGAAGGAAGCTATGAAGGATGGACAAAAGTGCAAGATTGAGGGCATAGAGGATTGGCTGTAAACCTTCCAAATTGCTCATGATTCGTGTCTAAAAATGAAGCAAGCAATGGAGGATGTTGAAGGTGCAAATGACACAAAGGAAGGCTAGAACAAAGCCTCCCACCTACAGCAGGCCCTGCCACTACTATTCGTAGAATGGCTATTTCTCTAGTAACCAAAGAAGAAAGTACCTATCGTCGACGCAAGGGCTCGACCTACCATCCATTCTAAAGTACGTAATCAACTCCACTGCATTTTTTACTCTTAATTTGAGTGTTCTAATCCCTCTTTCAACTTTCAATTAAGGGTTAACTGTTCTTTTGAAGCCTAAGTTAATAGTCAATGTAGAGTTTAGCCCTAAAACTAAATATAATTCTTTATAGCTTATTTTGAACTAAGTTGAATTTGAATGAAAATCGAGAGAATTCCCAATTGGGTTTCTAGTGGTCTTTAACCCTTTTTAGCTTAATCCCTAAGGGTTTCATTCCTTAGATGGTGAACAATTGATGAACCTAGATTGTAGGCCTAAGGAATTCAATTGATCATCATTAATTCTGCTTTAATCAATCCTGGAAGTTCTTGTTTCTTTTGTTGATTGATTAGGTCTTTGAATTGTGTATCTTGGGTTTAAGGGCCTTAGTTTCCCTAAGGTTCTTGGTAACAATTTGGAAAGAATCATTCCTCTCATTATGGGGTTTATGGTGCTTAGTCATCTATAGGTTTGTAGTGGAGTGTGTTGATTTCAAATCTTTAATAGAAGTACTTCAATGCATGGAGGTGATCTCGGGATGGTGATGGATTCGATCGAGTTGCTATAAGTGGATTCACATCAAATTTGTATTAGATCAACCTCCAATTGAAGGTCTATTTATGTTTATGCTTTTTTAAATATGTTGAACAAAAAAAAAGAGAAAAGTACATGATGATCTAAAAGAAAATCCATGATGATTCTGCAAATTTCGTACAGAATATTCATGTTAGAAAAATCGAATAAGAAAAATGTTAAATACGATTTTGTGAGCAACATTTGTGATGCATCTACTCTTCTGTGGTTGGGGATCCTTTGAAATAAGTTTTATACAATTTGGATTATTTTTTAATTTATCAATTCGACTGAAAACCGAAAAGTCTTTTGAGATCTCGGTTGCAAAAAAAAAAGTGTAAATTAATTCGAGCATATCTTATGTTATACTGAATCAATTCAAATCAAATTTTTTTGTTATTACATGAACCCTCTTCTAGTGAGGAATCTTCTGCAACATGTTTGGCTCAAATTGGAGTAGTATTGGCGGAGTTATGGCCGTTTTAGTAAAAGGATGTCATCATCCCCTGTTTTTCTGGAAATTTTTCTTAGCACTTTTTTTTCTTCTTTCAGGTTAGTTTGTTTTGGATTACTTTGAATTTAATTTATAATTTCTTTCTTGTGTGTTTCTATTTTTTGTTTTGTGATAAATGATGTTTTTTCTTTTCCATATACAATCATTTTGAACTTCCTTACACCTCAAGTGTTTGATAGTTTGTTTATTTGAACTCTTTGTGTCAAACTAAATGCATTAAATGTTACTTGCTTCGGTTGATACTCTTAGTCGAGATGGCTAGGAAGTTTTAAGGATCTATTTAACCTTTAGAGGTGAGTGATTGGAAAGGGCAAGAGGGTGAGTTCATCTTCATAAAATCCAATAAGAGAGTTAAACACGAGAGAACCGAGTGATCATCAGAAGAGCGCAAACACTCAGGGAGTGATTGGGAGGTGCTATTTCTTGTTTTCTTTTGTTTATTTGCAGGTTTTACCATGTCTACAGAAGGTCATTTACATACCCCACCTTCTCATAAACTACCTATTGATCCTACAAGGATGAATGTAAATGAAAACTTTCGAACTATTCAACAATATATTGAAAGCTTGGCAAGAAAATTCTAAGGAGTAACTAGAGATGTTTAGGAGTCATAGAAGGGCAAAGGTGGTGCCACAATAGAGCAAAGAGTTGGAGATAATCTTAGAGGAGTTTTTTACCTTATCACCAAACAGCTATGAGAAACACCTCCTATGGCTACTATGATATTCCAGCTCAAATTTCCTATCAATTTCATGATGGTGCTTACAAAGGAAGGAAAACCAATAGACGTGGGAGAAGAGGGTGCCTATAAGGCGAAAGAAACAATAGACCTCAAGAAGAGACTCCAAGAAATGAAGAATGACATGAAGATAACTTGTTTGATGACTATGGGAAAAATCCTAATGTTGGCCAAGATTTCTTTAGACAAGAGATAAATCTTTAGACAAGATCAAGTGGAAGGTGCCTAGCTTCAAGGGGGAAAGTGATCTAAATATCTTTCTTTATTAGGAACATTAAGTAGAAAAAATATTCATGTGAGAAACAATAGTGACAATGTCAAGGCTAGGTTGGTCATTGCCAAATTCTCAGATTATGTACTTCATTGGTGGGACAAGACTTTAAAACATAGAGCTATAAATTGACAAAGACTAGTTGAAACTTTGACCAAATTGAAGGCTCTTATGAAGGAAAGTTTTGTGCTGGAGCACTTTATGAAGCTTCCCTACAAATTGGTGACTCTTAGGCAAGGTAGCAAAAGTGTTGAAGAATATAGGCAATAATTGGAGCTATAACTATTGAGGTTGAGCTTGGAAGAGGACGAGGATGCATCTATTGCTAGGTTTCTAAGTGGTCTCAATAGGGACATTGCTAATCAGTTAGAGTTGTACCCTTATACCACTTTTCAAGACGTGTTATCTAGCAACAAAGATTAAAAAATGAAAGAAAAAAAAGATGAGTGAATTCTCTAAAACCACTCTTCCTTCTTCAAGATATATGGTGTCTAAACCTCAAGCATCTACTTTCAAGGGGTGGCCAAAGAAGGATGAAACGCCTAAGGTAGCTCTTAAGGATAATATCAAACCTAAGTGGAGGAGAAGGGTAGATTGATTACTAATCCATCTAAGTACTTAAGTGCAATAGTGTACGACATATAGCTAGGGATTCCCTACTTAAAGGGCATTGATATTTCATGGAGACTTGAATGATTGGATTGAGAAAGACGAAGAGGATTGTCAAGAGGACATTGTTGAAGAGGACGAAGTGAATTGTGATGAAGCTCAAGGAACCATTTCTCTAGACTCCATTAGAGAAGGCCTGAGTTTTGTGACTATTTAGTCACATCTAAAGGAGTATAAAAATCATGTGGCAAAGAAGTAGATTTAGTTGTTTTACATTCTAAGCAATTTCCATTGAATCTTTCAACATATTTTCTCATGTGGGGCAAAAAGAATTCCTCATGCAAGATATCTTAAGTTTTAATAATATTATAATATCCACTTAAGCTACAACAATGACCCTCTTTAACGAACAACAACCTAGTGGAACAAGATGGAATGCATAACCTACCCTCATGATAAAGAAAAAAAATCCTGTACGAGATACTTATCAAGCGAGAAATCCTCAAATATATATTTAAAATCTAGATCACTAGCATATAAATCCTTAAGCATCTCAAAACCCAGAATTTGACCTTGCAAAGTAGAGATAAGAGTGTATCATCTAGACAGTGCATCAGTTATAATATTTTCCTTAACTTTCTTATATCGGATGATGTATGGAATGGTATCAATAAACTACATCCATCTTGTATGCCTATTCTTTAGCTTTGTTTGTCCTTTAAGAAACTTCAAGGACTCATGAACAATATGCACCACAAACTCCTTAGGCCAGAAATAATGTTGCCAATGTTTCAATGTCCTCACAAGTGTATAGAGCTCTTTATCATATGCAATGTAATTCAATGACACACCGATCAACCTCTCACTAAAGTAAGCTAAGGGCCTCTTTTCTTGCACCAAAACTCCTCCAATGCCCATAACCAAGGCATCACATTCTATCCAAGCATTTTGTCAAAGTTAGGTAGTACAAGTAATGGTCCACTGCTCAACCTTGCCTTTACCAACTCAAATGCCTTCTCTTGCTTCTCTTCCCATTTGAAGCCATTCATCTTCTTAATAACATACGTCAAAGGACTAGCAATGTTGTTAAAGTTGATGTAGATCCACTTTTGATTGTAGTTTGGATTCCAATCCTTCCCAAGGATCACCTTCTTTTCTTGAAGAACCTATATTGAGGATTTTTAAACTCAACACTCCAATAAGAAACCTATGAGGATCTTAGACTCATAAACCTAATATTGAAGGCTAAAGTTCTTTTCTAGATTGATAATTAGAACCTTGAGGAACAAAGGCCTGAAAATCCCAATTACACAATTAGAAGGCCAAAGATCAATTGATTCAAAGAAAGAAAACTCTATGGATCAACTAATGAAAGGAATTTGAACAAATAATTGGTTCCAAAAATTCTAATATCTAAGGCAACAATTGTTCACAGCACTAAGGACCTTAACGCTTAGCAAGCTAGTCTAAAAAGGTAAAGAAACCTAGAAGCAATTGGAGAATTCTCTCAAATTTCAGCAAATTTATCAATGTTTACGATTGAGTTATAATGGGATATTTATACTAAATTCTAACCTTAGTGAACCTATAGCTTAATGACTTAAAATACCTATTAGACCCCTGATTAAAAATTTAAAATACCAACCAAATAACAAAAGACCCCTCAAATATATCTTATTAACAAAGTTTCAGCTGAACCCTACCGACGACAGTAGGGAGAACCTACAGTCAGCGGTAGGTGTGTGAATTTCAAAGACTCTGCCAGCAAAAGGCTAACGCCGATGGTAGGAATAGGGCTATTGTCGACGGTAGGGTACGCCTCTCCAACACTTGTCCAATTTTCTCCCTCCAGTTGCTTCCTTTAATGATCCTTTCTTAATGAACAATTAAAAACCACTTGGAAGCCTTTCCTTGATCTCTAAACCCTTCAAACTTGTTCTTCAATGCTTCCTCCATGTAAGCTACCATGCCATTATCCTTATTTCCATTGGAAGCCTTGAGTTTCTTCATCCAAGCTCTAGCCATTGGTCAAAGCTTCAACTCCAAAATGCTTGACTCTTCCGATCTACATATCCCCCCCCCCCCCTCCCCCCCGCGCCTTTGAAACTATTTGTCCTTGAATCTTCACCTACATCAAAGGGGGACAAATTAAAAACATTAAAGGTAGCGCTAACATTGTATTCATCCAGAAGATCAATTTTACTTGTATTATCACAAAGATGCTCAAGGACTTGAAAACGCCAATCGTCATGAGCACCAAGCTTATTCTTGCATTGAGAAGAAAAGTGTTCCTTCCGAAGATGAACCAAAACCCAATCACCGGGTTCAAATACCACATGTTTCCTTCCAACATTCCATGAAGCCACCAATTTTTTGTTCTTGGACTCAATAGCTTCATGCACCTTAGCGTGAATAGATTTGACAAACTCTGCCTTCCATTTTTCATCCATACTCACAACATCATCTATAGGTAACAGAACTAAATCAAATAGAGTTAGGATTGAAACCATAAATAACCTCAAAAGGAGAATAAGAAGTAATAGAATGTCTAGCCCTATTATAAGCAAACTCAATGTAAGGAATGAATTCTTCTTATTGGCACAAATTCTTCTTAAGGATGGTCCTAAGAAGTTGCCCAATAGTTCTATTGACAACATCCGTTTGGTCATTGGTTTGTGGATGATAAGTTGTAGAATACAACAAATTAGTACCAAGTTTTCTCCACAAACATGCCAAAAATGACTAAGAAACTTGGTGTCATGATCCGAAATAATAGTTCCAGATATACCAAAAAATCTTAGCACCCAAGTAAAAGATAAGTTTGCAACATGACTAGCATGATCGGTTTTCTTGCAAAGTATTAAACGAGCCATTTTAGAAAGCGTATCTACTAAAACAAAGATAGAATCTGTACCTTTTTGTGATTTAGGCAATCCAAGAATAAAATCCATAGAAATATCAACCCAAGGAACTTTAGGCAGATCTAAAGACCATGTGGTAAATAAGTAGATTTAGCCTTCATTTTAAGCAAATTCCAATGAACTAGTTAAAAAATAAGAAAAATTCTAAGGCTTGTTTGAATTCAAGTAGATCATAACTTTTCAACTAGTTAAAAAATTATGTAATCTCTACCAATAATGTAATACCTCTTATATCAAAATAACAACAATGGAGAAATTAAAACCCAAGGAAAAACTTATTCTTTGGGTCCTTTTATGAGAATAAAAAAACATTGGAAGCCTTGAATTTCTTTATCCGAGCTCTAGTCATGGGTCCAAGCTTCAACTCAATGGATGCTTAACTCTTCTGATCTATATCAAAAGTCCTTGGTGAATCTTCTATAGAAACTTGCTAGCCCATGGAAACTCCTCACTTCGGATGCATTTTTGGGAGTAGGCCATTCTTTGATTGCTTTCACCTTCTCTTGATCAACTTGAAGACCTTGAGAGCTAACCACATAACCTAGGAAAGTCACCTTTTCCAAGCAGAACTCAGATTTTCAAAGGTTAGCATATAATTTATCACTTCTTAAAACTAGCAAAACTTGTTTTAAATGATGCAAATGATCTTCATAAGTTTTGCAATAGATCAAGATATCATCAAAATAAACTATAACAAATTTATCAATGAAATTCCTTAACACATGATTTATAAGTCTCATGGATGTACTAGGAGCATTAGTTAATCCAAAGGGATAACTAGCCACTCTTAAACACCAAAATTTGTTTTGAAAGCCGTTTTTCACTCGTCCCCTTACTTCATTCTAAATTGATGTTATTCTGATTCCAAATCAATTTTAGAATATATTTGTGAACCATCCAACTCATCAAGTAGATCATCTAATCTAGGAATAGAATGCCTATACTTGATAGTAATATTTATTTATGGCTCTACAATCTGTACACATACACCACGTACCATCTTTCTTTGGAACTAGCAAAACGGGAACAACACAAGGGCACAATGTTTCTCGTACATACCCCTTTGAGAGCAAATCCTTAGCTTGTCTCCTTAGCTTCCTAGTCTCTTCTGGGGAACTCACAATTCCGAGTACCAAATCAATTTGATGCTCAATTCCTCTCAAATAAGGAAGTCTACCGGGCATCTCATTAGGGAAGACAACCTTGTATTCTTCAATAATCTTCACTACGGCATTATACAAAGAACACAAATGATCATTATTAGAGAAGTAAAACCATCTCTTCTTTTTCAATGGCTTTTATGATCTCCCTCTCTTTTGTATTGAAGCACCTCTTTTTTTGTCTTTCCACTATTACTCTTTTGATCACTCATTTTCTTATCTCTATTCAATCATTCCTCTCTAGGTTTTTCTACACTCACTTTTCTTTCGTTAATTCTTTTCCCCTCTGCAATGCTCTTTTTCTTTTTCTCATTCTCTAGTCTCTCTTTTTCTCTTATTTTCTTTTGTTCTTCAAAGACTTGACTTGGAGACAAGCAATTCAATAAGAACTTTTTTCAATTCTTTTCAAAAGTGTAGGTGTTCTTTACACCATTATGAATAGCCCTCCTATTAAATTGCCAAGGATATCCCAATAACAAATGCCCCGCTTGCATAAGAATCACATCATAAAACATTTCATAATGACATGACCCCTTAGTAATAGGTACTAGCACATTTTTTATCAACCTTCACTTCCCCACTATCATTTAACCAATGAAGCTTATAAGCCTATGATGCTTGAGAAGAGGTAAATTCAACTTTTCAACAAGATATGTGCTAGCCACTATCTATAACAATATTAGCAACTTTACCTCCCACTAAGTATTTAGTGTGAAAGATTCTTTTCCTGTGGACGTTTGCTTCTTCCTCAAAGACTTGAGTAGATCAAGCTCTAATGCTCATCAAACTCATTCCCTCATCAATGGCTTCAAAAGAGTCAGTCTCTTTATCTTCATTGCTTTCTTCCTTGTCAATAACATCATCTTGCTAATCATCTTCTTTCTTTTCAATCTAACCATTCAATTCTTCATTAAAAATTAAGGTTCTCTTGGTAGGTCAGTTTACAGCTATGTGTTCCACAGCATTGCACTTGAAACACCTTGTTGGATTGGTAATCAACCTTCCATTTTCGTCCACCTTAGGCTTAGGATTATCTTTAAAAGCTACCTTAGGTGTATCTTCTTTCTTTGGCCAACTCTTGTTGGTTGATGCTTCAGGTTTAGGCACCATATTTAACCAATCCTCTTCCTTTAATTTTCAGTATTGGAATCCAAATAACACATGTTTCCGTAAGAGGGTAAGGATACAATTCTAGTTGATTAGCAATGTCCCTATTAAGGCCACATAGAAATCTAGTGATTAAAGCATCTTTGCCTTCCTCCAAGCTCAATCTCAAAGTGTATAGTTCCATTTCTTGCTTATACTCTTCAACACTTTTGTTGCGTTGCTTAAGAGTCAAAAACTTGTAATGAAGCTCTCTATAATAATGTTCAGGTAAAAATCTCTCCTTCATGAGCATCTTTAATTCCGTCCAAACTTCTACGGGTTGTCTTCCATTTATCAACCTTTGAGTGACACCTCTTTCCTACTAATGGAGTGCATAACCTGAGAATTCGGCTATGACTTATTTCACCTTGACAATGTCAATATAGCTCCTTACCATGAATAAGTTCTCCACTTGTCGTTCCCAATCAAGGAATACATTTGGATCGCTTTCACATTTGAAGCTTGGAAACATCCACTTGATTTTATCTCGAGCCTTGTCCACCTTGTTGTTTACCATAGTAGCCACCATGGTATGCACTTGGCCAACATTAGGATCCTCTCCAAAATCATCAAGCAAATTATCCTCAAGCCTTGCTTCATGTCTTGGAACCTCTTCATGTGGTCTATAATATCCTCATCCACCTTGTCATCCCCTTCTTCCACCTCTAGCTTGTGGTCTTCCTTGAAACCCACCTTCATGAAATGGATAAGAGTTGTGAGCCGACATGTCACGGCATCCTTGAGTAGACATATTGTCATAAGATCTTTGATAATGAGGTGAATTAACTCCTCCAAAATTATCTGCAACTCTTTGCTTCATTGTAGAACTACTCTTACCCCTCTTAAGCTCTTCAACATCGCTAGCAACATTATGGAATTGTCTTGCCAATCCTTCAATTGATTGTTGCATAGAACTGAAAGTCTCATTGAGATTCATCCTTGTAGGATCACCTGTTCCTTCTTGATAAAATTTATTTTTTAATTGAACTTCTGTAAACATTATAAAAAATATAAATTAAACAAAGAAAACAAATAAATGACCTCCCAATCACTCACTAAGTGTTTACGCTCTTTGATGATCACTCAAGTCATTCGTGTACAACTCTCTTAATTGGCTTTTATCAATATAAGCTCACCTCTTGCTTTTTTCAAACACTCAACACTCAAGCCTCTATGATATCCATCAACCTCTTAGACAACTCAAACAAAAAGCAACAATCCCAAGCAAGTAAATCAATCAAAGCACTTAGTTGTTTAAGTGTTCAATGAGGCAGAATATCAAACACTTGAGGTGTAAGAATTTCAAAGAATGTAATCGATGTAATTGAGCTAACAAACATTGATCATCAACAAAAGACTAGAAACACATAAAGAAACAACTAGAAATAAAAAACAAAGCAATTCAAAACAATTACACTAAACAAAGAACAAAAGAGTACTACGAAAATTTTTTCCAGAAAACAGGAGATGACAATAACCTTTTACTAAACGATAATATCTCAAAATCTACGCATCTAAATCCGATGAAACCAATTCAGGAATATGCCTCACTCGATGAGGATAATCTTAGAACAAATTTCATTCAAATTGAATTCGTAAAACTTGAGATATGCCCAAATTAATCCACACTTGTTCTGCAGTCATGAATCCAAAACACATTTCACAAATCAATGCAATTGACCAATCAATTGATCTCCAAATTTAGTGAAACTTATTTCAATTGAATCCTAACTCAAAGAAGAATATCGGTTCTATTTTTTGTACTTAGTTTTTTCATGATCTTCATGAGAATTTTATAGATCATCACGTACTTCTTCTTTTTATTTTTTTGATTTTTAGCCAATTTAAACAACTTACAACACAAATTTACCTTCAATTGGATGTTTCTCTGATACCACTTTGATGTAGATCCACTTTTGATTATAGTTTGGATTCTACTCCTTCCCAAGGATCACCTCATTTTCTTGAAGAACCTCTATTGGAGATTTTTAAACTCAGCACTCCAATAAGTAACCTATGAGGATCTAAGCCTCATAAACCTAATATTGACGGGCTAAAGCTCTTTCCTAGATTTGATAATTATAACCTTGAAGAAACAAAGGCCTCAAAACCCCAATTTCACAATTAGAAGACCCAAGATGAATTGAATCAAAGAAATGAAACTCTATGAATCAACTAATGAAAGGAACTTGAATGATCAATTGGTTTTATAGATTCTACAATCTAAGGCAACAATTTTTCACAACACGAAGGACATTAACCCTAGGGAGGCTAGTCTAAGAAGGTATAGAAACCTAGAAGCAATTGGAGAATCTCTCTCAAATTTCAGCAAATTCATCAATGTTGTGTTCCAATGAGTTATAATGAGATATTTATAGGCTAAATTCTATCCTTAGCTAACATATAGCTTAATGAGCTAAAATACCCATTAAAACATTGATTAAAAACTAAGAAGACAAATAAAATAATAAAAAGCCCTGAAATATATCACATTAATCGAGTTTCAACTGAGCCCTACCGAGGATAGTAGGCGAACCTACTGTCGGCGGTAGGTGTGTGAATTCCAAAGACTCTGCCTGCAGAAGTCTACCAGCAACAGTAGGGGCATGGCTATCATCGCAGTAGGGTGCCCTTCTCCAACACTTAGCCAATTTCTCCCTTGAGTTGCTTCCTTGAATGATCCTTGCTTAATAAACATATTGAGAACAACTTGGAAGCCTTTCCTTGATCTCCAAACTCTTCAAACTTGTTCTTCAAAGCTTCTTCTATGTAAGTTACCATGCCGTTATCCTCATTTCTATTGGAATCCTTGAGTTTTTTAATCCGAGCTCTAGTCATTGGTCTAAGCTTCAACTCCATATATGCTTGACTCACCCGATCTACGTCAAAAGTCTTTGACGAATCTTCTATAGAAACGTGCTAGCCCATGGAAACTCCTCACTTCTGATGCATTTTAGGGAGTAGGCTATTCTTTCATTGCTTTCACCTTCTCTTGATCAACTTAAAAACCTTGAGAGCTCACCACATGACCTAGGAAAGTCACATTTTCCAAGCAAAACTCACATTTTCCAAGGATAGCATATAATTTCTCACTTTTCAAAACTAACAAAACTTTTTTTTAATGATGCAAATGATCTTCATAAGTTTTGCTATAGATCAAGATATCATCAAAATAAACTAAAACAAATTTACCAATGAAATTCCTCAACACATGATGTATAAGTCTCATAAATGTACTTGGAGCATTAATTAATCCAAAAGGCCTAACTACCCTCTCATAAAGACCAGAATTCGTTTTGAAAGCCATTTTCCACTCGTCCCTTTCCTTCATTCTAATTTGATAGTATCCTCGTTTCAAATAAATTTTAGAAAATATTTGTGAACCATGCAACTCATCAAGTAGATCATTTAATCCAGGAATAGGATGCCTATACTTGATAGTAATATTATTGATGGCTCTACAATCTATACACATACACCACGTATCATCTTCCTTTGGAACTAGTAAAATGGAAATGGCATAAGAGCTCAAGCTTTCTTATACATATCCTTTGGCGAGCGAACCCTCAACTCGTCTCCTTAGCTCCTTAGTCTCTTGGAGGAAACTCCTATAGGCCGGTCTATTTGCCAACACTGCTCCGGATACCATATCAATTTGATGCTCAATTTCTCTCAAAGGAGGAAGTCCATTGGGTATCTCTTCGGGGAAGACTCCTTGTATTCATCAATAATTTTCACTATGGCATTAGACGAAGAAGACAAATGATTATTAGTAGACACAAATGTACCTTTACAATAGAGAAGTAAAACCATCTCTTGTTTTTCATTGGCTTCTATGATCTCGCTCTCTTTTGTATAGAAGAACTACTTTTCTCTTTTTCACTATCACTATTTGATCACTCATTTTCTTCTTTGTATTCAATTTTTCCTCTCTAGGCTTTTCTAGACTCACGGTTCATTTATCAATTTGTTTTCCCTCCGGAATGCTCTTTGATGTGTGTAAAATGAAACGGGTGTTCCTAATCGCTACAATGCATGACAAGTGGACCTAACACCGTGGAAATGATTTAACCCAAGTTTTGATGCTCTTGAGGGCAGGCAAGGTTAAACTACTCTACCGTTGCTTCAAGTTTAGTCTTAAAAATGTCATTGACAAGATTGTGAACTAGCAAGATGCTAACAAAAACTATTATCAAAAGCCAGTCGAACAATAATCTAAAGAATTCTGTAAAATGCAAGTTTAGACCTCAGGATCCCCCTAATTTCGGTTACTACATCAATTAATTGAAATTGATAGAAAATTGATGCTGAATTATGAATTGGGTCATCACACTCATCATTGGGCAATTCCATCTCTAGAAAAAAGTCGCTCTATTCACTATAACTCTTAGATGAGAATCTCTTCTCTCCCTAACAAGTTGTGAATGCAATAAAAGCAGGTGATAATGAACCTAAAAGTGCATCAACCTATCTCTAGTTCAATGCCCCAATTAATCCCCAAATCGATTACCATAGGGTATTCTTACTTTTTCAATTTCGAACTCCCTTATGATTAATTTAAGCTCACGACACTTAAAGTGCAGAGAATTTAACAATTGAAGAAAAATTCAAGCAATAACAACATTCTATTTCAGCAAATTCTAACCACTTTCATAAATACAAAATTAGGGTTGAACCCTTAGTCCAAACAATTAAACTACTAACAATTCGTAGTGTAAAACTAAAATTAATCTAAATTAAAACTATAAGAGAAGGAAAAGAAAGGCTTCAGAGTGAATCCGAAGGCCGAATTTTGATCACGAACCGTGCCCGAGCTCGTCTCTCGAGTTGCTCTACTGAAGCCCGAATTCGTTGTTTCAATCCTTGATTCCTCTTCCAATTCTTCCAATCTTGTTCTCCAATCTAAATCCTAGCTAATTGAGGTGAGAATTGGGGAAATTTGTCACAAAATCTCCCAAAAACGCCTCCTAAAACCCTATTGGCATACTCTTAAAACTGGAAAAAAAATAGAATGAATGAATCCCTTCCAAAATTAATTGCTAAAATTGGGACTTACAGTCAGCGGTAGGTCTCTGTCTTCCTGACCTTGTCCGAGAGTTTATGCGAACATGACACACAAACTGGACAAGGATCTCCAAACAATTCTTTTTTACGTTAAAGGGACAAGGATTATTCTTACTAGGAAGTGTCTCATGGTTATTTTTTGGATTCGGAACGAGAGGAAAACGGTCAACGTGGACTCTAATAAAAAGACTATTGATGAGGACCCCGGTTGGAGTTTACACGCGAGTTATTTAGGTTTTGCATAAGGCAACGTCCATTGGACCGCCTTCATATACTCCACGAGGGTGACTTTCGTACCCTTCTTCCCTGTGCCCTCGCTTACTTTTTCGGGCACATCTTAGTTCAAAAGAAGGATGGACAGAGTGAAGTCTGCATTTTTTTATTTGTACATGCTTGATAAAATCCATAATAAGTCCCCTTTTTGTTGTTTCCCTAATGATACACATGATGCACAACACAGGTTGTGGTGCTACCATAAAACATATGTATTGTTACCCTATTATTCTTTCTAAGGTTTTGCTACTTGTAATGTTTATTTTGCATGGGAAAGGAAATTGTCTATAGGGTCGCCGCAGATCATCACATTTAGTACCTTTAACAATTACGGCCACTCCTAGGATGAAAAGAAGAAAGTTTGGATCCCTCCATCTGAGGAGGAAAGCTGTGGGAGTGTAACTATGCCAGTTTTATATCCATAAGGAAAACCACTCAGACTGGCATATGAGTGTCCTCCTCGCAGCCTGATGATGAGGAGAGTAAGGATGGTGAGTCCTATGACCTCTCTAATGAGGATGTGCCCTCCACTGCCACCATGCTGCCCTTTCAGACTGAGATACAGACTGCCTTCGAGTAGCTCCGTGTCACTCAGGACATCTATGAGACGCAGTTGGCGGGGATTGTGGAGTTCACTCGCCAGTATGAGGATGAGTTGCCCATCAGAAAGCATCCATCGATCCAAAGAAGGTGATACTAGCCCGCCTGTACAAAATGTTCATGCCCAATGAGGGCAGCAGTGGTGGCAGCGGAGTGGACTTTGGTTCACTATAGGGAGTTTTCTATTCCTTTCCTTCTTTTATTTTCCTTTATTACATTTCTGTACTTATGAGTCTTCTACTGTTTATTATTTGCATTTTTTTCTTATGTTTTTCTTTGTTTCATTTCGTTTTATGTGTGGATGGCTTCCCTTCTACATTACTACTTATTATCTACAAGAGTGCCTCCCATGTATGTGTTATTTGTTTTCTTCCTTTAAGTCTGGCCCCCATATTGAGGACAACATGGTATTAAGTATGGGGGATGTTCTTGTACGTACTCTTATTTTTCGTTTTCTTTATGAAAAATCCAAAAAAATCAAGTAATTTAAAATTTTAAATATTTTTTCATTTTTCCTTAGTTTTCCTTGTTATTTTATTTTTTAAAAAAAACCCAAAAGGTTTTTCGTTTCGGCACTTTGGGTAGATTGCTTAGTCGCGATACTATTAGGATTTCTCGAAAGAGTATAGCACTTAGTCGTTTTGAAAACCACATTTGTTTAATGATCTTACATGTTTGATAGTTTTCATGCACCTGTGAGTGTCGTTAGTAATAGAAACCTAGGAATTCTAGGAAATTGGCCTAGTGAGAATCCTTTGAAGTTCGTGCATGCATTCTTGGGTTTTTTTGTTCTTCGAAGTGAAAAGCCTTAGTTTGAGTTAAGCCCGAAAATGATGGTCTTAGGCCTCATTGTACCGTTTGAGCTTTTCATGTGCCTACCCGTATATGAAATTAACCCCTAGCTCCCTTATTCGTACCTTCATGCTAAGGGTTTTACTGTCTTCTATTCTTCGTCTTTTAAAACTTAAACTACACTAAACCTCATTTCGGAGAGCCAATGTTGGAATAACATGCTTAGTCGTCTTTAGTGGGAGTAAAAGATAAGTGTGGGGGTGAAGGAGTGAAGAAAAGAAAAATGTTGTAAAGAGGGGGATAGTTTGGGTATTTCACAATTGGTGTAAATGGGCAATGGAAAAAATACAAGAGAGAGAAGTTGATTTGTTTTGCTTTTGAAAAAAAAGAAAGAAACATAAAATAAAAAAAACAGAAAAAAAGAAAAAAAAAGACTATACTTACTCTTTTTTGTTCATAATGTGTCGAGAAAGTAAAGACCCCATTTTCTCTCTTGTTAAAGGCTAAAAATTGTAAATGTGTTCGGTGAGGTGTGCGAAAGAAATGGATGAGGTTATTCAAGGGTGAGTGGGAAGAGCGAAAAGCGGCTAGGATTTTATTCTCCAATTCTGCTATTTTTCCTTTCAGCTGAGTTGGCTCTGTCATGTTTGTTCCTGTCTCCATTTATCTTTGATTGGTACCTTTTATATCCCAAGCCTGACATTACAAGCCAAAAAGTTGTACCTAATTCGAGAATGGCTTAGACTAAGACTTGGAATGAATAAGAGCTAGAAAAACATGAGCTTGTTGTGCATTTTCATTTGAAAGATTTCACTTCGCTAATTACCTAGCATTCCATCATTTCTATGAAAATGGCATGAACAGAACACATACACACACTTTGGTATGTAATGTTCATTTGTAGGTGTGGTGGACTTAGTGTATCTTGTGCTTTTTCTTTCATTTTATGCTGATGGTTTATTGGTCAAGTTCTATTGAGGTGGCATCGTTTTAGTTGTGTTTTTCCTTTACTTGGTTTTGTTTAGTTTTGCTTTAGTATTGCTGTTGTTGATATCTTTTGTCTTCCATGGGGTTAATTGCTTAAGGCCATTTTTTTTCTTTCTATATGAAAAAAATTACTCAAATCCTTTTTGTTCCATCTGTTTAGTTCTATTGCTTGAGGACAAGCAACAGATAAGTGTGGGGGTATTTGATAGTCGTTATTTTGTCTATTATTTTACATGTTAATTTCATCATTTCTTGATGATTTTAAGGTATAAAGTATATATTTGACTTTAATATCTCCCATTCTTGTTTTAGGTGTTGGTCGAAGGGAGTACAACGAAGAACAGATGAAAACGGCTTGAAACTGGGCAAAAACGACAGAAAATGATGCCAAGCGGTGACCACAAGAGGGCCTACTGCTGATGGTAGGCCATCTTACCACTAGCAGTAGGTACATTGGCAACGAAGAAATCCCAGGTAGAAGGCTACTGCCGAGAGTAGGCTCCCCTCACCGTAGACGGTAGGTTCAAGGCTCAAACGGTCGCCAGAAATGCGAAGAAGGGGAACCCAACATAAACCCTAGAAAAGTTGTTCAAGTTTAAAATGTTCAGTGATGGCCTCATCGAATGATTTTTCAATAATAATCTTAAGCGATAACCTATCGATTACACATTTACAGGCAGCCGTTGAAAGATGTTCGGGAAAAAGTAAAATCTCTGTAATTTTAGGGTCGGGTGAGGCCCCCTAAACGCAAGCCCATTTTGATTTTGAAGAGGAAGCAACTGTGTTTTCTGGGGCCATTTCTAAACGGGAGTGAAAAAGAAAACGTAAAACAAAGGTAAAAAGGGAAAATGAATGAGAAAACAAAACAACACACACAAACTTCCTACAAGGAAGAAATCAACAACACCAACAAAAGAAATATTATAGAACACACATCAACACACAAAGATAATGGATTCTATCATAGCCCGTGTGTGCTAGGGTGTGAACTGACGTCGCCCGTGGGTGCTAAAATGGGTACAAGTAATAAAAATAAAAACACTCAAAATGAAAACTAAAACAAAAGAGCAACACCAAACACAAAATCACATCAAAATTATCTTAAATACCAAATACCGCCAATATGGACATAGGATAGAAACCTATCCTACAAAGATAGGGCCGTCGAACCGGGAGGGAAATTTAGCTCCACCAACACAAAATCACCAAGGAAGAAGTAAGGGGAATGAAGCAGACATAGAAAACCCATTTAGTCTGTGGATGTCAATTACATCTGGCTGTCGGCAGAACCCTACTACTCGCACTACCAGATTTGGTAGAATCTACGAGAATGGAGAATTCCCCATAGTCTAATTTGAGGAGGTCCGACCTGAAAATTTTCAACCTAACTCTCATGTTCTTGTTAGTATATGCCCTAAGACCAATTGACTCACATTTATGATTTATGAAGCATGTATCTTTGAATTGTATTTTATGCTCTTGGTCATCAAGTATGTGACTTGATAGTAAAACCCTTAGAGCTACTAAAATACTATTCTTATTTGTCCCTAGTTTATTACATCTTGTAAACTAGTGTGAAGTTGATTGATGGTCAAGTTTTACTGATCATGAATATGAGATATAAAATCAGTTCATAAATACATATTGAGAATGTTGTATTGGACATGACCCAAAGTGAAGAAGAAATATTGCATGGGTTTAAGTTATAAGTATTTCTTCTCAGTTTTATATTTGGTGTCCTTTGACCTAATGTTTCTAATGTTTCTTGCATGGGGAGAAAATATGTTTTGACATAGTCAAACATCACTTTTAATTAGGTGATTATTATGACTATTGGTTGGCTTATTTTCTTGTCCTGGCTTGAATATTGGAGATAGTGAAAGGGATTTGTCCCTCTCCTTTTAGAGAGATATATCCATGGGACCCTTGATAAGGAAGATTGGAAAATATGCATGGCCATGCTCAAATAAGTATTAATAAGGTGTTATTAATATTGTTTGTTGGAACAGTCTGCCTGGTGATCAAGTAAATGGTTAATTAAGTTTTATACGGATAGCTTAGTCCATGCCTTATACTTAATTAGGATATCGTGTGACAAAAGGACTAAATATTAAATCTGATGCTAGGTTATTATTGCATTTACTTAACTTGGATAAGCATAATGTCTTGCTAGAGGCCGCTTATGTTTTGTGAATAAATGTCAAGGACATTTTTCATTCACTGCCAACGTTAAGTGAACCTACAGGGTCACACGCACAGACGATCTTGTGAGCATAATGTCCACGTTCAATAGATCTAGATTGTGTCCAGATTCGTTGAACGTATACAAAAGAGGAATCAAATTCCATATTGTATTTTCTGGTAAGTTAATTAATATTATTTAATCGAATAAATGAAATTAATTACTTAATATTACTCATCTAACCGTTGGATGATTATAGGAATAGACGGACGAGATTAAACTGTCATTAGATGACAGTTAGGGTTTTGATATTGACAGGTACAAAAGGTTGTGTTAACCTTTTCTTGGCAGCCGTCCTTTATCTGAAAAAGAAGAACAAAACCCTAAACCCTAGAACGGCGATATAGTATCTAGCCTCCTCTTTCCGAAACATGACCGATTATCAGATAGTCAGATCAGTTCTGAATAGTTTTCAAAACACAGAAGGGGTTAGCATCCCGATCGCTTGCAGAGGAGTTCGTCGCGTGGATACCAGTAGAGGGCGAAGCGTAAAAAGCAGCTCCTCCACACCGAACAATCAAAACATTGAGGTAATTTCTATCCAATCGATTTTTCTAGTATGTACAGATCTGTTGATGGATTTTCGTAATTTTATTTTATTATATTTTTTGCCTTCAGATTCCAACAGTTCTGGAGCAGGCAGACCTAAGCAATAATCTTGATCAACATCAATCATCAGTCAAAATCAATAACCATAAGGCGGGATCGAGCAGGAAAGGGTCTTAGTTTGAAATCTTGGCGGATAATATAATGGAGGAGGACGAATTGGTGGAAGTTCATGTCTTAAAAGAAGCTATTGAAGTAATACTGGGGCCATATGCTCACAATAGGCCTAACTCTTTTAAGAAGAAAATAAATGGGATTGTGTTGGACCGAAAGTTAGAGCTGGGCAAGCCCAGAAAACCCAGTTAAAAAGAAAGAAAAATGTAGCGAGTCCAATAGGGAGCCATTAAAATAGATGTAGGAGGCCCAGATTGTAACTGGCCCATCCCAACATCAAGTGGGCCAGAAGCAATCTGGATTAACCTAATAAAGTTAAGCCATCACTCAGATCATTTTGGGAGTTTAAGTAATAATAAGAATTCTTTGAATCAGGGGCACCAACCAATTGCCAAAAGCGAGAATCAACTGTCAGACCGACTGCTAGGAGTGGCTGGGACAGAAGGTGCATGCTTAATGGAGGACGATTCCAGCCAAATCAGTCTCTGGGAAGGGAAGCCATCAGCAGAAAAAGAGTGCCAAAGTTGTGGAAAGAACATTGTTTCTTCGAGTTTCGGTGTCTCTCTGGTACGAGACAGCTCAAATTAATACCCTTTATTTATGATTATATCTATTGGAATTGCCGTGGTGGCATCAAGGAAATTTTTTTTGACATGTCTCTGATCTTATTAATACTCATAACCTTGACGTGTTATTTTTGTTGGAGACCAAAGTGCGAAGTGACATAGCTAACCATATTTTGCGATTGGGAAATTTTGAGGGTTTTGCTGCGGCGGAAGCAAGAGGCTTCACCGGAGGTATTTGGTGTTTTTGGAAGATGACTGTTAATTTGTAGGTCTTGATCCATAAATGATCAATGTGTCTCATTAGAAGTGTTGAGGGGAAATAGAGCTACATGGATGCTGTCTGTAGTGTATGCATCTCCAATGGCTAAATATAGAGAAGAATTATAGGGCTACATGAAGCAAGTTTGAAACTGTATTAAGATCCCATGGTTTTTAGTCGGGGACTATGATCAGATAGTTCATGAGACATAGAAATTAAGGGGTATGAATGGTATGCGAATGACAACTGGCTCACTATGGGACTTAATCTAAGAAGGCGACTTAATTGATCTTGGTTTCTCCGGGCCAAAATGACCTGGACCAATTCAAGATCAGGAGAGGAGAAGTATTTCTGAATATACATTTTATAAATAGTAAATATTTCATAATGCAGAAATGTTTTTTTGAAACATATATAATTGAAGAAAAATTAATGGATGATGCAAATTTTTTAGTTATATTTTTTTGTTAAATTAGATGAAATGAGAAATGATTGGGCTTGTAGTGGAGAAATGGAAATATTCTGGGCCGCAAATCCATAGAAAAAAATTATATGGGCATGTATATTATTATTTATTTTGGTTGATATCAGGCCTAAGATCACGAAAGGAGCCCAAATTGGTGTGTCTAAAAAACTCATTGGAACGCTTAAACTATTTAAAAAACATAATTTATAATTGATGTGAATATGCAAACCTTTCTAGATTTAATAATGTTGGCTAGGAATTAACCTAATATAATTTCATCTTTTTTATTTTAACAAATAACAAATTCATTTTTTTATATTACAAAAAAATGTTGTATAGAAGTTTCAAAAATAAAAAAATTTAATATTTTTCCATTTATGATAACAATAAAGAAATTTTATTATATATTTATGAAAAAATGATGTGTGCAGTGAATATAATAGTTTGTTTTAACATGAAAAAATATTTATGAAAAAATAATGACTTAATCACTCATTATTTGAAGGACATTTTATAAAAGAAAAGAATGAAAGACAATAGAGATAGAAAGGGAAAAAGCGTAATGTTTGATTTGAATTAGACTTGGGTAGAAAGCAAGCAAGGTGATCGTTATGAACCCGGGGGGAGTGGAACTGCTCGGCAATTTGAAGAAGATGTCACAGAATTTGTTAATGAAGAGGGTATAGAAGTTGCAAATGAAGAGGCCACATAACTTGTTAATGAAAAGGCAATAGAAGTTCCAATTGGGATGACGAAAATATTTGGGCAATTAGTAGACGACGACCTTTCAGTTGATGCTGTACTGCATATGACATTTGATTCAATAGAAGAGGCTAATTCCTTTTATATGATGTATAGTAGAACTGTTGAATTTCGTGTCCGAAAAGGGAAAAAGAAAAAAAGGGATGACGGTGTGGCTCGATATAGGAAATGGTGTTGTAGTCGGCAAGGTTTTAGAGAGAGAAATAGCTTAAAATGTCGAACAAGGTTCGAAATCACAAATCTGTAACTTGAATTGGATGCATGGTAGGTTTCAGAATAAGATTCGATCAAAAATCAGAAAAGTATGTTGTGACTGATTTTGTAAAGGAACATAACCATAATTTGTCATCAGAAGGCTATGTTCAATTCTTGTGGTCACATAGAAATATATCTGAATCAGACATAGGGCAATCACATACGATACAAGGTATAGGCATATGATGACAAGTCAAATTATGAAATTTTTTTTTTGTTATGCAATCCCACGGATATGGTAAAACTGGATTCACAACTAAGGACCTATACCAAGGTTTGGATGAACATAGAAAGAAAGAAACAATTGAGGAAGATGCTGAAAGCGCTTTTGCATACTTATCTGCAACATAAGATGCCGACCCTGGTTTTTACTACAAGATTGATTTAGATGAGTAAAATAGACTCAGCAAGTTATATTTGTCAGATTCACAATCAAGGCGAGACTATGAGTATTATGGAGATGTATTAATCTTTGATACAACATATAGAACAAATATTTATCGAAAGCCTCCTGTGGTCCTCGCTTATGTGAATAATCATTTTTTGGCCACTTTCTTTGCATGCGCCCTATTATCTGACGAGTTTGTTGAAACACAAGAATGGATTTTATATAAAATAATCAAGGCCATTGGGGAGAAGGTTCCTATATCTGTTCTCACAGACGGCGACAAAGTAATGAGAAAAGCAATTAAAAATTTGATGCCTAGAGCAAGACATAGAGTATGTAGTTGGATTTGCAAAGAAATGCTTCTAGTTGCGTTCATTGTGAGGATTTTGTTCAAGGGTTTGTTAAATGTATGAAGAAAAAATGCAGCCCACAATAATTTGACTATGATTGGGAGAAATTGGGTAGACAATGTGGGTTGGAAGAAAATATATGAGTAAAATGGGTTTACAATTGTAGAGCTCATTGGGCAGAGTCATATCTTAGAGGATACTTTTATGCTGGGATGAGAAGTACGATGCGAGAAAATGAATTCAGTTTTAAACTCCTTCTTGTGAGATTGTTTGAGTTTGTCAGAACATTTGATCGTGCAATTGAATGACTTTGGAATGGAGCAGCTGAGGATGCATCAGGCACTGAGGATATGTCAATCGTTTCTTTAACAGATCTGAAAGTGTTGGAGTAGCATGCAGCTCAAGTGTATACTAGAAATATGTTCAACATAGTGTATAAATAAATTGGGAGGCAAGGGTTATACTACGAGAAGAATGCAATAAGGACTTTAGAAACAATAAAATATTATCTAGGAAAGTATGATAATATGGGAAGGACATGGATTGTAGAATATAACAAGAATACAAAGATTATGGAATACACGTGTTTAAAACTTGAGTAAAAAAGCATTCTATGTTGTCATATGTTTCGTGTTATTATTTTGGAGAACCTGAAAACTATTCCTAAGACGTGCATTTATAGATGACGGAGTAGAGAAGCATGTCATCTAACCCGATCAAGGTCGTGTATTGAGAGTAATCAAATTGTTAGGTTCAGGATACTTTCCGGAATGGGCCAAAATATGTGCTATCATGCCCCGCAATTGCAGCAGTGTACAAATTATTTGAAGGATGTCATTGTTGGAATTCGTAGGCAAAAACAAAATAAAATAAAACTACGGAAATCCACCAACAGGATCTGCACATACTAGAAAAACCGATTGGGTAGAAATTACCTCAATGTTTTGATTGTTGTGTGGAGGTCCTGCTTTTTTTGCTTCGGCCTCTACTGGTAGCCACGCGACGAACTCCTCTGCAAGCGATCGGGATGCTAGCCCCTTCTATGGTCTGAAAACTGTTCAGAACTGATCATGACTATCTGGTAATTGGTCGTATTTCGGAGAGAGGAGGCTAGATACTATATCGTCGTTCTAGGGTTTAGGGTTTCATTTTTCTTTAATCAGATAAAGGACGGCTGCCAAGAAAAGGTTAACATAACCTTCTATAGCTGTCAATATCAAAACCCTAAATGTCATCTAATGATAGTTTAATCTCGTCCGTCTATTCCTATAATCATCCAACAATTGGATGAGTAATATTAAGTAATTAATTTCATTTATTCGATTAAATAAAATTAATTACTTATTAACTTGCCAGAAAATAGAATATGGAATCTGATTCCCCTTTTGTATACGTTCAACGAATCTGGACACAATCTAGATCCATTGAACGTTGACATTATGCTCACAAGATCGTCTATGCGTGTGACCCTGTAGGTTCAATTAACGTTGGCAGTGAATGAAAAATGTCCTAGACATTTATTCACAAAACATAAGCGGCCTCTAACAAGACATTATGCTTACCCAAGTTAAGTAAATGCAATAATAACCTAGCATCAGATTTAATATTTAGTCCTTTTTGTCACACGATATCCTAATTAAGTGTAAGGCATGGACTAAGTCATCCTTATAAATTTAATTAATCATTTACTTGATCACTAAGCTGACTGTTCCAACAAATAATATTAATAACACCTTATTAATACTTATTTGAGCATGGCCATGCATATTTTCCAGTCTTCCTTATCAAGGGTCCCATGAATATCTCTCTCTAAAAGGAGAGGGACAAATCTCTTTCATTATCTCCAATATTCAAGCCATGACAAGAAAATAAGCCAACCAATAGTCATAATAATTGCCTAATTAAAAGTGATATTTGACTATGTCAAAACATATTTTCTCCCATGCAAGAAACATTAGAAACATTAGGTCAAAGGATACCAAATATAAAACTGAGAAGAAATACTTATAACTTAAACCCATGAATATTTCTTCTTCACTTTGGGTCATGTCCATTACAATATTCTCAATATGTATTTATGAATTGATTTTATATCTCATTTTAATGATCAGTAAAACTTAACCATCAATCAACTTCACACTAGTTTACAAGATGTAATAAACTAGGGACAAATAAGAATAATATTTTATTAGCTATAAGGGTTTTACTATCAAGTCACATACTTGATGACCAAGAGCATAAAATACAATTCACAAAATACATGCTTCATAAATCATAAATGTGAGTCAATTGGTCTTAGGGCATATACTAACATTTTATGCTCTTGGTCATCAAGTATGTGACTTGATAGTAAAACCCTTATAGCTAATAAAATATTATTCTTATTTGTCCCTAGTTTATTACATCTTGTAAACTAGTGTGAAGTTGATTGATGGTCAAGTTTTACTGATCATGAATATGAGATATAAAATCAATTCATAAATACATATTGAGAATATTGTATTGGACATGACCCAAAGTGAAGAAGAAATATTGCATGGGTTTAAGTTATAAGTATTTCTTCTCAGTTTTATATTTGGTGTCTTTCGACCTAATGTTTCTAATGTTTCTTGCATGGGGAAAAAAAATATGTTTTGACATAGTCAAACATCACTTTTAATTAGGTGATCATTATGACTATTGGTTGCCTTATTTTCTCGCCATGGCTTGAATATTGGAGATAGTGAAAGGGATTTGTCCCTCTCTTTTTAGAGAGAGATATCCATGGGCCCCTTGATAAGGAAGACTAGAAAATATGCATGGCCATGCTCAAATAAATATTAATAAGGTGTTATTAATATTATTTGTTGGAAACAATCACTCAGTGATTAAGTAAATGGTTAATTAAGTTTTATAAGGATGACTTGATCCATGCCTTATACTTAATTAGGGATATCGTGTGACAAAAGGACTAAATATTAAATCGATTGCAAGGTATTATTACATTTACTTAACTTGGGTAAGCATAATGTCTTGCTAGAGACTGCTTATGTTTTGTGAATAAATGTCTAGGACATTTTTCATTCACTACCAACGTTAAGTGAACCTACAGGGTCACACGCATAGACGATCTTGTGAGCATAATGTCCACGTTCAATGAATCTAGATTGTGTCTAGATTCGTTGAACATATACAAAAAAAAAAAAAAGGGAATTAGATTCCATATTGTATTTTCTGGTAAGTTAATAAGTAATTAATTTTATTTAATCGAATAAATGAAATTAATTACTTAATATTACTCATCCAACCGTTAAACGATTATAGGAATAGACGGACGAGATTAAACTGTCATTAGATGACAGTTAGGGTTTTGATATTGACAGCTATAAAAGGTTATGTTAACCTTTTCTTGGTGGCCGTCCTTTATTTTTTATAAAAGAAAAACAAAACCCTAAACCCTAGAATGGCGATATAGTATCTAGCCTCCTCTCTCCGAAATACGACCGATTACCAGATAGTCAGGATCAGTTCTGAACAGTTTTCAGAACACAGAAGGGGCTAGCATCTCGATCGCTTGCAGAGGAGTTCGTCGCGTGGATACTAGTAGAGGGTGAAGCGTACAAAGCAGCACCTCCACAACGAACAATCAAAACATTGAGGTAATTTCTTTCCAGTCGGTTTTTCTAGTATGTGCAGATCCTGTTGGTGGATTTCCGTAGTTTTATTTTACTTTGTTTTTGCCTACGGATTCTAACAGTGGTATCAGAGCCTCGTACATACTAGTTTTACTGATTTTATCTGTTACCGCTTTGATTACATGTGATTGTTTTCAATCGGCCTTATAGTAAGGTTTCTGATTAGTGTAATAATCAGAGTAAATTGAATTATAGGATTCGCATATATCATATTTAGTTTTACTTATTAATGCGATTAATTAAACAGAATGTTGTTACTGCCAAATTGTTTGGCGTACAGTCTGTAATCTGTGCAATTGTTAAACTAATATGCAGAATCACATAATTTAATGTTTAACTTTTAAACAAAATTTCTGGCGGCATGATTTTAGAGTTTATGATGGCAATAACTCATTCAATGAGTTAGAAAGAAAAATCGTTTTTCTTTCCGGGGGCGTTGCCCCCTGAGACCCCCGCAAGGGTGCTGCCCCATGACCCCGCAAGGGACCGCCGTTTTCTTCCGGGGGCTTCGCCCTCGGAACCCCCTTGTTGTTTTTTGCATGTTTCTTCCTATCTTTAGATGCATGGTGCATAGCATGACCCTTTACCTCTTGTGATTGATTGGCTTATTTTGTTAATGGGTTGTATGTTTTTAAATACGGCCTGCGTGTCGTTGTTTTCGTTGATGTAATATTATCAAGCTTTACTAGAATAGGTTAATTTTATTTCCTATTCCTATGTATGTTTTCTGTCCTATGTAACAAGATTAGAAGGCCAAGAGATTGGAGGCAAGCTCATGGAGATGAAGACTTACCTAGATTGACCTTTGACTTCCATGAGGCTCGTGGAAGTCAATATAGGATTGGGGCCATGCTATGACACGTTTTATTTAATGTATATATATTATGGATGTGATGTTTAGTTTATTTCCTTTTATTTTTATATATGTTTTGTGAAATAATATACAAATAAAAAGGAAGAAGGTTTTTGAAACCATGTAAAAAAAAAAAAATTAAGTCGTAAAATGCCTTCCATGATCATAAGCACTTCTCCATGCTTGGATCATCATTTTGTCTCATTGCCAAAGCAAGAGATAAATGGTTGCCTAAGTAGGGGAAGATGGAAAATGGTGATTTCCATATGCTTGGAATGGTTTGGCTTAACTAGGCTATCAACACGGTTTTGAGCCTAGGACATCATATGGGATTTTGCCGGTACATGTAGATGTAAATCCCATTAATACATTTTTCTCTAATTATGGGTGTTAAGCCAAAGCTTACTTATGATTAGAATAAAATGAATTTTTATACCCGTGATTCATATCAAGTGTTGAATATTTCAGGGAAAATTTAATGCTTCATTTATTTAATTTTACTTTGCAAATTCTATGTAGATAATGGCCTCAAACAATTCAAACACATCGTTGCGATCCGTGCTTGAAAAGAATAAGCTTAGTGGGACTAACTTTCTTGATTGGGCACGAAATTTAAGGATTGTCCTTAAACAAGAAAAAAAGCTATATGTACTAGAGAACCCTATCCCTAATCAACCAGCTAACAATGCCCCTAGAGTCGAAAAGGATGCTTATAGTAAGCACAAGGATGATTCTAACGATGTGACATGTCTCATGTTGGCTACGATGGAATCTGAGTTGCAAAAGCAATTCGAGGAAGTTGAGGCTTATGAGATGATAAAACAGCTCAAGGAAATGTTCCAAGAGCGAGGCACGTCAGGGAGAGATATCTTACCACTAAGGCGTTGAATAGCTGCAAAATGACCCCCCGGCACTTCGAGTTAGTGCTCATGTCCTTAAGATGAAAGGGTATTTTGATCAGCTTGAAAAACTTGGAGCACTTGTAAGTCATGACTTGGCTACTGATATGATCTTGGCCTCTTTGACCTCTGACTATGATCAGTTTGTCATGAACTTCAATATGCATAATATGGAAAAGTACATAAATGAATTGCACGGGATGCTCAAGCAGGCTGAACAAAACATTAGGAAGTCTACTCCTAATGTTCTGATGGTTCAGAAGGGGCAGTTCAAGAAGAACAAGGGAAAGGGAAAGGGAAAGGATATGGCCAAAAAGGGTAAAGGCAAGCAGAAGCCCAAGCCCAAGGTTAAACCACCAAAGGAAGGGACTTGCTTCCACTGCAATGAACCTGGTCATTGGAAGAGAAATTGCAAACTCTACTTGGAAGAAAAGAAGAAGCAAAAGGCCAGTGAGACTGCCGCCTGGGTATTTTCATTATAGAAATTAATATGTCTACTCCTACTTCATGGGTATTAGATACCGGATGTGGAGCTCACATTTGTGTAAATGTGCAGGGACTAAAAATGAGTAGATCTTTGGCAAAGGGAGAGGTGGACCTACGAGTTGCAAATGGAGCAAAAGTTGCTGCTGTAGCTGTAGGGACATTTGATTTACTTTTGCCTACTGGGCTTATAATTGAACTTAAAGATTGTTATTATGTTCCTGCTATGAGTAGGAAAATCATTTCAGTTTCTGGTTTGGATATTGATGGTTTTGAGTTTAATACTAAGAATGGTAAAAGTTCTATGTATAAAAATGGTATTTTCTATGGGGATGCCTCTTTATGTAATGGACTTTACATTCTTAACCTACATGATTCCATTAGTAAGCCCATCTATAACATAAATACAAAGAAATTTAAATCTAATGATTTAAATCAAACTTACTTCTGGCATTGTCGTTTGGGCCATATAAATGAGAAACGCATATCAAAACTCCATCAAGATGGACTTTTATCTTCATTCGACCTTGAGTCTTATGAAAAATGTGATTCTTGTTTATTGGGAAAAATGACTAAAAGTCCATTTACAGGGCAAAGTGAATGGGCTACCGATTTATTGGAACTTATACATACTGATGTATGTGGACCAATGAACACACAAGCCAGAGGAGGTTTTCAGTATTTCATTACATTCACAGATGATTTCAGTAGATATGGTTATGTCTATCTAATGAAACATAAATCTGATTCCTTTCAAAAGTTTAAGGAATTTCAAAATGAACTACAGAATCAACTTGGAAGGAGTATCAAATTACTTCGATCAGATCGAGGTGGTGAATACTTAGGCCAAGAGTTTGACAAACATCTAAAAAATTGTGGGATATTATCACAATTAACTCCACCAAGAACACCACAATGGAATGGTGTGTGCGAACGCGTAAATCGAACTCTATTAGATATGGTTCGATCTATGATGAGTCAAACAGATCTTCCAATTTCTTTTTTGGGGTTATGCTCTAGAAACTCGCTGCATTCATATTAAATAGAGTTCCATCTAAAGTCGTTTCGTAAGACACCATATGAGATATGGACCGGGAAACAACCTAGTTTAGCATTTCTCAAAATTTAGGGATGTGATGCTTATGTGAAGCGATCATTATCTGAAAAACTAGCACCCAAATCTGAGAAGTGTCTGTTTGTGGGATATCTTAAGGAAACTAAAGGATACTACTTTTATCTTCCATCTGAAAACAAAGTGTTTGTTGCTCGGAACAGAATTTTCCTTGAAAGGGAATTCGTTTCCAAAAGAGTTAGTGGGAGTAGAATCCATCTTGAAGAAGCTCAAGGACAGCAGACCATTTCTGAACTGAGTATGGATACTCAATTGGACTCACGTATTCATACTGAGCCTGAACCTTTGACACAAGGGCCAAGAAGGTCTGGTAGGATTTCTCAGATACCACATAGATATGGATTTCTTGTGATTGAGGATCATAATATTGATCTTATTGATCAAGGTGAACCTAATTCCTACCAAGATGCTATTCACAGTCCTGAATCTAGCAAATGGCTAGAGGCTATGAAATCAGAAATGCAATCCATGCGTGATAATCAAGTTTGGACCTTGATTGATCCACCTGAAGGTTGCAAGACCATAGGGTGTAAATGGGTTTTCAAAAAGAAAACTGACATGGATGGCAATGTGAACACTTACAAAGCACGATTGGTAGCAAAAGGGTATAGACAAACTCATGGTATAGACTATGATGAAACCTTTTTTCCAGTTGTAATGCTTAAGTCAATTAGAATTCTACTTGCCATTGCAGCATATTATGATTATGAAATATGGCAAATGGATGTTAAACCTGGTTTTCTAAATGGAAATCTACTGGAGGATGTGTATATGACACAACCTGAAGGTTTTATTCATCCTTCGAATTCTAGCAAAGTCTGTAAACTTCAAAGATCCATTTATGGCTTGAAGCAAGCATCTCGAAGCTGGAATCTTCGTTTTGATGAAGCAATTAAAGAATTCAATTTCATCAAGAATGATGATGAACCTTGTGTCTAGAAAAGGGTTACAGAAAATGCAGTAGTCTTCTTAGTACTCTATGTCGATGACATCTTGTTAATTGGGAATGACATCCCCACTTTGCAAAGTGTAAAAACTTGGTTGGGGAAGTGTTTTTCAATGAAAGATTTAGGCGAAGCAGCCTATATTCTAGGCATTAGGATCTATCGAGATAGATCTAAAAACCTTATTGGCCTAAGTCAGAGTAGATATATTGACAAGGTACCGAAAAGGTTCAGTATGCAAGATTCTAAGAGAGGATTCTTGCCAATGTCACATGGCATTAAACTCAGTAAGTCTCAAAGTCCTACCACAACGGAGGATACAGAGCGCATGAGTAAGATTCTTTACGCTTCCGCTATTGGATCTATCATGTACGCGATGTTATGCGCTCGCCCAGATGTCTCGTATGCATTAAGCATGACTAGCAGATTCCAGTCAAATCCGGGTGAACCGCATTGGACTGCAATAAAAAACATTCTCAAGTACTTAAGAAGGACTAAAGAGATGTTTTTGATCTACGGAGGTCAGGAAGGAGAGCTTGTTGTAAATGCTTACACGGATGCTAGCTTTCAGACTGATGTAGATGATTTTAGATCGCAATCTGGATTTGTGTTTTGTTTGAATGGAGGTGCTGTGAGCAGGAAGAGTTCAAAGCAAGATACCATGGCCGATTCTACTACAGAGGCTGAATATGTGGCTGCTTCTGATGCAGCCAAAGAGGCAGTTTGGATCAGAAAGTTCATCACAGAACTAGGTGTAATTCCTAGCATTGTGAACCCAGTGGACCTATATTGTGATAATACAGGAGCTATTGCACAAGCTAAGGAACCTAGATCTCATCAACGATCCAAACATATTCTCAGGCGTTTCCATCTCATTCGAGAAATTATTGAGCGTGGAGATGTCAAAATTTGCAAAGTAGACACCAATGACAATGTCGCAGATCCATTCACAAAGCCACTCCCACAACTTAAGCATGAGAGTCATACTAGGTCAATGGGTTTGAGAGTCATGTCAAATTGGTGGTAGGGCAAGTAGGAGATTGTTAGTATATGCCCTAAGACCAATTGACTCACATTTATTATTTATGAAGCATGTATTTTTTGAATTCTATTTTATGCTCTTGGTCATCAAGTATGTGACTTGATAGTAAAACCCTTATAGATAATAAAATACTATTCTTATTTGTCCCTAGTTTATTACATCTTGTAAACTAGTGTGAAGTTGATTGATGGTCAAGTTTTACTGATCATGAATATGAGATATAAAATCAATTCATAAATACATATTGAGAATACTGTATTGGACATGATCCAAAGTGAAGAAGAAATATTGCATGGGTTTAAGTTATAAGTATTTCTTCTCAGTTTTATATTTGGTGTCTTTCGACCTAATGTTTCTAATGTTTCTTGCATGGGGAAAAAAAATATGTTTTGACATAGTCAAACATCACTATTAATTAGGTGATCATTATGACTACTGGTTGGCTTATTTTCTCGTCATGGCTTGAATATTGGAGATAGTGAAAGGGATTTGTCCCTCTCTTTTTAGAGAGAGATATCCATGGGCCCCTTGATAAGGAAGACTGGAAAATATGCATGGCCATGCTCAAATAAATATTAATAAGGTGTTATTAATATTATTTGTTGGAAACAGTCTGCCTGGTGATCAAGTAAATGGTTAATTAAGTTTTATAAGGATGACTTGATCCATGCCTTATACTTAATTAGGATATCGTGTGACAAAAGGACTAAATATTAAATCTGATGCTAGGTTATTATTACATTTACTTAACTTGGGTAAGCATAATGTCTTGCTAGAGGCTGCTTATGTTTTGTGAATAAATGTCTAGGACATTTTTCATTCACTGCCAACGTTAAGTGAACCTACAGGGTCACACGCATAGACGATCTTGTGAGCATAATGTCCACGTTCAATGAATCTAGATTGTGTCCAGATTCGTTGAACGTATACAAAAAAAAAAAAAGGGAATTAGATTCCATATTGTATTTTCTGGTAAGTTAATAAGTAATTAATTTTATTTAATCGAATAAATGAAATTAATTACTTAATATTACTCATCCAACCATTGGATGATTATAGGAATAGACAGACGAGATTAAACTGTCATTAGATGACAGTTACGGTTTTGATATTGACGGCTATAAAAGGTTATGTTAACATTTGCTTGGTGGCCGTCCTTTATTTTTGATAAAAGAAAAACAAAACCCTAAACCCTAGAACGGTGATATAGTATCTAGCCTCCTCTCTCCGAAATACGACCAATTACCAGATAGTCAGGATCAGTTCTAAACAGTTTTCAGAACACAGAAGGGGCTAGCATCCCGATCGCTTGCAGAGGAGTTCGTCGCGTGGATACCAGTAGAGGGGAAGCGTACAAAGCAGTGCCTCTACAACGAACAATCAAAACATTGTGGTAATTTTTTCCAATCGGTTTTTCTAGTATGTGCAAATCCTGTTGGTGGATTTCCGTAGTTTTATTTTACTTTGTTTTTGCCTACGGATTCCAACATAAAATACAATTCAAAAATACATGCTTCATGAATCATAAATGTGAGTTAATTGGTCTTAGTGTATATACTAACAGTCATAAATCGTGAAACTGAACACATGAAGTCATTCTTAGGCAATTAAAGATGTTAAAAGAGTTGTTACAAATCAAAATATTCATTTAGTGAAAGATCCAACAAGAACTGTAGTGAAGGGAGATAAAAGAAAGAAGAAGAATAGCAAAAAATGGGCAGTTGTGGGCAAAAATTTATTTCAGTAAATGAGTTAAACAATATTTTTTCACCACCCTTCAAAAGTTAAAAATTCAAATTAAGTAGTGCATATATACTAGCTTTTTAGGTCATCTGTGGCCATAATAAGCGTACTTGCCCATAAATTAACAATGAAGATCATCACAAAATACAACATGTAGCGAGTTTTGATTTCAATATACCAGTTTATGACCCGTTGGATTTGGATATGGTATGCATTCCAATGTTTAGCATTTTTAAAATGTAATGTGCTTTATTTGTTTCAGTAAATTGTGGTTTGTTATCACTAATTAAATAATTTTTTCTTGTAATATTTAATGCAATGCAGGTTGGATGAATTAATAATAGTAATGATCGGACAAAAAAATTATTCAAGGGTCTGATCGGGTTTAGGGTTTTTTCCAATAACCCTAAGATAAAGTTGGACTCCCAGTCATTTTCAACAGTCTCCCCTTTCTCTAACACAAAGAGTCCCAAAATTTTGTCTCCCCATTCCTTTTTCCCCTACAAATAACTCAATCCAAAGAATCCATTAACATCTTCCCTGACCTCATCCTAAGTTGTTTGTAGGATCACTCTTCTAAGGTTTATTTGTCACTGACAAAATCATACGCGGGATCTTCTCTACAATGGCATCTGAAGCTTCACAAAGCTCAGGTTATGGAAGTTGCTATGTGCCTGTTGTCGATAGACCTACCGGTAAAGTATTAGCATACCATCCGCCGGAGAAGATGTATGAACCGAACGAGTTAATACGTGACTCGGAATTGCATATTTCTCACAATTTAAAGTTGGCGAGGTATATCTCCACGAACATTTACCTAAAGTCATAAAATTTTAATCTTGGAAAAAAATTTTAATTTCAGTTTCCTTCAATTTCTCTCTTCCGAGAATTTTTATTAAGAATGAATAAATTACTGCGAAGAAAGTAAACATGAAGTGCATGATGGATACCCGGTTTATTTAAGAGGTTCCATGGTCGAGATTGGTGTGGTATCGCACGGTCTGGGAAAAATTGCTCAAGAAAAAATAGTGTGGGCGGGGTTTGCACTTTCATTGACACACTGGCATTTTAGAACGTGATCGGAAAATTCCTTACGTTCACACAGAACGTTGGTGAGACTTCACGAACACGTTTCATCTTCTTGTCGATGAGCTGACACTAACACCAATGGATTTTACTGTGATAACCGAACTTAGAGTAGGTGGACAGTTGATTCCTTGGGACTTGGATGTATGTAGGCGACCCGATTATATTCAAGAAATGTTGGGATGGATCCCAAATTTTGTAACAGGAGGAGAAGTAAGGGTATGTGACATAATTGAGGAGCTAGATGAATAAGTTATATGTTTGACTGCCATGACACACTTAGAACAGACTATACGAAAGTTTTTGCTCTTCATGCTCGGGAGAACTTTGTTTAGTGATACAAGGGACACAATACATTTTTGGTGTTTGGGGGCTTTGGAGGTTGTGGATGATATCGGTTCATACAATTGGGGCGATAATGCTATGACAGTTTTGTACAGATTTATGTGTGCCCTTTCCCGACAAAAGACTAAAAGCATGGGTAGTTGCAACTTCATTTGGGAGGTAAACTTCCATGTCATCGTGTAATATAAGCTGTATTATGTGTCCTTAGATTAAATTCAATTTTTTTAAATGGTTATAGGTTTTGGGCTTATGAATTCCTCCATATAAACCCGTATAAACTGCAATCTGAAGATGAAGATGTGTTCTCTCAAATGTTAAGATGGGTCGGAGAATCGGACTCGTGTTATGTCTTCTTCCATTTTGAACTACAGGGAATAAATTGACCGTGTATGTGAAGAAATGGTATGACTCTAGATAGGCATGAGAACATGGAGAGCTTCCAAGGATCAGTTACGAGGTCAAGAGCAAGGAAGATAGACTTGGAATCACAAAGAAAATAAGCTTGGAAGAGTTTGAAGCTATAAAGGCCAACCCTATCGTCTACCCTATCCTTGACCCTACCATTACTGGTAGAGTTCTAGTCCAAAAACTTATTTGAGAGGCCGACCTACCACCGATGGTAGGTCTCGGGACTTTAAAGATCTTGAAGAATTTTAAATCCTTGATTGTTAAGTTTATTTTGACTTGTAATTAAGTGGCCTAAGTGCCCATCTACTTATTATAAGCTAGATTTACAATTAGGGTTGAGAGTTAAGGATGTGGAGGACTATATATATATACATATATGTATTTTTCAGCCATTGAACATAAGAATGAAGAAATGAAATATTGAAAGAGTCCTGAGAGATAGAATCTAGGGTTCTTGGTTTCTTTTCTTTCCTTGTAATAGGAATTTCTCTTGTATAATTCTAGACAAGCAATTCTTGAATCTTCAATTCAAGAGTTCTAGTCTAATTTCCAAATCCTATTTATCCCTTGAGGTGCCAACTCTATAGTTGGTGTTACTTGGGAACATAGGTTCTTCTTAGAGTGTGGAGGATAGGTGAGGCTTATTCAAAGCTTTGTTGATTCTCCCTAACATATAAGAAGTTCTTTTTATTTCTCCTTATTTACCTTACCTGCAATTTGTTTGTGTTCTTCAAATTTCCCAAAACATCCATCAAAAGAATCCTCTAGAAGAGAGTTGCATCTTGAGAGTAAATGATCTTCAATGGAAGCTAAGGGGGATCATACCATGTTGTATCAGAGCAAAGCTCAATTTTAGGTGAAGATTTATATGTTTATTTATTGAATTTGTGTTTAAGAAAAAGCCATTGATAGTATTTGAGAAAAGGCAAGTAATATGGAAAATTTTCTGACAGAAAATTACATGTGAAAAGATTGAGATGAAAGCATGACAAATGAGGTTTAAATTGCGTGAGTCTGTCTAGTATGATTTCTTGTTGAGTTGTGGTTCTTTAGAAACAAATTTGATCTTATTTGGATTTGATTTGGTGGGTGAACTGAATGCAAACTTGCAAACTGTTTAGAAATCGCGACTATTGAGAACATGTGGATTAAACTGTCTATATCTTGTGTTATCTCTTTCAAATTGAACAAAATATGTGCCTAAATTCATCCTCTTTGAGTTGTGTATCTTTATAAATTTGTTGAACTTGATTTGGAGCTACCATCACTGAGTTATTGTGATTTTTGTGATGGAATGTCTTGTTCCCTTGTTTTCTAGAAATTTTTCATAGTACTCAAGAAATCTTTGAATTGAGCTTTCAATTATCTTCACTTTGAATTTGCAACTTCTTTGGATACATTTATAAGTGTTTTGATGATCTCTTTGTGGGAATTAGACTTATCCTTTGACACATACTCTTGAATTTGTTTTTGGAACTTTTGAACTCTACGTGTTCGACAAAATGTCTCTTTGAATTCGTTTTCTTATCTATTGAGAATTGCTTGCTTGAATTGCTTTGGGAAATTTTCCTATAACTTGAAAGTTCTAGAAATCACTAAGAACTCTAGTGGGTAAAAGCAAAAGACAAGAGGGTGAGATTATTGTTACAAAAGCCGTAGAGAGTGAGAGTAAATATGAGTCTCTAGTGTATTCTTCTTGAGTGAAACACTTAGGGAGAAGTGAGGTCCTTCATCCTTGTTTTCTAATGTTTTGTGTAGGTTTAACAAGCCATTAAATGGGGTATACTTAGACTAACTTTTCATGGCAAATGATGGAAGCAATAGCAAGACAAGAGAAAGCTTATCCTAAGCTTGCAAGAGCAAGGTCTAAGTGTTACAAGGATGAAGGCTATGATGAAAATGACTATGTGAGTGCCAAAAAGGGCAATTATTCTATACCAAGTGCAAGGTGCTAGACAATATTATAATTCTTGCTATAGATAATGGTAGCTAAGTTAATTTGGCTAGTACTTATCTGGTAGAGAAGCTAAGTTTTCCCCTTCTTGATCATCCTAGACCTTATGCACGTCAATGGTTAGATGGTGGTGGTGAAGTTAAAGTTAACAGGCAAGTATGGGTGCCTATCTCCTTGGGGTTGCTTAAAAATGAAGTGTTATATGATGTAGCACCCATGCAAGCGAGCCACTTATTTTTGGGACAACATTGGATGTATAATAGAAGAGCTAAACATGATGAAGGCAAGAATACTATCAGCATCACTAGGAATGGCAAGAGAATCACCCTTAAGTCCTTAGTACTTCACCTGGTATATGAAAAGCAAAAGAAGTTGAAGGAGAGGTTAAGGATATTTGAGAATGAGAAGAACATTGAATGAGAGAGGGCATGGAAATTAAAGAAGAAGAAAGAGTGGAAAAAGAAGAGAGAATAGTTGAGAGATTATGTATTCTTGATTCTAATTCTAGTCTTTCAAGAGAATGTGATAGAGATAAGTGCTCAAAAGAAAAAGTGAGTGAGTTTGAGAAAAGTGAGCTAGAAAGGGAAAATGAGAATCTTATGGAAAATCAAGAGAGGTATAAAGAAGACCAATAAGAAAAAGAGATAGTTGCCATTGAAAATAGTGAGGAAGTGGATTTTTTTACTAACGCAATTAACTCTTTTCTCGTTAATGATTCTTTATGTGTGCAGAAATTTTGGATGCAAAACATGGAAAATGAAGGGAAGATGGATTACTACTCCTATAAAATAATAAGCTTTCCTCCTCCACCTTCATACTCATGATTTGGTTATTTTTTTAAAGAGGCTAAATCTTGCTCTTGTGTACTTGATCTTGATAGGCATTCTCTCCAGCATGCTTGCACCATAACATCAATGAGTAGAAGGAGGCATACCATGGAGTTCGAAGGCCAAGGCGAGAGTGTTGGAGGAAAACCATTCTTATGCTATGTAGATTCGTCAATGACTTTTTCTTCGAACCTATTTCTCTTTTACCTTGTGTTTTACTTTAAAGAGCTGAAATTGTTCTTAGATGGATATGTTTTTCTTGAGTTTAATCTGGCGTGTTATACCTCCTATTCTTGTTACTTTTCTTATTCTTGTTATGAGGTCATTAAGTTTCTCTTTTATGATGTCATGGGATAAAGGGATCAATCTCTATTCGTTAGTGTACTCCATCATTAATCTTGATACAACTCATCTCTTAGTGGTTCAAGACTTGTTTAATGGTATTCTTGTTTCTATATTACATAATGTTGATCCATGGAACAATTGTGATTCTTTAGGGGTTGCTAACCATCCTACCTTCGGTTTTCTTGAAAACAATTCTTATGTGTTTGATGGTTCCTTGTTTTTTTTTACTTGGTTATCATTGTGTTAAGTTTCAAGATGAAATAGTTGAACATTTTCAATATGTGTTGACTTCTCTTGAAACTTATGGGAAGAATCTTGCCGAGCAAATTCTCGTGGACAAACATTTATTGGTTTTGAGTGGATTACTTGAATGTTTGTGGCATGGGTTTAAACTTCTCTTTATGGAGATATCTTTTTGAACTTTATTTGAAAGGGCTTTTGGTTTCAAATTATTTCTTGTGCATTATAAGTTCTTGTTTTCGAAAGAGTTTGAAACCCAAATGGGCTCTTATTTTAAAATGAGCGACACTAATATTTGTAAGTTTTTGGAATCTAATGAAGCTTCTTTTGTGCTAGGAATAGAAGACCAAAGAAAAGTGGTGGACAAGGAGTGCTTCTAAGCCAAGCGGACTCTTCAATAAGCTTTCTTACAAACTCATCTCCTTCTTACCTTGAATTTTATTTTAAAGAGTTGAAGTTATTCTTAAATGCTTATACTTTCCATGAGATCATAGTAGGGGCTTTATGTACTATCTTTCAAACTTGTGATCTATGCCTTATTGATGTTCACTTGTCTAATTGTTTATCTCTTCATGGCACTCTTCGAAATCAATTGTTTACTAGAGATGCTAAACTTGAACAATCTTGTTTTGATCTTAAGTATTGGCATGATATTCTTGATATTATTTCTCTGGCTGTTGATTTGTTTTCTTTTTGGACATCTATGTGGGGCATGATTCCTAGTAATTTTCTTGATTTGTTTGTTGAAAATTTTCTTGTTAAGAAAGTTGAAGGGTATTTGTGTTCTTTGATTGAAGATCTTATTGATAAGTTTATAAGGAGAATTGTTGACACTTATTCTTATATGATACCCTTCTTTGAAACTTTTGTGATTGCCCTTAATGGAATTGCTCCTTGCAAAAAATATTTCTTGATGTGAAGATTCAACTTGAAAATCCTTGCGATGACCATAAGATCCTAATTGGACTGAATTTTTTAAGGCTTTCTTGATTGAAAATATTCTTGGTTTTCAATTCTGCCTTTTCTTTCAAGGAGTCTATATTTTTGTTAGTTTGTGAAAATAAGAAGAAAGATGGTTTTGGAGTACTTAAAGTTTATCATAGAGTTTTTGTGAAAACCATCTTGAGAAAAGATTTTGCAGAACTACTTTTGAAGAATTATGTTGAGAAACAACCTTTTTATTTTAAATTTTTCATTGGAATTCTTTGGAAAGTTGTTTTTCTAGATGGATTGTTAGTTCCAAAAAATAACTCATTTGTTATTTCTATAAAATATGAATCTAGTGGTACCTTATTGTATCACTTACCTTTCAAAGAGTTCTTGAAGATTTGAATGTGAAGAGGAATTTGGAAAGTCTTGGGATTCTAAAAATAAACAATCTTATACTTTCTTTGATGAATTCTTGGATTTCATGTCAAAGTCCACATGGGAGAAAGGTCTTGCGAATTTGGTCTTAGATAACTTATTTACTTTAATTCAATTATTGGCCTTTATGTTGGTAACATTCTTGAACTTTCTTTTTTTGTTGCGAGTCCTTGTGAATTGAAAAGTTCACGGACTTTGAGGGGAATTTTGATTGGATGAGGTTTCATTATATAGTTGTCCATGAATTTCTCTTAAGAGACTTGGAAAATGAAAGTTTGTACTCCCATGTTTCTTTTAAAGAGATGAAGAGTTATATTATAATTTATGGATGGATTTTAGGATTTAAAAAGGATGAAAGTTTTCAATTTTGTTATCCATTCAAGGAATGTGGTTTTAAAGCTTGCTTGGAAATATTCTTAACAAGTCTGTTCTTTGGAAGTTGTTTCTTAAACCTCTTTACTCAAATTCTTGAAGAAACTTTCATTGTTTGGAAGTTTGGAACTCTCTAACTTCTTGGTCTTAACTCTTCAATCCTTCAAGACCTAAGTTTCTACTATCATATTCCATTTAAAGAAGTTTTGAGAATTGATATTATTGCATTGATGCATCTACATGATTTTCTTGTTCATCTTTGTGCCTATCTTGAAAGAAATCATGTAAAACTTTGGTGGCCTAAACTACAAGATTTATTTGATTTTAATTGTGTTATTTTTGAAAGAAGTCTTGTTATGCATCGGTGGCATTTGTGTGTTTATTCCATGGATAATTCTTCCTTGATTTTCTTTATTTATGCCACTTTTGAATTTCATGGACCTTTTAAGGAAGAGTTGCAAAGTTTGTTTTCCTTGTGTTGTAGATGATCATTTGCTTTTACATGCCAAGTTCTTCTTGAAACTGTTCATAGTATTCCTCTTTCAGTTAATATCACTTCTAATGTTGCCCGCCTCTTATGGTTTTTTATAGGTGCAGATTCGAGGACGAATCCTTTTGGTAGTATGACCCAGGATAGGCATGAGAACATGGAGAACTTCCAAGGATCCTACGAGGTTGAGAGCATGGAAGATAGACTTGGAAACGTGAGGAAAACAAGTTTGGAAGAGTTTGAAGATATCAAGGCCAGCCCTACGGTCTACCCTAGGGTTCTAATCAAAAAAATTATTTGAGAGGCCGACCTACCGTCGAGGATAGGTCTCAGGAAGTTGAAGATCTTGAAGGATTTTAACTCCTTGACCCATCATTTTGATTGTTAAGTTTATTTTGACTTGTAATTAAGTGGCTTAAGTGCCCACCTACTTATCATAAGCTAGATTAACAATTAGGGTTGAGAGTTAAGGATGAGGAGCACTATATATATATATATATATGGATTTTTCAGCCATTGAACAAAAGAATGAAGAAATGAAATATTGAAAGAGTCCCCATATAGAAATTAGGATTCTTGGTTTCTCTTCTTTCTTGGTAAATTAGGAATTCTCTTGTATAATTCTACACAAGTAATTCTTGAATCTTCAATTCAAGAGTTCTAGTCTAATTTCCAAATCCTATTTATCTCTTGAGGTGCCAACTCCATAGTTGGTGTGCTTGGGAACATAGGTTCTTCTTAGAGTGTGGAGGATATGTGAGGCTTATTCTGAGCCTTGTTAATTCTCCCCTTACAGATAAGATCTTTTTGTTTCTTCTTATTTCATCTTACCTGCAATTTGTTTGTGTTCTTCAAATTTTCCAAAACATCCATCAAAGAAATCCTCTAAAAAGGAGTTGCATCTTGGGGGTAAATGATCTTCAATGGAAGCTAAGGGGGATCATACCAAGATGCGGTTTCAAAATTAGTTGTTCATTTTTTAAAATAAATTTATATTCATGCGTCATTTAATGCCTAACGTAGTTAATATGTTATTAAAATTTTTAAATGGAAGATAAATTGGAGACCTTGGGAGATGTTTGTGTTGCCAATAGAGTATGATGTTGCTTACGAATGTAATTGTACGAGGTTGCCCCTTGACGGTCCTATGGGATGGTTTTTTTACTTAGCTGATCGGGTCACTAGACAAGTATATGAAGATGGTACAGTACTCATCCCCGGTCCATCAACAACACTCATGCTAGACACAAAGCTTATAGATGATGGCAATCTGTCATTTCTGATAAAAGGAATACTATTAGAGAATTACATACCAAAGGTACCGGAGTTCGAAACATAAAAGGGATTCATTCAAAAGTGATTGATGCCACCATTGACTCCCATCGATCATTGTTGAGAGAAATGTACACTTAATATCAAGGGAGCTGGTGCATCTAAATACCAAAAATAAAATTTTGACAAACATGGTTATCCACCTTGGTATCCAAATTGGATGATTAAGCTGGTTCAAGTGGACGGTACAGTTACGAGGGAGATTTTACTGCAACCTGCAGAAACACCAGAAGGATACGAATTGAGTTCAATCATGAGGTAATTCTCTAATTTTCGTTAAAAATCTTGTTAGTTTTAATATTGTATATTTATTTGTTTACAGATTTTTAATCATGTTTAAATTAGGTTGAAAGTGAATTGTATTATGATTTGTTGATGATGGTCGGCCGTCTACGTAGAGTAATTCTAGAACAGAGCTCTGAGTTGTACAAGTTAAAAACTGGGTTTGCTAAGGTTTAACTAACTATGTGCTTCATTTTTACTTACTGAATTTGTAGATACTATTCATTAATTAATTTTGAATAATAATGTAGGTTCCAAACGTGGATATGGAAGTGCAGGATAGTAGCAGAAGCAGTTAAGCTCATGAAGTGTAATAAGATTGGACATGGAAATTAACTTGCGGCTTCTTACATTGTTTTTCTTTTTTGAATCCATTTGGTTTAAAACTTTTTCATATAATTTTAATGATTAGAATTTACAAGCTTTAACTGTTCGGGATATATTTGAAGAGTGATTCTATTTATGAAACGTTGTTGTATTAGTCATGATTCTTGTGATGGTGTTAGAGGAGTTTAAAAAATTAAATGTGTTTCAGTTTTTATATCAATAATATCAATTTTAAACTCAAGTATTTTTCACATAATTTAGTTATTGGTTTTATGTGAAAGGAGTCCCACTAATGCTTAAACTAATTGCCTTTTATAAATAGATGATAGATAATAATTAACATTCAAATGAAATAATTTTTAAACTAAGAGCGTTTTATGAATGGATGATAGACAAAAATTGATATTCAAATGAACTAAATTGTAAACTAAGAGCTATTATGAATTGATGACCGACTAAACTAAGTTTTTAAAAATGAAATAAATTGTAAATCGCTCACTATGGGAGACAAATAGGTATTTGTAAAAGTATTTTTTGTAACTTAAAATAATAAAATTGAACTATAAGAAATTTTAGACTCGAGGAATCTAACGGTCCATTTGGCTTAGATTTTAAATAAAAAATTCATTTTTTTTTTTATATTTTTTTACTTTGGACTCCATTTCTTATCATAAACATTTATTTGGTATAAAAGACATATTGAATTAAATATTATCTTATTTTCAACATTGTTAATATTTATAAAATCCAAAAAAAATGCATTTTTTTATCGGGTAGTCTGTTTATTAACTCTTTTTAAAGTATGTCTGGACACGTGTTCTTTTTTATTCAAGTGGACGGCCTAAGGAAAATGGCTACCACCTCATGGGCCACCCATCGTCACGCCACCATTTACTATTTATTTTTCTTTCTTCTTTTTCCCCCTCTTAACCGCCTTGTTTTCTCTATATATATATGTGTCATCTTTTTTTTTTTTTAATAATCTTTGTTGGCAGCCATATTAGCTACTTAGAGGTTAGTAAGTTAGGTGTTTTTTTTCTTTATTTTCCTTGCAAGTTCTTTTCCTTTTAATCTTGTTAGAATATATATATATATATATATATAATTTAGGTGTATTGTTATTTGTTTTCTTTAGTATATAGTGAGATTTATTTCTAGTTAGATTATATATATAAATATATATATATATATTAAGTTAGTTATTTATTTTAGGATTAAATATTTTTAAATATATTTTTAATATATAATATATAGTTAATTATGGTTTCTTGGGAGAGTATATTTTTTTAAAAGTATAAGATTTTCAATCATTTAAAGAATTATTATAAATATATATACCATTATATAGGTATATATATATGTACATCCTAAAGTTCCTTTCGTAGGATTTCGATATTATTTAGGGAATAGGACTGTTTGATCGGTACCTAAGTATTAAGTATTTTCGTATTATTATTTTGTAGGATCTTAGCACCAGATCTATATCTAGGTGAGTCCACAAACTCCATTTTATTATGTTATTTCAAATATTACGAGACGTACAAATATGTTTTTCCAAACCATCACAAAATGTTGCTATTTTTGGAACGATATCATTCAGTGTTTTTTTGGAGATGTTCTCCACATTGTTTTACGTGTTCCCTAGAAAAATGCATAGGAGCGGCGCTACATATAGCTGTTTCTTTTAAAACAGATTATTACGGTGGTGAATAAGAATTTTGTCGTACGCAGGTTTTTCTGAAAATATTTATATGTTGGAAAATATTCTAGCTTGAAAAGTTACGTGTTTTGACATGCATAAATATAGATTTGGCATTGGCATAATTGTGAAATTTGCATAAGCATGTGATGACTGGCGGATGAAGATTTTTTACTACTCTGTAATGTTTATGACTTGAATATGTTCCGACGGCCGGGCAAATGGCCCTTCTATTTGTAAATACATATGAAAACCTCATTTCGACCAGGGTTAAAGTTTGTTGGAAATCAAGTGAACGGACTCGTTAGCAGATTGCACTATACATGGCTAGTCCCCCGTACTAGGGTCTCTTCCGATGACGTGTACGGGTTTTTTACTCTGAGGGTGGATCCACTTGAAGAGGGGCGTAGTATCTTGAGGGCGTGGCCCAACCGATATTTACGTGGACATCGCATCATGCTCTGCGGTGGGACGGTCGCCTAGTGGAGACTCAGGAGGGGCTCGAAACTGAAGTTGTCCCTAGGGTAGACCTGGTAGGTGCCCCAGGAGTCTGTAGCCCGTTTTGACTAGTGATATGGGAGTGCGGTTATTTGTAATCGAGCGCTCGTATAGTGTTTGGCTGGTATCGACTATGAGATGCCGGAACTTGGTTCCGATAGCCTCTTTTTGGGGATCCGGACTTTGTCCATGGAGCCCCATTGTTACATTTCATATTCTTTTAAATTTGTGGCGTAGAAGCTGTGCTGATATGTCTTGATTCGTTCAGACTTCCCAGCTGCGCTCGAAACCCTCATGTAGGTTCAAGCATCAGTTTTGTTAAAATAATAAAAGAGAATGTTTTCTTATAACATTGCATGAACTGCTTTGTGAAACTGCATCATCATTGTTTTAAAAGAAATCACTACAGCATACACACGTGGACTCACTGAACGTTCGTGCTCACGTTTTTCCATATTATGTTTTCTTCTCAGATTAGCTCGGGACGATCAGGGCCCAGCAAGCCACTGAAGTTTTAGGCCTGGAGTTTTTAGATCAAATCTCCTCAGAAGGACATATGTTTATGTTTTATCTTTCCTAGACTCGAACCGTTTGTAAAGTTTTTCTTTTTATGTTATCATGTAAAGTTGTTGATGTACGATAGCACTGTCAAAACGGGCTCAAGCCCGCGGGCTGGCCCGGACCACCCGCTATATAGACGGATATGGGTTCCTATAATTTCGGCCCGCCAAAAACGAGCCCGGACCGGACCGTTTTTTATGCGGATTTTTACGGGCCGGTCCGGTCCGATTCGCGGGCTGGCCCGTTTGTGAGGCACTATTTTATCTATTATTATATGAATTATTTTAGGACCTAATTTAAGTTATTTATTTTCTTAGGGACTTAAATGAAAATAATTTATTTACTAAACCCTACTGCTGTCTGAAGAAGACAGCCTTCCTTCCTCCCCTCCCCTCCCCTCGCTCACTCTCAGTCTCCCGCAGCTCTCGGCTCTCTCTGTTTCTCATTCTTCTGCCTCCCGCAGCTCTCACCTCTCGCCGCCGCCTCCTGCAGCTCTCACCTCTCGCCGCAGCTCTCGCCGCCGCCTCCCGCAACTCTCACCTCTCGCCGCTGCCTCCCGCAGCTCTCACCTCTCGCCGCCGCCTCCCGCAGCTCCTTCTCTAACCTTACAGAGGTATCATTCTATCCCCTGCTCTGCCTCCTTCTCTTAAAATACTGAAAACACGGATGAAAATTTGATCCCAAGTCTCGATAACTATCAGCTAAACCACATATTACTGTGTTCCAAGTAATCACATTTCTATCAGGCATTTCGTCGAATAGTTTGCAAGTGTCAGAAAATCTTTTACATTTAACATAAAAATTCAAGAATTGATTTTGCAAGGAGAACGTATCTTGGTATCCCAACTTAATAACATATGCGTGTAAATATTGTCCACTAGCAAAAAGATTCAGTTTTGTCGAGATTTTCAGGGCACTGGAAATCAACTCATGTTTCAACACACTCTCCTTTAAATGAATTGCAGACTCGTAACTCCTCTGTGAAACCCGGAGCCTAAACTTGGAAGGAACCAAAACATACCGCCATTTTATGATTATGGACGGATTTTGAAGCAAAGTACCATTGATCATAGAATACATATGCGAAATTAAACGAATTAATCTGTTTCAAAGCAAGAACAGAGCATCCCAACTGCATTTTCTTTTGAAGTAAAAAATAAAATGGCAGAAAGAGAAGAATTTCAGAGGTCCTGTTTGAGGAATATGTAGTGAATCCTGAATCAGCTGCTGTTAACTAACCTTACAGATGGTATCTTGACATGCTTAACTGTTTCTTTGATTTGGAACTGCTATCTATGTTTTAAATATAAATATAAAATATGTCCTGCAGCTACTGTTTGGTGTGTCTGAGTGTCTCAATGTTTTACTTGGGCACTATATCATGTTTTAATGTTTATGTGATTGTGTTTGTGTAGTGTTCGCTATGTGAATGTGTTTGTGCATTGAAATACTGCAGAAAATGGATAAAAATGTTGGTGATGGTGAATCAATTGCTGAACAATCTCAATCTTCAAAAAAGGTCAAAAAATGTAAAAGTTCAGATGTATGGACATATGCTAGGAGTATAGGTGAGAAAGATGGTAAGCCGAGGGCCGAGTGTCTTGGTTGTAAGAAAGTGTATATTGCAGGGGGGAGTACACATGGGACATCTACTCTTAAGCGTCATATAGATAAGTGTCTTCCTTTAAGGGCTAAATTTCGGGATGTGGGTGATATGATTATAGACAATACTACTGGGAAGGCAAGAAAAAGAAAAATTTCTCCAAAGGTTCTTCGTGAAAAAATAGCTTTGGCAATCATAAAGCATGACCTTCCTTTCTCATTTGTTGAGTACGAAGGGATTAGAGATATTTTCACCTATCTCAATCTCGATGTGAAACACATCTCAAGGAATACAACTGCATCTGATGTGTGGAAAGTTTATACAAATAAGAAAATTTGCTTGAAACAAACTTTAGCCGATGATCCTAGTCGTATATGTCTCACTTCCGATGTTTGGACTGCTTGCACATCCGAAGGTTATATTTGTTTGACTGCTCACTTTGTTGATGCTACATGGAAAATGAATAGTTGCATACTTGCTTTTTCTGATTTTCCACCCCCACATTCAGGGGTTAAATTGTCTAGAAAAGTTTATGATTTGTTAAAAGAGTGGGGGATTGATAAGAAAATATTTTCTATAACCTTGGATAATGCCTCTTCTAATGATAATATGCAAGATATTTTGCGTGAACAACTTTGTTTGCAAAATAGTTTGTTGTGCAATGGTGAATTTTTCCATATTCGTTGCTCAAAGACATATATTGAATTTGATTGTGCAAGAAGGTCTAAAAGTAGCTAGTGAGGCTTTGTCTAAGATTAGAGAAAGTATCAAGTATGTTAAGGGCTCAGAGGGGAGAATGAAAGTTTTTGAAGAATGTATTACACAAGTGGGATTAGAAATGAGGGTTCATTTGAGATTGGATGTTTCTACCCGATGGAATTCTACTTTTATAATGCTTGAAGGTGCTTTAAAATATCGACTTGCATTTTCTAGTCTTGCTTTAAGTGATAGGAATTACAAGTCTTGTCCTTCACAAGAAGATTGGTCAAGGGCTCAAAAGATGTGTGATTTTCTCCGTCCTTTTTATGAAATGACTAAGTTGATCTCCGGTTCTTCTTATCCAACTTCTAACTTGTATTTTGAGCAAGTTTGGAAAATTGAGAGTGGTGGAGGCATGTTATGAAGCGCTTGATCCAAGTACTGTTTCTGAGAAGATGGATCTTCTCAAAAAATATTTTCATATGTTGTTTTCACAATATTCAAAAACATCAAGTACTTTCTCACAATCACAAGCTCAAGCTAGCTCACAAAGAAGTGGAGATACCGATGATATTGTTGTAAGTTTCTTATTTTTTAAAACAAATGCTTTCTACTTTAAATAGCATCTCCTAAACATATGCCACTTAATTTTTTTTGACTATTTTATGTCACTTTCTAGGAAAGTTGTTAAAACTAGTGGGAAATCTCAATTGGAGATTTACTTGGAGGAACCACATTATGAATGGAGCCATTTTGCAAGATTAGACGTTTTGACATTTTGGAAAGATAATGCATATAGGTTTCCTGAAATGGCTTTAATGGCTTCTGATATTTTGAGCATTCCAATTACTACCGTGGCTTCAGAATCTGCATTCAGTATTGGTGCTCGAGTTCTTAACAAGTATAGGAGTTGTCTTCTTCCCCGACATGTACAAGGTTTAATATGTGCACGTAACTGGTTCCATGGTTTCATTCCTCCTGAGACTGAGAGTAAGTAAAAATTTTCTTCATTTATATTTAATTTATAATTATTATTTACTAATATTTTATTTACTTCGTATTTTTACAGGTAATGATGAAGAAACAATTGAATCGATGTTAAATGAATCATTGTCCTCTAAAGTGGATTCAAATTTGTTGAATGTTTCTGAGGATGAAGATGATGAAGATGATGTTGAAGAATAAATACTATGAAATGTTTATTCTTGTATGATTGTTGGGTAATTATTATGTACTTATTCTTGTTGGAGATTGTTTGTTGTTATCTTGTTTATTTTGGTTTTTGTTTTGGGAATTATTTGGTACAAATTATTTCGGTTTATGTGTTGGGAATTACTTGTTATCTTGTTTATTTCTAATATTATTATGTATGTTTATAAGTTTATAGTTTATTTAGGTTTGTAATATTTGAATTTTAGACCAATATTTAAGTTTTTTTGGTATTTAGGTGTTTCAATATAAATATACTATAATTAGGGGACTAAATTTGAAGAATATCTTTGTTTTTTTGGCCAAGCCCGTGGGTTGGCCCGTTTACCCGCGGGCTTGGTGCGGACGGATATGGGTTCCTATAATTTTGGCCCGCCAAAAAAGAGCCCGGACCGGACCGGACTGTTTAGGTGCGGGCTTGATGCGGTCCGGTCCGGTCCGGTTCGGCCCGTTTGACAGTGCTAATGTACGATGCTTTTGTCCTTATTGAAGCGAGCATGAGAAGTTTTTTTTAAATCTTGTGTTCTGAGCGCACTAGTAGTATCTAATTTACTTATGTATTCCGCGTACTTTGTTTGTATACCTGTTAGTACTGTTCTAGGGTTGTGTTTTATTGTGAACCTTATAATTTAGTGCCGAGAGGCACGTAGATACCCTACTCAATTGCAGTTGACCTAGTGGCAAAGTTGGGAGTATCACGGCAAAGTTGGCAGTATCACACCACGGGCGTTCCAATTTACTATTTTAAAGGAATACAAGAGCAGCATGAAAGGTAACTCATCCCGCTCCCAATTAGAACATGAACGAATATATATTTCATTTTCTTCAAGAGATTTTATAACATAAAAATATGCTATCTTACACGGGATCTTCACCAACATGATGGGTAATCTTTTGTTTTGTCATGTAAATCACAAACATGAACTAATGAATATTCCTCCAATTAAGAGTAACACATAACAGAATAAAATTTAAAAAGTAGCCGATCAATGACTCATAAATGTGTGATGAATCAAATAATGTATAACTAAAAATCACCTTGCACTGTGTCTTATATCGCCATCAATAGAATTCTCAAAGAGATAATTTTCAGACAATTGCTTTTGTGATTTATTATCGCAAAGAACAGCAAGCTACAAATTCATAATAAATTTATTAAATTGAAAAAGATTTGATTAAGAGAGTTTAATTTCACAATTACTCTACAATTAATATCATGCTATTTTAAACTAGTTAGGAAAGACTTAGTAGAAGGTCCAAGAAGTCAAAGCACCCCTTTGATAAGATAGCTAATATTGAAAATAAAAAATATATAGATAAACTAATATTGAAAATAAAAAAATATATGAATTTGAACAATGATTGTATTTAACCATATCGTCAAACTTGAAAATACGTTGAGAGACCATATCTTTTGAGCTTACAAATTATTTCCATAATCCCAAAAGATAATACTTTTCATGGCTGCAAAATAGTAAATCAATTCAGAATTAGTCTAACATTTCAATTTAAATGTACGCATGGACTTCCTAGTTATTACATATCCATTAATATTAACGATGATTTTCCTGCAAAATATAATTAACATTACATTATACACTCGTGATGTAATATAATGTTCATAATAGTCACATAAAATTTTCTTACTCCATAGATAACTCTAGACTCAAAATTTACTTCAATATTGATGACCGACCGGCTTCTGAATTGATATAAATTTTTTTTCAATGGCACACTTTTGTCATCCATGCTCACCCTAGCAATATTCTCATATTCATACATTTTTTATGATATTATCTTCAAAACATTTAAAATTAATATTCAAATTTTTCATAAATTATTTTTTCCTACCAAAAAAAAAAAAAATTGTGAAATCACTTACTGCAATAGATATTTTTCCTGTGCTCATCGGAGTATGGCATCTAATGCTACCCGTCAAAGTCTGTATCTCATCCATGAAATCCTCATGCTCAGGTTCCTCTTGCTTTATTTTGCCTATTCCAGTCTTAAAGAAAACATCTTTCATTTTTTTCACTTTCACTGGAGTTTCAATACTAGCCACATATCCTCCCTTTTTATCATCTTTAACCTTTTCAACATTGATCCTAATATTATCTTTCACTTTCCCGCGATATACATGGCCAGTTAGCTCCTCTAATTTGTTCATTACTTTAATTCCATTAAATTCCACTTTTGTCATAATCTCGCCAACCTCCTTTTGAGCCAACTGCATCTCATTAGTTAATGAAACCATCCTAGTATCAAGGAAACCTAATTTCAAATAAAAACTTTCAACACCTTTCCTGCTACTGCAAAAATCAACAACATTAACATGTTGCGTGATAGACGCGACAAAAATTATAAACACTCGATTTAACTCTATCTTCGATCCAATCACATATTCGAGAAATAAGACGTTTTTCATATGGCATCACATCCTCAGACACGCTAAATTTGTCCAAATAAATAATCTATCATACCCAAAATAAATAACGATTTATGTATACAATTTTTAATTATTAATAAAAATTTAATGAATTTGATTTATTTATTTACTCACTGCTAAAATAAAGACGCATTCGCTTACACGCCGTGATTTTCCTTCTCTTTGTCCCCAATAATATTATCAATCACAAACTTACACCAATTATTTTCATTCCATCTTTCCAAATTGTCAAGAACCGTGACCCAACTCTTCTTTACGGAATCTCTAATAGTTGGATTTAAAAACTTACCAATTATAAATAATACAAACTTCATATTAGATTCATAGTCCGCTTCATCTAATCTTAACATATTATTCTTCAAATGATGAAGAAGAACAATCTTGTCAACAACATATATATTAAGTCGAGATTCTAATTCTTTAACAAAAGTAAAATCTTCGTAAAATACTTCCCAACGTCAATACTTTCCCTTTTAAAACCAAAGATTCCTTCCACGTCCATCTCGCTAACAGGGACTATAATATTATTATTAATATTTAAACATTTATTTTGATGGTCAAACATGTAAACTAACCAAGACAAAAATTCATATGGCATGTCAAACGCATGTATATTCCTCAGTGAACTAAATCCCATTTCTTCAATAGCATGCAAATGGCATTCATTCAATGACCCAAGTATCTCTTTAGTAGCATTAGTTGAGCACTTACACTTGTAACTGTGCTGAAAGCATCAAATGAAACACAAAGTTGTTTAGATTCATCGAACAAAAAAAAATATATCATTCAAACAAGGTATGTCCAAGAAATTAAAAATACTATTTTATGAGACTTCTTCATTCGTGGAACATAACATACAAAAATATATGTCTTTTTAATAACTATTAGCAAGGAAATTTAAAATGTAAAACATATCATTTTCTCACTCTTGTTCATAAGAACAGTGACATGTACAGAATATAGACTCACAAATAATTGTGAATAAGGATAAGTTTGGTTCATTTCTTTCTTTGATCTCTAATCTTCACCTTCGATATTATATCCATCTACCGATTTCTGAACAACAACATTGTTGCATAGTCCAATCGCACAAACATTAATACATTTCTCTTCAATTATGTCTTTCCTGCCTTTCCGACAAAGGAATCAATCACTTGATTCTAGTTCCAAAGTCTTTAAAACTGTTGATGAAAGATTTCATATGTTATACTTATGAGTTATCTATCCACAATATTTATTCATGGGCCATAAAGTCTCTGCCATACCCCAATTTCGGATACTAAAATAAAAGAGTAATAATTAGGATTGATTGAAATTCTTTATACAATAAAAGAAGCATTAAATGGAGTTGGTTTCAAATTTTTTTTTTTTTTTTTGACAAAAAAGGGTTCTTTGTACGGTCAAAATTAGACCTCCCCTATAAATTTTAGGACAATAAAAATTTCTTCAATATAAAATAGTATAAATTGGTAATTACAGTAATTGTATCATATTAAATGTGCATTAATGAGAAAAGGTGTTGGAAAGACATCCTTCAAAGAGTAAAACTTACATCTTTCCTCCATAATCTATTCTGTCTTCTCCAATATTGTAACACCCCATTTCAAGCCTTTCTTTAATGAAGCCTTAAGAAGTCTTCAAGTAAAAAAAATGCAACAGCACGAGCAATAAATGCCCTTCAATGGAAGCATATATATATATATATATATATGTATATAAAGGGTAAAAGAGCTTTTTTTTTTTCTTTTTCTAAATGATGTCAACAAACATTAGTTAGAGCAAAAGAAAATTGTGGTAGAAAATTTTTTCTCTGCCACAAAAGTTCTCCAGTCAGAAAAATTCGAATAAAAAAGAATTTCTCTGAATACCGATTGCATAGGTTGCAAGTTTGGTCAATTACTTTTGTTGGTTTATAATCATCAAATTTACGACTGAAAATTTTATATAACTACATCTCATGTCCATAAACTCTTGCCTCCACCAAAACAAAACTGCCATGCCTCCACTGCAAACACTTCCTTTTTTTATGGAAACTTTCTACTACAAAGCTAGGGAGGTATAAAATATTCTTCGGATTATAAAATTGTCCTAATTATGTACTTCTGTTTTTCCCTTGTTCACAGGCCTGAATAAAAAATCAAATAAAGAACCAAAGAGGTGAGCCGACGCTCAAAGAAAGCCAGACAAATAAGTTTAAGGAGGTCAAAATTACAAAAAGTTTTGATATATTATTTTATTTTAAAAATATATAATTAGTTAAATAATTACATTATATTACACACTTCTAGAAAGATAAAAATAATCAAGACATGTTAGAAAATAAATAATTCGACCAGAAAATAATTTACCATAAAAAGAAATTTAAACGAAAATAAGAATTTTTAAAAAAAAGTAAGAATAGGATACGAATAGTTTGATTAGGATTTCCCTGGATTCAGGTTTCTAATTTAAAAAAGATGTTTTATTTTTTTTAAAAGAAAGGTAAATTATTTACAGTAGAAAAAATATATATTTAAAAAAGAAAAAATAAGAAATTTTCTTGTTATGAATAATTATGCTCATACAATATATAACATATTTAAAATAGTTTTAATTTATTGATATTTAAATATTAATATGAAAACTTAATCTACTTGCAATTGATTTAGTGAATTTCTTTTCAAGAAACAAATTTATGGGGAAAAAATTAATCTTTCATGTAAGCATATATGCTAATTTATAAAGTTGAAGATCCGTATGGCACTCCATGGGCCCTTAATCAGGTTTTTTTTCTGGGTTGGACCCAGTTAAAATTATTGGAAACTAAAGTGGCCCAAATTTTTTTTTATCTGACTCTGGCCATAACGCACGACGGTTGTGCGTGCGTTATCAGTTAATCACGAATTCAGGCTTATGTGGATGATAAAGCACAATAGATGTGCGTTATGATTAGGCAATAACGCATACTCGTTGTGCGTTATCAGCCACGTAATTATTTTTTTTAATCTTTTTTAAATTTTTTTAAAAATTATATTTTAAAATTTTTTTTAAGTTCTTTTTATTTATTTTATTTTTTTATTGAACATTTTTTTTGTTTTTAACCAAAATTTATTTTGGGAAAACTTATAATTTTATACATTTTTTTTAGTATTTTGTTTAATGAATTGTTTTTTTTTTTAATGAAAATTTGTTTTGGAAAAACTTATAATTGTATAATTTTTTTAAAATGACTGTATTTATTATATTTAACTTATTTTGTAGTATTTATATCATTTTCTTGGAAAATATATTTAAATTTTAATCATTTCATCGCAAGTTAATTAAAGAAGTAATACTAAAGAAACTGAAAAAATTTAGAGCAATGATGTAGTAATTATAAGAAATTAAAAGAAAATTTTCATTAATATAAACATGTTTTATTACAACTATTTCAAGAAAATGTCAAACTTATACATTGCTCGGTCCGGGGTTATTACAATTTTTCCTATTATGCCCCGGCATGCGAGATCTACCACATTTTGGGGGAGAATCCAAATTTCTATAATCCATTTCCCCCTGAAATCGCTTGCCCGGTTTCCTACCCCGTCCATTTTTCACGTTTGGAGAATAGAATGTCAAATTAAAAGGGACATCCCTCCAAAAGTTCTCACTCAAGACCGGATGAAAATTCGCTTGGTAAGTTCTTCTGTATGTTTGTCGCAAATATATCTCCGGCACATAAGTATCTGTTCCTGACCCATTTTCTCTACACACTGCAAGAACATGAGAACAAGGCAATGTATATGTTTGCCATTTTCCGCAGCTACAAAATTTATTATTTAGTCGTAATGTGTAGACGTTGTTGCCCGTACCAAAAATCCGGATTGGAGATCTGACCATGTCTATTCCCTCTCGCGGATTGTAAGTTGTAACTTTGTGTCTCTTGATTTCAGTTCAATCCGCAAGAACTTGTCAAAAATTCGAGTTGGAAATGGATGCACACAATTTTCAACGTCTTCACGGTGTTGGTTAAAGTACTTAACTAGTTTGTTGAATACTACTTCAACCAGGGCTTTTAAAGGTAGAACCCTAGCTTTCTTCAACACACTATTAAGTGCTTCGGAAATGTTGGTTGTCATGATATCGTGTCTGTGACCGCCATCATGCAACAGTGTCCATTTCTCTACGTCCAACTTCATCAAATAAATGTAAGCATCAACATTTCTTTCTTAAATCTCTTTCATTACACGGTCAAATTTCTATTGTTTTGTTTCTGTTCCGGCCTGCCACATCAAGCTTTTTAGGTTTGTATTTTTAAAAGTCTTGTTGAAATTTGCTCGAATGTGGCGTAAGCAAAACCGGTGAACTACAAATGGTGGTTGCCACAAAGGTTGACTTTGAATAGCAGAGAAAATACCTTTGTGGCAATAAAAAATGAGGCATACTTGGCGATCTTCGACTACGTATTCTCGCAAATTTTTAAGGAACCAATTCCAACTCTCGGAGGATTCCTTATCAACAATTGCGAAAGCAAGTAGGAACAAGTTATTATTTGCATCCAACGTACTTGCAATTAACAACACGCCCTTGTATGGTCCCCTTAAGTGTGTTCCATCCATAGAAATAACCGACCGGCAATTTGGAAATCCGTCTATACATGGCGAGAAACACCAGAAAATAAATTTGAAAAAATAATTAGGGGGACTGCTTGTTCTGTGATGCAAAAATTCGTATACAGTCCCCGGGTTTATATCCTGTACAGCTTTTAAGTATTTAGGTAGAATACTAAAGGTTGTATCCCAACTACCAAAAACCCTCTCGATGGCAAATTTTCGAGCATACCATGCCCGCTTGTAAGTACAGCCTGTTTGAAACGTTACCTGCATTTCTTGAATGATGTTCGAAACAGATATCTCAGGATCGTTGGCAACTAGGTGTGATATAGACATTGAGATGAATTTTGAAGACAAGTTTCTGTGTTTGTTTTGTTTAATCTGTACAAGGCATGTGTGTTCCTTGACGAATCTGGTTATTTCCCACCAATTGTACGTGGCTTTCTTTTTTATACGGATGTACCATGAACAGTAATTATCATCACTATGATGGTAACATCTTCCGGTCCATGTATTAATCTTACTTTTCAAAACTCGATACTCACGCCCCACACTGACAGAGTACTTACGAACCGCACTTACTGCCTGCACTTTGTCAACGAATCTCATGTAGTTGTATGTCAGTCATGGAGTCGTTCCAATCGAGTAATTGGACGGTACCAGATTCTATAAGGTCATCTATAGGAGAACCCGAGCCCATATCTAGGAATGCTCCAGAATGTGTGTAGTCATACCTAGCGTTGCTGAACTATTGGCTGCTCTCCCATTGTTGCACTATGTTTTCGGTGACCGGGTTGACAGGATTTTCAGGATTCAAGGAAGGATGAAACTCTCCTTCTTCCGGGTCATTGTCATCATCCGATTCAGATTGACTGGAAACGGCATCATCTCCGTCTGACCTGTCAACCTCATCGTTATCATTGTTTATGGTACTGTACAACATAGACGGTTCATCAAAAACCATCTGTGTTACGGCTGTAATATGTTCGGGCAAAGTTGTTGTATTCCTGTCGTGTGTACTTGGAATATTTTGTTGTTCGATAGGCTCGAATTCAACAAGAATATGAATTCCTTCCTTCGATAGGTTGGCCGGAATAGTCCATAAATACCGCATTTCTTCTTCATTGTTCATGCTATATAAATTAAAGTCAAACATACGATGCACCTCGTAGTACAAAGGCACCCTCATCGTCATTCGAACATTCAGAGATTGGGATTCATATCTCGGTATTTCAATATTTTTTTTACTAGTTCCACATGTGAAATAATTCGGTACGTTGGCAATGTCTAACTTTTCCGAATTGTTCCAGTAAAATAGGGACCATATGCATCACTTGCAATTTCAGAATCCCAAAATAACCATACTCTAACAGGGTTGATTGCTTCCATTTTAAAATGATTCAACTGTAAGTGTTTAGGCTTTAGGGTTAAAATGAAGATGCTAGGAACTTCGAGAATTGAAAAAAGAATGAGAGGTTTGCTAAGGCTGTTTTGAAGATGTAAAGAATAATGAATGAATGTATGTATTTATAGACTTTCAACATCACTGTGTTTTAGGGGAGTAAGTTGTAATGGAATGAGGGAAACGTATTTGGTGGGATGAATTATTGTTCTTCAATCAGCAGGGTTCACGGGAAGCAATAAATTATTGTCCTTTGAATTACTGTTGAATATGGAATCATTGTCCTTGGAAGCTGTTTTGGATGAAATTATTGTACGTAGAAGAGCTGGATGTGACTGAATTATTGAACGGGTGCTGATGGATTATTGAAGATAACGCAAAACGGTAGTGCGTTATCAAGGAAATAACGCATGATGGTTGCGCGTTATCTCCTTGATAACGCACAACTATTGTGCGTTATCAGCCCAATTTTTTTTCGAGATTGCGTTTTTTCTTTACTTGTTTACCCCCTTCTTTTTTTTTTTTTTTAATTTTTTCTTAATACATTTAACCCTTTTTATTATTTTTTGTTTACTTGTTTACCCTTTTTATTAACTTTCTTCTTTTACACACATACCCCCTTTTTTTTTTCCCTTTTTTCAAACCAATTAAAACATTTGTTTTAGGGTTTTGCAAATCAAATTTAAAATGCTATGTTTATACCGGAGAATTTGAAATTTTGGATTTTTACCTATAACAAAATAAGAATATAATAAAGAAACCTAAACCTAATACGATCAAAAATATAAACATCGGCTGAATACTTTATAATCTATTTTAAATTACATATAAATGTCAATGAAAAATAGAAAATAATAATTACAGCTAAGGCCAGTCGGATGGCGTGAACCGCACAGTCTTCTTACCAACACGATGCCCGAAGCCAAGAGCTTAAACACCGTCCATATCATCCTACCGCTCCTCTTCGTCAGACGAGGATGCCTGCGATATAGGCTGATGTGACGTTGATGAACCGGCTATGTCCGGAGGAGGTGGTGCCCGAAACCCGGAAAACCCGTACGCTGAAGAATACGGTGATTGAAATGATGCAAATCCTAAACCGGGCGCAAGAGGCATCTGTGATGTCCCAGATCCACTAGGGTGTGGCTGGGAAGCTGACGTCCAACACAAACTAAAAGAAGTCATATCTAGGTTCGGGCTGTCAAATGGGTCGATATACGACTGACCACTACCAGATCCCTCACCCCTCTAAACCATTGCTGGGCCGAGTTCGAGATGTTCCTGCCTTTGTGGAGCAGGAGGTACAGGAGGGCGTCCACCTCCTGCTCCACGCCCAGGATGTCTCCGAGCACCCCTTTTAACTTAACGAGCACCTCAGTCCGGTACGTGCTCCCGGGGACGGCGACGCGATGGCTGCACAGGGAACGTCTGCTGGATATCGTTCTGTGAAGAGTGCATCCCAAAGTACCCCTGATAGAGACCATACACTGCCGGATATCGTCTGCACTTTCTTCCTAACCGCGGCCATATGTGAAGGAGATGAAGGTGGCTCCCGAATCGCCACTGAAGCCATATCATCCACCTCCTGCAACATAGAAGTCTAAAAAAAAGAAAATAATTTAACAAATTAAATAAATAAATAAATAAATTAGAATTCAACATAAATAACTGAAATGCATAGCATAAGAACTTACCATCATCCGTCTGTCCACACCGGCAGGCTGATAACCATGCGACGGGTATCACGGTTAGCTGGATTGCCGATGTAAACCCATGTGATACCCCTATACCATCTGATGTACTCATCACTGGTGTATGACAATGTCGCAATAGCTACAGCAGGACCATCCTTAACCTGAAGTCGCCACTGGTTCCAGGCATCGAGATGGATAGCATGTTTTGTAACCCAGGATGTGTTATCATTCCCTCTCAGCTGGATCCGGTGCAGGTCCAGACGAGTCTCAACTGCATCTGGAACCATCTGAGCCCGTGCGAACTGGCGCATCACACGCCCGGGATAGTGGTACTCCACTATCTTGTAACATATGAGCGGGACCTTTGCCCGCCACAAGTCAGATGGAACCAGAGGACGGTCATAGTAAGGGAGCCACATAAACTGTCATGTCAAAATTCAAAATCAATAACAATGTAAGTACCTAAAAAAACACAATTAATTACAAATAATACAAGCTATTGTAAACCGAACCTGATCAGATGGCATAAAATCTAACTGGTCTCCGTACGTAACCAGAGTGTGCGTAGGCAGCTGGCTACAGTCAAATGCTGTGCACCATATTGCGCCAAGAGGAGCAAGAGGGTCGGCCTGAATCTCCGTCATCAGCTGAGGCTGCAATGTAGGTATACGCTACCACGCCCAAATCTGAACTAACACTAAGGCCCCCCCAATCTGTCGTGCACCTCCCAAAGCCGCCGTGCACAGCCTGTTAGTATATGCCCTAAGACCAATTGACTCACATTTATGATTTATGAAGCATGTATTTTTTGAATTGTATTTTATGCTCTTGGTCATCAAGTATGTGACTTGATAGTAAAACCCTTATAGCTAATAAAATACTATTCTTATTTGTCCCTAGTTTATTACATCTTGTAAACTAGTGTGAAGTTGATTGATGGTCAAGTTTTACTGATCATGAATATGAGATATAAAATCAATTCATAAATACATATTGAGAATATTGTATTGAACATGACCCAAAGTGAAGAAGAAATATTACATGGGTTTAAGTTCTAAGTATTTCTTCTCAGTTTTATATTTGGCTTCCTTCGACCTAATGTTTCTAATGTTTCTTGCATGGGGAGAAAAATATGTTTTGACATAGTCAAACATCACTTTTAATTAGATGATCATTATGACTATTGGTTGGCTTATTTTCTCGTCATGGCTTGAATATTGGAGATAGTGAAAGGGATTTGTCCCTCTCTTTTTAGAGAGAGATATCCATGGGCCCCTTGATAAGGAAGACTGGAAAATATGCATGGCCATGCTCAAATAAGTATTAATAAGGTGTTATTAATATTATTTGTTGGAACAGTCTGCCTGGTGATCAAGTAATGGTTAATTAAGTTTTATAAGGATGACTTGATCCATTGATCGGGATTTTCTAACTAAGTTTTAAACTCAATACTCGCAAGTGCACAAGATCAATGTAATACGAAAGTATAAGGGTATCGAACCACAGAGAAAGGCTTAACTACTTAAATTATTATCTTCCTAAATTAATTTTATAAAAATAGGAATGAGATTTTATTATTCCTAAATTAATTAAAACTAATGAATAAAATAAATAAATTGAAACTAACAAGAGATTAACCAAATAAGATGATTTTGAATCTTGAATCCACCACTAACCTATATAACAATGATTTAAATTTATTTAGGAGAAAAGATTAAACTTTTATGTGGTGATCTAGGCTACAAGCTTTGATTCACTAAAGAAATATATTGTGTTTAAATGCATGACATAATCCATCTAACCATTAGTATGACTTATTCATTCCTATGACATAAATCATCTAAAATTAGCATGAACTATTCAATTCTAAAACTCACAATATACTTGCAAAAATTACGTATTTCTCATACTCAAGACTACAAGAATCAAGCATGGATAAAAATATCAATTAACCAAATAATTATTCTAGAAGAACAACCACAAAGAATCAATTGAATCAAACCAATAAACATCCCAAAATATGCAATCACATAAATATTATAATGAATCTCCAAAAATAAAATAAACCAAAGTTGCATGGCTAGGGTTTCATCAAGATTCTAAAAATAATTTTAGTTCATGGTTAAAGGGACAGAAGGAACCAATTTCTTGGAGTAGATCATGGCTTTCTTCTTCTCCAATTGAAAGTCGCTGCCGCTCTTCTCTTTTTTTTTTTTTTTCCTCCTCTTCTCTTCTTGTGTGGCTCTTCTATATATAGACAAAAGAGAAGCAAAATCCTAATCCTTTAAGGATTCTACTAAAGTTCTAATCCTAATCCATAAAAGATTCAAATACTGCAGCTTTCCTTTACCAAATTTAATATGGAATCTTTATTTTCCATTATTTTTTTAGAAATCTGCACAAAGATAATTAAAATAAATTAAATATAATAATTATGACTAATAAATAAATAAAATATTTTCAAAGGCTAATAATTAAAACTTAAGGTGTTTATTTGTGAAAAAAATCGACTCTATCAACTCCCTCACACCTAAGTTTTGCTAATCCTCAAGCGAAAATAAAGAATAAAAAGAAAAACTAACTAGCCACTTTCGTAGGACTCACGATTGCACTTAGCATGTACAACAAGCCCTTTAAACCCCTAAGTTACCCCTAGTGGACGAGTATGGTCTCGTGAGGGTTTGTAAACGACGTACCCACAAAGTCAAAATAAACAACAAACTTTAGAAAAGATAGAGAATAGCCCAAATTAAGTATCCTTCATCAATATCTCAAACTTATCAAGACAAATACTCTTCCTCTCATTTTTAAACTTAAGTAAACAAACAAATATTCAATTATCTCTCATAACTAATGTAAAACTTGTGTAATGTGTGATCGTGGTCATCAGAGAGTATGAAATGAATACTAAATAAAATTTTCAAATTACATATAGAGAACAAATCTCAGCAAAAGTTCATTCCATAAGCTGACTCTTCGTACCTTCTCTCCACTAATCAAGGATTCTCAACTCAACTCAGATCAGGTAGGATTTTAAAGCTTGTAATGTAAGGTTAGGGCATTGGTTATCAAGCGAAGGTAAGGAATTCAAAATCAAAGAAAAGAGAGCTTACAAAGAAGATGGATACTTTAAAATTTCGACAAACTTTCTAACTTTGTTTTTGCTCCTTTTTTTTTTTTCAGTAATACATTCACCAACTACCATCTTCTTTTGCTCAAAATTTTATCATTTAAGGCCATCCTTTTTCTTACATTTATAAATTCGGGCCTCTTGAATTTTTTTCGTTGCACCTTATGACTTGTAACAATCATGTATCGACTTTTATTTCTTTGTCTTTTTCCTTTTTTTTTTTTCAGCTCAATACATTTTTTTTTTCAACACCACAAGTCATATATATATTTTTTTTCTTCTCCCTTTTTTCAAAATAACTTCTTCTCTTTCCATAACATAAAAAACAACAACCCATCATTGAAGCACTAGTTAGAAGTTTGCATTAAACTCTCTACAAGATTAAGGGTTAATATTTAAGTGGTTTAAAGAAAGATATAACATTTATGCTCAAAAGGGTACGAAGGTAAAAATTTATGAAATTTGGTAAGCTTGAAAGGCACAAACGATTCAAAGAAGGCCTATGACCATCGTCTCTAAGTCAAATAAGGAAAACCTTTCTATTTCGCCTCAAGAGGTACTCAAGTAAGTTCTAGAATGTAGGGAAGAGATTCATCAACTTTATGTAACTCAAAAATAATGTAAAGGATTTAGTAAATGCTAACAATAACCCATGTGCTCAAGTGTAAGTCATCTAAAAGTTATAACAAATATAGAACATAAGTCCGCCATTCTACTTAAAAACAAGAAAATAAGTACTTTTCTCAACTCATTCAAGACATTTTTAAAGGAACTCAAAAAGAATCATCCTTTAAGTGAAATCATATTTTTGATTTTTTTTTAAATAATGTAGAAAAATAAATAAAATTAAAAAAATAAAAAAAAATAAAAAAATAATTGAACAAGAAATATGAGAAAAAAAAACTAAAATACTAAAAAAATAGTAGATATCAGAATAAAAGCATATTCTCCCCCATACCTAGACCCTACATTGTCCACAATGTGATAAGAGTACCAAGAGTAGAGAAGAGACAAAGAAAAGAACAATACAACCAGGTAGAAGAGGCAGTATTAATGCATGTCTGCAAGAGTAGTAAACAATCTCTGTAATCTCCATGATAATGTAAGTTGTTTTATTACCCTACAAAACAAACATTTCATACCTTTCTACCAATCAAGTGGAATAAAAAAATAAAAAATAAATAAAATAAAATAAAATAAAAATATAAAAATAAAATAAATAAAATAAAATTTGGGTTGCCTCCCAAAAGCGCTAATTTTAAAGTCTTCAGCCAGACTCCCTAATTCTTTTGCATTCAGCCAGGATCTACTTCTCTCATATTAATCTCATGATTCACAATCAAATAAGAGTTTTCAGGTGGAGCAATGCAGGCAAGATTAGAATTAACATTTTCAGTGCAGATAAGGTTTTCTTTCTCAATAAAAGTATCATCTTTTGAACACATTAAAGGTAGAGTTTCTTCAATTAATTCATCATTTACGTCTACCAAATAGCAATCAGAATTATCTTCTATAGAAGGTTGTGAAGAAGTTTTAAAAATATTTAATCTAACCCTCATATTCATTACAGAGACATCCATAACCCCAGTTCTACAATTAATAGTGGCGTCAGCAGTAGCCAAGAAAGGGCGACCTAGAATAATAGGGATATGATTTTGAAAAGATCTACCAGGTTCCATATCTAGGACTACAAAGTCTACAGGGAAGACACCTTTATCAATTTGAACTAGAACATTATCTAACCTTCCCCTAGGTACCTTGATAGACCTATCAGCTAATTGTAAGGTCATATCAGCTGGTTGCAATTCTCCTAATCCTAACTCTTCATAATCAGAGTATGGAATTAAATTAACACTAGAACCTAAATCTAAGAGTGTCCTATCTATTTTATGATTACCAATAAGACATGAGATAGTAGGGACACCAGGATCTTTATATTTAGGTGGAGTGTTATATTGCAAAACAGAGCTCACCTATTCAGTTAGGAAGATTTTCTTAGAAACACAGGTTTTAGATTTTCTTTTAAAAGTACACATGTCTTTAAGAAATTTTGCATAGGATGGGACTTGCTTAATAACCTCTAAAAGTGGAAGATTAATTTTAACTTGTTTGAGAGTTTCTAAAATATCTTCCCTTTTATTTATCCTTTCTAGGATGTGGGGGTGGCAATAAAGCTTCGGATAAGGAACCTTTGGTTTATATGAAGCCGTAGGAGATGATTCTAGAGTCTTAAAATTAGAGGAAGAAGCTAGTTCCTTCTTTATCTTCCTTTCAATTTTAGTCATAGAAATTCCCTTGGTTTCATTATTATTTGATCACTATCTTTAATAGGTTCCCTACTTAATTATCTACCAACTTCCCATTTCTAATAGTAATTACAGCTTTAGCTTGCTCATGGTCATTAGCTCTAGGATTCTCTATTGGATGACTAGGAAGCTTACCCTCATCTCTTCTACTTATTGCATTAGCTAGTTGCCCTATTTGAGTTTCTAACTTAGCAATAGATTGTGTGTGTGAATCTAGAATTTGTATCATAGATTCTAAACCTTTCAAAGCAGATAAGACTTTTTCTTCAAACATAGAGTTTCCACTTTGAGGAGGGTGAGGAGGTACATACCTTTGGGATTGAAAACCAGAGGGGGCAGTCATACCAGATTGTTTGTTCTGTTGATATTGTTGTTGGCCTAATTGACCTTCCCCTCCTTGTTGCCTCCAGGAGAAATTAGGATGATTTCTCCAGCCTGGATTGTACGTGTTTGAATATGGGTCATTCTGTCTGTGAAATCCTTGGGCTGCATTGACTTGTTCCTGCACAAATTCTGGAAATAGTGAAGCACTAGGACAGTCATAGATAACATGAGAAGGACTAGAGCAAATTGCACAAACACTTTGCACATTAGTAGAATTAGTAGGTAATGTATTCAAAGCTAATAATTGATCAAATTTTTTAGATAAAGCATCAACTTTCACAGAAATATCAACATTTTGAGAAACTTCAAACATTCCTCTATTTCCTATTTGCCGAGATGTACCTACTCGTGAGGAGGTGGCGTGTTGTTGTGAATTATCACTCAAATTTTCAAATAAATCCCATCCCTCATCTGCAGTTTTATGAAGAAAGGTACCACCACAAGAGGAATCAACCATTTGGTGATTTCTCTCATCTAATCCTGAATAAAAGCTTTGTATTTGCTGCTATTTAGGGACTTCATGATGAGGGCAACTACGAAGAAGTTCTTTAAATCTCTCCCAACTCTCATGAAATTGTTCATTATTTTGTTGGGAAAAAGTAGTGATTTCTCTCCTTAACCTTGTAAGTTTACCCAAAGGAAAATATTTTTTTAGAAATTCCCTAGACATCTCAGCCCAAGTACCTATTCTCTCACGTGTGTGCAACCAATGTTTAGCCTTATCCTTCAAAGAAAAAGGAAAAAGGCGTAATCTAATAGCAACATCACTTACATTAGGCACTTTAAAAGTAGAGCAAATTTCTAAAAACTCATCAATATGCTTATAAGGATTTTCATAATCAAGCCCAAAAAAAGATGGTAACATTTGAATAGTAGAAGCTTTGATTTCAAAGTGATTAGCCTCAATTTCAGGTAGTATATTACCTATTGGTGAATTATAAGTGTTAGGAGTAAAATACTCCCTTAATGCTCGTGGATTTTTAGCCATTTTAACCTGACAAGTGTTAGAAATCTTTCCTTGTGCTCTAAGTGCCTTAAGTGTACGCTCTATCTCAGGATCAAATTCTTTCAAATCAACAGAGAGCGAACGACGACCATGCATTAATAAACAAATTCAAAAAAAAAATTACCACAAATAATAATGATGAATAAACTACAAATAATGAAATAAAAAATAATAATAATAATAAAAAAACGTTGAAGACAACAAAAAAAATTTTATATTTTTTTTCAAGAATAAAAGTAGAATAAAAAAAATACTAACAAATTTAGGAGGCAATAACAAAAGCAATTAATTCAACATTTCCCCGGCAACGGCGCAAAAACACTTGATTGGGATTTTCTAACTAAGTTTTAAACCCATTACTCGCAAGTGCACAAGATCAATGTAATACGGAAGTATAAGGGTATCGAACCACAGAGAAAGGCTTAACTACTTAAATTATTATCTTCCTAAATTAATTTTATAAAAATAAGAATGAGATTTTATTATTCCTAAATTAATTAAAACTAATGAATAAAATAAATAAATTGAAACTAACAAGAGATTAACCAAATAAGATGATTTAGAATCTTGAATCCACCACTAACCTATATAACAATGATTTAATTTTATTTAGGAGAAAAGATTAAACTTTTATGTGGTGATCTAGGCTACAAGCTTTGATTCACTAAAGAAATATATTGTGTTTAAATGCATGACATAATCCATCTAACCATTAGCATGACTTATTCATTCCTATGACATAAATCATCTAAAATTAGCATGAACTATTCAATTCTAAAACTCACAATATACTTGCAAAAATTACGTATCTCTCATACTCAAGACTACAAGAATCAAGCATGGATAAAAATATCAATTAACCAAAATAATTATTCTAGAAGAACAATCACAAAGAATCAATTGAATCAAACCAATAAACATCCCAAAATACGCAATCACATAAATGTTATAATAAATCTCCAAAAATAAAATAAACCAAAGTTGCATGGCTAGGGTTTCATCAAGATTCTAAAAATAAATTTAGTTCATGGCTAAAGGGACAGAAGGAACCAATTTCTTGGAGTAGATCATGGCTTTCTTCTTCTCCAATTGAAAGTCGCTGCCGCTCTTCTCTTTTTTTTTTTCTCCTCTTCTCTTCTTGTGTGGCTCTTCTATATATAGACAAAAGAGAAGCAAAATCCTAATCCTTTAAGGATTCTACTAAAATTCTAATCCTAATCCATAAATGATTCAAATACCGCAGCTTCCCTTTACTAAATTTAATATGGAATCTTTATTTTCCATTATTTTTTTAGAAATCTACACAAAGATAATTAAAATAAATTAAATATAATAATTATGACTAATAAATAAATAAAATATTTTCAAAGGCTAAAAATCGACTTTATCATCCATGCCTTATACTTAATTAGGATATCGTGTGACAAAAGGACTAAATATTAAATCTGATGCTAGGTTATTATTACATTTACTTAACTTGGGTAAGCATAATGTCTTGCTAGAGGCCGCTTATGTTTTGTTAATAAATGTCTAGAACATTTTTCATTCACTGCCAATGTTAAGTGAACCTACAGGGTCACACGCATAGACGATCTTGTGAGCATAATGTCCACGTTCAATGAATCTAGATTGTGTCCAGATTCGTTGAACGTATACAAAAGGGGAATCAAGATTCCATATTGTATTTTCGGTAAGTTAATAAGTAATTAATTTTATTTAATCAAATAAATGAAATTAATTACTTAATATTACTCATCTAACCGTTGGATGATTATAGGAATAGACGGACGAGATTAAACTGTCATTAGATGACAGTTAGGGTTTTTATATTGACAGCTATAAAAGGTTATGTTAACCTTCTCTTGGTGGCCGTCCTTTATCTGATTAAAGAAAAAAAAAAAGCCCTAAACCCTAGAACGATATAGTATCTAGCCACCTCTCTCCGAAATACGACCAATTACCAGATAGTCAGGATCAGTTCTGAACAGTTTTCAGAACACAGAAGGGGCTAGCATCCCGATCGCTTGTAGAGTAGTTCGTCGCTTGGATACCAGTAGAGGGCGAAGCGTACAAAGCAGCGCCTCCACAACGAACAATAAAAAACATTGAGGTAATTTCTATCCAATCGATTTTTCTAGTATGTGCAAATCCTGTTGGTGGATTTTCGTAGTTTTATTTTATTTTGTTTTTGTCTACGGATTCCAACAATGGTATCAGAGGCCCGTACATACTAGTTTTACTGATTTTATCTGTTACCGCTTTGATTACATGTGCTGTTTTCAATCGGCCTTATAGTAAGGTTTCTGATTAGTGTAATAATCAGAGTAAATTGAATGACAGGATTCACATATATCATATTCTGTTTTACTTATTAATGCGATTAAATAAACAGAATGTTGCTAATGCCAAATTGTTTGGCGTAAAGGGTGTAATCTGTGCAATTTAATTGTTAAACTAATATGCAGAATCACATAATTTAATGTTTAACTGTTAAACAAAAATTTCTGGCGGCATAATTTTAGGATTTATGACCGCTGTTTTCTTTCGGGGGCTTCACCCCCCAGAACCCCCTTGTTGTTTTTTGCATGTTTCTTCCTATCTTTAGATGCATGGTGCATAGCATGGCCCTTTACCTCTTGTGATTGATTGGCTTATTTTGTTAATGTGTTGTATGTTTTTAAATACGGCCTGCGTGTCGTTGTTTTCGTTGATGTAATGTTATCAAGCTTTACTAGAATAGGTTAATTTTATTTCCTATTCCTATGTATGTTTTCTGTCCTATGTAACAAGATTAGAAGGCCAAGATATTGGAGGCAAGCTCATGGAGATGAAGACTTACCTAGATTGACCTTTGACTTCCATGAGGCTCGTGGAAGTCAATAAAGGATTGGGGCCATGCTATGACACATTTTATTTGACGTATATATATTATGCATGTGATGTTTAGTTTATTTCCTTTTATTTTTTATATATGTTTTGTGAAATAATATACAAATAAAAAGGAAGAAGGTTTTTGAAACCATGTAAAAAAATTTAAGTCGTAAAATGCCTTCCATGATCATAAGCACTTCTCCATGCTTGGATCATCATTTTGTCTCATTGCCAAAGCAAGAGATAAATGGTTACCTAAGTAGGGGAAGATGGAAAATGGTGATTTCCATATGCTTTGAATGGTTTGGCATAACTAGGCTATCAAAACGGTTTTGAGCCTAGGACATCATAAGGGATTTTGCCGGTACATGTAAATGTAAATCCCATTAATACATTTTTCTCTAATTATGGGTGTTAAGCCAAAGCTTACTTATGATTAGAATAAAATGAACTTTTATACCCTTGATTTATATCAAGTGTTGAATATTTCAGGAAAAATTTAATGCTTCATTTATTTAATTTTACTTTGCAAATTCTATGTAGATAATGGCCTCAAACAATTCAAACACATCGTTGCGATCCGTGCTTGAAAAGAATAAGCTTAGTGGGATTAACTTTCTTGATTGGGCACGAAATTTAAGGATTGTCCTTAAACCAGAAAAAAAGCTATATGTACTTGAGAACCCTATCCCTAATCAACCAGCTAACAATGCTCCTAGAGTCGAAAAGGATGCTTATAGTAAGCACAAGGATGATTCTAACGATGTGACATGTCTCATGTTGGCTACGATGGAATCTGAGTTGCAAAAGCAATTCGAGGAAGTTGAGGCTTATGAGATGATAAAACACCTCAAGAAAATGTTCCAAGAGCAGGCACGTCAAGAGAGATATCTTACCACTAAGGCGTTGAATAGCTGCAAAATGACCCCTGGCACTTCAGTTAGTGCTCATGTCCTTAAGATGAAAGGGGTATTTTGATCGCCTTGAAAAACTTGGAGCACCCTGTAAGTCATGACTTAGCTACCGATATGATCTTGGCCTCTTTGACCTCCGACTATGATCAGCTTTGTCATGAACTTCAATATGCATAATATGGAAAAGTCCATAAATGAATTGCACGGGAAGCTCAAGCAGGCTGAACAAAACATTAGGAAGTCTACTCCTAATGTTCTGATGGTTCAGAAGGGGCAGTTCAAGAAGAACAAGGGAAAGGGAAAGGGAAATGATATGGCCAAAAAGGGTAAAGGCAAGCAGAAGCCCAAGCCCAAGGTTAAACCACCAAAGGAAGGGACTTGCTTCCACTGCAATGAACCTAGTCATTGGAAGAGGAATTGCAAGCTCTACTTGGAAGAAAAGAAGAAGCAAAAGGCCAGTGAGACTGCCGCTTCAGGTATTTTTGTTATAGAAATTAATATGTTTACTCCTACTTCATGGGTATTAGATACCAGATGTGGAACTCACATTTGTGTAAATGTGCAGGGACTCAAAAAGAGTAGATCTTTGGCAAAGGGAGAGATGGACCTACGAGTTGCAAATGGAGCAAAAGTTGCTGCTGTAGCTATAGGGACATTTGATGTACTTTTGCCTACTGGGCTTATGATTGAACTTAAAGATTGTTATTATGTTCCTGCTATGAGTAGGAACATCATTTCAGTTTCTTGTTTGGATATTGATGGTTTTGAGTTTAATACTAAGAATGGTAAAAGTTCTATTTATAAAAATGGTATTTTCTATGGGGATGCCTCTTTATGTAATGGACTTTACATTCTTAACATACATGATTCCATTACTAAGCCCATCTATAACATAAATACAAAGAAATTTAAATATAATGATGTAAGTCAAACTTACTTCTGGCATTGTCGTTTGGGCCATATAAATGAGAAACGCATATCAAAACTCCATCAAGATGGACTTTTATCTTCATTCGACCTTGAGTCTTATGAAAAATGTGATTCTTGTTTATTGGGCAAAATGACTAAAAGTCCATTTACAGGGCAAAGTGAAAGGGCCACCGATTTATTGGAACTTATACATACTGATGTATGTGGGCCAATGAACACACAAGCCAGAGGAGGTTTTCAGTATTTCATTACATTCACAGATGATTTCAGTAGATATGGTTATGTCTATCTAATGAAACATAAATCTGATTCCTTTCAAAAGTTTAAAGAATTTCAAAATGAAGTACAGAATCAACTTGGAAGGAGTATCAAATTACTTCGATCAGATCGAGGTGGTGAATACTTAGGCCAAGAGTTTGACGAACATCGAAAAAATTGTGGAATATTATCACAATTAACTCCACCAGGAACACCACAATGGAATGGTGTGTCTGAACGCAGAAATCGAACTCTATTGGATATGGTTCGATCTATGATGAGTCAAACAGATCTTCCAATTTCTTTTTGGGGGTTATGCTCTAGAAACTCGCTGCATTCATATTAAATAGAGTTCCATCTAAAGTCGTTTCGTAAGACACCATATGAGATATGGACCTGGGAAACAACCTAGTTTAGCATTTCTCAAAATTTGGGGGATGTAATGCTTATGTGAAGCGATCATTATCCGAAAAACTAGCACCCAAATCGATAAGTGTCTGCTTTTGTAGGGATATCCTAAGAAAACTAAAGGATACTACTTTTATCTTCCATCTGAAAACAAAGTGTTTGTTGCTCGAAACGGAATTTTCCTTGAAAGGGAATTCGTTTCCAAAAGAGTTAGTGGGAGTAGAATCCATCTTGAAGAAGCTCAAGGACAGCAGACCATTTCTGAACTAAGTATGGATACTCAGTTGGACTCACGTATTCATACTGAGCCTGAACCTTTGACACAAGGGCCAAGAAGGTCTGGTAGGATTTCTCAGATACAACAGAGATATGGATTTCTTGTGACTGAGGATCATAATATTGATCTTATTGATCAAGGTGAACCTAATTCCTACCAAGATGCTATTCATAGTCCTGAATCTAGCAAATGGCTAGAGGCTATGAAATCAGAAATGCAATCCATGCATGATAATCAAGTTTGGACTTTGATTGATCCACCTAAAGGTTGCAAAACCATAGGGTGTAAATTGGTTTTCAAAAAGAAAACTGACATGGATGGCAATGTGCACACTTACAAAGCATGATTGGTAGCAAAAGGGTATAGACAAACTCATGGTATAGACTATGATGAAACCTTTTCTCCAGTTGTAATGCTTAAGTCAATTAGAATTCTACTTGCCATTGCAGCATATTATGATTATGAAATATGGAAAATGGATGTTAAAACTGCTTTTCTTAATGGAAACCTACTGGAGGATGTGTATATGACACAACCTGAAGGTTTTATTCATCCTTTGAATTCTAGTAAAGTGTGTAAACTTCAAAGATCCATTTATGGCTTGAAGCAAGCATCTCGAAGTTGGAATCTTCGTTTTGATGAAGCAATTAAAGAATTCAATTTCATCAAGAATGATGATGAACCTTGTGTCTACAAAAGGGTTACAGAAAATGCAGTAGTCTTCTTAGTACTCTATGTCGATGACATCTTGTTAATTGGGAATGACATCCCCACTTTGCAAAGTGTAAAAACTTGGTTGGGGAAGTGTTTTTCAATGAAAGATTTAGGCAAAGCAGCCTATATTCTAAGCATTAGGATCTATCAAGATAGATCTAAAAACCTTATTGGCTTAAGTCAGACTGGATATATTGACAAGGTACTGAAAAAGTTCAGTATGGAAGATTCTAAGAGAGGATTCTTGCCAATGTCACATGGCGTTAAACTCAGTAAGTCTCAAAGTCCTACCACAAGGGAGGATACAGAACGTATGAGTAAGATTCCTTACGCTTCCGCAATTGGATCTATCATGTACGCCATGTTATGCACTTGCCCAGATGTCTCGTATGCATTGAGCATGACTAGCAGATTCCAGTCAAATCCTGGTGAACCACATTGATCGCAGTGAAAAAACATTCTCAAGTACTTAAGAAGGACTAAAGAGATGTTTTTGATCTACTGAGGTCGGGAAGGAGAGCTTGTTGTAAATGGTTACACTGGATGCTAGCTTTCGGATCGATGTAGATGATTTTAGATTGCAACTGGATTTAGTGTTTTGTTTGAATGGAGGTGCTGTGAGCTGGAAGAGTTCAAAGCAAGATACCGTGGCCGATTCTACTACAGAGGCTGAGTATGTGGCTGCTGCTGATGCAGCCAAGGAGGTAGTTTGGATCAGGAAGTTCATCACAGAACTAGGTGTAATTCCTAGCATTGTGAACCCAGTGGACCTATATTATGATAATACAGGAGCCATTGCACAAGCTAAGGAACCTAGATCTCATCAACGATCCAAACATATTCTCAGGCGTTTCCATCTCATTCGAGAAATTATTGAGCGTGGAGATGTTAAAATTTGCAAAGTAGACACCAATGACAATGTCGCAGATCCATTGACAAAGCCACTCCCACAACTTAAGCATGAGAGTCCTACTAGGTCAATGGTTTGAGAGTCATGTCAAATTGGTGGTAGGGCAAGTGGGAGATTGTTAGTATATGCCATAATACCAATTGACTCACATTTATGATTTATGAAGCATGTATTTTTTGAATTTTATTTTATGCTCTTAGTCATCAAGTATGTGACTTGATAGTAAAACCCTTAGAGCTAATAAAATACTATTTTTATTTGTCCCTAGTTTATTACATCTTGTAAACTAGTGTGAAGTTGATTGATGGTCAAGTTTTACTGATCATGAATATGAGATATAAAATCAATTCATAAATACATATTGAGAATATTGTATTGGACATAAACCAAAGTGAAGAAGAAATATTGCATGGGTTTAAGTTATAAGTATTTCTTCTCAGTTTTATATTTGGCGTCCTTTGACCTAATGTTTCTAATGTTTCTTGCTTGGGAGAAAAATATGTTTTGACATAGTCAAACATCACTTTTAATTAGGTGATCATTATGATATTGGTTGGCTTATTTTCTCGTCATGTCTTGACTATTGGACATAGTAAAAGGGATTTGTCTCTCTCTTTTTAAAGAGAGATATCCATGGGCCCCTTGATAAGGAAGACTGGAAAATATGCATGGCCATGCTCAAATAAGTATTAATAAGGTGTTATTAATATTATTTGTTGGAACAGTCTGCCTGGTGATCAAGTAAATGGTTAATTAAGTTTTATAAGGATGCCTTGATCCATGCCTTATACTTAATTAGGATATCGTGTGACAAAATGACTAAATATTAAATCTAATGCTAGGTTATTATTACATTTACTTAACTTGGGTAAGCATAATGTCTTGCTAGAGGCCGCTTATGTTTTGTGAATAAACGTCTAGGACATTTTTCATTCACTGCCAACGTTAAGTGAACCTACAGGGTCACACGCATAGACGATCTTGTGAGCATAATGTCCACGTTCAATGAATCTAGATTGTGTCCAGATTCGTTGAACGTATACAAAAGGGGAATCAGATTCCATATTGTATTTTCTGGTAAGTTCATAAGTAATTAATTTTATTTAATCGAATAAATGAAATTAATTACTTAATATTACTCGTCTAACCGTTGGATGATTATAGGAATAGACGGACGAGATTAAACTGTCATTAAATGATAGTTAGGGTTTTGTTATTGATAGCTATGAAAGGTTATGTTAACCTTTTCTTGGTGGCCGTCCTTTATCTGATTAAAGAAAAAAAAAAAAAAACAAAACCCTAAACCCTAGAACGGCGATATAGTATCTAGCCTCCTCTCTCCAAAATACGACCAATTACTAGATAGTCAGGATCCGTTCTGAACAGTTTTCAGAACACAGAAGGGGCTAGCATCCCGATCGCTTGCAGAGGAGTTCCTCGCTTGGATACCAGTAGAGGGCGAAGCGTACAAAGCAGCGCCTCCACAACGAACAATAAAAAACATTGAGGTAATTTCTATCCAATCGGTTTTTCTAGTATGTGCAGATCCTGTTGGTGGATTTCCGTAGTTTTATTTTATTTTGTTTTTGCCTACGGATTCCAACATAGCCGCCTATACAAAAACCCAAGAACGCAGCTACCCCAGCTATATGTCCTAATACCATCAAAATCCTCTAACAAACTGAGGTAGCGCACGTGAACCAAATTCCCAGATAAGTTGGGAAGCATGTGTTCGCCAATAAGTAACAAAATAAATCCACGAGCGCACAGGATTAGATCATCGTCGGTCTCTGAACCGGTGAACGCTCTCATGATCCATGTTTCCAATGGTTCCTTCTTGACCTTGTATCCGGAAAAGTCGCTAAGAGACAACCTCACACCAAGTAGTGTCTCGATAATATCTATCCAGTTCTATTTCGGATGTACACTCTTGTTAGGGCCGGTAACAGCCATACCGTCTATCCCTAAACCCCACAGTGCCTGTACATCCTGCAGTGTTATTGACACTTCCCCACACATCAAGTGAAATGTGTGAGTCTCCGGTCTCCACCGCTCTACCAATGATGTAATAAGAGCATGGTGCAACCCAATGTAACCACACCTAAAGACTCCCCCCAACCCGATTCTGTCAATAATCTCAACCAATCTACGGGGAGCCATACTATAGCACTAGAATAGGTTGTGCCCAAAACGCGCACGCTGAAGGTCAGTATAACACGTCTCGCGATCCCCACTCCAGATCAAACTGGATCTGTGCTCGTGCTGTCTGGATAAGACGTCAGGGACAATGGGCCCCAGATGCACGTGTGCTGGCACTTCTTCTATCTACATTAATTATATTTTCAAATAGTGTCAATATCTATATGTTAAAATTAAAAAGTTTTAAACATATTCTAATTCCAAACTCTTTAAGGTGTGTTCATTATGGTACACTACCTTTTAGGGTTTTAGGTTTGAATGATTTTTAGCGTATCAAATTTACCGCAGTTTAGGGTTTTCAAAGTTTTTAATGTTTTATAGTTTATACTTAATTTGCAAGAATATTAAGATTTAACTGTTATTACGTTTAAAGGTTATAAAGTTTATAGTTTTACATTTTAATATTTCCAAATATCCGGGATAGTGTTAACAGGGATGCAAAATTTAAGGATGTTTAAATAAATAATATTTTCAAGTTTTTAAGGTTTACTGTTGCGTACTATACATGGTTATATCAAATAAATGTTTAAAATATTCAGATTTTCGTTTCTTTTAAATATTGAAGTTTTTATAATGTACCCTGTAGAATTTTAATATTATGATTTTGGTTGTTTAAGGTTTACTGTTAAAAAGTTTATAGTTTTACGGTTTATTGTTTGGTGTAAATCTGTGGATTTTGATAATAGATTTTTACGTTCTCTTGTATTTAAAGTTTAGAATTTTTAAGTCTTTTAAGGTTACTTATAGTATATTTTCTACTGTTTAAAAAAATAAAAAATAAAAATACCGAATTACAGATTTCCATATTTTCTAACATGCAAATTAATTATCTAAAAAATTAAAAAAATTTTCTAATAATCATAAAGTAAGAAATTAAACCTAATATCTAAATAAATTCATGAAAAAAATTTATTACCCTAATATCACTTTTTAAATGGAAAAAAAACATTATATACATAACATTATCAAATTCGTACACATTTATTAATAACTACAATTTTAAACATAAATCCAAACCCCACTTTGACCAAAAAAAAAAAATTAATGTAAAATTTTGGATTTTAATAATAGATTTTAAGTTTTGTATTATTTAAATTTTACAATTTTTACCTTACAACAATAAATTTTTCATATTTTCTACTGCTTATAAAAAAAAAAAGGTTAAAAAATATCGAATTACAGGTTCCCATTTTTTTTTACTCAATAATTTATACGAAATATGCAAAATAATTATCTAACTAATTTCTAATAATCATAAAGTAATGTAATAAATTAAACATAATTATCCAAATAAATACATGAAAATAATACACCACCCTAATATCACTTTTTAAATTCAAAAACAATTATATACATAAAATTATCACATTTGTACAAATTCATTAATAACAAACATTTCAAACATAAATCCAAAACCCAATTCCACAAAAAATAAATTCATTCAAGTTAATAAATAAAATTCATAAAAAACATTAACAAACAACAAATAACAAAATAATTACACTTAATAAATAATACACAAAACAAAATTTTAAATAACTAAAAACTTATCGAAAATTTAAAATGCAGTTTTATTCTACCGTTTTCCACTCCAAATCTTTTATAGCCTTCGTACTCCAAAGAAAGTCTCCAAGATTAACTAATTTTTAACTTTAAATTTCAAAATAAAATACACATTTATTAGAAGAAGAGAAGTAAAAGCATAATAATAAGAAGTAAAAAAAATTTAAAAGTAGAGTAAAATAATTTACCTAGCAATAGGCGGAGGTGGCAGCAAAAAAATTTCTGAAGGAGAGGGATGAAAAAAGGAAGAAGAATGAGAAGGGAAGGCTAAAAAATGAAGAATGAAGGAGGAAAGAGAGAGAGGTTGCTAGAAAAAAACAGCAAGAAGAAATAAGGGGAAGGGAAGGAGGGGGAAGAGTAAATAAGTTGGAAAAAATAATAAAAGGGGAGGGGGGGGGGGGGGGACGGCGGCTCTCCTGCAGGGTTTTCTTAAAACATGATAATGAACAGTCACTGTGCGTTATCAGCTTAATAACGCATAATGGCTGTGCGTTATTAAGCTTGATAACGCACAGTTATTGTGCGTTATCTACATGTCAGCGCCAGATGGGATCCACGTCAAATTTTCACGCAATTAGGGCGGTGATTAGGGATAATGCACGGTGATTGTGCGTTATCATCTGGAATAACGCACAATCTCTGTGCGTTATGGCCAGACTGGGAGGAAAAAAATTGGGCCACTTCAGTACCCAATTATTTATAATGGGCCCAATCTAGAAAAAACACCCCCTCAATCGCTCCCCTGTGCGAACAATCATTCATAACTTTTGTACAAATACTTCGTGGGGTTCATGGGGTGATAGACACGCCAAAATATAAAATTTACGCGCGAAAAATTTGAAATGAAAATTTTCCCCTCAAAGCACCTTCGCTCTCTATACACATAATTTCTTCCCTTCTTTCTAAAAATTGGCATAATTATTTGAAGAATTTGAAGTGAAATATGCATAGTTTTAGAAATTATCTACACAATACGATCAATTTTGAGGTAAAAATACTCAAAATGGGGTAAAAATTCAAAACACTCGTTCTAACCTGCTCGAGCCATAGCCTGGCACGAGTAGGGCGCACCTCGCACCAGGCATTGGCTAGACTAGTTCACGGTCTGCGCTAATGCTTGGCACGAAGTGCCCCATACTCGCGCCAGGTCATGGCTTGAGCAAGTCAGCCGAGTTTTTTTAATTTTTTATTTATTAATATTAATTTTTTTAATATATATTTTAGTATACGATTATGTTAATTTTTAGTTTCACATTATAAATTTGTTTTAGTTTATGTTAAAACATACAGATATGTTATTTTTAGTTCACCCTTCCCTCGTCTTCTTCTTCCCAGCACGCGAACGCTCAGAATGCCTCACAAATCTCATCACAAATCTCATTGTATCTCACGGAAACCTGACTCCTTTCCCCTTACAAGGCCTACTCCTTGGTAAAGGTGAACGAACCTCGGCAATCGTCTCCCCACCTCCCATGTAAACATCCTCCTCTCCCCTGCCTTTTACGTGCTCGGACATATCCTCTAAGTCGTCTCCCTGAATATCCATGTCATTTCCTCCTACCTAAACTGTCTCTTAACCACCCTCATCCCCACCATGCTCTCTCGACCTAAGTGTATAGGAAGGCACATGTTCAAAACTCCCATAATATTCCACGTGTTAGCTGTTCTAGGAAGAAACATCTTGAAATCCTGACAACAGCTTGTCCACAAATGACGAACCCAATTGCTGATCTAGAGGGCCTGTAAGGACTGTACCAGGTTGCTGTACTGTAAGCTACTAATAACTAGGCAGACTAGATGACCCATACGAGAAATAGGAAGATAAGGGTGAGCGGTGGTAACGAGGTTGTGAGGATGACTAACAAGTGGGGTGTATAATGGTCATGAGGCATAGAACCCTACTCAAGATAGGAGGAGGTTGTATCGAAAACCCAGAGTAACAGAATCAACAGGGGCAGGAGCAGTAGGTATGTCAGAAACGCTATGCCTACCCCTCAATCCCCAGGAAGAAGCTATGATTGTACAACCACTAATAGATACACATTATAATATAAAATTAACTAAAAGAATAACATAATGGTATAAAAAATAATTAATACAACAAATTAATAAAAAAATTCATTTAACAAAAAAATAAAAAAAATAAAAAAACACCTCGCGCCAGGCTTTGGCGCAAATATCCAATACCCAGCGCCATCAGTTGACCCGAGTGTCCATCGATCGACACTATCGCTAGGTGCCGCCGTCACAAAACTAGATTCATCCCTCCGCGTCATCGGTTGGCTCCATCGTCAATCACCCTGCACTATCGGTTAGCGTGAATGTCAGTGTTCTCCATACCATCAGTTGGCGCCAGCAAACAATCAGTCGCCCCAACTTATATGTTTTCATCCGGTACATTTTTTATAATTTTTGGTTAAAGATGTAAATAAATGAGTGTAAGACAATATACTAAACTTTTTAACGATTTTTAACGGGTGGATTTGACCGAATTGTCATATGAATTTTTTGAGTGTCTTGAAAACTTAGAGATGAGAGACAGTGTGCTTGGTTGAAAATAAAATTTTTCGTGCGTAAATTTTATTTTATGACGCGTAATTTATCAGCTCCATACTTCATAGATGTCAAGCTTTTAAAATTTGTCAATGCTTTTCTTTTCTTTTGTATTGTTTTTAACAACGACCACATTTTTCTTTAAGTTTTCCCTTAATATTTAAAATTTTTCTTTTTATAAAAAATATAATCATACAAAATTAAAAAGTAATGACAATATAGTATTGCAACCGTTAAAAACTCTTCACCAAATTAGAATTCATAGTTCAACATTTTCTTTTGTTTTATTTTATGGAACATCGACATGGTTCAAACATCAAATCATATAACTAGCAATGTATCAAAAAGAAAAAAAAATAAAGAGTTTGGTTTTGTTGTATGACAAAAATGTTATTACTTTTATAGGTTTGAATAATTCCTCAAAATGCATCTTCTGGTGTTATTCACCCAGCTAATATTGATGCAAATTCCCAATTTGATTACAAATAGAATTCATCACCATCTCAAGATCACTTCTTTTGAAGAACTTCTATTGAAGATTTTGTAGTTCTAGCACTTCACTAGAAAACCTATGAGAAACTAAGCCTCATAAACCCAATAGTGAGTGGATGAACTCTTTCCCAATTTGATAACAAGAACATTAGAGAAACTATGGCCCTAAAACAAAAATCACACAAACTAGAAGACCTAAATTTATTCTATGCTAGAAACTAGAACCACTAGAATCAATCAAAGAATGAATTGAAATGATCAATTGATTTCCATAGATTGATCAATCTAAAAAATCAATTGCTCACAAACTAAGAAAGCAAACCCTTAAAATCTAACTAAGTTGGATTGAAGAACCCAACACTCCATTGGAGAAAAATCTCAATTCAATTCATCATATTTCATCAAAGTTGTTTATTAGAGGAGGCATAAGTAGGTATTTATAGAGAACACCTACTCCTCTTTCTAAAACCTAATAAATATTAAAAATACCTAATTAGCCTTCTAACAAGAGTTAATTAAACCTTGGAAATCAAGAAACCAATAATTAACCAAAAACTAATTAATTTTGACTAAAATTAAAGTGATGTCTTCAAAATCCTCTTCTTGTCTCGAGACCTATTGGGGACGGTAGGGTTGAGCCTACCGCCGATGGTAGGTAATCTAAAAAACTATCCTTTTGTCTAGAGAGCTACTAGAGACGGTAGGGTGGGAGCCTACCGTCATCGATAGGCTTGTTCTTCAATCTTCCTTGCTTCTTCCGTTATCTATGATAGTCGAGAGCTTCTAGTTTGATTCTGTTGAACTTCTTAGGACTTTCATGTGTCTTGGAAGTCTTTTAACTCTTCCTTTATTTTTGTATCATTGTTTGCCCTGTTTTTCTTCCTTTATTTTCATTAAATTATTTTAACTGTTTGTTATGATCTGGTGAAAGTCACTTGGGAAGGTTATTTGCATGCCTATGCTACACCTTATGCCTTTTAAGAATCCTTAGATTAATAGGGAGTGAAAAGGGGCTAAATTACGCCTCACGAAACACTTTCCAATAAACCCAACAAAACCCTACCATGGACGGTAGCGTACCCTATCGCCCTCGGAAGGGTTAGGAGAATCCACCTAGGCAAAGACCTACTGCGAACGGTAGCCCTAACATACTGTCAACGGTAGGTTTGATGATGATTTTGCCTTTGAAGGGCAGAAGCCCACCGCAGACAGTAGGCTTGACCTACCGCACGTGGTAGGGTCCCTTGACAGCTGCAGTTTGAAATTTTTTCCCAGAGGCCGGCACAAGTTGTTTGCTCAAGCAATCATAGGATAACCGTTCTAAACTCTCTTCTTCAATCCTTTTAATTCATTATTTGTGTTTAAATAATTTTGCCTTTATTTATTTTCATGTGGGGATAGTTTCTCGATATACTTTACTACTTTTTATCTGCAGGATGGTTTCTCATGTATGAGTTTTATTAGTTTATCCCACTTCTCTCACCCCCACATTGCGGATCCCACTTCTCTCACCCCCACATTGCGGACACTGTGATTTTAAGTGGGGGGTATTTATGTCTTTTTTTCTTGATTTTTTTTCTTTTTATTTTAACTTTTAGTAGTTTATTTGAAAAACTCCAAAAAAATCAGAAAACTTGAAAACTTCTAAAAACTTTTATTTCCTTTTCTTTATCCTATTCTTAAAAAAATCCAAAAATTTTTTTGTTTTGTCACTTTTAGTAGAGTACATAACTGCAAAAGTCTTTAGAAAAAGGCGAGTGACTTAATCATATTAAAACCATAATTACTAATTTTCTTAAATGATCATTGGTTTTTCATGCCCTTGTAAATGTTGTTTGAGTAATAGAAGCCTAGGAATCTTGGGTAATTAGCATAACGATAATCAATTTTTGGTTCTTTGCCTGCAATTTCATATTATCTGTCCTTAAAAGCAAGGAATTCTAGAATGATCGTCCCAGAAATGATGGTCTTAGGACTTCTTTTCACCGTTTTTGCCTTTCTTGCCATTGTTGTGCCCCCATGCTAAGCGTTTCAATCCCTTCTTTTATTTGTTCTTTTAAACTCACTACATAAAACCTTAATATGTGGAGCTAATTGTTATAATATCTTTTTAGCCGTTTTGATTGAGGAAAACAAATAAGTGTGGGGGTGAAGGAGTGAAGAAAGAAAGAAAAACCTGTGTAAAGAAAGGGCTACTCTGGTTATTTCAGATGTTTGGTGCTTATGGCTGTTGAAAAGAGAGAAAAAGAAATTGATGCTTGAAAAGACAAAAAGTAGAAAAAGAGAAAAAGTACAAAAATATGAAAAAGTAGCAGAAAAAGAAGAAAAAATATGAGGGTTTATTTTATAGTAAAATCTTCAAAAACATCAAGCATCTCTCTCTCTCTCTCTCTCTCTCTCTCTCTCTCTCTCTCTCTCTCTCTCTTTCTCTCTCTTATACTTGGAAATCCCTGTAAATCTGAAGAAGTATGTTGTTAGGTGGGGTGTGCACCAAAAAGAATGAAGTAGGAGGTTCAAGGGTGGGTGAGAAGAGTGAAAAAGGCGGCTAGAAAGTGTTCTTAAATTTTCTTATTCTTTTTCCTTTCGTTTGCATTAGCTCAATCTCATTTGTCTTTGTTCTCCGTTTACCTTCGTTTGTTACCATATACATGTCCTCAGCCTAACATTACAAGCTGAAAAGTCCTACCTAATTCTGGAACGACCTAGAATAGACTTTAGAGTGGATAAGTGATAGAGAAGCATGAGCTTGTGTGCATTATCTTTTAAAATATTTCATTGTTCTAATCACTTGACATTTCTTTTTTTTTTTTTTCCTGTGAAAAACAACATGAGAAATTCACACACACACACACACACCTCTGATCTGTAACGATGTTTAGTAACTTGTGGTTGACTTAATGATTTTTGTCATTGGTTATTTTGATTTATTTTTGGAGTTGGGTAGGATAGTATTCTTTTGAAGTGGCTTTGTCTTTAGTTTTTCTTAGTTTTGTTCGTTTTTGTTTTGCTTTTATTTTGTTTTATTTTTGTGATTATTTATGGTACCATTGGTTGTGGCCGTTTGGTGATCTTAACTGTTTTTAATTCGTCTTCTCTCGTTTTTGTGTATCGTCCTTCTAAAATAAAAGCTTTTAACTCCTTCGTTTTGTCTGGTTAGCTTGTCTTGCTTGAGGGCAAGCAACGATAAGTGTGGGGGCATGTGATATGTACTTAATTGTCTATATTTCTATATGTTATTTTCATTGTTTCTCGGTGTTTTTAATGTGCAAAATACATATTTTAGACTAGTACCCTTTGTTCTTGTCATAGGTGCCTTTCGGAATAGAAAACGATGAAAGAAAATGAAAAAGGACGAAAAGGGAGCAAAAACAACAAAAACAAAGCATACAACATCAACGAAGAAGACCTACCATCTAAGGTAGGCTAACCTACCGTCGGCGGTAGGTCCAGAGATCACACAAGGAGCCAAGACAAAACTTTACTGGTGACAGTAGGCTACCCCTATTGTTAGCCGTAAGTCTCAACATCAAGAAATTTTCTGTGGGAAGAACATTACCGCGGAAGGTAGGACTCGACCTACCGTCGGCGGTAGGCCCCAGCTGATGGGCAGTTTTAATCAAATTCAAACTCTATTTTGCTGTAATTTTTCGTCTAGTTAAGAGGTTACTCTGTAAGTAAAGTAGAGAGCAGTAATTAGGAGTAGATAATTAGCGCTACATTTAGGTTAGGTAATTCTTCAATCTTACATTCAATTACTTATTTAGATATTATATTTTCTACAATTTAATTCTTGGAGTTCAAGATTTGAAGACCTAATTCCAAGATTTCGATCTTCAATTGGGCGAGTCGAGAGACGATCTCGGGAGACGTTCGGGACTTCAATTTTGTCTTCAATATTACTCCTACGCTTTCTTTCCTTTACTATGTTATTGAATTAATGTTTAATTTCGGTTTTACTACAATAAATAGTGAGTAGTTCTTCTTTTTTGGATGAGGGTTCAACCCTAGTTCTTGATAATAAAATTCTTGGTTTAATTTCTTGATTTCGATGTTTGTTTCAGTTAAGTTGTTCTCCAACTGTGTTTTTTTGCAATTTAATTGTCGGAGATAAGATTAATCGCATGATTGTTCAAAATTGAAAAAGGAAGAACCATCTAGGGCAACCAATTTGGGTTAATTGGGGCAATTGACTAGACACACGATTTTGCACTTTTAGTTCCTTTAAATCACCTAATTTTACTATGCTCATAATTTGTTAGGGAGAAAAGAGATTTTCCTCTAAGGGCTAGTGAATAGGGTGGCTTTCGCCTAGAGGTAGGGATTGCCCAATTTATTGTGATGACCTAACTTAATTAATTCAACATTGTTTTCATTGAAGTTTTCCAATTGAATTAGTAACAAGGATTAGGGGGATTCCACCATCCAAACTCTTGTTTTATGAAGTTTTTAAACCTTAAGTTTATTACTTGCATTCTTTAGTTGTTAATTCATTTTCAGCTTTTTAGTTTAATTTTGTGTAACCAACTTCTCTATAGACTAAACATTAGAGACGCGATTAGTACTTAAGCTTTTACTGTCCTAGAGAGATTAGACACTCGGGTATAACTTATTTACTACAGTGATAGATCCACTCGTGTGTTGCTTAGTTTTGTAGTGCATCTCATTTTATATCATACGTCATGTATAAACTAAACAAATGTTCATTACTTTATTCAGATGATGAATTATGTGAATACAACCAATAGTGAATGCCTTAAGAATTTATCAGGCAGTATGTCTAAACTTGTGGAATCGTGTAATGGGTATTTCTTTAACGGGTTCAGGTTTCATTCACAAGAATGAGATTTTGGTAGTCTTACATATAACTTTGGTGTATGGGTAAAAGGATCCTTAAGGTTAGATTCCTGGGAATACAAAGTCACAAGCTCGTGCTTTTTAAGTGTGATTGGTTTGATTCGTCTTTACATCAATGTCTCAAGATTCATGATAAATATAAACTTGTGCAGCTGTACATTAAAAAAAAATATGCAAGGGGGTATGCTCCTTTCATTTTATCCCAACAGGCCAAACAAGTGGTTTACATCCCACATACCCTACTACTAAACTTTAAAAATCGATTAGTGGGCTGTAATAAAGATATTGATTAGAGGTACTAATAAAGTCATTTTTTAGAGGTACTTCTAGTAGACATTCCATTCCAAGAATATGTTGATATTGGTGAGACTTCAAGGATAGACGTTGATGTTCAAGACATTGGAAGGCTCGTTCATGAGTCGGGGGAGTTAGATGTAGAGATTCACGGTAGAATAGCATTGGAGATGAAGATGACAGTAATGAAAATGAAAAAGAGGTCAAATGGGAGTCCAATGATGAAGAGAAAGAGGAAGAAGTTCAATCGGAGTCCGATTCCAGGACGTAGAATGTTTAATTGTAACTTTGTTTTGTTTATAAGTAACTTTTTATATTTCTAAGTTTTTATCGGTTATGTATTTTTAAGTTAACTTTGTATCTAAGTAACTTGTTTAATTCTTTTCATCGTTACGTATTTTTAAGTAGTTTGGCTTTCTTATAAGTAACTCTCTTTTTAGGTAACATTCTTTTTTAACTAAGTTTCTAATCATCCGTTTCTCTTTTATATCATAGATGGTACGTGGAAGTAAGAAGAAGAGGGCTCATCCGGATTCATATGATCCTTCGGCTACGGCATCCACTCCACCGGTGACGTCTACTTCTCCGACGGTGATGTCTACTCCTCCAGCTGCAGCATCCACTCCTTCGGTGATGTCTACTCCTGCACTGCGACATCCACTCCTCTGATGACCTTCACTCTATTATGGCAGCTACCAGACTCGAGTCCATCACCCATCTCCACTCTATCTTCTTCTGTATCTACTACTAGGAAGTCATCAAGGCCTGCCCCTTCATCTTCTGCACTTCCACTGACACAGGGTTTTGTTGATGCTTGTCCAATTATTACTCCGCATTCCAAAAGGTATATCTTCTTGTTTTTTATTTAAGCTATTTGATTAGAAATTAAAGTTTATAGTTTTTTAAATTGAAATTTTTAGTTTTTTCCTTAGTAGAACTATACACATTTAACTTGTAAGTTAATTATGATTTTTAAGCGTTGTAAGTTAAGTATGGGTTTTAAGTGTTTTATGTGTTTAAATCGTCATACTAGTATGATATGAACCGAGATGACCACAAGCTAATGAATTGACTCATAATTTAATCCACTAGAGCAAGGACTAGAAGAGCAAGGCATTTGATGAAAGCTTCTCTAAAAAATGGTTGTTTTGATTGAAAAAAAGTCAATGAAGAACAATAATAAAGGCTTAAAAGATGAAAGAGAGCCTTCCAAGTTGCTCATAATCTATACTATAAACAAGTATTATTCAAGAGAGCAATTTAGATTTGAAAAAGGACAAGGCCTTGTGAAGAATTGGACCTACCGCCAACAGTAGGCCCTGCATCTACCGTTGGTAGGCTTCTAAATGAGAACGGTTGTGAAGCAAATGCCCTACCATGTCCTGTAGATTGCACCCTACCATCGCCGATAGGGTACTGGTGGAATTAGACCTTTACAATCGTTAGGTGGGTTTTTATTGTTTGAACTTTATTTCGAACTAATAATTAAGGATCTAATGGGTACTTTAGAGCCCTTAATCAATATACAAGTTATGTTTAAGCCTTGACCTATAATACCCATTTATAGGCTTATTTGTAACTAACTTGAATATTTTGCTGAAAATTGAGAGAGGAATTATGTATTGTCTCTAGGGTTCTTCACCCTTCTTAGTTAGCTTGATAAGGGTTTCTTTACTTAGCTTTGTGAACAATTGATTGCCTAGATTGTGGAATATATGAAACCAGTTGATTATCCAATTCCTTTCATTAATTGATTGTTTGAGTTCTTGTTCTTAGAATTGAAAAACCTAGGTCTTCTAGTTTCTGTAGTTGGGGTTTTGGGGCCTTAGTTTCCTCAAGGTTCTTTCCATCAAATTAGAAATGAGTTTTTTCTCTCAATATTGGGTTTATGAGTCTTACATCCTCATATAATTTCTATTGGAGTGTTGAAACTACAAAATCCTGAATAAAGGATTTTCTTCAAAGGAGGTGTTCTTAGGAAGGTGTTGAATCCAATCTACAATCAGTTGACAATTCACATTAAAGTGGTGTCAGAGCAACCCCAAAACGAAGGTGAATTTGTGTTGTAAATTTTTTTAAATTCTCTAAAGATCAAAGAAAAAAAGAAGAAGTACTGTTAGTATATGATCTAAGACCAATTGACTCACATTTTTTATTTATGAAGCATGTATTTTTTAATTGTATTTTATGCTCTTGGTCATCAAGTATGTGACTTGATAGTAAAACCCTTATAGATAATAAAATACTATTCTTATTTGTCCCTAGTTTATAACATCTTGTAAACTGGAGTGAAGTTTACTGATGGTCAAGTTTTACTGATCATGAATATGAGATATAAAATCAATTCATAAATACATATTGAGAATATTGTATTGGACATGACCAAAAGTGAAAGAAATATTGCATGGGTTTAAGTTATAAGTATTTCTTCTCAGTTTTATATTTGGTGTCCTTTGACCTAATGTTTCTGGTATTTCTTGCATGGGAAGAAAATATGTTTTGATATGGTCAAACATCATTTTTAATTAGGTGATTATTATTACTATTGGTTGGCTTATTTTCTTGTCATGGCTTGAATAATGGAGATAGTGAAAGGGATTTGCCCCTCTCTTTTTAGAGAGTGATATCCATGGGCCCCTTGATAAGGAAGACTGGAAAATATGCATGGCCATGCTCAAATAAGTATTAATAAGGTGTTATTAATATTATTTGTTGGAACAGTCTGCCTGGTGACCAAGTAAATGGTTAATTAAGTTTTATAAGGATGATTTGGTCCATGCCTTATACTTAATAAGGATATCGTGTGACAAAAAGACTAAATATTAAATCTGATGCTAGGTTATTATTGCTTTTACTTAACTTGGGTAAGCATAATGTCTTGCTAGAGGCCGCTTATGTTTTGTGAATAAATGTCTAGGACATTTTTCATTCACTGCCAACGTTAAGTGAACCTACAGGGTCACACGCATAGACGATCTTGTGAGCATAATGTCCATGTTCAATGAATCTAGATTGTGTCCAGATTCGTTCAACGTATACAAAAGGGGAATCATATTCCATATTGAATTTTCTTGTAAGTTAATAAGTAATTAATTTTATTTATAATATTACTCATCCAACCATTGGATGGTTATAGGAATAGACGGACGAGATTAAACTGTCATTAGATGACAGTTAAGGTTTTGATATTGACAGCTATAAAAGGTTATGTTAACCTTTTTTTGGTAGCCTTCTTTTATCTGATAAAAGGAAATACAAAACCCTAAACCCTAGAACGGCGATATAGTATCTTGCCTCCTCTCTCCGAAACACTACCTATTGCCAAATAGTTAGGATTAGTTCTTAACAGTTTTCAGAACACAAAAAGGGCTAGCATCCCGATCGCTTGCAGAGGAGTTCGTCGTGTGGATACCAGTAGAGGGCAAAGCGTAAACTGCAGCGCCTCCACATCGAACAATCAAAACATTGAGGTAATTTCTATCAGATCAGTTTTTCTAGTATGTGCAGATCCTGTTGGTGGATTTCCATAGTTTTATTTCATTTTGTTTTTTGCCTACGGTTTCCAACAAGTACTTGATGATCAAACAAATTTCCATGAAGATCATCCATAGTAGCACCGAAAAATCATCCTGAAAATCAATTGAAAAATGAAATGAATTATCTGCGAATTTTTTGAAATTTTGTGATGGAGATGTTCTCCTTTTGAGTTAGGGTTCAATTGAAATAATATTGGTTCAATTTGGAGTCCAATTTATTGATCAATTTGATTGAAACTTGAAATATGTTTCGAAATCTTGGCTGCAGAAAAAGTACGAATTAATCATAGCATATCTTGTGTTATACTGATTCAATTTGAATGAAATTTGTACGTAAATGCATCATCATCCAATGAGCAATCTTCCTGAATTTATTTCACATGATCTGGATTCGTATTCTAGATTTATCATCGTTTTAGTGACAGGATGTCATCATCCCTTGTTTCATGGTAATTTTTTCTTAGTACTATTGTTTTCTTTGTTTAGCCTATTTGTTTTGAATTGCTTTGTCCTTGACTTCTAATTGTTTTATTGTGTGTTTCTAATCTTTCTTGATGATCAATTAAGTTTGTTGGATCTTTTCCATAGGTTATATTCTTTGAAATTCTTACACCCCAAGTGTTTAAATCTTTGCCTTTTTGAACACATATATCCAACTAAGTGAATTGATTGTTTTGCTTGTTTGGGTTGTTGCTCTTGGTTTGAGTTTTTTAAGAGGTTTGAAGAATCTTGTAGAAACTTGAGAGTTGAGTGTTTGGAAAAGGCAAGAGGGTGACTCTATCGTGATAAAAACCAATAAAGAGTGATAAACACAAGTGAATTGTGTGATCATCAAAGAGTGAAAACACTTAGGAAGTGATTGGGAGGTCATTTTCTTGTTTTCTAACTTTTTGGTGCAGGCTTAAACAATAAATAAATGGAGTACAATTGGTCTAATCCATCATAGAAAAGGATTGAAGCAAAGAGAAAACAAGAGTATTATCAATCTAAGCTTGCAAGAAATATGTATAATTTCCATCATGGTGCTGGCAATGGAGTTAATACTTATGGTGGAAGCAACCATGGACATGGAAACTTCATTTATAGAGGACATAATGGAGTTGGTAACTTTTCTACTTATGCTAAATCGTATGAGCATACTTTTTATGATGATTATGGGGGTTATGATAGAGATAATGCTAAATATGATTATGATGAGCGTAGTCCTTATGATTGTTATGAAGAGTATCATCATAGTTATAGTAGAGAAGTTTACTTTGAAAGCTTATATGATGAAAATGTCTATAGGAGGAACAATGAAAGTGAGCATGTAGTCCATCTCAAATGTCTTGTGGAAGGCAAAGTTTCTATTCTTATTATTGATGGTAGTACTTGTGCTAATATGGCTAGTAATTACCTTATGGAAAAGTTGAATTTGCCTCTTCTTGAACATCCTAAGCCTTGCGTACACCATTAGTTAAATGACAATGATGAGATCAAAGTCACTAAGCAAGTGCAGGTGTCTATCTCTAAAGGAATATATAAAAATGATGTGTTATGTGATGTAGCACCCATGCAAGCAGGTCATTTATTGTTTGGAAGTCCTTGGATATATGATAGGGAAGCTATATACAATGGGGACAAGTATTCTTACAACTTCACCAAAGATGGCAAGAGATTCATTCTAAATTCTTTGGCACCTCACAAAATATATGAAGAGCAAAAGAAGTTGAGAGAAAGGGTAAAATTATTTGATCAAGAGAAAAAGGCAAAGAGCATCATGAAGGCTAAAAGATCTGAGGACAAACAATTTTTTCAAACCACTTCAAGGAGTTACAAAGGTAGAAACCTTGAAACCATCAATGATTAAAGAATTTTCAAAAGTAAATGAGTTTCCACAAGCTCAAGAGGTAGTTGAAGAAAGTATTGTACTACATGTTGAGGAAGAAGCATTTAGAGAGGAACTCTGTGATTTCATGAGTAGAAAGAACAATGAAAAATAAGAGTACATTGAAATTTAAAGAAAAAGAAAGAGTGGAAGAAAAAGAGAGATTAGTAGAAAGAATTATGCATCTTTTATTCCATCTCTATCTTTTAAAAGAGAGTGAACATTTTGGGTGTGCAAAAGAGAAAGAAAGTAAGCTTGAGAAAAGTAAGAAAGTAAAAGAAAATGCGTGCTTCATTGAAAAACAAGAGAGTGAAAAAGAAGCGTAAAGAGAAAAAGAGATAGTTGTACTTGAAAAGAGTGAAGAAGTGAATTTTTATGCTAATGATAATAAATCTTTCTTTGCTAGTGAATTCTTATGTGTGCAGAATTTTGAAGATTCAAGCAAGGATGAAGATTGAAAGGTTACCAACAAGCCCATCAAGACCATAAATTTCTTTCTTTCTAACACCTACTTGTTCTTTGAGATTTATTTTACGGAAAATAAGTTGTTTTCATTTGTTTTTCTTGAAAATGGATATGAATTTTACTTTCTCAACTCTCTTGGAACTTTATTGAAAAAGAAACTTTTCATAGAGTTTATTCCATTTCTTGTGCATTTCTTAGAGTTGATGAATACCATTTCAATATTGCTAATTATGCTTCTTGTGTGCCAGGAGTTGAAGACAAAGGAAGGAGCATGGAGAAAGAGCTATGAACTATTCTTGAAGAATTACCAAGAAGCTTATCTCTTATCCCTTCTCTCATATGTTATAAAGTTTCTTTTGTAAAATTAAAGTTGTTCCTAGAGTCTTATCTTTCTCATGTGAGCATAATTGGAGACCTATGTGCTATTTCTTTTGGTGATGGTCTCTTTCTTATTGTGCCTTATATGTCTAAATATCTTTCTACTCATACTTCCCTTGAGGATCCATTGATGAGTAGTGGTGTTAAATTTGATCCTTCTTGCTATGGCTTTGGTATGTTAGGTGATACTTCCCTTGTTGGTCCTGACATTGTTGGTTTTGAGCTTGATTACGCTTCATTTGACATTTTACATGATGAATGTTTAGGAAAGTTTATTGAGGATGTTGATTATGCGTTTCCTTTCCTTGATTCCTTCATGAAAAATCTTGATGGAGTTATTTCCTTTAACCAATGTTTCTATCTTTTTAATGGTCAATTTGAGTTTTCTTACAACGAGCACAAGCTTTCAAGTGTTGCTAACTCTTTGAACATGTTGTTTGAAAACATCTTTGGATTCAAAATCTACCGTATACATTTCAAGGATTTCTTGTTAAAAGGTTTTGGAATCATGGTGGAGATAGAATTTGAACAAGTTTGCAAAGGTTTCGTTGTTGAGCATTTTTATTACCACATACCCTTCAAAGAGTTGTTTTCAAAGTTGGTCATGTCATTAGATAGTTTTCAAAACAATTCTTGGGCGTTGTAACATGAATTTGAAGCTACATTGTTTTATCATGTACTTTTAAAAGAGTTCTTTGATAAACTAGTTTTCAAAAAGGAACGTAGACTATTTTGGAATTTCAGAAATTTTAAGTATACATTTCCTCATCTCTTTTGTGAAATGATGATTGTTGAGACTCATAAAGGTTATTCTTTCATGTCTAATGCTATAGTAAAGATCATTGAAGAATGAAAGGTTGTTTCCCCTAAAGAGGAACCAGGTGGACTTCATCATTTAAGAGGAATTGAACAACAAAGTGATTTGGTGACCATTGAGGCTTTGAAATATGTTACTTATGATAAGGAGTTGTACGGATAGCTTTTCAATGGACAACAAACGCTTAACAAGAGACAAACATGATGGATGGAATTCATAGAGACATTGACATATGTCATTCTGTACAAGAGAGGTAAAGAAAATGTTATAGCCAATGCTATGTCTAGAAGGTACAATCTAAGATTTACTTTACAAGCTCAAATACTTGGTTTTGAAATGCTTAATGAGTCATATGCTAGTGATAATGATTTCAAGGACAAATTTGACGCTTAGTTAGTTGTGTTTAACGAAAAGTACCTTATATATATGATGGTTTTCTTTATCATGATGTTACATTGTGCATTCCTTCTTGCTTCTCTAGATTGTTGATTGTTAAAGAAGCTCATTGTGGTGGTTCGGTTGATCATTTTTGTATTTCCAAAACTTATGGCATTTTACATGAGCATCTCTTTTGGCTTGGCATGAAAGGAGATGTAGAAAAGTCTATTGATAATTGCTTATAGTATAAAAGAGCTAAATCTACATCTTTGACATATGTACTTTATATTCTTTTGAATATCCATCAGAATATTGTGTAGACATATCTAAGGAGTTTATACTTCGATTACTCTGGTTGTCTAAAGGCATAGTTTCTATATTTGTTGTGGCTTATGTTGATGAGATCTTGATTGATTGCAAAACTTATGCATATGATTTACATCATTTTAATCGAGTTTTATCTGTCTTGAGGAATGCCAAACTATATGCTAACCTCGGAAATTATGAGTTTTGTGTAGAAAAAGGTACTTTCCTAGGTTATGTAGTGAATTCACAAGGTCTCCAAGTGGGTGCAAATATGGTGCAAGCAATAAAAAATGACTTACTTCCAAGAGTGCATTTGAAGAGAGAAGCTTCCATGGTTTCGCAAGCTTTATAAGAAATTCATCAAGGACCTTAGCACCGTTGCTAGTCTTTTGATGGATATACCCAAGAAGATGACCAGATTCACTTAGCAAATTTGTGTACCACTTATTGAATTTGCTTCCAATCAAGTTCATTATTTTCCTACTCTTTTTCTCTTCTTGAAATCGAATATGGTTACAATTTTTTAATTCCTTTTGATATGATTTCTTCATCTATAGATCATGCTTTAAACTTGGAAGGAAAGACTAAAACAGATTTTGTCAATTCTTTTAATTCCAAGAATCTTAAAGTTATTAAGTACAATAACAAGAAATTTTGAAAGATACAATTTGTCTTTGATATGGAAGTTGGGCTTGGGGTCACCTTGGATTCGAATGATGTCCTTTCTCAAGACAAAGTCTAATCTTGATGGTCGTGGCAAAGAGCCTTTGCTACTTCTTGAACGCTTTAGTGCTTACGTTGATCTTCCGGTTGAATTTCATGTTAGTGCTACTTTCAATATTTGATATATCTTTGTTTGATGTAGGTGAAAATTCAAGGACGAATCTTTTCAAAGGAGGGGCGGATGATATGAACCAGGATGACTATAAGCTAATGAGTTGACTCATGATTTAATCCACTAGAGCAAGGACTAGAAGAGCAAGGCATTTGATGAAAGCTTGACCACGGAACAATTGCTTTGATTGAAGAAAATCCATGAAGAACAATAATGAAGGCTTAAAAGATGAAATAGAGCCTTCCAAGTTGCTCATAATCTATACCATAAACAAGGATTATTTAAGGGAGCAATTTGGATTTGAAGAAGGGCCAAGTCTTGTGAAGAATCGGACCTACCACCAATGGTAGGCCACCTACCATCGTCGGTAGGCTTCTGGATTAGCCGGGCTATGAAGACAATGCCCTACTGTATTCGATAGGTTGCAACCCACCGACGCCGGTAAGGTCTTGGTGGAATTGGACCCATGCGATCTTTAGGCGGGTTTTTCTTATTTGAACTTTATTTCCAGCTAATAATTATGGGTATAATGGGTATTTTAGAGCCCTTAATCAATAGATAAGTTAGGTTTAAGCCTTGACCTATAAATGCCCATTTATTGGCTCATTTGTAACTGACTTGGATATTTTGCTGAAAAAATTAAGAGAGGAATTCTCCATTATCTCTAGGGTTCTTCACCCTTCTTAGTTATCATTCTAAGGGTTTCTTTGCTTAGCTTTGTAGAACAATTGATTGCCTCGATTGTGGAATCCATGGAACAAATTGATCATCCAATTCTTTTCTTTAGTTGATTCTTAGAGTTCTTGTTCTTAGAATTGATTAAACCTAGGTCTTCTAGTTTATGTAGTTGGGGTTTACGGCCTTAGTTTTCTCATCGTTCTTTCTATCAAATTAGAGATGAAGTTTGCCTCTCAATATTGGGTTTTCGAGGCTTAGATCCTCATAGGTTTTCTATTGGAGTGTTGAAACTACTAAATCCTCAATAGAGATTCTTCAACAAATGAGGTGATCTTGGAAAGGTGTTGAATCCAATCTACAATCAGTTGATGATTCACATCATAGTACATTCAAATTTTATGAATAGTTTGTTGTCTTTATGGGGAAGCATGAACTCTTAAAATATGATTATTTATATGTTTATATTATGGGGGAGCCCGGACTCTTATTCAATTCTATAGATTTTTTTGTCTTTATTTTCTTTGTTTCTTGTGCTGCTATTGTGCCTATGTGATAGTTGTTATTTTATCTATTATTTTATATGTTAATTTCATCATTTTTTGATGTTTTTAAGGTATAAGATATATTTAAGTCTAATATTTTCCACTCTTGTCTTAGGTACTTGCCAAGGAAGATACAACAAAGAAAGGACGAAAACAACTTAAAATGGCGCGAAAGCAACAAAAAATGATGCCAAATGGAGACCACGGAAAGGACCTACTACCGGAGGTCGGCCAAACTACCGCCGACGGTAGGTTTATTGGCAATAGAAAAAGTGAAGACAGAACCTTATCAGTGAAGGTAGTCTCCCCCTACCGTCGATAGTAGGTTCAAGGCACAAAAGAGAGTAGGAAGATAGAGACCTACGGCTGACAACAGGTCTCGACTTACCATCTATGGTAGGTCCCGATTTAAGTAGCTTTTAAGTCATTTTTTAGACAAACAATTATGGAGGATTATTCTTGTTTTTGGACTTTTTCCATTAGGGTTTAGGGAGGTGAATTGGGAAAATTTTATGTGACAAATTTCCCATAATTCTCGCCTCAATTAGTTAGGAATTGGATTAGAGACGTAGAATTGAAGGCTTGCAAGAAGATTCAAGGATCGAAGAGGCAAATTCGGGCATCGATTGGGTAACTCGAGAGATGAGCTCGGGCACGTTTCGAGATCAAAATTTGGCCTCCAAAATCATTCCTAAGCCTTTCTTACCGTTCTCTTATAGATTTTAATCATTTAGTTTCAGTTTTATATTATGAATATTGAGTAATTTCGTTGTTTGGATTGAGGGTTGAAGCCTAATTTTGACTTCTATGAAATTGAAATGATTTTTCTTAAATTGATTGTTGTGGATGATTGACTTGTTCTTCGATTCTTATTTTCCAGCAATTTAAGTGTCACGAACTTAGATTAATCGCCAGGGTGTTTGGAATTAAAAAAGGAATAACACCCAAGGGCAATGAATTTGGGGATTCATTGGGTAATTAGACTAGAGATAGAATGATGCACTTTTAGGTCTGTTTATCACCTGCATCTATAGCATCCATAACTTGTTAGGGAGAGAAGAGATTCTCGTCTAAGGATTAGTGAATAGAGAAACTTTCGCCTTAGCACTGTCAAATAGGCCAGACCAGACCGGATTTCATCAAGCCCGCGTCAAAATAGTCCGATCCGGCCCGGGCTTACTTTTTACGAGCCAATGTTTATAAATTCATATCCGTCCGAAGCCAGCCCCGAGTAAAGGGGCCAGCCTGCGGGCTTTACCAAAAAAAATCAAAAACAAAAATATCCTTTGAGTTATCGTAAAGAAAAGATCCTGCAAATCTAGGAAAATCCACTGCACAACCCGGATATGAATTTCCTTTCAAAGCTATTTATCTTTCTGATTTCGAGAAAGCTAGCTTTGGGAAGGGCTTAAATATGATTAAAATTAGGCTTCTTTAGCTAAAGAGAAAGGTCCATAAATTGAAGGGACAAAGAGGTCTGATTTCAATAGTGCCTTCATCTTCAGAAGCTCTAGAGAAACTGGAGGAAAGGATTTTTTATTGTGTCACAGAATTTTTGAAGAGAAAGATTATGCCTCTTCGTCTGGAAAATTCACCAGATAATAATAATCATCAAGAACAGAGTAATAAAGTCGGCGACGAGCTCCTCCAGTGGCTGGAGACAAAAAGTGAGAGATCTAGCTTTTTCGTGTCATTTGGGAATGAATATATTTTGAATAAGCAAAAAATCAAAGAAATATCACTTGGGTTGGAGCTTAGCAACGTCAATTTCATATGGATTCTAAGAATTCCATAACGAAAAGATAAAAAAATTGAACAAGTTTTGCCAGAGCCCAGAGGGATATCTTGAAAGGGTAAAGATAGAGGGAGAATCGTCCAAGGATGGGCACCGCATGCGAAAAGTAAACAATTATGTTCGCTTAGGTCCTTAAGAAAATAAGTAATTTAAATTAGGTCCTAAAATAGTTAATATAAAAACTGCTCTTACAACGGGCCAGCTCGCCGACCGGACCTGACCGACCCGTAAAAGCCTGTGTCAAAACGGTTATGTCTTGTCTGCGCTCATTTTCGACTGGCCAAAATTTGAAACCCATATCCGTCCGTTGTGTTGGCGGTTCGGGCCAGCCCGCGGGCCTGAGCCATTTTGACAGTGCTATTTCACTAGAGATATGGATTGACCGATTGAGATTGTGATGACCCAATTCATTATTCAAACATCGATTTCTATTAAAATCAATCAATTGAAGTAGTAACAAGGTTAGGAGGATCCCAAGATCCAAACTTCTGCTTTATAGATTTCTTTAGATGATTGTTCATTGGTCTTTTTATCATAACTTTTGTTCGCATCTCTTTTAGTTAAAAATCTGTTCAACGACAACTTTTAGACTGAACAGTGGAATAATAGTAGAGTAGTTGAACCTTGTCCGTTCTTCGAGAGATACGACACTTGGGTTGAACTCTCACCTCTACAGTGTTAGGTCAGCGTGCCTTGCATTGTAGTGATTAGGAACACCCATTTTACATTTTAAACATCAAGTTTTTGGCGCTATTGCTTGGGACAGCATGTTTAAAGAAATACTGTGGTTTGATGCTTTAGTCAAAATTTTCTTTTTTTTTCCTTTGTTCTGTACTATTATGGTGCTTGGGTGTTTGTGGTGTGGATATTATGTATTCAGCTTATTACTTCTGGAACCTGTGTTAATTTCTCATTTGATTATTGTTTCCGATTTTGGAGAGTAAGGTTCGGGTACTGATGATACAATGGAAGCCCGATGGGCAGCAATATTAGAACAAAGAATGAAGAACATGGTTGTTACGCCTCAATATACACATTATCAGCCGACCATGTTCCAAGGAAACTAGTAGGGGTACGATATGTAGCCTAACTAGTATAGTTCAGGTTGGAGAAGCCAACCAAACTTTCCTTGGGAGAGTACACTCACTATTCACCGTATAATCATACTCTACCAGTTCAACCATAACTCTCACGACCTAATCTTGAAGATCTTTTGTCAAAGTATATCGATTCGGCGAATAGCAGGTGAAACAAATGGAAGAAGTCCAGAGAAGCCAAACGGCTTCCATCTATAATATAAAAAATCAAATCGAGCTTTTGGCAAAGATGATCGTTGAAAGGCCGCTCAGTAGCTTACCTAGTAGTACGGAGTGGGTTCCAAAGGAACATGCAGAGGCGGTCACCTTGTGGGATATGGAAGAACAAAATATGACATCTCCGATGTTTGTGGATGAATATGAGACAACTGCTCAAGCATTGGAGGAGTCCGCTTTTCTTGAGGAAGTGGAGGCTCAATGAGGAAAAATAGAAATGAGACATAACAATCCCAAAACATTTAAAGAACCTGCTCAAGCTACAAGCTTAGTGAATGAAAGTAGGAGACAAAAATGCTCGCCGAAGAATAAAAGTGAGTTTAAGGAAGGTGAGCTAGAAAAGGAAAACAAGAGTCTCGTGAAAAGTCAAGAAGAGTGACAAGAAACAGAGATGGAGACCGTAAAAAAGAATGAAGGAGTGAATTCCCTTACTAACGAAACTGACTCTTTTCTTGTCAAGAATTCTTTATATGTGCCGGCATTATTGAAGCAAACATCGGAGAATGTAGTAAAGAGGAGACATCTCATGAAATTCAAAGGCGACTACGAGAGCGTTGGAAGAAAACAACAACCTTGCTATGGAAAACTACGAATAAGTTTTTCTTCAAACTTATCCCTCATTAATCTTTTATTTTCCTTTGAAGAGTTAAAATTATTCGGGTTTTATAATAACTTCGTTATGCTTGCTTTTAAGTTTTTAATCTCCCCTCTTATATTAGGTTTCAAATTTTTTCATTTTCATCACAAGGAGGTCATAAAAGGGCATTAGTTTTTAGTCATCTTTTGGTAAAGATGTGGAAACCCTCCAAAAGGGGTCCCTTGTCCTCCAAAACAATTGAGAATAACTGTTCTTGGCATGTTGTTTCTCGTAATTGTAAACCTGTCATGTTGTCTCGTTTTTCCACTTTAATCATTTGCTATTCTTGTAAGGTCATTTTGGAGAGGAGAAATACTTCTTTTAAGACCCATATTGAGATGCATTTAGTCCATAATGTTAAAGGGCATGAATGAGCTTCAAAATTGCAGAAAAAGAGGAAAAATTTGCGTCCTTGCAGAAGCCTATCGCGGACTGTAGGGTAACCTACCGCCAATGGTAGGGCAAGAGCAATAAGGGTGTCTATCGGCAGACACCTACTGTGGACAGTAGGTCCAACTTACCGCCTGCGGTAGGCTCCTTCGGTATTTCTTGGAAAGGCAAGGCAAAGACCTACCGCAGACGGTAGGCCCCAACCTACCGTGCACAGTAGGGTCCAAGAAAGGCTGAAGTTCGAGCTTTTCAAAGGAGAAACGGGTCGGGTCGACCCAATGGGCTTCAAGTCAATCTTTTTGTTCAATTTTTCTATAAACCTTCTCTCTCTCTTCCAAAATCCCCAAGTTGTTCCATCTTCCTCCTCTCTCCCTCAACTCTGATACCCCTTCAACACCTCTCTCACTCCTTCAATTTTCGACGGACTTCCCTTCCCACCTTTTCGCACGAGCAACATAGGCACACCCATTCTCTCTCTCTCTCTCTCTCTCTCTCTCTCTCTCTCTCTCTCTCTCGGTTTGTATTCCTTGTTCTCCTTCATCATATTCTTCTTCTTCTTCTTCTTCTTCTTCTTCTTCTTCTTCTTCTCAGCGTTCTACTTCTTCCATTCTTCTACCTTTTCCGTTCCACAAAAATTCCACACTAAAACCTTCTTTTTCTTCCACCCTTTCTTCAAAAGACTCCTCCCTTCTATTCAATTTGTTTTCCACATTAACTATTTTTCTCTAATTTCTATTTCCTCTAGTCTCTTGTAATTTCATTCTTTTTGTTGATTTTTGTACTTACTAACTTTTGCATGTTTTATTTTCGTTTTCTAACAAGAATTTTACAAAAAAAAAAAAAAAAAGTTAAAGGTTTTTCGGTAAGCTTTCCGGCGGAATTCTGGCTAACCTCTAGTGACACGTCATCCGAGGCAAAGAAATGACACTGATTCCATTAGCGACGGTTTGTTGTTCAAACCCCCCTCCCCCCCCCTCCCCCCAAGGCTATTCCATAACACTTTTACCTCTTATTGGTTTTATTTGTATTTGTAATTTGATTTTTTCTATTGTTTGAGTACTGCTTGTTTTGTTTGCTTGTTTGACACTTTCACATACACGGAACTTATAGTACACATTGCACACACGGGCTACGTTAAATTGAGATTTATAGTTGTCTGCAATTTTTTGTGATGTTGGTTTATTCCATGTTAGAAGATTGTGCTGTGTTGTTTGTTTTCCTCTTCATTTCTTTTGTACCTTTGTTTTCCTTCAAATTTTCCCTCTATTTCAATTTTCTTTGCTCTCCCTATTGCACCAAAGAAAGCAGTTGCCTCCTCTTCAAAATTTGAACAAGCTTGAGTTGAAGGGACCGGCCAACACTCCAGATATTTTACCTTTTCTAGAGCATCTTTCTATGGCAGCTCGTAAATGGGTAACCGACAGGGAGTCGCTTAAGATTATTATTGAAAAATTATTTGATGAGGCAGTCATCGAACATTTAACTAGAAATACTTTTTGGGGAGTTGGGTTGGGTCCGTCTACTTCGCCTTTCTGGTAATTATTACCCTGACCTTGTCCGTGAGCTTTATGCTAACATGACCCACAAAATAGACAAGGATCTAGAAACAATTATTTCTGCTGTCAAATAGGTGAGGTTTATTTTTACTAGAGAGAGTCTCGCATCCATTCTTGGGATTCGAAACGAGGGGAACATGGCCAGTGTGGACTCTAATAAAACGTCTATTGATAAGGACCCTGATTGGAGTTTCGACACAAGGTGTCAGCATTTTAGTATATGGCAACATCCAAAGGACCGCTATCATATACTCCATGGGGGTGACTTTCGTATCCGTCTTCCCCGTACCCTTTCATACTTTTTCGGGCACACCCTAGTCCAAAAAGGGGGCGAATAGAGTGAAGTCCGTATAATTGATACGTGCATGCTTGACAAAATTCATAATAAGTCCCCTTTTTCTATTGCTTTCCTTATTATACACATGATGCACAACACTGGTTGTGATAATACTTAGAAATGTGTGTATCGTTACCTTGTTATACTTTCTAAGGTTTTTGTTGCTTTCAATGTTTAGTTTGCAGGAGAAAGGAGATTGTCCATAGGGTCACTGCAGATCATCAGAATCACTACATTTAACAATTGCGGCTACTCCTGGGACGAGAAGAATAAAGTTTGGATCCCTCTTGCCGAGGAGGACAGGCTGCGGAGCGTGACCTTTCCAAGTTTCGTTCTATTAAGAAAACCACTGAAAAACTAGAATAGGGGCATCCTCCTCGCAGCCCAATGATAAGAGGAGCGAGGACGATAAGTCCTAGGACCTCTTCGGAAATTATGAACCCTCTACTACCCCCATGGTGGTCTTCCAACACGAGATGCGGACTATCTTCGAGCAGCTCAATGTCACTTAAGACATCTATGGGACCCAGGTGGCAAAAATTGTAGAGTCCACTAGCCAGTACGCGGACGAGTTGGCCCATCAAAGGGCATAAATCGATAGGTAGGAGGTGATGCTTGCCTATCTGTGCAGCAGATTCATTCCCGATTAGGGCGGTAGTGATGGCGGCAGAGCGGACTTTGGCTTGCTGTAGAGAGTTTTCCCTTCTTTTCTTTCCTTTTATTTTCTTTCACTGTATTTCTTTGCTTATTTCTCTTGTTGTATTAATTTTGTATTTATTATTTTTATTACTTCTTTTCTTATGCGTTGTGTTCTATTTTGTTTGGTGTGGGGATGGCTTCCCTTATGTTTTACTGCTTTATATCTGCGAGAGCACCTCCCATATATATGTTTATTTGTTTTTCTGTTAGTTTGGACCCACATTGAGGACAATGTAGTTTTAAGTGTGGGGGGATAATTCTTTCTGTTTACTCTTATTTTTCATTTTTCTTATGAAAAATTAAAAAAAAAAAACAATCTGAAAATTTAAAAATCTTTCTTAGGTTTCTCTATCTTTTTATTTGAAAAAACCAAGAAGATTTTTCTTTTTGCCACCTTAAGTAGAATGCTTGATCGCGATACGGTTAGGATTCTTTGAAAGGGCATAGTACTTGGTCATTTTGAAAGCCACATTTACATAATAATCTTACATGTTCGGTGGTTCTCATGCACCTGTGAGTGTCGTTAGTAATAGAAACCTAGGAATTTTAGGAAATTAGCTTAGTGAGAATCCTTTAAAATTCGTGCCTACATTCTTGTGTTTTTCTGTTCTTTAAAGTGAAAAGTCCTAGTTTAAGTTAGTCCCAGAAATAATTGTCTCAAGCCTTTAATGTACCGTTTGAGCCTTTAATTTTCCTCCTTTTATGAAATTGACACCTAGCTCCCTTATTTGTGCCTTCAGGCCAAGGGTTTTACTCATTTTCTATTCTTCGCATTTTAAAACCCACACTATATTAAACCTCATTATGTGGAGCCAGTGTTAGAATAATATTTTCATTCGTCTTGAGTGAAAGTAAAAGATAAGTGCGGGGTGAAGGAGTGAAGGAAAGAAAAATTATGTAAAGAAGGGGTTAGTTTGGGTATTTCACAGTCGGTACAAATGGCTGATGGAAGGAAAAAAAAGAGAGAGAAAAGTTGATTTCATGTTTCTGAAAAAAAAAAAAAGAAAAAAATAAAAAAAAACGTAATACTTACATTTTTGTACATAGTGTCTTGTGAAAATAAAGATATTATTTCTCTCTCATGTTAAGGGTTGAAAAATGTGAACATGTTGGTTGAGGTGTGCAAAAAAAACGGAGTAAGATAGTCAAGAGTGAGTGAGAAGAGTGAAAGGCGGCTGGCAAGTTATTCTCTAATTTTTCTATTTTCCCTTTCGGTTGCGTTGCCTCTGTCTCGTTTGTTCATGTCTCCATTTACCTTCGTTTGTACCTTTTTTATGTCTCAAGCCTAACATTACAAGCCATAAAGTCCTACATAATCCAGGAACGACTTAAAATAAGACTTAGAATGAATAAGAGCTAGACGGATATGAGCTTGTTGTGCATCGTCATTTGAAGGATTTCACTTCGTTAATTACTTAACATTCATTAGTTTCTATGAAAAGCGGCACGAGGAAAACACACACACACACCATTGGCATGTAGGTTTATTTATAAGGGTGGTGGATGGAAGTAGCATCGTTTTAGTTTTATTTTCCCTTTATTGAGTTTTGTTTTGTTTTGTTTTGGTATCGCTGTTGTTGTATCTTTGTTCTTCTATGTGTTTAGTTGCTTAAGGCCGGCCTCTCTCGTTTTCTGTGAACTTTCTATCTGAAAAAATCTTCAACCTCTTTCGTTCCATCCGTTTAGTTCTGTTGCTTGAGGGCAAGCAACATATAAGAGTGGGGGTATTTGATAGTTGTTATTTCGTCTATTATTTTATATGTTAATTTCATCATTTTTCGATGTTCTAAAGGTATAAAATATATGTTTAAGTCTAATATTTTGCATTCTTGTCTTAGGTGCTTACTGAAGGAAGATACAACGAAGAAAGGACGAAAATGGCTTAAAACGGAGCGAAAATGACTGAAAACGATGCCAAACGATGACCACAAAGAGGACCTACCGCTGACGGTAGGTTCATTGGCAACAAATAAAGTGAAGGCAAAACCTTACTGGCGATGGTGGGCTCCCCCTACCGTTGACGGTAAGTTCAAGGCACAAAAGAGAGAAGGAAGATAGAGTCCTACTGGCGATGGTAGGTCCCGATTTTAGCAGATTTTAATTCATCTTTTAGAGTTCTTGTTTTTAGACTTCCGCCATTAGGGCTTAGGGAGAAAATTGGGGCGATCTTATGTGACAAAATTTCCCCAATTCTCACATTAGTTAGTTAGAAAGTAGAATTGAAGGCTTTCAAGAAGATACAAGGATCAAGGAGGCGAATTCGAGCATCAGTTGGGTAACTTGACAGACGAGCTCGGGTGCGTTTTGGGATTGCAATTCGGCCTCAAGAATTTTTCCTAAGCCTTTCTTTCTTTTCCCTTATAGATTTTAATCATTTAATTTCAATTTTACATTATGAATAGTGAATAATGTCATTCTTTTGATTGAGGGTTGAACCCTAATTTTGACTTCTATGAAATTGATTTGATTTTTCTTAAATTGAATGTTGTGGATGATTGAATTGTTCTTCGATTCTTATTTTCCTGCAATTTAAGTGTCGCGAACTTAAATTAATCGCAAGGATGTTTGGAATTGAAAAAGGAATAACACCCTAGGGTGATCAATTTGGGCATTCATTGAGAAATTGGACTAGAGATAGAATGATGCACTTTTAGGTTCGTTTATCACCTACGTCTATAGCGTTTATAACTTGTTAGGGAGAGAAGAGATTCTCATATAAGGGTTTGTGAATAGGACGGCTTTCACCTAGAGATAGGGATTGCCTGATTGAGAGATTGATGACCCAATCCGTTAATTAAACATTAATTTATATTAAAATCAATCAATTGAAGTAGTAACAAGATTAGGGTGATCTCGAGATCCAAACTTCTGCTTTATAGATTTCGCTAGATAATTGTTCATTTGTCCTTTTATCATAGCTTTAATTAGCGTCTCTTATAGTTAATAATCTATTCAACGTCAACTTTTAGACTAAACATTAGGAAAACGGTAGAGTAGTTGAACCTTGTCTGTTCCTTGAGAGATACGACACTCGGGTTGAACTCACCTCTGCAGTGTTAGGTCCGCTTGTCTTGCATTGTAGTGATTAGGAACCTCCGTTTTACATTTTAAATATCACTAGGAATTGTTCATTTTATGGGGAAGCTTTGTCAAAATTAAACGGTACTATTTCTTTCTTAAACTTTTAAGTTTGGTTATTTTTTTTCTAAATTTCCATAGCTTCAAAAAGCAATCAGCATGTGCAAAGATTATTTCAGAAACTATTGAGCAGCACTTTGTCGAGGCTCATCCCAGTTTCAGAAAGTTATCGGATTCTATCAAGAATATGGGGTATACAGAATTTGGGGTAAGTGTAACTGTAACTTGTACGACTTTTTAAATATACAATAGTTTTTTTATTTGTATTCATGTACTAACATGTGTTATTGTAAAAGAGATTTTGATGGGACCTGAGACATGAGTGTTCTACACGGACTACTTGAGAGAAACGGGCATCCACTCGTTACAAGGACATGGTGTATGATGTTCGAGTAAATGGGTTTCAGCCTGATTGGATGATGACAACACAATACTCCCAGCTCTGTGCTCATTGGAATTCTGATCCTTACAAGAAGAAGCAGGAGATAGCAAAGATGAATTGTCTATAGGGGCATGGTAGATAAGGGCCTGGCAAGCAGACCGGCGGGTCTAGGTCATTTATTGAGTGGTTAAGTGAATTACATGGTTTTTTTCTTTAATTCTTATAATTTTTTTAGCTTACAATCTAAAACATTTGATATTTGATGACATTAGTCCTTTAAATATTTGCAGCAGGAGAAAATGGGCTAAGCATTTGCACAGTTTGAGTTGTACGTCCTCCTGGATCAGCGAAAGGACAGTGGGTGAATACGAGTTCTGACGAGTATTAGGTAATATTATTTTATAGTTTTAGTTTCGTTTCAAGTTATCTTCTACTGGTTAATTTTAAATTTCTTAACAATAACTTATTAGTCTCTTTCTTGTAGGATAAATTTTACGAGTTAAAGGCAAATGCAGAACGCCTCCATATAGAGACCGGTTGGCAGAGTTTCGAGTGATGAGCAGTTGATGTTTGAGGATGCTAGTCGTAGCAACAAGGTAGGCAGTAGCTCTTTATCGGTTCCTTCTGTCTCTTCTACGACTGCCTACAAGTGTTGATTTGAGAGGTACGACAGTGGCATGGATATATGACCGGATATATGCAGTAGGCATAAGATAGGTGGGCCGGTTTCAGACAAGGGTTCGCATCTCAGTGTAGTGTGCAGTTAGATTCAGTACCTGCACTGTTTCCTCCTTTGCCTCCTTTCCCTCTGAGGGATCATACCACATCTGATGCCCCTCGAGTCGATCCTCAACCACCAACCGGTCCTTCCTCCTCTTCTGGTGCACCTCCACCTATGTAGTACATTTGTTTTGAGTTCGATACTTATGTTTGATTCACCGTACATATGTTATATTTTCATTTTGAATTAGATACTTATGTGTTTGATATTTATATGTTATTTCATATGTTATGCATTATCATATGACCTTTTTTTATTTTGTAATTGTTAACGTATTGGACGTAGAATATAAGTATTTTGTTGTTAAAGTTTTTTGAATTTCAGGTTGATTATTAAAATTATAAATAATCTATTTTAAAAAATATAAACTTACCGATCGATTACTGATCGAAATTCGATCGGTAATTACTTTAAATGTATATATTTTTAAAAACTTATCGAATGATAATGGACCGGTAAAAAACGTTACCGACAGATCTTCAGTCTGTAAGTATAAAATATTCAGTCGGTAATTTGTTTAAATAATTAGTTTTTTATTTCAAAAAATAAATTTATAGACCCATTGTATGGTCGGTAACTGCAAAATATCTGTTGGTAACTGTTACCAATCGACTGTGTATTCAGTTAGACGTAGTTACTGTCCAAACATATTTGACTGAATATTTTCGTCGGTAACTTATAATTACCGACTAATTACCAAGCAATTAGCCAGTCGATAAAAGGTAAATTTTTATATTGTCTACTTACCCCAACATAAGAGAAAACGATCGGTCGTTTGTATGCTCTTATCTTGTTTATACTACACAGTTCTCGGGGTGGATTTTGTAACTCTTTCTCTTCTACTTTTTAATTGTAAAGTCTAAACCAAAAGAAGAATTACGAAAGAAAACCTATTTAGGTAAAAAAACAGTTATAATCTTCTAATACATCATTGGTAGATCTATTTTTCATCATTTAAAATAAGTTGCTTGTGCAATTATTTTCAAATTGTTCTTGTAATTGCTTATAATTTTTTAACTATACATTAGAGGCCTATTGGTCATTGGTTATACTAATTTGCTTTTAAGCTATTTTTGAATTACTCGTTTTACTTTTTATATATGCTTATGAAGTTAGGAACAGGTTTCTTTAAAAACTACAATGGTGTACTCTAGGAGACGAGACGGAGACAGAAATGACTTTTGCTTATTGATGATGTTAAAAAAAAAAATATTATATTTTACTTTTCAAAATACTTTTTTATAAAACTTTATTAATCTCTTAAAAAATAAAATAATTAATCAAGAATAAACTATTTATACTCTAATTGCCACATTTATTTTTATAACAATCTTTTTTAAAATTTATCTTTTTAAAAATTAGAGTTTATCTTCCGAAAAAAATTTATTATGACAAAAAAGTTATGAACCATTTTTTTCTTATGGAACTTTATGATAGAATTTAAAAGAATAAGAATGTTATACTAGGCGTATTAAAAATTATATATTCTATTACATGGATTGTGCTCCACAAAAATTTGGTCCATTCTTATTCTATAAAAAATCTGAATGAGTTAATGGAGATGGTAGATATTTATGGGTTGTTAATTGATGTTTATGATCAGGTTTGAATCCATTCAAGAAGATTACAGTAGTGGGTCAAGTTGATTACAAAGGTAGCCTTGTTTCTGCAGCCTGGCCATTGGGTTCTGCCATTGATGCCATTTCATCACGAACAGAAAGCCAAGAATTGCCGCCACAGGAGATCAATTGTAGCACATAGTCAAAACAATTATAAGTAAATCATGTTGAATTTCTTTGAAATCTGTTCTTAGTTTTTCTTCTGTTGGTTCATAGGAGATCAAATCATATAATTGTACTCTAGAGACTAGATCTCCCCCCACCCCCTAATTGGATCGATTTTTTAAATAGAATTAAAGTAAGCTAGGTCTGTTTGAATTAGGGAAGGCAACGTTCCCGTTTCTTTGTCCGATTTCGATAGGTAAATCTATCTGATTACATAATCGATTATAGGACTGGTGATTAATTTGATAAGATTTGATAATCATTAAGGTAGACCTATCTGAAAAACCTTAGAGGGGGAGGGAGGGTGAATAAGGTTTTTGGCTAATTTTTAAAAAGTTTTTGTAAATTAAAAGATAAACCTCCAATTTTGTTTAAGAAAGAATTCTAAAACTCTTTTTAATAAAATTTCAAACCAAACAAAATCTTGTGGTTAAGACAATTAAGTAAGAACCTTAGAAAGAAAAGCACAAAGATTTATAGTGGTTCACTCTGTCAAAACGTTACATCCACTACCTTGAGCCAACACCCAAGGATTTTCCAAATCCACTATAAACACAATATATACCAAATACAAATTTGAGGATCACCCTATAAGGGTTTTGCACACAACCTCAATTCACAACACTATGTAAATCAAAGGATTACCCAAGGGGTTTTTCAACACAAACTTTTGATATCAATAAGAGAAAGAGATAAGATTAAGAACAATGTTACCAATTTGAGCTTGAGAGGTAGAAGATACAACTCAATGGAATGTTTCTACAAGCTCCTCTTTACTTCTTCTTTGATGATGATCAATAATGAAGCTCAAGAAGGTGTTTGTTTGAGATTGAAAAGTGTTTGAAATAAATATACTTTGAAGCTCTTTAAACGTCTTAAATGATCTCAATAAATATTTCACCCAACTTCTTACTTTTTGGTTGATCAAAAAAGTCTATATATATTTTATAAAAAAAGCGATTGTTGCACTCTATGTAACGGTAATAATTTTTTACAGTAAACAGGAAAATCGGACGACCGGTTCTTAAACAGAAAGATTCGGACTTGTCCTGTAAGAAATCGGACGGCCGATTTTTTCTAAGAGTAGAAAAAATCGGACAACCGGTTCTAAAACCGGATGGCCGATTTTTTAGATTTTACAGCCAGTTTTTTTAAGACAAAAGCTTTCCTTCTATTTCAAAAAATATGTATTCTTGATATTCATTTTAGAGATAAGAAGAAACTTTTTAAAAACATCAAAGCCTCAATCAAGAATACTTAGATTTTAAGAAAAGTTTATATTGAGAAAATCGTCAATGGAGCTTCATACATGATCATTAATCAAAGAATAAGATTAGGGAATTTTACAAAAAAATACTTTAGCACACCCTAACTTAGACAAGGTCTTCAATGTCTTCAATGACTTGGTCTTTTTTCCTTTATTTTGCCTTCATCACCAAGATCTTTTGCTTTTTGAGAATGTAGACTTGAGACTTCAAAAGTGCTTCTTTTGTTCTATGAAAGGTTAGCTAAAAACTCACACAAACATATGTTAATCATAATCAAAATCATAAGTAATAATGCTCTTAGGGCTAACACTATCGATTTTAATGGAGTTTTACTATGGAAAAATGATAATGACCGATTAAAATCATGAAATATCAAGTGATTATATTTGAAAAAAATTTAGATATCAAATTGACTAGGAATGCTTTTGAAGTAGTATTCCAAATTCGGGTTAATTCTCTTAGTCAATGTTAATTGTGCAGTTGAACGTTTAATTTTAACGATTAAATACTTAAATTAGGATTACCAAATAAAATAAACTTTTAATTTTGATAATCAAGTCACCAAATTGGGATTCAGCCTTTTTTTTCTTTGTTAGCAGAATTCTAAATTTGGGTACTGGATTATCAAAATTAAAAGTTTAGATACTCAATTAACAATTGACTAAATGTACAAGGATATTTTTAGAACCAATCCTCAAATTTGAAATGAAAAAACATCTATATTTTAATTTTGACAATAAAATACTTAATTAGGATTATGCCAATAAAATAAACTTTTAATTTGACAATCAAGTACTCAAATTAGAGTCCATCCTTTTTTTATTTTTTGTTTTTTTTCAAAATTCTCATTTGGACTTGATTATCAAAATTAGAAGTTTAGATACTTAATTAACAATTGACTAAATGTACACGAGTGTTCTTAGAATTAACCCTCAAAATTCAAGAAAAAACATCCTTGTATAAAAACATTCCCAATATTTATTGCTTTTCTTTCATTTAAGACGTTTTCAAAAGTAACTTTAAATGTTACCCTTATAGACTCTCCATTTTTTTACTTGTCATATGGTATTAATTCTCGTATTTTTTAACTTGTCATATTGTGGTTCCAAGGCAACATTTAATGTGTTATGAATTAAATAATATGTGTGGATATTCATAAAAAATAATAATATCTAAGATAAAGTCTACCTCCTGAAGAGATAGATATTCTAAAGATATAGACATCCTGAAGAGATAGATACTATGAAGATAGGTATGTTGAAAAGATAGAATCTAATTAAGAGATAATGATAGAGTTTAATCTTATATTAGATAGGATAGAATCTATTCCCCTATTCCATCCATATCTCTTGTATCCCCTAAGCACTATAAATAAGGCTCTAGACCTTCAGTTGTGAACACACCTCAGAGAGAAATCAATAAAAGTTCTCTTATTTCTCTCTACTCTTCTGTATCTCATTTTCCTCGCTATTTATTCATCTAGTTTGTGATACCTCGTACCCCTCCGCTAGGTCAATTGTGGCCGAGTAAGGTACCTGCGTGCCTCTCGACACTTAACTTCACAAAGATACAAGACTAAGGTACAACCGGGAGGAGCTGTATGGTGTATTTCTATATTAAAGAATGGAAGAAAGATATGAATATAATATTATAACAAAAGCTTCCCAAACTTATACATAGGTTTGAGACCGTTAAGGCCATAGTCTACACAATCAAAATCTTTCTAGAGGTGAAAAACTTCAATGACGCCGACTCCAAAGGCTCACCATGGCTCCACTAGCCAGATCTGGTTACTAAGTCATCTGAAAGAGGGAAGAAAAATATTTGGAAAACATAAGCGATGGACGCCCAGTGAGTTCACATGCACGTGTGCTATCCGAGTTTTTTCCATACGGGCAAAATACATATATATATATATAGATGTATTTATTTGTTTCCAAAAATGGATTATCATCCCAGAAAATGAGTGCTTTTGAAAAAAATCTTTTTATGCAACATATAAATTTTTCTGGGGGGTTCAGGCGCAGTCGGAAAGTATGAGCGAATCAGGACACATCGGCGCTACCACAACACTTGAACTTTTAAGAAAAACATGCATGCACCATGATAGGCTCAACGGACAGAGTCCGGAACCTTAAACGGGATCATCGGACAAATTCTGGCGTCTCATAGTCAATACCAGCTTGAACTCCAAAGTACACTGTACGAACGTTGGATTTTTTCAACCTCACACAACATATACACAAACAGGTAACGAGTCCTGGCGTACCTACTAGGCCGCCCTGTGTTATCCTAGCTAGTGGGCCCCTCCTGACCCATCCTTCCAAGAAATAGCTACTACCGCAGAGCATGATACGGAGTCAAACGCAATGCCGCCTTGGGCCTAACCCTCCAACAGTACTACGCCCTCTATCAACTGGATCCAGATCAAGAGTAACACTTCCAAGCATGTCGTTAGGAAGAGGCCCTCGTACGGGGGACTACCACGTACAGTACAAGTCCTTTTGACATGTTGATAAAAAATGTATATCAAGCCTTTTTTTGTCGGATTAGGGTTTTAATTTACTTTATAAAATTATAGGCCGTCTATCGGCCGCATAAAACTCTTCATATATCGAAAAATCCCTATTTGCTGGGCCAAACTCGTAGCCTTGTAAATGTGACATTGGAATGTAAACTGTGAAACACATTACCGGGTACAAAATAAGTTATGCCAAGATGCATACCAAAAATTATGATAAATATTTCTCGAAAGGAAATTATTAATACCTCCAAGATTGAAAGTAAGAATAAAACTGTAGAGAAATATTCATTTAAAACAACTGCTAAATAATTTTCGAAATTATACTTTTAAGAATATTTAAAGTAAAAGTATTATGAAAATATTCTCTTAACTCAAGAAAACTTTTTTAAGAATATCTAGAAATATGTAAAGTATTATTTTCAAAAAGAAATAATAAGTATGCTAAAGATAATTTTAAATCTCAAACCCTATAAAAATATTTAAAATATTGCTTCCAAAGGAAATAATAAATAATAACTATTTTAAGAATAACTTTTCCAAATAAATAATATGTCTCAAAACCTTCTTAACATGTTTAGAATATTATTTCCAAGAAGAGCTAATAAATATTTTAAAAATAATTTCTCAAAATAATTTTAAAACTTAAAATCTTTAAGAGAATTCAAAATATTTAAAGCTATTATTCCCAAAAAGAATAATAAATATTTTGAAAATAATTTCTCAAAATAACTTTAAATCTCACAACCTTTAAGAGAATTTAAAACGTTTAAAATAATTATTTCCAAAAATAATTAGTAAATATTTTGAAAATATTTCTCAAAATCATTTTGTAACTCAAAAACCCTTAAGAGAAATTAACATATTTAGAAATTTTATTTCCAAAAAGAAATAATAAATATTTTGAAAAGTAATTTCTCAAAATAATTTTTAAAACTCAAAACCCAAACTAAGAAGGATTGTACAAAATGTTTCAAGTAAGTACATCATGAAAGTACTTTACTAACTCAAGATATATTTCCATGCCATAACAGAATATTTAACACAAAAATATTTTAATAACCCGAACATATTTAACATAACCTGTAATAATTCCGGTAAATATTTTGTAACTTTTGGTCAAAACCCCAAATATGGGAAAAGTATGTTTTCAAGAAATAGTTAAAACTCTTATAAAAGAAAAAGGTTGGTGAACTCACCTTGAGCCGCGGAATGAGTTAAACCTACAAAAGATATCATTCCAAACTTAGTCAAATAGCTCCATAAAAATATAACTATGACCTCAAGATGACCCTAGGGTGTAGCTACAATTATTCTAAATCCAAAGAAATTCAAAAACCATCTCCAAAATAATTTTATAATAATTCCTACATTTTTCTATTATCCGGAAAGGATTTATTCCAACAAAATATTAATAATAATACTAATAATAATGACAGAAAAACAAAACAAAGGAAGAGAAGAAAAAAATAAATAAAAGAAGCATTTACCTGGAGGAGGAAAAAGCCAAGAGGCTAACCAAATAAAAAAAGGCAAAGAAATGGAAAATATGGAGAGAGAGAGAGAGAGAGAGAGAGAGAGAGAGAGAGAGAGAGAGACACCCATTCCTTTGTCCACATGTTCATACCATCCAAGTGTCCCTCAATCCTCAGTCCACATGGCTTTGCCAGCCTTGTCATTACCTCCTCTCTAAGTAAATAGCCTTTCAACTTCCTAAAATTTCTACGTTGGCCCCAAATCTTAAAAATGACTAAAAATTCATCCTAAACTTAAAATTTCCATTTCTATTTTAAAGCGTTGGATCCAAATAATTCTAAAACATGGCCGAAAAGTTTTCCATCAAAAAAACAATTCTTCCCTTAATTTTTCTAATAATCACCAAATGACCCAATACTTCCTATTCTTTATAAACTAACCCCAAAACTTTTATTCGAACTTACCGCAACCTAAACTAACTTTGAAGTACTTAGTCGGGATGTTACATAGTTATTCTAGATTTTAGTCATATTTATTCTGTCTTCTTTATACTTTACATTTTATATCGATCATTTTATTGTTTCAACAACGCTGCGCCAACAAGTTTCATAACATGTTATCAACACGAGACTCTACCGTAAGTTGTTGCCTTCCCCGAGATCAAAGAACTTTTTAGCAGTACTGTCGTGCCAACAAAAGGCAGAGAGAGGTACTTCTTTTAATAATATCTTGATTATAAGACTTGAGTTTTTGCCTCATGATATTTTAGAAAAAAATATACTTTTTTTTAATTATTTATGCAAATTAATCTGGATATAGAATGGGTCCAGAAGGCACCATTTAAGAAATATATTTGGATGCAAGTGTCTTGAAGACACAAACTATACCATCAAAGTCTCCTGCATTATGAAGTTTGTTGAAGTTTGTTGTTATACAATTTTAGATCAGTTATACAACCACTAGAAGTTTGTTATTATACAAACACTGGTTATGTTTGGTTATTCAATAGCATACTTCTATCACATTTAGAATTTTTCCTCAATCAAAATTTACGAGAAATATTATTGGTGGTAATAGAAAAAATTTCCACCCTTATCATATCTCAAATATGCTCCTGCAGTAGTAATATCGAGAAAGACTTTTTTGATCATCTTATTAAATTAGTCTCACATCTTTTTGAAACTAAATGGAAATTGAGCCATTGATGAAATATTGTGATACTGGCTGACCAATTGAACTTATGTCATTCCCTGAAGTGAATGCATTAAACTTATAATTTATTTATAAAATAGATTTTGGTTGTGACCATAATTATGGTATAAATATTATTTTTAGTATCACAATGACTCAATAAACTCTCAATAAATAGATTTTACCAGAAGTAAAAATTAGTCAGAAAGAGAAACATGATACATTGCAACACTTTGCAAAATAGTTATCGATGCGAATATTTTCATACATGAACTACGCCTTTTAATTAATTTTAAGCGTCGTCTAAGAAGGGATATGAAACTGTTGTTTCCTTCCCAAAATTACACTATTGATATTAGTGATGGTAATAGTAACGATATCGAAATGTCACATGCAAATGATGCCAAATTATTCAAAAAATATCCAAATGATTTTTCCTTTTTACATATATTATGGTTGTTAGGTTATTTTCAAAGTAGAAGACTATATTATTTGTATTCCTTATATTTAAAGTTTGTTATTAATTTATATCGTATAATGGTGAGAAAAAATATCTCTATTCAAGGATGGTTAATGAAGATATAAATTGAATAAATGTCAAAATGTATACATGGTAGTACAAAGTTACAAAAGGACTAATTGCTTAAAACTCTATAAGAGTTAGCTAATTAAAAGGCTCCAGAAGAGTTAGTGTATCTTTACACAAAATGTCAATTTTGTAATGCATTCTCCCCAACAAAGTGTCATAGAATATTATTATTAGTTTCGGTGATATTTTCCATCATCTTGAAATGGACAAGAAATAAGCATTACTCTTAGTGTTCTATAAAATAAATACTACGATTCATTTGTATTGCACCGAATAAATAAATTTGAGATACAATTGTTCAATAAAACAGAAGTTTATTGAGTTAAATAATTTATTATTGCCATGATCTATTTGACCATCTCGGGTCATTAAAATAAGAATAATATTTAGGAATTCATGAAATAATATAGAACCAGAAGTTTCCTAATGAATTCTATGTGCTACTAATTTTTAATGCAAATTATTTTATAAATATTACCAGTACTACTTTAGGGTTGAATGTGTTACTTTGGGACGAATAAAAAAAATATTATTCATTGATGCATCGATAAGATAGTTGTATATACATTGTTGACTCATAACCAGTAGTTTACAATGTCTTAATATGAGCTCATACTTTAAATTCTCCGAAAGGCACAATTTGTCCTAATTATAGTAGTTGTGTTATATGTATATATTAATATTAGTGTTGAACATCCTGAAGGATATGTTCATACACTAAATGGTCTTGTAGACAATAAATGCATCAATATGAGTTATAATAAATGTAGTAGCACTCGCTTCGTATTTTTGTCAATAAATTATTATATGCACTCCTCTTTGTTATTGGTCTATGGTCAGAAACTAAGTATTGTCATCTACGAATTAAATGTGTACTATTCATTTTATTGCTACACCAAATAGTAGATGTAATCATATATGTTGGGCAAAGAATATCGAAAGAGATTTTCATAGTTTAATGATTTTGAATATCTAAATATCAAGAGGAGAAAACATGTAGTCAGATGAAAATATTAATTACTTTGTGTCTCTAATAAGTTTTGAACTAGAAGTTCAAACGCATATAGCTAAGCATGTTTTCATAGCAATATCTGACCAATAATGCTCCTAATATATTTGATTTCCCTGAAAGACAACCTACCATCATCAAAGTAGTTAAGATACAATAGAAACGGGTAGATAAGTCGATTATATGGATATGATCTCCTTGCATATAAAAGGAGAAAATGTTTAGATGGTCATGCTTTAAAGTTGAGAAAAATAAAATCCAGAAGAATTTTCCAAATGTGACCAATGTATTATTTCCATAAGAAATTCAGGTACGTAAAAATTGTAATATTATGGATCTAATAATAACGGGTCTTGACATAGAATAAACGGAATGGAATCGTAAAAGTACAAGAGCATTTATGCGAATAATGTTATTGAATTATAATGATTTTTCAAAGTCTACAGGCTAAAGATAATGTAGAGTTCACATGACAAATATAAAAGTTAGTCCAGACAATTAACAAGTAAACATGCAGTCCACATAAATCCTAGAAGGAATTTACACATGTGAAGTGTTAATCTTAGAAGAATAGTAATGAATATTTATTTATGCAACCTACCAAATAAGTATTGATTATGGTTTTTCTAAAATTCTTTGTAAAAGCCTGGTATTACTTACGAAGAAATATTTCTGGTGGAGAATATAATTAATTTTCATAATGGCGCCTAAGACAATTGATATACATTTGTCTATGTTATCATTTGATAACATATTTATATAAAGTCTTTGATGGACTTAATATGCCTGAAGTATATATAAGTAAATTGTTCCACAAGAACATAATTTAAATGTCTTAGTGAATTATCATTGAAAATGATGATAAGAAGATCGAGTATATCTATGTATGAAGAAATATTTACTTGTCTTGGTTAATTATACTCACTACAGATAGTGCTTCGTCACTTCAAGAAAATAGTGAATAGCAACCGCACTTTGCGGCTGAATTTTCTAGTCTCAAATCTGCGACAGAATAGTGACCTAAAAGTATGAAAAAAATTTTGCAACTATATTAGCGACAGAAAATTGAAGCAGCTACTATTTTTAAAGGTTTGCAACCGATAGGGGACCAAATCTATCTGTCAACACCAATTTCAAACCAGAGACCAACAATGGGCCACGGTTAGGTAGTGAAGTCAAGTAAATAATAGCACAAGTCAAGACCTCTTCTTCCTTAACCCTAACCACATTTTTCTCATTTCTCTCTTCTTCTTCTTCCTCCTTCTCCTCTCCCCACCCACGATTCCCACTTCTCTGTTAACCCTAGCAACCTCCGGCCCCTCCCCGTCCATGCCGTCTTCCATCCTCCTTCCTTGTCATTTCTCTATTCTCTCCTCTCTTTTCTCTTCCCTGCTCCTTCATCTCTTTCTTCCTGCTTTTCTTCTCCCTCTTCTTTGTTTCTTCGGCTACTAGATTGATAGGGAAAGACTGTTGTCAACACACTGTTATCGTCAAAAGGAAGGAAATGAACAAAACAAAGAAGGAAGGAAGGAAGGAAATCTTCATAGGTAAAAGTCTTTCCTTTTGGCATATAAGTATGCTTTGTTTCTTAGTTTCATAATTCTTTGTGATTATGTTATTTGGTCCAATTAGTCAAAAAAAAAAAAAATTAGAGGGCCACTTTGATTTTGGATGAATTTCTTGTATACTTCAAGGTAATAAGCCCCTGGGACTTAGTTTCTTGGGTCGGGAATAAGATTCCTAAGTAAGAATCCTTTTCTTGTGCATTCTACCACAGCTATTAATATTGCTATTATAAGCTACAATAGAGAGAAGTGAATCTACTGATAAAAAGTGTTGTTAGAATTTATTATATGTTCATCCTATAGCATTATCTTCTCACTTTGAGAAAAGGGGTGTTAATGCTAAAATAGTATTTAAAGGGTACTCTCCAAGTTCTTTTATTATAGAAATGTTTTCCATTAATAATTCCAAAGCATATTTTTACAGAAAAAGAAAATAAGAAATGGCAGTAGAAATAGTGGGACAATATGAAGGTACAAAAAGGAAGAAGGATGGTTCAAGCTCAAGCTGCTGTAGTAGTAATGATATGAACTTCCTGCGGTCCAACTATTTTATTTCGATAACTGAAATTTTATTAAAATCATAGTTTTGGTATTACAAGAACTAGTGGTTTGATCTTAAATTAGTTGAAGGTTCCATTTTTCTTAGCACAAAAAATTGCGACAAAATGGTCAGAATTTGGCTGTGGCGTATAGGATCCAATAGTCACGACCAGTGGTCGCAATTCGGTCGTAATTTCTCAATTGCGATAGAAAATTTGGTCGTAAACCTCAATTCGCGACTGCCGTTTAGCGGCCAACGAGTTCGATCGCAATTTGGAAGCAATTTACAAAATCACAACCGAATTGCAACCAAAAGTGCAGTCGTAATTCACCTTTTTTTGTAATGCGTGAAGAGATTTTTATTGCACAATTTATTAATTAACACTTTGATAAATCAATGTGTCTCACATTATGGAGAAGAAATAAGCAATAAAAGAATGACATTACATGAGAATATCATCTACCCACAAGCATAAGTGAACTAGAAGTTCACAAGATTTGGCCATTTGCAAATAGTTATGAATAAAGTATTTTATATATTTTTGCCAAATTTATAAGATTTTTTAAGATATACTCTTATTTGGTAGATGTCCTAGATGGACCTTAAATCTCATAAGTTCGAAAAACCATTGAAGCGTGATAGACTTATTAATTATAAAGATATATATCCTCTAAGAGATGAGGAATATATGAGTAAATGTTATTCCTGAAGAATAAACAAATGTAAGTGTGATGATCAAGGGTTTAAGTCAAGTTTTTAACTTCATTCATAAAGTGAACATTGTTAAAATGTTCGACATGGACATGGCACATCATTTCTATTCCAAGTCATTTAGTTGTAGATATGATAAAGATATTTTGTAAAAGGACATTTAAGAGACAATTGGTCTTAAAGTATCATGATTATGCAAATTAGTACATGATTATACTTTTTTTATGCAAGTACATAACTATTATGATTCTTATAGTTCTTCTCCAACAAATGACTTTGGAATATATATTAAACTTATTATTTGATATCTCCTTCTAATGATTATCTCGAAATTTGACAAACAATTCAACTCCTGCAGAGATGGATATATATGATATTAATTATTTTCATATCTGAAGATAGATGTGTTGAAGAGATATAATCTAATTAAGAGATAATGATAGAGTTTTAATCTTATACTAGATATGATAGAATCTATCCATATATTCTATCTCTATCTCTTGTATCCCATAAGCATCATGCCTTCAGTTGCAAACACACCTCAAAGAGAAATCAATAAAAGTTCTCTTATTTCTCTCTACTCTTCTCTATTCATTCATCTACTTATTCTAGAAATTAGTCCTATTTATTCTCTCTTCTTATACTTTACATTTTATATCGATCATTCTATTGTTCCGAAAATGCTGCTCCAACAAGTTTCATAAAATAGTTAATTTTTTCCTATTATTCTCTCCCATTAATAACAAATTCTAACATTTTTTATTCTTTATACACAGAAACTAGCAGAAATAATAAGAGATATTAGCTATATATAGCCATAAACTAATTTTGTTTTTCTCTTTATAGTCATAAATATTTATTTTATTTTTTTCTAATTGTGAACTATCTTCGTTTTCTTTTTATAGCCATAAATTTCTATTTTATCTTTTTTTAGACATGAACTATGTTTATTTTTCTCTTTATAGCTATGAATTATTTTCAACCTCTAAAAGTTCGCCATGAACTATTTTTAATAATGTTGTATTTGAGATTTTAAAAATAGTTCATGACTATAAAGAGAAAAGCAAAAATAATTCATTGTTAAAAAAAGATAAAATTAATTTTTGTGACGTGAAGAGAAAAGTAAAAATAGGTTATGGTTAAGAAAAGATAAAATAAGAGTTTATCATTATAAAGAAAAAAACAAAAGTAGTTTATGGCCATAAATATCTATTATCTCAAATAATTATAAAGAGAGAAAAAATTTTGAAAGATATTCTAATCTATACAAGAAAAGAACATCTCACGTATATTTTGTAATGTCCAAAATGTGAGAAGAGAGTATTTTGGATGAAAGGGCAAAGCAGAAAATTTCAAAAATTTACAGGGCTATAATAGCTTTTTTCTAAAAGCATCACTACAATTATTTAAAGCGCAATTTTACTTTCAACCCATATTTTTTAATTAGATGTGGGACAACCACAAATTATGAGGGTTGTGTGGGACAACCACAAATTATTTAATATTAACCCAAAATATATGAAGACAAACATGTAAATTTAGCTTTTAACACCAGAAGATAATGTATATCGTCATTTTTTTATGATTGTTTATTGTCAGAAAAGAATGTTTCTGAACTGGATCACGGTTTTACCTTTCCCTCAACTTTAAAAACCAAAAACCCAAATTATTATGCTGCAGAGGCAGAGCTGAGGAGCATATCAATTTCCAGCAAGATGCTGAAATTCAAACTTCGCTTCTTCCTTCCTTTTCTTTTCTTCCTCTTCAGCATTTTATTGTTGTTGCTGTTGCAGCCCATCTCTTCTCTTCCGGCGGCTACTTCCCACCTCCTTTACAGCGACAACAACAAGTATGCGGTCATATTCGATGCAGGAAGCACTGGGTCCAGAGTCCATGTCTTCCGTTTTGCTAAAAACTTAACTCTCCTTAAGATTAGTGATGGCTTTGAGTTTTTTCAAGCGGTAATTATTCTTAAATTTTCTCAAATTTGTACTGCTTTCAGTTTCATATTATCTATGCCTAGAACATTTACTTTTCTGGTTTTAAAATGTCACTTTTCGTAGACAAGAAGATCATTAAATAATAATTTTTATATATATCTCTATAGCTTCTACTACAATTATTAATAAAAATCAAACAATAAAATTTAATTTACTTCCCTATTTAAAATCACAAATAATATGAAACGAATGTAGTAGTATAGGACAAACTATTTCTTCAGTTGTGATTTTTTTTGTCCGATCATCAAGGCACGTTTAACAAAAAATTGATAAAAGATGCAGCATATATTGTTCCATTTCCATTTAAATTATTGATTTTTCTTTTTTTGCAGGTAAAACCAGGTTTAAGTTCATATGCAAGTGACCCAAAAGCAGCCGCAGAGTCTCTAAAACCTTTGCTTCTGAAAGCTGCAGATACTGTTCCCACACATTTACAGTCTGAGACACCAGTTAAAGTTGGGGTAAGTCCTGTGTACTTTTTTTCCAGATTTAAAATCTGGAAAAATTTTAGAACTTAAGCCTAATTTATTCTCTAAGGTTAGAGTCTATTTCGATTGATTTTTAATTCAAACTTTATTTTTATTTTTATCCTAAGTTTCACATTTTCTTTCATGAAATTTAATAATAAAAAAAATTTATTTTTTAAAACTAAAACCTAATCCAAATAAAGTTTTAGGTTTATTTGGATATAGAGTTTGGTTTTAAAAAATTTATTTTAAATTTCATAAAAATTGAAAATATTAGTGAGAAAAATTTAAATATGGACCAAGTTTATATCTTATTTTTACTGTTAGTAATCTGTATTAAACTAGATTACTACTGTTGTTAATATGTGCCCCAAAACTTAAAAAGTAAAGTAAGAAGTTAAAATTCAATCCGATATACCATTTTAGTTCTAGATTAAAAAACATTGTCAATTTTTTTTTCTTCTCTCTTGACCACCTATTCACTCTGACTTGGAGAAAAAATTGCGAAAATTTTGTAAAATTAGTCCCAAAATTTCTTATTGCCTTTGACTTAGTATCAAAACTATATTTTCAATAATTTTAATTCCAAAATTATTTTTCTAAAACATATTAGTTCCACCACTTCTATTGTGGCAAAATCGAGCAAATTTGTAAATGGGAGCTGATAAATTCGGGACTTAAAATTTAAATTCCAGGCAAAATTATATATAATTACCTTATTACCGTTCCTACATATTCTCCATATTCTCCACCAACTCTTATCCCAAATCAAAATTCACACCTAATCCCCTCCTTTTCCGCAAGCAAAATGGGCAAGCGTCCCTCTTCTCATTCTCTCCATTTTAGTTGACAGAAAGAAAAAAAGAAAAGGGGAAGAGGACGGCAGTCGACAAAAGAAAGAAAGGAGAGAGAACAGATTTGTTAAAATTGAGGAAGACAGAAAGAAAGAAAATGAAAGCAGGATTTAGGATTTAGAGCACAGAGATAATTAGGAAGAAATTGGCCCTCTGTTCTTGTTATCGGAGAGAGCAAACAAGAAAGGGGGAGAATATGTTGATGTTCAATACTGGTTGAAATATGGAACTTTTCTGGTGTCTTTACTCTTATGTTTTACCAATGGACAATTTGGCGTTCTTTCTTCGCAGAAATTTCTCATCGAATTTCCACGGTACAAAAACAGAAGCTTATTCATTGCAGGAGAAAGCTATGCATGTCATTTTATCCCAATGTTTCCGAGAGTAGATTGCAGGATGAAGGTGTTCAAAAAGGAAGGTTGCAGGATGGAGGGAAAATGAAATCTTTTACTAATTTTACCAAAGGATTAGCAGCAATCCGTTGAAGAAGGGAGAGATTGTAGAACTAAGGTACTGCCCCTTAAGCCGTAAGCATCGCCGTAAGGGAGGAATGGGAATTGGGCGCGTGTACTTGTATTCCTAAAAAAGTAATAAGTAAAATACATACTTACAAGAGGTAATAAGAGAATTATAGAAGAAACTGCCCCGAATTTAGATTTTAAGTTCTGGATTTATCAATTCCATGTGGAAATGTAACACCCAAGTGACCGAGACCGTCACATGCCTAAATGTTTGCGCAAGACTATTACATGTCTTTTTTATTTGTACTGAATTAAAATAATGCATGAAGAAAAAAAAATTAATCATTGGTAATTCACCCAAGATGGATGACTTATGCAAGCGACGGGAAAAAAATAATTTTCAGACTAATTATACTAATTTCTCAAAATTTGCAAAAACTCATAGTAAAAAACTTTAAAGTAAATATTACAGTAGAATATTTTTAAGTATTTTTGGTTTTGGTAAATAGTGGTTTGAATATAAGATATTTGATTGCTAAGAAATTCTTTTACAATTGAGGTATTATTTTACCACTGAACACAATGTTAATAATGACGAGGTGAAACTTTAACAACTATGTAAAAACATTTTCACGGTTTGCAGGCAACTGCAGGCTTAAGATTGTTAAAAGGAAATGCAGCTGAAGAGATTTTGGAAGCTGTAAGAATTTATTTTTAATTTAATGGATAGATTCGCTGATCTTTCAATAGATTCTCATGCATTCCCAAGAGTACTATTTGTTTGATTTTCTTCCTAAAGGTGAGAGTTTTGGTTAAAAATGAAAGCTCTTTCAAGTACAAAGCAGAATGGATTAATATTCTTGAAGGTTCTGACGAAGCTGCTTATTTATGGGTAAGTAATTAATATTCTTTTGTAATTCTTTATTTGATTTTTTTTCCCCTCTAGATAACAATTTAGACAAAACAGTATCCAGGAAGGAGTTTTATTGGGGACCGGAAAAGATAATTAATATGTTAGAAGAGTATAATAATTCCTTTTATATTCTTTCTTTAGTACTCTTTATCATTTTTTTATTTGTTACATTTCGAACATGTATGCTTTTATTTTAGTCGGTGTATTAACAATGAAATTCATCAATTTTTTGTGTTAAGTTTGTAGTGTGACAGTAAACAAATAAACATAAATAAACATAACACAAGCAATGATAACGCAGTTCAGCTAAACAAGCTTACATCTGCGAGGCACGCCTAAAAAGATATTTCACTATACTGATAACACAATACAAGAACAACTAACTCTTTAACTTATGTAATGTTTTCTCAAGTGGATGGTACAAACTTTCTCCACTCATAACGTGGCTGAACTCCCTTCAACCCTTTAAGGATCCCCCTTGGTAAAACAATGCTTTGCTGAACTCCTTTCAACAGCTTGTACACAGCAACACAACATGGGTGGACTCTCTTCAACATCTTCAAGGATCCCCCTTGAAAAATGCTACTTTGCTGAACTCTCTTCAATCTACAACCAAGTTTTACGCAACAACACTCCTTTCCCAAGGAGCAAAAGACTCAAACGATAACCATTATTAAGAGACTGATGATATATCAGCCCATCATTGTGAGAAAATCGTTTATGCAAGAATGATGAATGTTATGAATTTCATAATATGATTTTGCATAAACTAGAACTCAGAACGATGAATGAAATACTTCGAAAAATCTGAGTAGAATCAATTATTCAGCTAACCCTAATTATTTAATCGTGTATCTATTAGATACGTAGGGTTAAACTCTTATAGGAATCCTAATCCTTTTGTATCTTCAGATATTCCGTTAATTCTCCAAGATAGAGTTTCCTAACATAACTAAGTTTCCTTCAACATTAGATACTCCGGGATTAGTATCTTTTACAAGTGTAGACTAATAAGGAAAATTAGATTTTCGTGATCTTCAAAGATATGCAGTGTATCTTCTTGACTCCAGAACAATACTAACAATCTTCGATTGATTTTCAGTAGGTCCCATATTGAGTCGCCGTGTGTACTCCAGATGACACAACACAATGTTAACATGACAACATAAATATGTCTAACATAGACAAATAAGGAAGCTTAGATGTTGCTCAATTTTCAAGGATTTGATTATCTTAAAATTCTTCTTTGATTTCTCAGAGACTTAGATTCCTAATTTACTTAAACTTCTTTACACAATCAGACACACTAAGATTTGTGTCCTAATTAAAAATATAACCCATAGGATGGTTTAGATCTCGTGATCTTTCTTGATATGCAGGGGATCTTCAAGATTTCAAGACTTCTAAAAGAATGCCAACACTAGTATACACTCTTCAGGTGGACTCCAAGTGCGTAGTCGTGTTGACTTCAGTTCACAAAATCCTAGCTCACACTACATGCCAGTGTGATGATTTTCTACAAACTCCCTCTTTGGCATTGTTTTTAAGTAAGCACAGAACACACACATTGTATATATTAATATAGCAAGAATTAATAGGAGTGCTGTGTGTCTCGGATTATACATCTTCTAGAAGGTCTTCAAACATCATACATTACCAAAATACTTCAGCATGTAGAGCAACTGTAAATAATTGTAGAAGACCAGAATTCCAAAAGTCATCATTAGTGTAAAACCAAATATCCAAAGAGAAATTGGTCATACATGACCAACGCAAAGCATCACAAAATATCCAACAGAGACCTTGTTGGTGTAGTTCTCCTACTCAAAGTCAACTTCTTCCAATGTGCAGTTGATCAAATACCAAAAGACTTCAAGTTTGTCTCCAAGTCTTGTTTAACATGTACTCAAATTTTCTCATATGAGCTTGGATATATTAAAGAGATTGAACTCTTTAACTGATTGGAATTTTGCTTTTTCTTATCCAAATAATGGCAATCCATATCTTATAATACGTAGAAGCTTAATTTCCTTAACATATCTCCCACTTTAGCATTGTTTGGGTCAAAATCTTATTTTCAATTTTCAGTGACTGTAAAGTTCCTCCTTGTGTTGACATTCTGAAGTTGACATAATACGAGAAGCAAATTGAAGGTACAATACATCACATAGTCTCTAAAACACATTGAATGCTTAGTGCATAATAAAACAAATGATAATTCCAAGGAAAAAAATAAGATGATGTAGCTAATATTTGTTAAACAAGAAATTCAATCAAAAGAGACTAGTTAACATATTCTGATAAAACAAAATGATAAACATATCTTGAGCCAACAACAGGGGTATATAGAAATGACAATCATTCAGCAGCAAGAACAAATAAAACATAACATCAACAATGTTCCCTTAACATAATGTTGACTACCCTTTAACAGAACATTAGTAACACATCAACAATGCTCCCCTATCTTTATTCTCTCCTTTTCTGTTCAAACAATAACAAAGTCAATATATGGAATAATTGAGAGCATTCATGGTCGAAATCCATCATATTCTTTCTTAAGAAAGCAATATCTCATCTATTTAGAATGACCATGTTGTGTTAAACAAACAAACCATAATACCAATAGTCAACATAACTTTCAATATAAAACTTAACCTTCATTCTTGGAAACTTCACATATTTTCATTTAAATACTTCACCATATAGCCAAAAAGTGTCACAATGAATTCCTCTTCTTGACCATAACAACAATAACATAAGAAATGCAACAACTCAATTCTAAACACAAGCAATCTCTCCATCTTTCTCAATGTTTTTAGTCATTTTTAGATGTAGCATCAACAACTTCATACATGATGTTCAAAGTAACTTGAGGTTGAATCAACAATACTCCCACTAAGATTGGCACAATGATTCTAGTAAAGCTATTCAAAGTACTTTTAACAGTAATGGATGTACTTGAAATAAGAGACTCATCAGAAGCATATGTTGATAGTGTTGTGTTGAGAGAGAAAAATCCATAACACAACATGCAGCAACAGGATCCATAGTATGGCATCCAACAAGAAAATCTATAACATTATATCACAAAGAGATACATAATAGTGAGAACTCCAAATATATGTAAACACCAGATGTTGTGTTCTTAATATGAGATACATGTTTAATAGATGACAAGTAACACGTTAAAGCAATATGTTAAACCGTGTAAACATAAGAAAGGTTTAGAGAACACATATTCCCAAAGCATGTCGAAGTTCTTCAAATCTCATAGCATCCAGGGATTTAGTAAGAATATCTACCAATTATTTCTGAGTAGAGATAAATTCAAGATCAATAACTCCTTGTTCCACCAATTCTCGAATAAAGTAACGTCTGATGTCAATATACTTCGTCTAGTTGTGTTGCATAGGATTCTTGTTGATGTTCATTGCACTTGCGCTATCACACAACATGAGCAGCTACTTTTGTGTTATGCTATAGTTACTTAACATCTGTTTTATCTAGAGCAACTATGCACAACAACATCCAATAGTAATGTATTCAGCACAATTTCTACCCTGGTGAGTATCATTGTACCCAACAAAATGTGTTTTAGTATTCCTGCTGTAGAAAATTCCATGATCTGAAGTGCAATTCATATATCTCAACACTTGTTTTACATCCTTCTTGTGGGATACCTTAAGATCAGTTTGATACCTAGCACACACTTTAATCATGCTTCTATACCCATGTTGATCAACACTCTTACCTTTCTCGTCCTCTATAATTTTCAGTGTTATGCTCATAGGAGCTCTAACAGTCTTATCAAAATTGTTCTTGTCCTCCTACTTTATAGTGTCAGATTCAACATTATGTTGTAATTATGTGTACGATGTACTATCATTATGCTCAACATCAGTGCCTTTAAGCTTTCCTTATGGATTGAATCAATGGTCTCGTTAATTTGATAACAGTTCTCTGATGTTCTTGTCCCGGTGATAACACACTCTTCACATTTTTTCAACACATAATATCACTGTTTATCAAAGTGAACATGCAGGTCATCATCACACATTTGACTCATACTTGTTAAATTTGCTTTCATTCCTTCCACGTAATGTACATTGGTCAGTTGCGACATGCGTTTTACATTGACAATTCCAAAACCAACCACTTTGCTATTGACACTATCACCAAATGCAACACTCCCTAATGAGCTTTCAATATGGTTTGTTCAACACTCTTTCCTTCCTATCATATGCCTTGAATATCCATTGTTGGGATACCGAACGCGGCTCATGTAGACTGATAGAGATAAATGTACAACATATTCGCTCAAATCATGTTTTCTAATCCGGATCTCTCCTTTTGTGTTACTTTGATCTTGTGTTGCCAGTCTTCTTCCTTGTCTCAAATCTTTGTTTTGCCGATGACGCTGGTGCCACACATGTCCTATCAACATGCAACAACTACACATAATTGGGGTTTTTTAGGCTTCAATTTGTTGATCATTCTCTTTTTCTCAGCACTGGTCTTGTTTGTTCTTCTAAATGCACCTTCCAAATTGTTTGACTTTCTAACAACATGGTTTCCGTTCTTTTCAACATATCCAAGACCAGTTTTACACATGCAGGTCCCGCAATTTGCAATATCTTATCAAGCTTAGCCTTGACTTTGTTCATTCGTATGATGCTAAATTCAACATGATTAAGTTTCTAAGTCACATATTTCATTCGTAGCATCAACTCATAATTTCTTTGTTCTGATGGCTTCTTTTTCCTTTGAACACTTTGCAAATCCTTTCTTAAAACCTTGTTGACCTGAGCTAACTCGACCCATTTGGTATACATGACATTATATTTGTCTTGAAACTCTTCAAAAGTAGCTCCTCATCATTGTAAATTAACTTAACATTGTCAACATATTTCTACGCTTGGTCAAGACGATTCTCAACACTATGCAGAGTAGTATTTTTCATGTCAGCCACAATATTTAATGCTACAGTACCAGTGTGCTCTGTTTCATCGTCTTCATCATAAACAATTTCTTCCTTTCTTTCATCATCACCTAATGCTGTGTTCAAAGGTCTTTTTTTTCTTCAATGTGTTTGCACACTGTATGTGGCCAAACCCTTCACATTCCCTGCATTGAATACCTTCTCTCTCTGTTTTGGTTCAAAGAGTTTCTTTCCAATAACCCTTTCAATTATTTGCATGTTATGATTCATTCTATCTCTGCTCTCACTTCTGATAATGTTTGATTCCTTGAAGTTTTACCAAAGTTTCGAAGAAGTTTACAAAAACTTCGTGTTAACATCATTATTTCATCTTCAGTGTATGGAACACTGTCTGAATCATTTACAAATCCTTTAAAGAAATACCCTTGTCCTTGGTTTGTGCATTCAGACTCATCTCATAAGTTTGTAGTGATCATAACAGATCAACAACACTACAGAAATATAAGAAAATACCAACGGCTGATGCTATAAGCATCCTGTCAGTACGAATTTACTACCGACGGCAAACTGATGGGTACATGACTGTCAGTCCCTTCATGTCGATAACAATTTTTGCTGACAATCGACTGTCGGTACCTACTATTCTCGATGATGTTACTGACAAAATTTTTTTTTCCATGGTATGTCGATAGCCGACGCCCCTCTTTCGTTGGAAACAAATACTGACGGTGTTTTTGACGGCATCAATTTTCTGTCGCTTAGTTTTACCAATGACAGGGCCGACAGTTATCTTTTTGTCGGTGATGCCAGCAACTTATACTGATGGAAATTGTCGTCGTTTTCTGTATTTTTTTAAACTTTTTTTTTTAAAACTTTTTTTTCTACGGTCGAGCTGTCGGTAAGGGTTTTTTTATATAATTTGTAAAACTGACCCGAAACCCCTGAAATGCAAAAAAAAAAAAAAAAAAAAAAAAAAAAAAAACCCAACAACAACAGTATATATTCATGAACTCATGTTTCTACACGAAACATCAAACCTATAAAATATCCATAAACTAAAACATCAAACCCATAAAATATCCATAAACTAAAACATCTATAAAACATAAAAAATATACAAGTATCAAACATTCTTGGATCCCTAACATCACTAGAGCTCAAGGGGGAGGGAGGAGGATCAACAATGTTGATGTCCTTGGCATCAATAAAAGGGGAGGGGGAAGTAGGGGAACATACTCTCGCATTTGAGGTCCCCGCAGCTTTCGCCATCGATGGATGTCGATGAAACGGTAGCCACAGCAGCTCCGACGATGTCCATCATCGGTGGCATAGGGGTGTATGACAAGTGGCTCTGCTCAGAAAACTGTCTCATGTGCTTGTCGAAGGCAGCACAGAGACTATAAACAACAGCCTCAACCTGTCTCATGATCGTATACTTCACTTCCATACAACAAGGTGTTAATGCAGTTGCGGCCCTACCTCTGAGATGAGCTGCCTCCGAACCAACTCTATATAACCTGCAGCGGACCAATTACAAGATATAGTGGTCATCAACTGGAGATCATCGAGTATAGGAGCGCCCGTGACTGCAGCTTCCTCCTTGGCCTTTTGTCAGGTCTCGTGAAATTTCGTCTACAATGTGAAATGTTAGTTGCATAATAAGTTATAAAATATTATATAAAGTTTAAAGTTATATGTTATAAAACGTTATATAAACTTAAGTTATAAATTTCACTAAACTTACCCAAAACTCCTCTTAATGGAAATCCAAATACTGCCTTCTTATCCCCGGTCTGATGCTTGTGGAGCTCCTCCAAGTGTCTGCTGTTGGAGAACCTCTCTATTAAATCTGCTTTCTAAAAAAATATAATTATTAAGTACATTATAATGAAGTAACAAAATGAAGTAATAAAATCAAACATCAGTTCTTACCCTCTTCAACTGATACTCTGTAAAGGAGATAGAAACACTTGTATGATTCCCCGCTCCCCGACTCCCTGTCCCTCATTCCTGTTCCTTTTTATTCCGTTCACAAAATGATTTATACTCAAGACTCTCCCAATACTTCATCATCTGCTCCCAAAACATCTCAAGAATCTAAACGGGCCTCTTCATTGCTGCCTGAGCACCACCAAGCAATTCTCTTATCTAGTCGCCGACCTTGACCTCCTATGCATGCCTCATCTTGGTCATCGATAATGTCGGGTCCCATACGCATCTTTTTTGAAATTTCAAAACATTAGAAAATAATATTTGTATAAATAAGTGAACTAGTATAACATTCCAAAATTGATTAAAAATATTATAAGTATTAAAGACTTGTAAAAAAATTAAGACAAAGTAAAACAACTACAATATTGGATACATTTAAGTGAAACTCTCCCACCACATGTCCGGACATTCGGCAGGACCTCAGACCAATGATGGTAAGGGCCGGTAAACCGCTCTTGCATGATAGCTGAGATATGAGTGAACTGATTCATTTCCGTTCTAATGCTTAGGTGTCTCTCTATATCTATTAATTCAACTTATTAATTATATATATATAATGGCAAAACTGAATTGAAATATATATCATCATTTTTCACATCTTCTTTTTCAAACATTTCTATTCTCTTCTCTCAACTCCTTGAAGAACTCCCAAAATTAATTGAAGATCAATCTTTCTCTTACAATTCACTTCAAGAAAAGGTTCATATATAAGCTACTTTTAATTTGGTTGAGGTGAGTTTTTCAAACTTTCCTCTTTTTTTATGTTTTTCAAACTTTCCTCTTTTTTTATGTATCTTCTTTCGTACGAATATATTCTTTATTGCTTTAGCTATATATATATTTTGATTCAAATGATAAAATTGCTCGATTTAGGAGGATGTTACGTTTCTATAAATCATTACCATTGAGTACATTACCTTCACATTTATATTTTGAGTTCGATTTATTCAACACCTTAAGTCTTAACTACCCAGTGATTTAGGATGATGTCACGTTTCTATGATTTATTCAACGTTTCTATGATCAATTAGCCTCTTGAACTTTAGAAATTTATTAAGATGTGGCCGGGATTTTTCCAAAGTACTCTAGATTTCTTCATTAAAATATTGTAACTGTGCCAGAAAGTTTATTGTAGTGTAGATACAAATATTGTAATTGAGTTAAATTGGTTAGCTAGGGATGTTGGAATTAGAGCAGTGATGTTATCTACTTATTAAATCTACACTTACAAGTAGAATTGCTTTAGATGAAATTAATTTACTGAAATTACCAAATGAATAAGGAATAATCAAGTAAGATTATTATTAGATAGATAATGCTAGCTCCTCTAGTTTAATAAGATAACCTAACTCAATTGGAATTGAAGCGAAAAATTATTGGTTACCATAAAGATAGATACAACATAGATAATTTAGTTAAATTTCCTAATAAAGTAGGAATTGAACCACTAGTTAAGGGCTATTATTATAACCTAAAGCTAGATATTTAAGTTGATCAAGATATTCAAGTTGATTAAGATTTCCTAATAAGTCTATTGGAATTGAAGCAGAATTAGTCTTTATTGTCACCAAGTTCAAAAAATAGTTAGTTTAGTTAAATTACATAGTGAAGATGGAATCAAGCCAATCAATTAAAGATTAATCTACATTCACTTACATCTGTCCAAAAGAAAAAAAATGGCTTCCAAAAGAAAAAAAATGGCTGCAAAAATTACTATAAACAGTAGAAGAATTGGGCAAAAAATACCCATAAAAAAAAAAAAAAAAACTCATCCCCGGTTCTGGGTTAGCAGCAGTCCGGGTGACTTCTAGTAGCAGCGACGACAACAAAGACGACTGCGACAATTGCACAATTGGAAGAAGAAGAAAAAAGAAGAAGAAAATAAGAAGAAGATGAAATAAACAGATTTTTGGGAGAGAGAGAGAGCTTACCTGAGAGTTGGAGAGTCGTCGACGATGGGGGCGCCAGAGAGTTGTCAGTAGTTGGGTGCCTTCGTTGGTAACTGGCGGGAGAATGGGAGGGTTGGGAGGGTTTTGATGGAGAGAATGACTTGATAAAAGAGGAGGAAGAGTTTGCCCGATTTTTGAATATCTCTAACCTTATTACCAATGGTACACTGACGACCATTTCATCGGTACAATTATTAATAAGTTACCGACGACAAATGTCATCGGTAATACCATAGCACTAAAATTAATTAATGACGAAGTTGATAGGGCCATCATTAAGACTGTTGGAAACAATATTTCATTACTGACGACACGCTTGTTGTAACAAAGTCCGTCGATAAATTATTTCACCGATTACATTCACTGTTGGTAACATGCCATCACTTTTTGCAGCAAAGTTTCCCTCCATATTTTGTTGGAATTGTAAAAAATGATGAGTCACGATGTTTTCCGTTGGTGTTCACCGACGGTTTTTTTTTTCCGTCGATAAATGCCATCGGGTAAAAAGACTTTTTTTTTGGTAGTGCAAGTTCATTTTTGCAACATCCTTAGCCTCTTCAATTGCATCAACTTTTGCACCAAACCTCATAGGAAATCTTAGTGTTTTTCTTACTAAATTCCCCTCATAGTATATTTCTCCCAACTAAAAGGCTTTGTTTGCAATGTCTCTGAGTTTACTACTAAACAAATCAACGTTGTAGTATTCCAGCATCCTTAATTTTCCAAGTTGTGTTCTCAACATTTGTATTTTTTAGATACATACCATGCTTGTATCTTCATGTACTGTTTGCAAGATGTCCCATGCTTTCTTTGTTGTGGTACACATGGATATCATCTTAAATTGTTCTTCGTCAACAACAACAAAGGATGTGTTTAGTGCCTTTGCATTTGACAATGCTGACTTCTTTTCAACAATATATGTCCATTCATTCCGTTCCGTAAAATTTTTAGTTTGCTTTATTTCCTCATCTTCTACCTTCTTAGTAGACTGAACCCATTCATATTCAGCAGCATCCTAACTAGAGTCATCGATGGATAGTAAGAAAAAGATCAAACCTTGTCTTCTAATAGGTATAGTTTGTCCCTTAAGCAGTGGAGAACGTTACATGGAACCACCTTCCATGATTGACATAATGACCAAAAACACCAATTTTCAACGATCTCACATGGTAATTGAATAGCACAACAGCAGGGTACCCTGCTCCTGTGTATTTGTGTTTCAGGTCTGTTATATTAACATTATAATTCATTAATGTGTTATTAAGTTTGTGGTGTGGTAGAAAGAAAATAAACATAAATGAACATAACACAAGCAATAGTTACGTAGTTTGGCCAAACAGGCATATATCTACGAGGCTATGCCTAGAAAGAAATTCTCCTATAACTGATAACATAGTTCAAGAATACATTAAACTCTTTCACACATCTAATATTTTTCCTAGGACGGTGCAAACTCCCTTTACACATAACACAGTTGTACTCCCTTCAACCTATCACGGATCCCCTTGGTAAAACACTACATTCTAAACTCCCTTCAACAAGTTATATGCAGCAAGACAACACAACTGAACTCCTTTAGCGACTTCAAGGATCCTCTTAGTAAAATGCTGCTTTATTGAACTCCCTTTAACTTACAACTAAGTTGTACGTAGTAACACTTCTTTTTCATGAAGCAAAAGGCTCGAACAAGAACCAATGTTGAGAGACTAATGACGAATCAGCCCATCACTGGTAGAAAATCATTTATGCAAGAATAATTAATGAATGCCATGAATTCCATAATATGATTTTGCATAAATTCAAACTCAGATCGATGGATAATGTACTTTGAAAAGTCTGAGTAGGATTAATTATTCGGCTAACCCTAATTATTTAGTCGTGTGTCTCTTAACTATGTATGGTTAAACTCTTGTAGGAATCATAATCCTTTTATCTTTAGATTCTCCTCTGATTCTCCAAGGATATAGTTTACTAACACAATTAAGTTTCTTTCAACATTAGATACTCTAGCATTGATATCTTTTACATATAGACAGATAAGGAAACTTAGATTTTCATGATCTTCAAAGATTATACAACGTATGTTCTTGACTGCAGAACAATGTCAACTATATTCCAATGATTTCCAGTAGATCTCATGTTAAGTCGCCGTGTGTACTCTAGATGACACAACACAACATCAACTTGACAATATATACATATATACATATATATATACACACTCATACACACACGCACATGTATATAGCCAACATAAACGAATTAGGAAACTTATATGTTCCTCAATCTTCAAATATTTGATTAACTTTATATTCTTCTTCGATTTTCCAAAGACTCAGATTCCTTATTTGTTTATACTTTCTCACACAATCAGACACACTAAGATTTGTGCCCTAATTAAAATGCAAAACATAGGAATGTTCGGATATTTTGATCTTTCAGAATATGCAGCAAAACTTAAATATCTTCAAGACTTTTAAAACAATACTACTTGTGAACAATCTTCAGGTGGACTTCATGTGCATGTAGTCGTGTTAACTTCAGTTCACACAATCATACCTCATACTATATGCCATTGTGATGATAGTCTACAAGACATCATACTATTTAAGAAAATATAAAATTTTAGATGTTTGTATTAGAATGTCCCTCAGACTCTTAAGTATCTACATTATTATTTCTACAAGTTCCTATGTTATAATACTTTGAAGAGATTTCAATTTACTTTTAATGGTAGGATATAATAGGAAAATATTCATTAAATATTTCATTGTTTTCACAATATGACAAGTAAAAAAATGATATTTATAGAAAGTGACAAGTAAATAATGGAGGGAGTAATAAATGTATAGGGATCACTTTTGAGACAAATAATTTTCTAAAATGAGAGTAAAATTGGAAAGATAAAAAAATGTATTTTTTGTCTTTTTATCGGTACAAATATTTTCTACATTAAATGACGCTTTTGTCCTAATTATACCAATTAATTAGTTTAGTGTTAAGTCGTATAGCTAGCTGTACACCCTCCGTCTATGAGCTTATTAATTTGAGCATTAGTTAATCTGCAAAGCTAAATGTTTTAACATTCAGCCAATTGATTGGCTTAAAAGATGCTAAAATACAAATGCCATTTCATGTTGAAAGTTTCCAGTGAGGAAAACAATCTTATGTTTTCTGTCTCATTAATGTGAGAATAGTGTACAATATATAGATTGTTCAAGTGACAAATCCTAAGCAGATTATAAGTAGAAATCCTAACTAATTATAACTAGGAAACATAATTATACACAGTTTAGAATTAATAGTAATCCTATTTTAATTATATGTCTAGCACTCCCCCTCAAGTTGGAGCATGAAGGTTAGAAATGCCCAACTTGGAAGCTAATCGATGAAAATGTGTCGGATGAAGAGCTTTAGTGAGAATATCTGCAGGTTGTTCTTCACTGCGAATATATGCAGGAAAGATAAAACCGTCTTGGAAAGTATCACGAACAAAATGACAATCTATTTCAATGTGTTTAGTGCGTTCATGGAAAACAGGATTTTCGGGGATATGAAGAGCAGCCTGGTTATCACAATGTAATGGAATTTGGCGAGTGACAGGGACATGAAGATCCCGCAGGAGAATAGATAACCATTTTAGTTCACATAAAGTCATAGCCATAAAACGATATTTAGCTCCGGCAGATGAACGAGAAACAGTATATTGTTTCTTTGTCTTCCAAGAAATAGGAGACCCACCAAGAGAGATAAAATAACCAGTGAGAGATCGTCGAGTTATCGGGCAGGTGGCCCAATCGGAGTCACAATATGCAGTTAACGAAAGAGGAGAGTTAGAGGAAAGAAAAATTCCACGTCCAGGACTCCCTTTCAGATAACGGACAACTCAGATAGCAGCATCCCAATGAGCATGACGAGGGGCGTGCATAAATTGAGCAAGTGTATGTACAACATACGCGAGTTCAGGCCAAGTGAGTGTGAGATATATTAGCTTGCCTATGAGTCTGCGGTAGCGATCTGGGTTATCAAACAATGATCCAGATGTTTTCACCAGCTGACGATTAGGTTCCACAGGAGTAGATGCCGGCTTGGCACCTAATAAACCCATTTCAGAGAGCATTTCCAATGTGTATTTTCTTTGGCATAAAAATAATCCTGTGGAGTTTCTCGCAATTTCTACGCCCAAAAAATATTTGACCGATCCCAAATCCTTCATGTGAAAGCACTTATGTAATGAAGCTTTGAATTTCTCAAGTTTGGATAGAGAATTTCGAGTAATGAGTAAATCATCTACATAAATAAGAACACATAGATAAATATTCCCTCAAGAGTATGTGAAGAGAGAGTAATCTGCATAAGACTGAGAAAAACCATACCTACGGAGAGCGGTAGTTAGTTTTGAAAACCAACATCGAGGGGCTTGGCCAAGACCGTATAAAGATTTCTTCAAACGACAGACTTGTTCTTTGAAACAGGTATGAAAACCTGGAGGTGGTCGCATATATATTTCTTCTTGTAAATCTCCATGGAGAAACGCGTTGTGGACATCCATTTGATGGATAGGCTAGTTGCGAGCAGTGGCAACGGAAAGTAGAGTGCAAACGGTGACCATTTTAACAACGGGAGCAAAGGTGTCTGTGAAATCAATACCTGCCATTTGTGTATTTCCCAAAATTACCAAACGGGCTTTATATCGCTCGATGGTGCCATCTGCTTTGTACTTAATTCGATAGCACGTTTTCCAGGAGGCAAGGAGGTTAAAGACCATGTACCATTTTGTTCAAGTGCATCAATCTCTTGGCGCATAGCGGTGCGCCAGAGAGGATTAGAAACTGCTTCAGAATAAGTGGTGGGCTCGGATTTCGTTGCTACAGATGCTAAAAATTGCTTGTGTGAATTAGAAAATTTGCTATAGTCCACAAATTTTGTTATAGGGTAAAGGGACGTACCGGAGAGGTCCGAAGAGGGTGAGAGAGCAGAGGAGGAATGGGATATAGAGGACTTCCATATGGCATTGTAATCATAATCTTGGAGAAGAGTCGGAATATGTTTAATTCAAGTGCTTCGTCTGGGTGCATTAGTTGGCGGATTGTCTTGCATCAATCTGGCAGGAATATTTTCTTGAAGTGGGCCATAATTTGGCTCAATGTTTGTTTTGTCGCAAGGAGGCTGATGTGGATTGCTACTGGGATGGGCTGCTGAAGATTGTTGCTTGCCACAGGAATTTCTACTTGGGCTAGTGTGGAGTGGGGCTGCGGGAGAGGTTGGTGGTGGGCTTCACTGAACTGGGCTGTGGGATTGTGTATTTGGTGGGCCGGAAGAGAGGTGTGGGCCAGTGCTGGAAAGTGGAGGTGGGCTGTGGGGAGGGAATATTGGAGCTGGGCCGTGGGTTAGTGGGCTGCGGGGAGGGGTTGGTGGATCTGGGTTTGCAGGTGGGCTGTGGGTAGGATTTATTTGATCTGGGCTGGGTGTGTTATGTGCTAAACTCCCCTATCTTGCATACTATGTTTCTTGGAGCCCAAAACTTGTTCTTCAAAATTGTAAAATTGTGTGAAGTCTGTAGAAATTGAAGTATCTGATTTTTCGTGGAATGGAAATCTTGTTTCATCAAAAATCACATCTCGGGACACAAGGAATTTTTCTGTTTGCAAGTCATAAAATCTCCATCCTTTCTTATGAAGAGGGTAGCCAAGGAAAACACACGGTCTGCTGCGGGCGCGAAATTTATCTTTTGGGGTATCGTGGTTATGAACATAAGCTAAGCACCCAAAACTCTTAATGTGAGAATTTGATGGTTTCTTTTTGTATAACAACTCATAAGGAGTCTTACCTTGTAACAATTTTGAGGGAGTTCGATTAATGAGATACCCGGCCGTCAAAATGCATTCTCCCCAAAACTTTATAGGTAAATTTGCTTGAAATCGTAATGCCCGAGCTACATTTAAAATATGTCTATGCTTGCGTTCAACCCTTCCATTTTGTTGTGGTGTACCAGCAATAGTAGTTTGGTGGATTATGCCATGGTTAGCAAGATACGACTTTAGGGGTGCAAATTCTGTCCTATTATCGCTACGGATTGTGTTGACAGTTTTGTGAAATTGTGTTTTGATCATGGTAAGGTAATCTTGAAGAATAGATGCAACTTCACTTTTCTCTGACAGTAGATATATCCAAATAGCCCTAGAATAATCATCTAAGATGGTAAGAAAATATGAAGCACCTATAGTTGATTTGGATTTATATGGGCCCCATAGGTCACAATGAATTAGGTCAAAAATTGTAGATGCTTTATTTTGCCATGCAATCAATCATTCTTCAATCATACCTGTAAATTCTTGCTTCCATGTTTTCTGTTTTCATGGGAGTTATTTTACGGGTAAGCCTTCGCTGATTTCCTGCATTCATTTGGTTCCATTCGATTTATATTAATTTTTATCCCTTTGTAAAGCATCCGTCTATTTATAAGGGAACTCTTTAACTGAGAGAAAAAGAAAGAAGAACTTGGACTCTCTTAATTAATTTTGTGTGGCTGGATTACGAAGGATACCTTTTGGGGTTTAGGGTTTTGAAAACTCTGATGGATGATCTCGAAAAAGCGATCGTAATCAGTTTTGATGAATCCGGAACCGTTGATTCAGGTTTAAAAGCCCAGGCTATTGCTTTCTGTCAGCAAATTAAAGAGAACCCATCAATTTGCAGCCTATGTATAGAGCGTTTATGTTATACTAAGCAAGTTCAGGTCCAGTTCTGGTGCCTACAATGCCTGCTTGATGCCCTCCGTTCTCGTTACTCATTAATGAGTCTTGAGGAGAAGTCTTTTATTCGGAAATCTATTTTTTCCATGGCTTGTTACGAGGCTATCAATGATAATAATTCAGTTAGGGTTTTGGATAGCCCAGCATTTATAAAAAACAAGCTTGCTCAGGTTCTTGTTACATTAATATTCTTCGAGTATCCATTGATTTGGCCTTCGGTATTTGTTGATTTTTAGCCAAATCTTAATAAAGGGACAGTAGTTATAGATATGTTTTGTCGAGTTTTAAATGCTATGGATGATGAATTGATTAGCATGGATTATCCTCGAAATGGGGAGGAAGTTGCTGTCGCTGGGAGAATCAAGGATGCCATGCGTCAGCAGTGTGTACCTCAAATTGTTGGGGCATGGTACGACGTCGTATCAATGTATAAGAACTCTGACCCTGATTTATGTGCTAGTGCTTTAGACTGTACCAGGAGATTTGTATCCTGGATTGACATTGGTTTGGTAGCAAATGACACCTTTGTTCGGTTGTTATTTGAATTAATGTTGTTTGATGGTTAACGGATCAAGTGCGTGCTGCAGCTGCCAGTTGTGTGCTTGCTGTTGTCTCTAAGCGAATGGACCCACAATCCAAACTTTCTCTTTTGCAGAGTCTACAAATAAGGAGAGTTTTTGGCTTAGTTGCTTCAGAGGATATCGACTCTGAGTTGGTTTCCAAGGTAGCAGCTTTGCTAACTGGTTACGCCAATGAGATTTTGGAATGTTCCAAGCGATTGGACTTGGGGGATGGTAAGGGAGTTTCAGTGGAGCTCTTGAATGAAGTTCTTCCTTCTGTTTTTTATGTAATTCAGAATCGCGAGGTGGATGCTACATTCAGCATTGTGCAGTTTCTTTCAGTTTATGTTGGCACCATGAAGAATCTCTCTTCATTGACAGAGACGCAGCTGCTTCACGTGGGCCAGATACCGGAAGTTATTCGAGCCCAGATACGTTTTGATCCTGTCTACCGAAATAATCTTGACATATTGGACCAAATTGGGAGGGAAGAGGAAGATAGAATGGTGGAATTCCGGAAGGATCTATTGGTATTGCTTCGCAGCGTAGGTCGTGTAGCCCCGGAGGTGACTCAGATTTTTATTAGGAACTCATTAGCTAATGCTGTTGCATCTACTGCCGATAGGAATGTTGAAGAAGTAGAAGCTGCCCTTTCCCTTTTTTACTCTCTTGGGGATTCGATGACTGACGAAACAATTAGGACCGGAAGTGGTCTCTTGCGGGAGATGTTACCAATGCTTTTGTCTACGAGGTTTCCTTGCCCTACGAATAGGCTTGTTGCACTTGTCTACTTGGAGACAATAACAAGATATATGAAGTTTGTTCAAGAAAATACCCAATACATACCTCTGGCACTAGGTGCTTTTCTTGATGAAAGAGGTATAAACCATCCAAATGTCAATGTGGGTCGTAGGGCAAGTTATCTTTTTATGAGGGTTGTGAAATTGTTGAAATCAAAGCTAGTGCCCTTCATTGAGACAATCTTACAGAGTCTGCAAGGTAAAGTTGCTCAATTTACGAGAATGGACTCTGCACGGGAACAACTTTCAGCATCTGAAGATGGAAGTCACATATTTGAAGCAATTGGCTTACTAATTGGAATGGAAGATGTACCGCTTGAAAAGCAAGCTGATTATCTATCTGCTTTGCTTACTCCTCTCTGTCAGCAGGTGAAGGTGGCCCTCTTAAATGCTAAAGTTCAGAAGTCAGAAGAATCTTCGGCGATGATTGCAAATATCCAACAGATAATTATGGCCATTAATGCCCTTAGCAAGGGTTTCAGTGAGCGTCTTGTTACTGGCAGTCGTCCTGCAATTGGTGCAATGTTCAAACAGACTTTGGATGTTTTGCTTGAAATTCTTGTTGTTTTTCCCAAAACAGAAGCCCTGCGTGCTAAGGTCACATCATTTATTCATCGAATGGTGGACACTCTGGGTGCATCTGTATTCCCATTTCTTCCAAAGGCATTAGAACAGTTGCTTGCAGAAAGTGAGCCAAAGGAACTTTTAGGCTTTCTGGTTTTGTTGAACCAACTCATCTGCAATTCAGTACTTCCGTTCGTGAAATACTGGATGAAGTATACCCGGTTATTGCTGGTATATTAGAATTTTTGGATTTGGGCCTAACTCACCCCAAAAGGTACCTCAAAAGGGAAGGACTGCCCAAGTCTTTATAAATAGTAATTATTTTCTTTAATTAGCCGATGTGGGATTCTCAACACACCCCCTCACGCCCAGGAATGGACATCTGGTGCGTGAAATTTTGCAGGATTGGACATCTGCGCGGGTGGCCCAACTCGGGCAGCCCAGTTGTAGTAAAAAATTTATTGCAAGTCTCGTGCCAATTGAGACAAAGAAATTAAATTGCATGTGAGTTCAGGAATTAGCAACACTTGGTGGAGTTTTAATGTAGGACTTAAAGAGACCATTCCTTCTTGCACAGCAAAAGTTTTGGCACCGTTAGGTAATCCAATAATGTGCAGACAGATAGGATGCACATTGTGTAAGAAAAATTTCCTACCAGTCATACGGTTAGAACATCCTGAATCTAAAATCCATAAATTTTCCATACCAGATAACTTTTCAGGTTGCATATTATTTGAATTCTTTAAGGCAGTCAACAGTGTTGACCACTGGTCAACTGTCAAAGCTGGGAAGCGGCCCGGCCCAACACTGCCCGGCCCGTTGCTGCTTGAGCTTGGCCCGCTGCCCGGCCCGCCCGTCCTGCGACCATCTTCTTCTCCAGCACGCAGTCCTCTGCTGAAGCTTTCTGCCACCGACCGTGCTTGCCGAACTGAGGCGGAGTTCGCCCACGCCTCTGACGATCGCCCTCCATCTGTTGCGCGAGGTCTTGGCATCTGCGGGTGCTGTCTGCCACCTCGCCCAGATCTGCCGCCGCGCTAGATTTTGCTGTTGTTTGCCGGTGAGAAGCCGTGGCCGGCGACGAGCTGGGGTGAATTTCGTGGCCACCACTCCGGATAACCCACAAGCTGGAAGCATCCGGTGACGTCGTGGCCAACTCGTTCGCAGTAGGTACAGTGAATTTTGGAAGAAAAATTTCGGCGGTCTCTTCAAGCGGCGGCGGCTCCGGTGGCGGCGAAGGCGGCGCCGTCTCCAGAATAGTCTTCTGTTCGTGTTGAATTTTTGTGCTGTTCTTCTTTGCAAATTTGAGCAAGAACTGTACGTAACTTGGGTATAGGTTCTTGTTGGATCATATGGGAACGGACAGTGTCATAAATTGCACTATTTAATCCCATTAAAAATTGGAAAACCTTCTCGTTTTCTCTTTCTTTTATGATAAAGGTCAACAGTTCTGTGTCTGTGCTGGACAGAAGTTGAGTATAGTTTTCTAGTTCGTCCCATAACTTTTTCAGACGTGAAAAATACACGTGTATTGAATCACCGCCTTGTTTACAATTTGCCAATGCGGCTTTTAATTCGTATATTCGCGGGCCAGTGCCAACTAGAAATCATTCCTTCAAGTCTATCCATAATTCATCAGCTCTCTCAGAGTGATATATGGTGGATCGGAGAGAGGGTTCGATAGTGTTGAGAATCCAAGAGTTACAAGATTATTGATCTCCCACCATTCTTCTTCTCTATCTGGATCACCTTCAGGAATTGGAATTATTCCGTCAATGAATCCCAACTTCTTTTTGGATCTCAAGGCCATGTGCATGGCTCTTGCCCATTTTGCATAATTATTATCTCTTTCTGTCTCTTTTAACTGGACTGTTGTTAGAATCAATACAGGTCCATCGGTGGATGCTACATAATAAGCATCTTTCCTTATTCTGTTAGCATGGCTTTCTTCCACCATGTCATTATCAACATTGTTTATATTGTCGTTACTCATTGTGAGAAATTTCAGACAATTGGCTCTGATACAATAAAAGTTTCCAGTGGGGAAAACAATCTTATTTTTTCTGTGTCATTAATGTGAGAATAGTATACAATATATAGATTGTCCAAGTGACAAATCCTAAGCAGATTATAAGTAAAATCCTAACTAATTACAACTAGGAAACATAATTATACACAGTTTAGGATTAATAGTAATCTTATTTTAATAATATGTCTAACACATGTGAAACTATTTCCTACCCATAAACGGCAAAAATCAACCTTACTTTTTTCTTCACAATTTTTACCTTCACTTTGAAAGAATAATTATCTGAAATTGACCAAAACCAGTTCTCCATTTGAAATCTGATATGGGATTTCAATACTTGTTCTTGTTATATATATATATATATATATATATCTGCAGGTGGCTATAAATTATCTATTAGGAAAAGCAGGGAAGACATATCAAGAAACTGTTGCAACAATCGACCTCGGAGGTGGATCCATTGAAATTACATATGCTGTCTCAGATATAACTGCTGCAAAGAACATAACAATTGGAGGGAAAAGTTACGTGCAGAAGAAGACTTTAATGGGGAAAAACTATAATCTTTATGCCTACAGGTTTTCTCTTCACCATTCAATTTGGCTATTCACTCAAATAACTCATGACCATTCTTTAAATATCCTTCCAAAATTAAAGGTTGTTATAATTAGTTACATCTTAGGTAACATTCGCATAACATTCTTAATATGACATTTTTTATTAATAAATTTTATCAAATAAAAATTATACTCTAAAATAAAAATTATTATAAAAAATATTATTAGAGATGTTATAAAAAAAATATAATTAATCTTTTTCCCTGCATTATTTTGATTGTCTCGCAAAAAAGAAACTACCCGCGCAATGTGGTTGTAATATTTTTATTGGAGTTGAGAACAAAATTGCTTTATTTATTTATTCTGTTTTACTTTTAGACTAAATATTTCTCTTACAAATAATTTATATTTTTAGAAAAAAAAATTTTTTCCAAGCTAGTAAAATCTAATCTAACACGTTTCTCTGCCTTGGATTGCAGTTATTTGAACTACGGATTATTAGCCGGTCGTGCTGGGATTTTGAATCTCACCAAAAACTCCACCAATCCATGCATTTTGACGCATTACCATGGTATTTCACCTCTCTCAGCCTCTAACCTTTTTTTATTACTTATTCTTTTTAGGAGTCCTTTTTATCGGTTTGTATCATGGTTACCATCAGGTGTAATACAATCTTCGTAACACGCCTATGTAATTTTAGAGAAATTGCAATATTAGTGCTCGAACTATTTTTCAGTTTAACTTAATCCTTAATCTTTGTTTTTATTTTTTTAGTTCTCGAATATTTATTTGTATAAAGTTTTAGTTTTCACCACCACTTTTATGGCAGAATTCTAAAATAAAAAACATGTGAATCTCACTGACTTATAAGTAAGTTGAGAAAGATATTTCACTACTTTGCTCAATCTTCACTTTATTAAACAAAATAATGGAATAATTAAATATCTGAAATATTCTTGAAGTTTGTGTGAATTTTCTCTCAATACCTAAACATTCTCTCCAAATTCAGAAAAAAATTTCCTCCAAATATAGAGAAAATTTCTCTTATTGAATACTTGAATATTGTTTACGTCTAAACATGTTTTTCCTCCAATTTGAAAAAAATTTCATATAAATCCCAAAAAAATTTCATGTTTTCAATTTGATTATTTTGTTTAATCAAGTGATGGGTGAGATGAGGAAATAAGTATCTTTTTTAATCTGACTCATGAGTCAAGTGAGATCCACATTTTTTTATTGTCAGATTTGCCAGTAAAATTGGCGATAGCTAAAACCTTTTGAAAATAAATGTTCAGGGACTAAAACAATGAAAACAAAAATTAAAGACAAAGTTAAGATTAAGAAAATCGTTTGGGAACTATAATGTGCTATTTTTCGTAATTTTATTAATAAAATTTATCAAATAAAAGATAACTATAAAAAAACAGACCCTAAAAAAATATATATTCTAAAAAGATGGGCATATTAATTAATAATAAGACATACTTTTTCCATTTAAAAAGATGTATCGCTTTGGCAAATCAAGAGAGTATTAAATTAATAGGATTAGTTACATTTTTTCCCTAATTAAAGTTTGTCCAAATTACAATATCATCCCTCTATTTGTGTAAATTACAAATTCATCTTTATCGTTTATATATTTATAATTGATCCTAATACTCATTCCAGTACAAAAATTATTAAAAAACAATGATTTTAGAGCAAAAAATTTAACGTTTTCCTAAAGTATTATTTCATATGCCTGTTATTTCTCATCAGTGCAATATATTAAAATCATAATACCCTTCCGACAATATTTTTTTGTGAGTCTAATTTTCGTAATAAATGACATTTTTATCTTAATATATAATATTAAACAAGAATTTGATCTGCAAAATAATATTCTGGGAAGATTTTAAACATTTTATATATAATCATTATTTTTTGATAATTTTTTTTACAGAAATTAGTTATAGGGATTAATTAGTTAGGAATATACAAATGTAATGATGTATCTATAATTTATATAAAATAAAGGGATGAAGTTGTAATTTTGACAAATTTTAAGGAAAAAATATAATTAACCCTACATAATACGTTTTCATATATGTCCCTACATTGCTAGAATTAAACAATTTGTTTATAAACTTTAGTTAGAATTGCCAATAACAGTCAAAAGATAGTTTAAGCTTTTTAAATCTGGTCAACTTAATCGTTATTTTAAATTTTTATATACTGTCTTAAAGCGAATAATATAAAATAGAGGAACTAATTGTTAAAACTAATCCATATTTGGTCAGATTACATCCACAGAATCTAACTATGACAACTTGAATTTGTTTGATGGTGAAATGCTCTTTTGAAGCACCTTAGCCTTTATATTAATGCCTAATTAAGAGAGACTTATCTCATAAAATTACCATAATTTTTTTTCTTAAGGAACCTATACTTATAATTCAGTAGTTTACCAAGCATCATCTCCTTCAACTGGTTCAAACTTGAGAAGCTGCAGGGCATATGTCCTCAAGTACATCAAAACCGATGTCCCATGCAAACACAAGAATTGCACATTCAATGGAATTTGGAATGGTGGTGGTGGTGCTGGAATGAAGAATGTTTACGTTGCATCATTTTTCTATGACATTGCCAAAGAGGTACAAAATCGTCCTGAACCACTAGTTTTAGTTCTTTGGAACATAATTTCCAAAAAGACAATGTTAATTGACAATTACTAAAGGTTAATTTAAGTAAGATGCTCAGAATATGTTTCATGTTCTAGAAAAAGAAATATTTTTTTATGTAAATTATAATTTGTCATAAAATAACCTATAAAATCAGTTTTATCTATATTCTAACTAATTGAAATATATTCTATGAAGTTTAAAGTAGTATTTCCTATTCCAAATTCATAAAAATAAAATTAGATTATTTAACCAAAAAACTTGATTAGACAAGGTAAAACAACATGGTGAGTTTTAAATTAACTAAATGCAAAAAAGAATATATATTCAATTATAAATAAAAAATCAGGTTTTTCCAATTCCAAATATTTATCTTGAAGCTTTAATTAAAAATTTATGTATCATGTTAGAATTTATAATAATTTATCCTAACAAAGATAAAAATAATATATTTAAGTAAAGCATTAAATTACTAGATGAAAACTTAACTTTTGTTTATAGAAAATGAAATTTTCTTTAGTATTTATTAATAAATTAGTGACAATTTAGAGTTAATTAATTTTTAAAAGAAATCAAAATAAACTTCATGTTAACCTCATATTATATTTTTAAACGTAGATTGAGTTTTTGCATTCAATCAAATATAAACTTACATATGCTACTTTATCTTGAACCAAGTTTCATGTTTTTGACAAATAATAAAACTTTTTAAAAATATAAACTAAAAAAAAGTTATTTCAAACTTCATAAAAGAATTGTGCAATAAAATAAAATTATAAATGAGATTATAGACTAAACTTTAGGTGTTATTTAATTATAAAAATGATAACTTACTTAAAGAGTATTTTTTATTTCAAAAGAAAATATAAAATATGTATAACTGCACAAACTAATCTATTACAAATGATGCAAGTATTTTAACATTTTACTTAAATTGACTATTTAAACATAGTCTTGTGAATATTTTCAAATTATCAAAATTAGAGCGTTCCTATCTCTAACTATGATAACTTCATAGGTATTCCGCAATAAACCTTTTTCTTTTTTTCACTTATTATGAGGTTAATTCCTGTTCCTTTCTTGAGCTAAAACTAAAACATGTGGTTCTACTTGAGCCAAAAAGGTTTCTTTCTTTTTTTTTTCTTTATGGATATCTTCTTACTTGTGCTTGAGCCTCAATGATGATGAGAAGTATGATTGCACCTACTTCAGGTTGGTATTATTCCTCAGGGTGCAACTTCTGCTGTAGTAACTCCTGCTGATTTCTTGCGTGTGGCTGAGACAGCTTGTGCAACTAAATACAAGAATATCAAATCCAAATTCCCCAACATAGAAGAAAAAGATATTCCATTTGTATGCTTGGATCTTATTTTTGAGTACACAATGCTTGTTAATGGATTGGGTAAGTTCTTTTTCCATCATTCAAGAATTTCGGGTCTTATATATTTCATTAAATTTTTTTTATGTATATTTGTATTTCATTTACCAATTTTGTTTATTATCTTATTTCCCCCCTCCCTTCTCCCGCTCCAAAAATATAAAAAAAAAAAAAAGAAAAAATTTACACTACTGTTAAGAAATTTAGGGCACAGAGAAGAATAATATTGAATGCTTCAGTTGATTATCTTTCTTAATCATTATGTCTACTATTTATAGGTTACAAAGTATCTTAATTCTAATCAATATAGGATTCTAACCAACTACTAATATGGAATACTGCTATAATAATATTATAATAAAAAGTATCCTAATTATAATCAATATAGGATTCTAAACCAGTAATCTCTTATAGAATAAGAGATAATCTAGGAGAATTACATACTGATGTGATATCTCCAACACCCTCCCTCAAGTTGGAACGTGCAAAATTGCATGTCCAACTTGCCATAATTTTCTATTTTTTTTCATAACGTGTAAATTGCACATCGGGTAGTCTTCCACCATCTGTCGCTGTGGTCTTTACCATCACTCGCTGTCGCTATGGTTTTTGTCATCAATCGTTGTCGCTGTGATTTTTTTTTTTATCATCAATCGTTGTCGCTGTGGTTCTTCCATCAGTCGCAGTCGTTGTGATCTTCTTCCATCAGTCGCAGTCGTTGTGATCTTCTTCCATTAGTCGCAGTCGTTGTGGTTTTCTTCCATCAGTCGCAGTGGCTTCCGTAATCCATCATCGAAAATTCTTTTGATGTCGCTTTAGAGTTTTTTTTTTCGATAAAGCAACCATTAATGTCCAATTTCAATTTCTAAATCTAGGTGCTTCAAATATTTGTCGATGAAGCTACCTGACTTGAATATGATTTATAAAAAAAATATGATCTCCTAAATTTTTATTGAAGCAAATTAGAAGAAATATTAGAAACCTAAAAAAGAACTTGTCCAAACTGAACGAAAAGATTTGTTCAAACTGAATGAAAAGAGAATAAAGTCATAGATGTTAAAGATCTTTTTTTTCTTTTTCTTCTTCTTTTTCAAACCTGGCTCTGGCTCTGATACCATGTTAAGAAATTTAGGGCACAGAGAAGAATAATATTGAATGCTTCAGTTGATTGTCTTTCTTATTCATTATGTCCACTATTTATAGGTTACAAAGTATCCTAATTCTAATCAATATAGGATTCTAACCAACTACTAATATGGAATACTGCTATAATAATATTATAATAAAAAGTATCCTAATTATAATCAATATAGGATTCTAAACCAGTAATCTCTTATAAAATAAGAGATAATCTAGGAGAATTACATACTGATGTGATATCTCCAACAACTACATATGTACTTGTCCCTAATAATATATTTGAAACTCCACCACTAATTTGAATCATCTACAATATTTTATATAACTCTTTTCCGAAAATATTCTCAGTAGTTTTATGTGTAAATCACAAATTATAAATAATAAATCATAAAAACTCGAATTTATAAAAATAACATTATACAAATTCTAATATTTGTTTAACTATCGGCAGGTCTGCATCCCTTCAAACGTGTTACACTGGTGACAGAGCTTAATTACAAGGATTCTCTTATTGGAACTGCTTGGCCATTGGGTTCTGCTCTTGATGCTATTTCATTATCAGCATAAAATCAAAGACATTATATTGCAGCCATTGTGGCTTGAAATACTATTACTATGACAAATAAGTTTAGCCGGATTAATGTTCTTGAGTACTAATGTGCTTGCTTTGGTTTGAGTTTAAACTTTATAGACCTCATTCGTAATTCAGTCTTAACTCTATCTTTTCCACCTTCCAACTTGGCGAATTTCTTATGTTAAAAAATGTTTCTGTTTCAACTTATTTGTCACCTTATGACCTGATATAACTTTAGGGCAATGATTAGGTTATTATAATTAAAGGTTGAATAGATAAAATTTTTTTTATTTGTGATTTTGAGTTTAGTTGATTATGTCTAAACATTTATCGGATTGTATAATTCCAATAATAATAAATAGGGTTATATCTAGAAAATTTTCAGTAAATATTGAAAAACCTGAGAGAGAGGGAGGGAGGGGGGGAGGGGGAGTGAATAATGTTTTTAGCTAATTTAAAAAATTTTTTAACAAAAATAATTGAAAACCTCCGGTTTTATCTAAAGAAGAATTTAATAACTTTTTTAAAATAAAATTACTAATCAAACAAAATCTCTTTTATAATCAAGGATTATACAATAAACATAAAGGAAAAGGGCAAGCCACAAAGAAAAGAGACAAAAGATTTATAGTGACTCACTCTCTCAATAGAGCTACATCCACTACCTTGTACTCAACTCAAGGATTTCACAAATCCACTAATCACAAGTTTTTACACAATAACACTATGAACATCACCCTTCAAGGGTTTTGCACACAAGCCTCAAAGTTCACAATCACAAAACAATACAAACTATCAAAGGATCACCCAAAAGGGTATTTTCACAAACCTTTGATCACAAAATAATATAAGAGTAAGGACGGAACAATATTATCAAAGAGGCTTGAGAAGAGAATGATACAACTTAATTGAATGGCTCTACAGCTCTCTTTTCTCCTTCTTTGAGTGATAATAAAAAATGTAGCTCCAAGGAGATTTTTCTTTTGTAAGATGAATAAGGTTAAAAGTATGCTCTTTAATGCTCTTCAATTTTGTAATAAATGTTTTCCAACTTCTTAAAAAATTATAGCTAAACAAAATACCAATATATATATGTGAAGGTAAAAACTAGTCGTTACTTCAGAGCAACAGTTATTTTTTTAACAGTAAAAGTGAAAACCGGATGACCGGTTTTCAAAATCGGACGTTTGATTTTATTATAAACAGAAAATCGAATGACCCTTTTTAAAATAGGAAGATCGATTTTTAATTCACTTAAAAAAATCGGATGACCATTTTCAAAAGCGGACGACCGATTTTTTATATCTCTAAAAATCGGACGACCGATTTTAAAATAGGGTGACCAATTTTTCATACACTTGAAAAAGTTGGATGACCGATTTTAAAATCGGATGACCCTTTTTCATTTTGAGAAATAAAAAATCTGATGACCGGTTTTAGATATGATAGAAAAATTAGACAACCAGTTGTCCTTGAAAATATGGACTGTCCTTCACATTTCAAAATATATATTCTTGATACTCTTTAAAATAAGTAATTCATTTAAAAACATAAAAAACTTTATCAAGAATACTTAGTTTTTCAAGTATAGTTTGTAAAAGATATTTCTTCCAAGGAGCTATCATACTTGATAAAAAATCAAAAAGATGAGTTAGGGAGTTTTACAAGTTACCTTAAGGATACCCCTAAATAATCTTCTTGTCTTCAAGGTGTTCAACTTGATCACTTCATCTTCATTGACTTTTGTTGTCTTGAGTGATCTTTTGCTTCTATGTAGATTACCCTTGAAACTTCTCTTGTGCATCTTTTGTTCTTCTATATAAAACTATTTCTACTTAACACAAAGCACAAGTTAATCATAATCAAAACATTATAAATGTATCCTTAGGGCTTACAAATACTATCTTGATTTACTAAAGTGATTAATATTTTGTAACGAAAAAAGTATGTTCAATATATTCAAAATTATATTTTCTTAATATGCCAATAGGATTATATTTTGAAAAAAAAAGACTTAGAAGCTTATTAAGTTTTTGTATTTTGCAATTTGGAAAATTGAGAAAAAGGGAGAATATTTTAGGATTATATTTTCTCAATATTCCAATAGGATTACAAATTTTCAATCTCACATTGGAAGAGTAGAGAATTTGTAAGGAAAGAAACACTTGTAAATAGGTTGTCCCAGTTCAGGATTTTCATGCCAGTTAAGGGTTTTTAAGTTTTTCTATCCAAAAATTACGCAGTGTGAAGATTTAAAATTTTGTTCCACAAAAAAATTCAATAGTGAAGGTTTATCTTTTTTGATCATGGATGTAGGTCTATGTTGAGAAAACGAACACCGTTAAATCTTGGTGTCGTTTTTATCCTTTCTTCCCACTTTGTGTGTGCTCTTCCGCAGGCCGTTCCAAACAAACCGACCGATAAATTGAAACCAAGGAAGTAGTGCCATTGATCTTCGACGGATTTGCATTGAAAGGATGATGTTTAAATTAAATGAGCTTGAAATAAAAAATAATAATTTTTTACTCTCCATATTTTAATACATATTTTCTTCTCTTGCATCTTCTAATAAGGTTTGAATATTTCATTCTCTTTTTTTTTTTTTTTAAAATTGTTTTATAATTTAAAAAATTCTTATTGATTAACTAAACTTATTTAAACTTCTCTCAACCGATCACGTTGGAGTCAATTTCCAACTCTTGAAAACTAATGCTCACATTCTATTCTCTTCACTTTAAAAAAACTAACCAATTTAATATTTTTTCTCCATTAGTCTCTCTCTTCATCCTATATGTGATACCCCGTACCTCTCCGCTACGTCAACTACGGCTGGGTAAGGTACCTGCGTGCCTCTTGGCACTGGACTTACAAAACATAAAGCTAAAATACATCTAAGAGGAACTAGAACGCGTCTCTCTAAACTAAACAGCAGAAGGAGAAGGAACAAAATATAAATATAACTTTATAATAAAAACTTCTCAAAACTTATACATAGGTTGAAGGCTGTGAGGGCCAAGGTCATCATAGATCGAAACCTTATGGCTAGAGGTGGAAGACCCTAATATTATCGAATCCAGTGGCCCATATTGGCTCAACTAGCCAGATCTGGTTACCGAGTCATCTGAAAAAAAAAAAAAAAAAAAAAAAAAAAAAAAAAAAAAAGGAGAACATTTGGAAGATATGAGTGATAGACGCCCAGTAAGTTCACGTGCATGTGTTTTTTGTGAGTTTCCCACACGGATAAAATACTCTTTATAAAACGGTTTGACATGCTAGAAAATAAATGCTTTCATAAAAATTCCTTTTATGCAAGTTATAAACTTTCTGAAGGGTTTGGACGCACTCGGAAAGTCTGAGCAAATTAAGACACATCGACACTACTGTGACACTCGAACTTTCAAAACCATGCATGTACCATGATAGGCTCAATGGACAGAGTCTGGAACCATAAATGGGGTCATCGGACACAAGTTCCGGCATCCCATAGTCAATATCAGACTGAAACCCAAAGCACACTGTACGAACGTTCAATTTTCATAAACCATCGTACACACCACTTATACACAAAACAGGTAACGAGTCCTGGGGTACCTAGCAAGTCGCCCTGTATTACCCTAGCTGGTGAGCCCCTTCTGACCCAACCTGCTAGAAAGTAGTCCCACCACAGAGCATGATACGGAGTAAAACGTAATACCGCCTTGGGTCTAACCCTCCAATGGTACTACGCCCTCTGTCAACTGGATCCAGATCAAGAGTAAATCTACTAAGCATATCATTTGGAAGAGGCCCTCGTACGGGGAACTAGCTACGCACAGTGTAATCCTCTCGACATTTTGATCAAAATATATACCAAGCCCCTTTTGGCCGGATTAAGGTTTTTAATTTATTTTCATAAAATCATAGGCCATCTCTCAGCCACACATACCTTTCTCATGTATCGAAAATCCCTATCCGCCGGGCCAAACCGCAAAACTCGTAGATATGAGAAATGTATCATGAATGCAATTCAAATCATGTCTTTATAAGATCTCATAAAACATTTGTGTTTCTCAGATACTTTCAAAATCATGTTCATAGTGAAAGTATGAGTAAATAACCTTGGAATGTAAGCTTTAAACATATTAGCAGATATAAAATAAGTTATGCTAATTTGCTTTCTAAAAATTATGATAAATATTCCTCAACAGGAATTTCTAAATACTTCCAAAAATTTTTAGCAATATATGAATGAGACCCTTGGAGAAATATTAAAAAAAGAATTAATAATTTTCTCGAATCATAATATATAAATATTATGAAAAAAAAAATATTTCTTAGAAACCTTTTAACTTATGCTAGATAGACTCAAAGTAATATAAAAAAACTTTTAAGAATAATCTCAAAGTATTATAAAAATATTTTAATAATTCAAAACCTTATAAGGTTATTTAAAAATATTATGTCAAAAAGAAACAGTAAATATTTTAAAGGTAATTTCCCCAAATAATTTTTAAATCTCAAACTTATAAGAATATTTTAAAAAATATTATTTCAAAAGGAATAATAAAGATTTTAAAGATAATTTCTCCAAATAAATTTTTAAATCTCAAAACCTTATAAGAATATTTAAAATAAAAGGATTATAAAAATATTTTAATAAGAAATAATAAATACTTCTAAGATAATTTCTCCAAATAATTTTATATCTCAAAACCTTATAAGAATGTATAGAATATCTAAAATATTATTTCAAAATGAAATAATATTAAATCTCAAAATCTTATAAGAATATTTAAAATATAAATATTTTAAAAATAATTTCTCCAAATAATATTAAATCTCAAAATCTTATAAGAATATTTAAAATAGTTAAAATATTATGTCAAAAATAACAAATATTTTAGATGTAGAACACATTTGGCATAACCCATAATATATCACCGCTAAATATTTTGTAAATTTTTTCAAGAAGCAAGGACGGAGAAATATGCTTTCAAGAAAATAATTAAATTTTTTGTAAAAGAAAAAGGTTGGTGAACTCACCTGGAGCTGCGAAACAAGTCAACCCTACAAATAATAACAATCCCAAACTTAATCAAATAACACCATAAAAATATAAACTTGACCAGAAGATGACCCTAGGGTTCACCTAAATTTATTCTAAATCCAAAGGAATTCTAAAAATAATTCCAAAATAAATTCATAATAATAACTACACTTTTTTATTATTTATAGAATAATAATAAACCGAAAACTTACCTTGTGAGAAGGAGAGAAAAAGCCGAGAGTAAGGGAGGAGAATAGAAGAAAGAAAAGGAAAAGAAAGAGAAAGTGTGGGGAGAGAGAGTTTCGGCCGGGGAGAAATCCGAGAGAAGGGAAGAAAAACTGGGGAAAAAGAGGAGAAAAGGAGGAGAGAAAATAAGGGAGAGTGAGGTGAGAAACTGGGGAGAAATTGGGGAGAGGTTGGAATTTTCAGCCATCCTTGGGCTTCCTCATATAGCCCTCCATACATGGCTTTTGCCTCCCATGCATAAGACACATGGCACTTACCAGCCATGTGTCCTTCACCCTCTACTCCACATGTCTCTATCAGCCATTTCACCACCAGCCCACGATTTATATAGTCCCTCAATTTTCTAAATTTTCTACATTGGCCCCAAACTTTAAGAATAACTTAAAACTCCTATTAAACTTAGAATCTCAATGTCCAACCTAAAGTGTTGAATATCAATAATCCTAAAATATGTCCAAAAAGTTTTCCTACGAAAAATTCTTTCTTAGATTTTCTAGAAATTACCAACTGACCCCAAACTTTCAATCCTTCATAAAACAACCCCAAAACTTTTGTTTGAACTTACCACAACCTAGTTAACTTTGAGGTGCTTAGTCGGGATGTTATATTCTACCATCTTTAGAAATATTTTGTCCTCGAAATTTTAGGGTTCACATACCTAGAATCACCGGATGTTTTCTATGTAGAAATTCTTCGATTTCCCACGTTGCCTCCTTGATGTCGTGGTGTCTCCATAATACCTTGCACATTGAAATTCTCTTTTCGCGTAATTCCTTTACACTTCGTTCCACAATTCCACTAGGCTTCTCCTTGTATGACAAGTCAGTTTGGAATTCCAACGGGTCATCGTTCAAAACATGCTCGAGCGATGGTCGATATTTCTTTAATTGGGAGACGTGGAAGACGTCATGAATGCCCTTTAATTCTTCAGTCTGTAGGTTACCTTACCAATCCTGTCGCTTATTTCAAATGGTCCAATGTATCGTGGGTTTAACTTCCCTTTTCTTGGGTACCTGGTATTCCCACGTGTGGTGTGAGTTTTAGAAAAACTTGATCTCCTACTTAAAATTCCAAGTCTCGCCATCGATTGTTGGTGTAGCTCTTTTGTTGGCTTTTAGCTGCTCAGAGTCGTTCTTGAATTATTTTTACCCATTTCTGTGCCTCTTCTAACTCTCGCATCCAACTCTTCTGCCTCCAAAGGGAGCGAATTCTAATGTCGCCCTAATATAAAGGCGTCCTACACTTCTTCCCATATAGTGCTTCAAATGGCTCCATTTCGATTGAGGAATGATGACTATTGTTATAAGCGAACTCCGCCCAAACCAAGTTATCAATCCATTTGCTTCCAAACTCTAAAGCGCATGCTCGCAACATATCTTCCAAAGTTTGCATTGTTCTTTCTTATTGTCCATCAGTCTTGGGGTGGGCGGCAGTGCTATATCTTAAATTAGTCCCTAATGCTACCTGGAACTTAGACAAAATCTCGAAGTAAATCTCGGATCTCGGTCTAATACAATGTCCACAGATACTCCTTGAAATCTCACAATCTCCTCCACATATAGCTGGGCTAGCTTTTCCAAGGAGTATGTTTTGTTGATAGCAATAAAGTGTGCCACTTTCGCCAAGCGATTAACTATGATCCAAATGGCGTCCTTGTAACCTTTTGTCCATGGCAACCCAGTAGCGAAGTCGATCGTAAGATAATCCCATTTCCATTCGGGGATAGGTAATGGCTGTAAAAGTCCTGTGGACTTCTTGTGCTCTACTTTCACCCTTTGACAAGTAAGACAAGTAACCACATATTCTGCCACATCTCTCTTCATTCCGTTACATCAAAACTTCCTTTTGAGGTCCTGATACATCTTGTTCTCTCTATAGTATATGGAATACTTGCTTTTGTTTGCTTCCTCCAATATCCTTCGTCTATTCTCCGCCTCATTTGGTACACATAGCCGATTTTGAAAATACAAACTCCCATCAATATCCAAGATTTGAAAGTCATTTGATTTCTTTGCCTCAATTTGAGCTTTAAACCTTTGGAATTCCTCATTACTCTTTTATGCTTCCTTAATCTCTTGTTGTAGGGTTGAAGTCAAAGTAAGGTTTGCTAACTTGGCACTTCTAGTCAAAGTATTAGCTACCATGTTTGATTTCCCGGGATGATAGTTGATGGGCATCGATATTCTTCAAGCAGTTCCATCCATCTTCTTTACCTCATGTTTAGGTCTTTTTGGTAGAACAAATACTTTAAACTCTTGTGATCGGTAAAGATTTCGTATTTAGCCCCATAGAGGTAATGTCGCCACTTCTTGATGCAAATACTATGGCCGCTAGCTCCAAGTCATGTGTTGGATAGTTTTTCTTGTAGTTCTTCAACTTTCGGGAAATATATGCAACCACCTTCCTGTCTTGCATCAGTACCGCTCCTAATCCTTCTTTAGATGCATCAGTATATAATTTAAACTCCTTTTGCAGATCAGCCAAAGTTAGCACTGGTGTCGACGTCAATCGATGCTTCAACTCCTGAAAACTTTTCTCACACTTCTCTGACCATTTGAATACAACAGCTTTTCGAGTTAACTGTGTTAAGGGTCCAGCTATCTTAGCGAAATCTTTAATAAATCGCCAATAGTATCCGACTAGCCCGAGAAAACTATTTACTTCTGCAGGGTTTTTGGTGGTGTCCAATGAGTTATAGCTTCTACCTTGGCTGGATCACAGTTATGCTTTCACGTTGACCACATGTCCCAAAAAATTTACCTTCTCCATCCAAAACTCACATTTACTAAACTTGGCATATAGCTTGTGTTCTCACTGGGTTTGCAGCACACTTCGAAGGTGTTGCTCATATGTCACAGCATCTGGTGAGTAAACCAAGATATCATCGATGAAAATCACCACGAATTAGTTCAGGTATGGGCAAAAAATTCTTTGCATCAAATCCATGAATGTCGCTGGTGCATTGGTCAACCAAAAAGCATCACTACAAACTCATAGTGTCCATACTGAGTGTTAAAAGTTGTTATTGGGATATCTTTATCTTTTATCTGCACTTGGTAATAACCCTTGTCTTAAAATCCAACTTGGAATAACAACCTGTTCTTCGAAGTTCGTCAAACAACTCATCGATTAGGGGAAGAGGGTATTTATTCTTTACAGTGACACTATTCAAGCCTCGGTAGTCGGTGCATATTCGAAGGGTTCCATCTTTCTTTTTGACAAACAATACTGGTGCACCCCATGGTGATGTGCTTGGACAAATGTAACCTTGCCGTAACAACTTTTCTAATTGATCCTTTAGCTCCTTCAATTTCTCCTAAGCCATTCGATATGGTGTTTGGGATATTGGTGCGGCACCAGGTACTAGATCTCTTGGGGAGAGGTTGGGAGTTTTCAGCCATCCTTGGGCTTCCTTATATAGCCCTCCATGCATGGCTTTTGCCGCCCATGCATAAGACACATGGCACTTACCAGCCATGTGTCCTTTACCCTCTACTCCACATGTCTCTACCAGCGATGTCACCACCAGCCATGATTTATATAGTCCCTCAAATTTCTAAATTTTCTACGTTGTCCCCCAACCTTAAGAATAACTTAAAAATCCTATTAAACTTAGAATCTCAATCTCCAACTTAAAACGTTAAACACTAATCATCCTAAAATATGTCCATTTTCCTACGAAAAATTCTTTCTTAGATTTTCTAGAAATTACCAATTGACCCCAAACTTTCTATCCTTTATAAAACAACCCCAAAACTTTTATTTGAACTTACCACTAACTATGTTAACTTTGAGGTGCTTAGTTGGGATGTTACACTATAACAGTGTATAAAGAATTCATTAATGGATATTCAGAGGTATGTTTTTAAATAGAAAAATGAATTTATGTTCCTATGAGGGTCTCCCTCTCTCCCTAGAGGTTTTTTTTCTTTTTTTTTTTCTTTTTTTTTTTTTTTGGGTAAAATGTGATACATGTATATAGACTTAAGGAGCTATAAAAGCCTATTGTCTTAGTGGTAGGGTACAAGTTTGGAAGTGCAGAGTTTCTACAATGGAGTTAGTAGAAGTAGAAATAATATGAGGATATACAAAAGTTAAGTCCTATTCTAACAAAAGCCTAACAATAGGAGAAGGATCTATAAAAAAATGTCTATCTCCTTCCATTGTGCACGCTTGCTTTGCCAAGTGATCAGCCACCCTGGTTTGCTTCCTTATAAGTGTGATCCAATCTGAATTAGGTGTGGTTGTTCAAATAAGTTTCCTGCATTCAAGAAGGAAATAGTTATACCTTCTGATATTTATGGAAGATATGAGGTGAATAGCAGTTCTGGAATTAGAGTTGATTTCTAATTCGTGAACATTAAAGTGAGTAGCAAATAGAAGGCCTTATCTAACAGCTGTGAACTTAGCTAAGGGGTTCGTGGCATGGGGAAGATGGATTTGAAAACCTAGAATCCATTCTCCTTTATTATTTCTAAAAACTCTAATGGCACTGCTGATGCTTGGATTTTTCTAGCTAGAGCCATCAATATTTAGCTTGACACAGTTACCATTAGGGGTAGCAATATGCACCTCTAGTATGTGCTTATTTATCTACATTTCTATATGTTATTTTCATCCGTTTTTGATGTTTTTAATATGTCAAAGTATTTATTTTGGACTAATACCCTTCATTCTTGTCTTAGGTGCTTCTGGGGAGAGAAAACGACGAAAGGAAACAAAAATGGAGTGAAAATGACAAAACCAAAGCCGAAGGCATCAATGGAGATGACTTACAGCCTGAGGTAGGCTAACCTACCGTCGGCAGTAGGTCCGGATATCACAAAAGGTGGCAAGGTACCAAGGATGGTAGGCCAACCTACTGTCGGCGATAGGTTCCTGACATCAAGAAGGAACCAACAGGCAGAACCCTACCGTGGACGGTAGGGCTCGATCTACTGTCGGCAATAGGTACCAGCAGAGGGGTAGTTTTAATCCAATTCAAACTCTACTTTCTTGTAATTTTTAATCTATTTAAGAGTTTTTTTTTCTGAATATAAAGGAGAGGACTGAGAAGGGTGCAATTAGAAGTAGTTAGTAGATAGTTAGGTCTAGATTTAGGTTAATCAATTCTTTAATTTTACATTCAATTAGTTAATTAGTTTTTAGATTTTCTACAATTTAATTCTTGGAGATCAAGAATTGGAGATTCAATTTCAAGAACTCAAATTTGATTTAGGCGACTCGAAACACGAGCCTGAGCAGTGTTTGGGACAGCGACTGCGGCTTCAAGTCCACTCATAAGTTGTCTTTCCTTTACCTTGTTATCGAATTTTAATGTTGAATTTCAGTTTTATTATAATGAATAGTTATTTATGTTTAGATGAGGGTTGGACCCTAGTTCTTGATTATTGCATTCTTGGTTTAAATTCTTGAATTTGATGTTTGTTTTGATTTAAGTTATCTTCCAATTGTGTTTGTTTCCAATTTAATTGTTTCGAGATTAGATTAATCTCAAGATTGTTCGGAAATAAAAAGAAAGAACGATCTAGGACAACTAACTAGGGGTTAATTTGGGCAATCGACTAGAGATATAATTTTGCACCTTTAGGTCCTTTAAATCACCTAATTTTACTGTGCTCATAATTTGTTTGGGAGAAAAGAGATTTTCCTCTAAGGGTTAGTGAGTAGGGTTGCTTTCGCCTAGAGATAGGGATTGCCCGATTTGAGTGATGAACCAACTTAAATAGTTCAACATCCTTTTCATAAAAGTTTTCCAATTGAATTAGTAACAAAGACTAGGAGGGATTCCACATCCAAAACTCTTGCATGATTAATTTTTAAAATCTTAAGTTTTCTTTGCTTTCTTAGTTTTCTTCAGTTTTTCTTTCATTATTTCGTTTTCAAAAACAATTCTTTTATTAGACTAAACATTAGAGACGTGATTAGTAGCTTAAGCATTTATCGTCCTTGAGAGATTCGACACTCGGGTAGAGTTTGTTTACTACAGTGATAGGCCCACTTGCATGTTGCTTAGTTTAGTAGTGCATTCCCTCATTTTAAAATTTATGTATAAATCTCTATCTTGTGAGAGTGTTGTGGAAATTGGTGTTATGGGGGGAGGGGAACCGCCTGACAGTATATGAAAGTTCGGCTAAGCACAGATTGGATATCCAAGGGGCTTTGAATATTCTGAAAAATTTTCTGTGGAGCCACAGGTTCTAGTGAGTAAAAGAAAAGAGAGTGGCCCAAGGGATGTTTAGAATAATAGGAAAATTTGAGGAATAGTTGTCTTAGATCCAGGATTATAAGCTTTGTGTAAAAAAAGAAGGTTAAGGATTTCACGTGGGAGAAAGGAGACTGAAGATAAAAAAGTGTTGTGTGCATTCGGGCAGTCTCTTAGGATATGGTTGGTGTTTACCATGGTGCTGTTATATTGCTTGCAAAATAAATGACTAATAATGGTTCTTGTGTAGAGAGTATTTCGATGAGGGAGTTTATCAAAGTAGGAAAATTAAAGAAATGATTTTATCTTGTTAAAGGTGCTAGTGTGCTAGAGCCAGGAATGATTGTTGTTGGTAGGTGCATGTGCCTTTTGTCTTTTGGATAGGATTCTATAGGTCGAAGGTGTACTATGTCTCCCATACGGTGTATGCTTTAATGAAAACAAGTCCTCTTGACGGGTGGAGAAGGGGTAAAAGAGAAAGAAGATCTTTTTGGATGGAGGGAGGTAAGTAAAAGGAGAGGAGATTAAGGTGCAATTTTTTATCATGCAGAAGATTAGCCACATAAAAGAATTGTTCGTGAGAGAGGAAAGGTCCATAGACTAGGGATAATAAGAGGCCTTTTGCTAACCAGTGATAAAACCACTAGCTAAGCTGTTGCTTATTGCCAATGAACCATTAGAGGTTTTCGACAGTGATATTCTAGCCATGCAAGAGGCTTTTCCAAATATTGAAGATCTGGGTTCGGGGGAGGGCGAGAGGGAACTTGAGAGGCTAGAACAAGTTAGTAGGGTTTATATGTGTTCTTTAAAACCTGTATCCAAATAGAAAAGGGGTGGCCAGATGTGATGGCATACTAAGCAAACCCGGAAAGGAGAGAGTTATTTTTTAAAGGGGAGCTGAATTAATGTTTAACCATCCATGGGCAAAGGGGGAAATAGTCGTCTCCCAATTAATAAAGGGTATTTTCTTTTGGAGGGTGTGGAGTGTGGTTATAGGAGCAAGGTGCACTGCCTAAAGTGAATGGGGATAACGAGTGGGAGGATTTGATTAAAAAAGTGATCCTGCTAGCTAAGGTAAGGAAATTAGATTTCCATTTAGCAAGATGGGTTTGAAGTTTGTTGAGGAGGGTAGGAAGTTGTATAAGGATTTGGGCTTGAAGACAACTGGGAAACAAAGGTAATTACTTAAATCTGAAGTAGGGAGATGTTGAGGATATTAGAAATTGAGTGAATCAAAGGGTTAGGCATATTACTTGAGAAAACTACTTTGGATTTGTGGTAGTTGATGCAAAGACTAGACGAGGATGAGAAACGGTCAAGGATCTCTCTGAGGAGTCTCGGTACATCGTTGCTCGGGGCTGCTCATTGGTGGGCTACCGAAAGGAAAGAAGTGGAATTGGGGGGGAGGGGGGGAAGTAGGAGAAAAATAGAGGAAGGAGGAAGAATGGTGGCAAGTGTCAGCTCCGGTGGAGAAGGAAGGCAAAGAAACAAAGGAATGAGGGAGGGGATTAAAGAAGGAACAAAAACAAAGAGAGGGTGGAAGAATGGTGGCTGTCGTCAGTAGAGGACAGCATGTTGCAAAGAGCAGTGAACAGCAGAAAAAAAATAGAGGAAGGCGAGGAGGCCGGGGAGGGGGGGGGAGGGCGAGAAAAAAATCAAGAAAGAAGAAAGGGAATCAAGAGGAGGATGGTGTCTCGGTGGGGTAACAGTCTCTCGTTGGCGTATAGAGGCAGCGGTGGTGTAGTCGGTAACAGGGAGGGTACAGTCGAGAAGGGTAGTGGCTAGACAGTAGGAGGTTTGGAGAAGAAGAAGGGTGGTGGTTGATCCAGCTAGGCCCTCCCTACGTAGGGGGCCAGGTTAGGCTGAGCCTAAAAAAAATTGATCTTTTCTTTCACTATTTGTGCTGTTTTTTTCTCATGCAACCTGCATACATGATATAAAACATACTTATGCCACACAAATGCACCAAGAAAAACTCCTAATTTTACTTCAAAACTTAAACGAAATGCAAAAACTAGTGAACCAAATGAGAAAACACTCACATAATCAAAAACGAAACTATAAAAATGAAATATGTAAACTCAAAATTGATAAATCGAACTGAAACACTAATGATACGACAAATTTCACAAGAATAGTAAGCAATACTTCCTTTCAGGTGCCGATAGCACCTCCCGGATCTTTAAAATCCAAATTCATTTTCATTTATTCTCTTTTCTTTAACAGTTTTTGCACCCACTTTTCAAGCTCTTCTTTGCCGAATGAGTAGATATTGACTTCTCCATCGTATTTAATTTCTTAGAAAACTCCTTGGGGGATTGGCGAATCGTCTTCTTGCAAGAGGTAAGACACTTCAAAATTAGTGTGCTCTATATAAAACAAAATGTCATTACAATCCGAAGAAGGAGTAGGAGTAATAGGATATTTGTAAACTACTTCTTCCTCCAACTCTCAAGCATAATTTCCCTTTGTCCATGTCTATTAAATCTCTAGAAGTATATAAAAATAGACGTCCTGAAATTAAAGTAAAGTATTCGTCCTCTTGCATATCAAGAACAACAAAGTCAACGGGAAATACAAGGTCCTTGACCTTTACCAAAACAACTTCTTCTACAATCCCTCTAGGATATCTAATACTCTTATTAGCCAAACTTATGGTCATCTTAGTGGGTTTTTGTTCTCCTAGGCCTAGCTATTTACACGAGTTATAGGAAATAACGTTTATGCTAGCTCCTGGGTCGGCTAAAGCTGTACCAATAGAAAAACTACTAATCATACAAGGGAAAGAAAAACTCCTTGGGTTGTTTAATTTCTGTGGCAGCTTTTACTTATTGATCAAGGTCGCCAAAAATTCCTCGCTGAATGTGAACATGTGAATATAGGTAGATACTTTGTCTAACCTCTTTTTCTCGAAAGCATCTCATTAAAGTGCTTCGCATACTTACGAACCCGCAAAAGCAAATCACAGAGAGGTAAGTTATTCTTTAATTGTTTCAAAATCTCTACAAACTTCCTCATCACGTCTTTGTTTCGGTCATGAATAAGAGCCTCCGGATAAGGATTTTTAGCTTACAAGCTTCAACAACCGGCTTCTTATTCGGCTCTTCTGTAGCCCTTTTATCACAATTGTTCTCTTGGACAACCATCATCTTCTCTTCCTTGGGCAACTCCTTATAAAATCTCAGTGCGATAGCATTAACATGCTCTCTCAGATTCACTTCAGTATTACTTGGGAGAGTTCTAAGAGTTCTTTCTGATACCAATTTAACCATTTGTCCGATTTGCTTCTCTAGATTGTGAATAAATGCCTCTTGATTTCTTTGAGCAGCTCCTATGATGTTGATTCTTGCATCAGTTGCACTCACAAATTTGACCATCAAATCTTCTAAATTAATCTTTACTGGTGGTGGATTTTGAAGGGGCTCTTCATATGGCAGGCATTGAGTAGGACCTCTATTCTGAAATCCTAGAGGTTGTTGTGTACGTTGTTGACCTTGATTACCCCATGTAAAATTGGGGTGATTCCTCCAACCAGGATTGTACAATGGTGAATTACTGGTAGTCGTTTTCCCTTTTCTCTCTCCTCTCTACTTATCCTCTTTCTGCATGACATCGCTCGTAGCCCTATGTTTGATTGGGTTATTGGTTTTTCCTTGCTTTTATCTCGTATCTTTCACTACTTTTATGTTGATTTTGTAGGTGAATTGCGAGAAACCATGTCTGCCTCGGACGTAATCATGGAGGCTACTAGTGGGATGAAAATGAAAGGAGATGGTGCCAGGTAGTTCAACAACGGGGCGATGAGCAGGCCTAAGAAACAAAAGACCAAACGGCTGAGACGTCCAAGGATGACGAGGAGGACGATTTCCGGACTGTTGTGATTGACCATTTGGCACACCTCCAAATCTGGCAAGAGGAGATCCAGCATCAATTCCACATCCACCAAGAGAATACCAAGAACCAACTACAAAATGTGGAAGAGATGATGCAGCCCCAGCACAAGATGCTCAGCCACCTTTATCGGCGCTTCTTATCGGATGCGGGATTGAATGATGGCGGTGTTGTACCATGAGGGAGCTTTCTGTTTCCGTTTTGACTTTAATTTTTTTATTTTATTTTATTTTATTTTATTCTAGTTAATTTGTTTTCGAGATTGTTTCCCTTATTTTATTGTCTTTGTTTATGTCTTTATCTTCTTATTTTTGTTTATCTTTTCGTGTTGGGATTGCTTCCCATGTGTGCTTGCATTTTTAGTTTTGGGATTGCTTCCTATGCATGGTTGTTTTTCCTTTTTGGATTGCTTTATGTGCATGTATTCAGTTTTATTTGTTTTCCCTTTTAGCCTTTTTATTTCTTTTATTTAGTTGTGGCCCCTACATTGAAGACAATATGATTTAAAGTGTGAGGAATGCTTAGTTTAGGCTTTTATTTAGTTGTTTAGTTTTTCTTATAGATAAAAACCCAAAAATATTAAAAATTTTGAAAAATTCCAAAAATATGGTTGTTTTTATTATTAAGGTTTTTAGTTGTTTTAATTTGAGCTACAAATCCAAAAAAATAAAATATTCTCAAAAAACTCAAAAAAAATATTATAATTCGTTTTTTTCTCTTTTTTTAAAACTTTGAAAAAGTCAAAAATATTTACGTTTTACTTTATAGTTTACCCTTTTACTTTTCGTAAAATCAAAAATCCAAAAAGATTTTTCATTTTTCAAACTCACTATTTGAGGACTTGTTGAACTTTTACTTTTATCACATGAAACTTTAAAAAGACTTGTTGCTTAGCTTTTGTGTGATATCATGCACTTGTGTGAACTCTTATGAATTAATGGTTTACTTGCACATATGAGTGTCTTGTTATTAAATAAATTCTTTGTGAATTTTTGGATATTAGCTCAATAATTTGCTTATATGCATGCCCTAAGATTTACCTTGTCACGCCTTGAGGTAAAGTTTTGTCTAGCTTAGGTTGACCCCATAGCTTATGGTCTTAGGCCTTCTGTGACCCGTTTGGGCCTTTTCTTGCCTACCGTTTAATGATAAATCCATCGTACCGTTTTTTAGCCTAAATTGCATAAGGGTGTTAACCCTTCTCTTTTTTGTTTTTAAACTCATATGATATTTTAAACCTCAATTGCGAGAGCTAATGAATTCTTATATCTCTAAGTCACTTTTGAGTGAGGTACATAGATAAGTGTAGGGGAGAAAGTGGATGAGTATTTTATGTAAAGAGGTATTTTGGAAAAATTTTGTGACAAAGAAATCAAATGAGGAGTTTGAAGTGAATTGAAAATTTAATGTATTGATCAGAACTTTTAATTCTCAATCTTGTTAAAAACAAATGAGAAAAAGAAAATTGAAAAAGAAAAGAAAGTGAGAAAGAAAAGAAAAAGTAAATAGTGGAAATATCTTTGTATGAGTTTCTCTCTTGAAAAAAAATACTTATACACTTCTTCTTACCATTGAACTTCCTCATACTTCATTTGGAATAGAGAATAGCTGAAAATATTAGATGGGCTTGTATATTGTTAGAAATAGTCATTCAATGATAGGTAAAGTGTTCTGGGAGTAAAGGGTAAAAAGAGAGTGAAAAGTGACTTGAAGGTTTTAAGTTAGAGATCGATGTTGTTTTCCTTTCGGTTGCATTAAGCTCTCTTCTCTTTGCTTTCGTTTTTCCTTTTCCCTTCGTTTGGTATCATTTTATGTCCCTAGCCTAACATTACAAGCTTGAAAGTCCGACTTAATCTGGGGATGACTTCAGTTGGACCAACTAGCTAATAGGTAGTGGAAAGTTGAATTTAAAGGCATTGTTGTTGAAGTGAATTATATTGTTAATTTCCTTTCATTCTATTTGCATTTGTTGAAACTTGACATAGTCGTCACACACACACACACACGCACCGTTGATTCATAACTGTTTACATGAGATGTTTGGTGGATCATTTAAACTTTGTAACTTGTGCTTGGATGAGTTTTGTGTGATTCTTGTGAATTTTGAACTTGTTCAATTGTGGTGATGTCGTTTTTCTTAAGTGTTTAAAAAGTCTATCTTTACTTTGTTTTTTTTATGTCTTTCATTTTTAGTTGGAAAGTTGTGTTTGGTCCTTTCATTTTTGGGTTGTTGCTTTAGTTTATGTTACTTAAGGGGAAGCAACGCTTAAGTGTGTGGGAATTTGATATGTCCATTTTATAACATGTTTTTACAGTGTTTAATTTTTGGTTTTCAAAGTATTTTAGTAGTAAATTGGCATATTAATCATCCATTTGTTCTCTTTTATTTATAGGTATGTCCCGGATGAGTTAGAATAAAGAATGAAGTGAAATGGGAGCATCCGGAGCAAGAACAGATAAGAAATGAGAAGAAATGCACAAAATTCAGCAAGCGGGAGGACCCGGCTATCTCACCAGGCGGACCTGACTACCCAACAACCAAAATGGCAAGACCCGTCCAGACTCGGGTGTCACGCAACAAGGACTGTTTTGTAATATTTTGACTTCTTTTTAATTAGTCTTTCAATGTAATTGCACTCTATCTTCATCTAGGGTTTATTGGGGTTGAGAGAGGTGATTTTCTAGAGAAAATCCCTCCCAAAAACTCGTATTAATCGACTTAGATCAATAATTAGATTAGAATTCAAGTTTCAATAGTTAATTTGAAGGTGTTCTTCGAAGTAATTTCGGGATTCTTTGAACAATTCGAGCGAAGAGTTCGGGCAATATTCCGGGTTTGTGAATTCTTCATTTTTACTTCTTAATCCTTCTAAACTCTTGTTTATTATAAATTCTTATATAAATTTTATGATTTCTATGATGTTAGTGTGTAAAGTTTATTTTTTGTGTTTAATTGGGATGAACCCATGATGATCTTAGTTATGTTCACTGGAATTTTAATGGAATAAATTATTGAATTAAATATGATTGTTGTTCAATTGTATTGTTTGTGTTGCTAATTTTACTGGTAATTGGCACATTCGCATAGGTTGTTTGAATTGACAAAGGAAGAACAATCTAGAGCTAAAATTGAATAATACGAATTTAGTAGTTAAGTAGAGATAATGGCTACGGTTTGTAAGTCATTAGGGGAATAGTGGGTTTTCTCATAGAGATAGGGTTCATCCTAATTAAAAAGTGAGACCCGATCAATGATTCAACTATTTTTCCAAAGTTTTCAATAAATTAGCTAAGGGATTCTAGGAGGATTAAACACGTTCTTTCTAAAACTTGATTTCAATTATTTTTAGTTTGTTTTTAAAGTATTTTACTATTCTTAGTTAAAGATTCTTCAAACTATTTTATTTGATTCAACCTTAGAGAGACTGTAATTATTATAACTTCTCTGTTCCCTGAGTTCGACAACCCTGAAGAATCTTTAGTACTACATTGATAGCTTCACTTGCCATTTATATGTTAATTTAGAGTAGTCCGGTTTTAAGACATCAAGTTTTTGGAGTCGTTGCCAGGGAACCGTAACTTTAAGAATGCCGCTAATCTATTACTTAATCGCTATTAGTTTCTTGTTTTTTTTATTCTTTTTGTTCTTGTTTTATTAGTATTTCATTCGTGGCTATTTCTTGGAAATTTTATTTTTGCTATTCTTGTGTTAATTTTCTATTGTTGTCTGTTTTAGGTTTCATTGAATTAGTTTATGCCTTGTACAATTCGGGGTGAATTAGTTCCATACGACGCAGAAATCGAGCATACGCTGCGGAGTGCCCGTCGTGCCCTTCGATTCGAAACGGCAGGAAACGATATCATTCTGGTGGACAAAAGGGGCAAAAAGCAATAGGATCTATCATATATTCCTCCTATTAATCGACCTCCACCTCTAATGTCGGAGAGAACAATAGCAGACTAGGCCGGACCATCCATTATTAGGGCACAGTCAAGTATAGCTAGATTGCCAGTGCAAGCTAACAACTTCGAGATTAAGCCCAATGTAATCCAAATGGTGTAGAGCAACATCCAATTCAATGGACTACAGGAAGAAGATCCAAATGCGCACATCAGCAACATTTTGGAGGTGTGCGACACATTTAAAATCAATAGAGTCTCGGACGATGCATCTATCTTCGCCTTTTCCCATTCTCTCTGAGGAGAAAGGCAAAATCTTGGCTAAAATCACTTCAGAATGGGAAAAGGCAAAATCTTGGCTAAAATCACTTCCTTCCGGCTAGATACATCATGGGATTCTTTAGCCGAGAAGTTCTTGGGCAGATACTTCCCTCTTGGTCGAACTGCTAAGTTAAGAAACGAGATATTATTATTTCAACAAATTTATGGGGAAAGTTTATATGAAGCCTGGGAGTGATGGAAGGAGTTGCTTTGAAAATGTCCTCATCACGGCGTCGACTTGGGGATTCAGATTCAGACGTTCTATAGTGGAGTTTCTTTTGGGGCTAGACAACTGATTGATGTTTCTGCTGGTGGGTCCATAGATAATAAGTCTCCTCAACAAGTGTACAATCTAATTGAGCATATAGCAATGAATAGCCACACTTGGGGAGGATAGAAAGCAAAGCCTAAGTCTACTCGGGTATACAGTGTTAATGCAATTACTGCTATGGAGGCCATACTAGCAGCAATGATTGAGTAGAAGATGGGGAATATGACTTTTGCATCTTCAAATATAAATCTTTAACAAGTCATATTCAGTGATTTCTGTAGTGGAGGCCATTCCAACCATGAGTGTCCTAGCATGGGTATACCAATGGAGCAAGTGGATTATGTTTAAGGGAATCAGCAGGGGAATAAACCCTTATTCTAACACTTATAATCCTAGTTGGAGGAATCACAATAATTTTTCATGGGGTAATCAAGGTCAACAACGTACACAACAACCTCTAGGATTTCAAAATAAAGGTCCTAATCAGCCTTTGCTATATGAAGAGTCCTCTCAAAATCCTCCATCATTAAAGACCAATTTAATAGATTTGATGGTCAAATTCATGAATGCAACAAATGCAAGAATCAACAGTATAGAAGCTGCTCAAAGAAATCAAGAAGCATATATTCGCAATCTAGACAAGCAAATTGAACAAATGGTTAAATTCGTATCAGAGAGAACTCCTGGAACTCTCCCAAGCAATACTAAAATGAATCCGAGAGAGCATGTTAATGCTATCTCGATGAGATTTGATCAGGAGTTTCCCAAGGAAGAGCAGGTAATAGTGGATGAAAGGGCTACAGAAGAGTGGAATAAGAAGCTAATCATTGAAGTTTATAAGTCGAAAATCCCTTATCCAGAGACTCTTGTTCGTGATCAAAGCAAAGACAAGATGAGGAAGTTTGTAGAGATTTTTAGCAATTAAAGATTAACTTATCTCTCGGTGATTTGTTTTTCCAGGTGCCCAAGTATGTGAAGTACTTAAAGGAGATGCTTTCGAGGAAAAAGAGGTTTGACAAAGCATCTACATTCACATTGGGCGAGGAATATTCAACGATATTTATCAATAAGGAGAAGCTGCCACAGAAATTGAATGACCCAGGGAGTTTTTCTTTCCCTTGTATGATTGGTAGTTTCTCTATTGATAGAGCTTTAGCTGACCTAGGAGCTAGCATAAACATTATTTCCTATAATATGTGTTAAAAGTTAGGCCTAGGAGAACCAAAACCTACCAGGATGACCATAAGCTTGGCTGATAAGAGTATTAGACATCTTAGAGGGGTTGGAGAGGATGTTTTGGTAAAGGTCTGTTGGAATCCGTAGGCAAAAACAAAATAAAAAAAAACTACGGAAATCCACCAACAGGATCTGCACATACTAGAAAAACGATTGGATAGAAATTACCTTAATGTTTTGATTGTTCAGTGTGGAGGCGCTGCTTTTTACTGGTATCCACGTGACGAACTCCTCTGCAAGCGATCGGATGCTAGCCCCTTCTGTGTTCTGAAAACTGTTCAGAATTGATCCTGACTATCTAGTAATCAGTCGTATTTCGGAGAAAGGAGGCTAGATACTATATCGCCGTTCTAGGGTTTAGGGTTTTGTTTTTCTTTTATCAGATAAAGGACGACCACCAAGAAAAGGTTAACATAACCTTTTATAGCTGTCAATATCATAAACCTAACTGTCATCTAATGACAATTTAATCTCGTCCGTCTATTCCTATAATCATCCAACGGTTGGATGAGTAATATTAAGTAATTAATTTTATTTATTCGATTAAATAAAATTAATTACTTATTAACTTACCAGAAAATACAATATGGAATCTGATTCCCCTTTTTTATTCGTTCAACAAATCTGGACACAATCTAGATTCATTGAACGTGGACATTATGCTCACAAGATCGTCTATGCTTGTGACCCTGTAGATTCACTTAACATTGGCAGTGAATGAAAAATGTCCTAGACATTTATTCACAAAACATAAGCGGCCTCTAGCAAGACATTATGCTTACCCAAGTTAAGTAAATGCAATAATAACCTAGCATCAGATTTAATATTTAGTCCTTTTGTCACACGATATCCTAATTAAGTATAAGGCATGGACCAAGTCATCCTTATAAAACTTAATTAAACATTTACTTGATCACCAGGCAGACTGTTCCAAGAAATAATATTAATAACACCTTATTAATACTTATTTGAGCATGGCCATGCATATTTTCCAGTCTTCCTTATCAAGGGGCCCATGGATATCTCTCTCTAAAAAGAGAGGGACAAATCCCTCTCACTATCTCCAATATTCAAGCCATGACAAGAAAATAAGCCAACCAATAGTCATAATGATCACCTAATTAAAAGTGATGTTTGACTATGTCAAAACATATTTTCTTCCCATGCAAGAAACATTAGGTCAAAGAACACCAAATATAAAACTGAGAAGAAATACTTATAACTTAAACCCATGCAATATTTCTTCTTCACTTTGGGTCATGTCCAATACAATATTCTCAATATGTATTTATGAATTGATTTTATATCTCATATTCATGATCAGTAAAACTTGACCATCAATCAACTTCACACTAGTTTACAAGATGTAATAAACTAGAGACAAATAGGAATAGTATTTTATTAGATATAAGGGTTTTACTATCAAGTCACATACTTGATGACCAAGAGCATAAAATACAATTAAAAAATACATGCTTCATAAATCATAAATGTGAGTCAATTGGTCTTAGGGAATATACTAACAAGGTCAAGGACCTTATATTTCCCGTTGATTTCGTTGTTCTTGATATGCAAGAGGATGTAGACTTGAATTTGATTTTGGGACGTCCATTTTTTATACACTTCTAGAGCTTTAATAGATATGGACAAAGGGAAATTTTGCTTGAGAGTTGGGGAGAGCGAAGTAGTTTTCAAATTTTCTATTACTCCTCTTCCTTCTTCCCATCGTAATGAGACTTTGTTTTATATAGAACAGACTAATCTTGAAGTGTCTTACCCCTTGCAAGACAACAATTCGCCAACCCCCAAAGCTTTTAAGGAAATTAAGAGAGTGGGGAAGTCAATATCTCCTCATTCGACAAAGATGAGCTTAAAAAAAGTGGGTGCCAAAACTGCAAAAGAAACGAGAAATAGTAAAAAAGAATTTAGATTTTAAAGATCCGGGAGATGCTTTCGGCACCTATAGGGAGTTACTTCGCTTATCAAATATGTTGTATCATTAGTGCATGTTTGAGTTTAATTTATTAATTTTGAGTTTTGCATGTTTCACTTTTCTAGTTTAGTTTTTGATTTTGTGAGTGTTTTTCTCTTTTGGGTTCATTAATTTTTGCATTTTGTTTGAGTTTCAGGGAAAAATTTGGAGTTTATTGTGCAATATTTGTGACCTAAATGTGTTTTATATCATGTATACAGGTTGCACGAGAAAAAAAGCTACAAAGATGAAGAAAAAGCTAGTAATTAGGATTCATCTTGATCAAGCGACTGTGCCAATTACTAGTAAAATTAACAACATGAACAATACAATCGAACGACAATCAATATATAATTCAACAATTTATTCCATAAAAAATCCAATAAACATAACTAAGATCATCTAGGGTTCAACCCCAATTAAACACAGAAAGAAACCGTAGCCACTAAACATAATAGAAATCATAAAATTTATTTAAGAATTCATAATAAACGAGAGTTTAGAAGGCTTAGGAAGTAAGATTGAAGAATTTACGGTCCCAGAATGTTGCCCGAACTCTTCTCTCGAATTGCTCGAACAATCCCGAAATTACTCCAAAGAACACCTTCAAATTACCTATTGAAACTTGAAAATTCAAGAACTAACTATTGATCTAAGTCGATTAATGGAAGTTTTTGAGAGGTATTTTCTCTCAAAAATTGCCTCTCTCAAACCCCAAGAAACCCTAGATGAAGATGGCTTAAAATTGCATTGTAAGACTAATTAAAAAGAAGTTAGAAAATTAAGAAATCGCCCTTCTGAACTATCGGGTGGGTCCTCCCGGTTGGGTGTCTGGGTCCGACCGGGTCATGCTATTTTTGTTGTTGGCTACTCAAGGGACCAAAGGACTAAATTATTCTGGGCTATTAAAATGACCAAAATGCACTTGCTATAAAAGAACAGTACTTCTCATTTTAAATATCTCAATATATCACTATATGGAGATATCGACCCCGAAAACAATACTGTGTAAAAAGTTCTTTGCCCAACAAGTATAATGACGAGTATACCCTTAACGTCAAACCCAAAATGGAGTATAGGTTGAGTGTACTAATTCCTTCCTCAATAACGTCCACCATCCTTAGATGTCTAGTCTGATAATTAATGACTCCTCAAGATGTTTCCTACTTATCTCAGGGAATGACCCTTAAGCAAATATCCAAAGACATTATTCAAGGCCTATATCTTATCGATTATCTCGGACAATTACAAAGGATTGATTCAAATTGCTAGAAGTTATTATATGAGTCCGTCTTGACTATCTAATTTCAACTATCAAACGTATAAGAATTATTGTTATCATGGCTAGAAGTCTCACGTATAGTACATCTAAGCAAGAGGAGCATAGCTTTGCTAGATCGCCAACTCGTACTCTAACCATAGAGTACTCATCCACAATGTAGCTGTGATATACTTGATTTCTTTTCCTTTATATTACTTTCTAGAAAACGTTTATCGGGGGGTCTAGTTCTATGTGCTCCAAGCATGCTTGTATAATAGTCATGAGAAGACCACTCATTGATCTAAGGTACGATCATCCATCAAGGAGCCTATCATACAATGATGTTTAATTCAATGGCATGCCCACCTCCATTGACCAACCAAGAACAATATTACTTGTACTTTAAGTAATAACAATCTGTACCTTACTGTGAAGCACACTCTAACATATAGATTGCCTACTTAAAGTACATGGACCACAATTATGTGTGTATAGTAAATAAATGCATCAAACAAACACATAATCATAAAGATTATTTTGTATTAATTCCATTAAGTATAGAGTTTTACACTACAGAAAGTTTTTTTTGGGCATAATTCCCAACAAACTCCTACTTGCACAACAAAGACTAACCTAGCCCTCAGTTCCCTACCCCTAAAGCAGCTAAGTGTTTCTTGAACACCGTCTCTACTCAAGGCTTGGTAAGTAAGTTTGCCAGATTCTTTTCTGAAAGGATCTATTCTATCATTGTTTGATTCTTCTAGATGATCTCCCAAATCAGGTGGTTCTTTCTCTTGATGTCTATATTGTAGTTTATAGTAAACATGCACTGTGATATTGCTCTGCATTTTTCACTGAACATATCCATCGGTTTGTCCATAATGCTCCAAGTGCCGAAAGGAACTTCTGTAGAGACTGCTTTCTTGGAAGCTTCAGACACTTCTACACACTGTCATTGCATGGTAGAATAACAATAAAAATTGCTTGATACTTTCCCATACAAGAGCTCCTCCAAACAAGTATAAACCCATTATCGGGTTTCCTTTTCATCTTTATCTATTTGGTATTTAGAGTTTGTATAGTCATAAACAACTTAAGCCATTGGCTTAGTAAACTAGCACATAGTTTTTCATACTTTTCATGTATATGAGAATATGCTTCACATTTAGCCGATATTTTTCCCTTTGAGTTGACTGATATCTACTAGCTATGCTAAAGCAAAGTAGATATTTCACCTTGTACAAAGTATAGCAGTAATTAATGAGATTTCCTATCACAACTGCGCAAAGAATCCTTCTCATTCTCTCTTTCTCTTCCTGTGTCAGAAGGTACATTTCTTTAATATAAAGTTAGACCATGCCTAAAAGGAATAAAAATTCCCTTACAAGTATCCATGCAGACCATGCCTAAAGGGAATAAAAATTCCCTTATAAGTATCCATGCTAAACTTTGATAGAAATATTGTCAATATACACTACCAGAAAAATGCTTAATATTGACCGATATTACTGACCAAAGCCGGTCGATCTGTAACTTCCTCTAATTACCGGCAGAATGGTAATCGGTCAGAAACCAGAGGATGTTATCGACCGAATTTGTGTACGTAATCGATCGGTAACATGTCTGAATTTTTTTAAAATCCAATTCTAATCCTGCGCAACCCTTCCTCCCTCTCTCTTTAAGAAAACCTTCTTGGCTTCCCCCTCCCCAATTTGGATTCCCCCTTGATGATTAAAATGTAAAATGGGGGTTCCTAATCACTACAATGCAAGGCAAGCAGATCTATCACTACAGAGGTGAGTTCAACTCGAGTATTGTATCTCCTGCAGAACGGACAATGTTCAACTACTCTACCGTTATTCCAATATTTAGTCTAAAAGTTGTCGTTGAAAAGATTATTAACTAAAATAGATGCTAATAAAATCTATGATAAAAAGATCAATGAAAAATTATCTAAAGATATCTATAAGGCGGAAGTTTAGATCTCGGGATCCCCCTAATCTTGTTACTACTTCAATTGATTGATTTTAATAAAAATTGATGTCGTATTAACGAATTGGGTCATCACACTCTCAATCGAGCAATCTCTATCTCTTGGTGAAAGTGATAAGTCCATTTTTTGTATAAATAAACGCTTTAAGTTTTAATTATTAGTTTTTAAAAATATTTTATTTATTTATTAAACATAATTATTCTATTTAATTTATTTTGGTGATAAAGAAAAATAAGCCTATTAAAGAAGGCAGGCCACAAATTGAAGAAGAAAAGCATAAGCATATCATTATGATCAAGTCCATAAACTAGAGGAGCCCATGCCAATAAAAAGAAAAGAAAAAGGAAAGAAGCACTACAAAGAAGAAATTGATTAGAAGGAAAGAAAAAAAGAGTCATAATAGGAAGAGGAAAGGAGAGCTGCTGGACAGCTATGAAAAGGAGAAGAAGGAAGCAGCTGCTGGGAGCCGTAATTAGAAGTAGCTGAGCAAGCTGCTGGGACCGAAATAGCAGCTGCGCAGCAGCTTAGGAAGACAAAAACCAGCAGGAGCTGAAGCAGGCAGCAAAGACTCCAAGCTACTACGCCAGAAGTTGAAATCGTGGGCAGCAATCCAAACGAGAAGTAGCAACACAACACACAGCAGCAGATGAAGCAGATAGGAGAAGGCAGCAGCTGAAGCAGGCAGCACAACCACAATCCGCAGCAGCTGCTGCACGCAGAAAGTGAAGTAGAAGCCAGAAGCAGCAAAAGTAGCTGCAGAAAACAGTTGAAGAAGAAGCAGCAACCGCCATTCGAAGACGCTGTTGTACAATAGCTTTTCAGGCAGCAGCAATTCTAATTGAAGAAAGGGCCATGATTTTCTCTAATAATTGGGTGTCTTCTTTACCTTTAACCATGAACTAATTTTCTTTTTAGAATCTCGATGAAACACTAGTTATGTGACTTTTGTTTATTTTATTTTTGGAGATTTATTATATTATCTATGTGATTGTGTATCTTGAGAGTTCTTGGTTTGATGCAATTAATTTTTCGTGATTGTTCTTGTAAAAAATAATTTTTTGGTTTAATTGATATTTTTATCCATGCTTGATTCTTGTAGGCTTGAGTATGAGAGATATGTAATTTTTGCAAGTATATTGTGGGTTTTAGAATTGAATAGTTCATGCTAATTTTAGATGATTTATGTCATAGAAATGAATAAGTCATGCTAATGTTTAGATGGATTATGTCATACATTTAAGCATGATATAGGTCTTTAGTGAATCGAAACTTGTAGCCTAGATCACCACATAAAGGTATAATATTTTATCCTAAATAGAATTAAAATCATTGTTATATAGGTTAGTAGTGGATTCAATGTTCTAAATCTTCTCTTTGGTTTAATCTCTTGTTAGTTTTAATTTAGTTATTTTATTTATTCGTTTTATTTAAATCAGGAATAATTCTTAGATAATAAAATTTCATTCTTTTTTTTAATAAAATTAATTTAGGAAGATAATAATTTAAGTAGTTAAGCCTTTCTCTGTGGTTCGATAAACTGATACTTCCATATTACATTGATCTTGTGCACTTGCAAGTATTGGGTTTAAAACTTTGGTGTAAAAATCACGATTTGAAACACGCCCTATTCACTAATTATTAGACGAGAATCTCTTCTCGTCCTAACAAGTTATGAATGCTGTAAATGCAGGTGATAAACGAACCTAAAAGTGCATCATTCTATCTCTAATCTAATGCCTCAATTAATTCTCAAATTGATTGCCCTAGGGTGTTCTTCCTTTATCAATTCCAAAAACCCTTGCTATTAATCTATGTTCGCGACACTTAAATTGAAGACAAATACAAATTGAAGAATAATTCAATCATCTAAAGCATTCAATTTCATAAAAATCAAATCAATTCCATATAAACCAAAATTAAGGTTCAACCTTTAATCTGAACAAAGAAATTACTCGATATTCATAATCTAAAACAGAAATTAAATGATTAAAATATATAAGAGAAATGAAACAAAGGCTTAGGAATGATTTTGGAGGCCGAATTACAATCCCAAAATGCACCCGAGCTCGTCTCTCGAGTTACCCAACCGATGCTCGAATTCGCCTCTTCGATCCTTGAATCTTCTTCAAAGCCTTCAATTCTACTTCTCTAATCTAATACCTAACTAATTGAGGTGAGAATTAGGGAAATTTGTCATATAAGATTTCCCCAATTCGTCTCCCTAAGCCGTAATGGCAGAACTCTGAAAACAAGAATAATCCTTCCCTTAATTTTGTCTAACAAACAACGGTAAGTCCCCGTCTTCCTTCTCTCTTTTTTTCCTTGAACCTATCGTTGACAATAGGGAGAGCCTACTGTCGTCGGTAAGGTTCTATCTTCACTTTGTTTGTTGCTAATGCACCTACCCTCGGCGGTAGGTTGCCCTACCTCCAGCGGTAGGTCCTCTTCAGTCACCGTTTGGCATCGTTTTCCGTCATTTTCGCTCCCTTTTAAGCCGTTTTCAGCCTTTCTTCGTGGTATCTTCCTTCAGCAAACACCTAAGACAAGAATGAGAAATATTAGACTTAAACGTATATTTTATACCTTAAAAACATCGAAAAACGATGAAACTGACATATTAAATAATAGACAAAATGATAACTATTTAATACTCCCATACTTATCTGTTGCTTGCCCTCAAGCAATAGAACTAAATAGATGGAACGAAAGGGGTTGAAGATATTTGTTCAGATAGAAAGTTCACGAAAAATGAGAGAGAGAGAGAGAGAAAGAGAGAGAGAGAGAGAGAGAGAGAGAGAGAGAGAGAGAGAGACCAGCTTTAACCAATTAAACACATAGGAAGACCAAATATACCGCAACATCGATACCAAAACAAAACAAAACAAAATTCATTAAAAGGAAACTAAAACTAAAACGATACCACAACAATAGAACACTTAACTACTTAACTATCACGATAAAATAAAAGAACAAGCACAAAATACATTCTATCCACTGCACTTACAAATAAACATTACCTGCCAATGGTGTGTGTGTGTTTTGCTCCTACCGCTTTTCATAGAAACTAAGGAATGTTAAGTAATTAATGAAGTGAAATCCTTCAAATGACGATGATGCATAACAAGCTCATATTTGTCTTGCTCTTGTTCATTTTAAGTCTTATTCGAAGTTGTTCCCGGATTAGGTAGGACTTTTTGGCTTGTAAAGTTAGGCTCGGGACATAAATAAGGTAGCAAAAGAAGGTAAATGGAGACAAGAACAAACGAGACAAAGTCAACACAATCGAAAGGAAAAATAGCAAAATTAGAGAATAACTTGCCAGCCGCCTTTCACTCTTCTCACTCACCTTTACTATCTTACTCTATTTTTTTCGCACACCTCACCCAACATGTTCACATTTTCCAACCCTTAACATGAGAAAGAAATAATGTTTCATGACACACTATGTACAAAAATGTAAGTACTACCTTTTTTTCTTTTCTTTGTTTTTTCTATTTTTTTCTTTTTCTTTAGAAACATCAAATCAACTTTTCTCTGCCTTTTTCTGTCATTAGCCATTTGTACCAACTATGAAATACACAAATTACCCCCCTCTCTACATCATTTTTCTTTCCTTCACTGCTTCATCCCCACACTTAGCTTTTATTATCACTCAAGACGATTAAAAATATTATTCTAACACTGGCTCCACGAAATGAGGTTTAACATAGTGTGAGTTTTAAAAGACGAAGAATAGAAGGGAGTAAAACATGAAGACAAAAATAAGGGAGTAAAACCCTTGACATGAAGGAAAAAATAAAGGAGCTAGTGGTCAATTTCGTGTAAGAATAGGCAAATTAGAGGCTCAAACGGTACAATGAAGGCCTAAGACCATCATTTTTGGGACGAACTTAAGCTAAGACTTTTCACTTCAAAGAATTGAAAAACACAAAAATGTAGGCACGGATTTTAAAGGATTCTCACTTAGCTAATTTCCTAGAATTCCTAAGTTTCTATTACTAACGACAGTCACAGGTGTATGAGAACCATCGAACATGTAAGATCATTATGCAATTGTGGCTTTCAATACATCCAAGTAATATACTCTTTCGAAGAATACTAACAGTATCGCCATCAAGCATTCTACCCAAGGTGGCAAAAAGAAAATTCTTTTTGGCTTTTTCAAATAAAAAGACAGAGAAAACTAAGAAAAAATTTTAAATTTTTAGATTATTTTCTTTTTTTTTTATTTTTCATAAGGAAAACGAAAAATAAGAGTAAACAAAGTAAACAGAAAGAATTATCCCCTCTTACTTAAAACCACATTGTCCTCAATGTGGGGGCCAGACTAACAGAAAAACAAATAAACACATACATGGGAGGAGCTCGCGCAGATATAAAATAGTAAAACATAAGGAAAACTGTGCTACCCCCAACCCCTCCACTAGGTTAACTGCGGCTGAGTAGGGTATCTACTTGCCTCTCGACACTAAACTACAAGTCCCAAAAAAAACAAAGTAAAAAAAACCTAGGACAACACTTAGAAGGATAAATATATAATACACAGCGGAGAACTAAGTAAGTAAACTGAATATTAATGGAATACTTAAAACATAAAGTTCAAGAAAACTCCTTATGATCATTCTGATACAATAAAAAAATTACTTTACACAAACGGAACCACATAAAGAAGTAAAAAGAAGAACGCTCCAAACAATCTGAGCATAAGAGAAATCAAAACAAAAACACATGTTCTTCTGGGAAGACTCGATCCAAAAACTCCACGCCTAAAACCAACGGCTTACTATACTCTGATCGTCCTGAGTTAACTGAGACAAAAATATGATATGAAAAGACGTGAGCGAGCGTTCAGTGAATACAAAATTAATACAGCAAGAGAAATAAGCAACGAAATACAGTACATGAAAACAAAAAGAAAGAAGAGAAGGGAAAACTCCCTATAGAGAACCAAAGTCTGCTCCGCCGCCACCACTGCTGTCTTGATTGGCATGAATCTGCTACACAGGTGGGCCAGCATCACCTTCTGCCTTTCTGATAAGTACATATTTATCTATATTTTCTATATGTTAGTTTCATTATTTTCGATGTTTTCAATATGTAAAATATATATTTTAGCTTAATATGTCTTATTCTTGTCTTAAGTACCCTCTGGAAGTAGAAACAATGAAATGGAAACAAAAATGGACAAAACCGGAGCAAAAACGACAAAAACGGAAGCCATTGGCAAAAATACAGAACCTAACTCGCAAGGTAGGGTGATCTACCATTGCCGGTAGGTGCCGAGAATCACAGGCATTAGCAAGACAGAGACTTACCATGGACGGTAGACCTCGCCCTACCGTCGGCGGTAGGTAGTGCTTGCAAGGCGAGTTCAAGTCCAATTCAAACTCGATTTTCTTGATTCCCGCTCCAATTTTGATTTGGTTTTCTTGTATTTTTCACCTCTATATAAGGGGGTTTAATTACAACTAAGTAAGAAGTTTTAGACATAATTAGATAGGTAGATATACAAGTTAGGATAGATTAGTATATATTTTAGTTAGGAGTAGATTAATGAGGTTAGATTAGTTAAACACTCTTTAAAATTCCAGCTTTTATATTTTCTTTAGTTAATTGAATTTCAAGATTTCTGCAATATTTTTTTTCTTGTATTAAAAAATTGAAGACTTATGGGCAACAATTCGATCTTCAACTTGGTGACTTGAAAGAAAATCTTAGAAGACATTCAGGATTTCAATTGCGGCTTAGATTTTTAATCCTAAGCTTTCTTTTCCTTTTCTTGTCATTAAATTCTTTTATTAATATATAGTTTTTGTTAATATGAATAGTGAGTTATTTTTATTACTTGGTTTGGGGTTGAACCTTAATTCTTGATTATGAAGTTTTTGTTTAATTTCTTGATTTCGATGTTTGTTTTAATTTAAGTTGTTTTCCAATTGCGTTTCGTTGTAATTTAATTTTTGCGAGATTAGATTATTCGCAAGGTTGTTTAGAATTGAAAAAGGAAGAACAATCAAGGCAACCAATTGGGGGTTAATTGCAATTACTAGAGATAAGATTTTGCACTCTTAGGTCTTTTAAATCACCTAATTTATTGCACTCATAATTTGCTAGGGAGAAAAGAAATTTTCCTCTAAGAGTTAGTGAGGAGGGTGGCTTTTGCCTAGAGATAGGGATTGCTCAATTTTGAGTGATGATCCAACTTAATTAATTCAACAACGTTTTCATTAAAGTTTTTCCAATTGAATTAGTAACAAGGATTAGGGGGATTCTACCAACCCAAACTCTTGTCTTTATAATTCTTTTAAAACCGTTTTTATTTTCTTTCTCTTAATTGATTTACTTGTTTTTATTTCTTCTTTATCATCAACATCATCTTTTCTGACTACACATTAAAAACGAGATTAGTACGTGAACCTTCATCCATTCCCTGAGAGTCTCGACACTCAGGTTGAAAGTTATCTCTACTTTGTTACGTCCACTTGCCTTGCATTTTAGTAATTAGGATTACATCCCAATTTACACACATCATTGTCAATAGATGCCCTCTGATGGGCCAACTCGTCCACGTACTGGCGAGTGGACTCTACAATTTCTGCCAACTAGGGCCCATATACCAAAACACTAACAACTCGCGTCGAAACTTGAATCAGTGTTCCCACTAATGGACTTTCTTTTGGAGTCCAGAGTAGCCGTGTTCCCTTCGTCCCGAATCCCAAGAATGTATTTGAGATGCTCCCTGCTCAGAATAATCCTCACCCCTTTGATAGAAGAAATAATTGTTTCTAGATACTTGTCTGTTTTGTGGGTCATGTAAGCATAAAACTCATGGACAAGGTCGAGGTAATAATGGCCAGAAAGGCAAAGTAGAGGGACTCAACCCAACCCCCCCCAAAAGCTGTTCTAATTTAAAATGTTCGATGACTGCCTCATCAAACGATTTTTAAATAATAATCTTAAGTGTCTCCCTATTGATTATCCATTAACGGGCTGCTGTACAAAGACACTTCGGAAAGGGTAAAATATCTGGAGTGTTAGGTCGGGTGAGGTCCCCTCAACACGAGCTCATTTGGACTTTGAAGAGGAGGCAACTGCATTCTTGGGTGCTATAGGGAGAGCAAGGAAAAATTAAAATTGAGGGAAAAGAGAAGGAAAACGAACGTACAAAGGAAATGAAGAGGAAAACAAACAACAGAACACAATCTTCCAACACGAAAAAAATCCAACAGCACTAAAAATTGGACATAACTAGAAATATCAATTTAACGTAGCACATGGGGGCAATGTGTACTATAAGTTTCGTGTATGTGAAAGTGTCAAACAAGTAAACAAAATAAGCAGTACTCAAACCAATAGAACAAACACAAATTAAAAATACAAATAAAACCAATAAGAGGTAAAAGAGTTAAATGAATAGCCTGGGTGTGTTTGAACAAACCACTCGTCGTTACTAATGGAATCGATCCTGTTTCTTGTCATAGATGACGTGTCACTGGAGGTCGCAGGAAGTTGGCTGGAATTCCGCCAGAAAAATTTTGAACTTTTTTTTTTTTTTTTGTAAAATTCTTCTTAGAAAACAAAAATAAAACACATGAAAGTTAGTAAGTAAAAAAATTAACAAAAATAAAGAAATTACAAGAGACTAAAGGAAATAGAAATTAGAGAAAAATGGTTAATGTAGAAAAGAAATTAAATGGAAAGGTGGAGTTTTTTAAAGAAAGGGTGGAAGAAAAAGAATGTTTTGGTGTGGAATTTGTAGAATGGAAAAAGGAGAAGAATGGAAGAAGTAGGAGGGTAAGAAGAAGAGGAGAAGGAGAAAAAGAAAGAAGAAGAAGAAGATGAAGAAGAAATACAAACCGAAAGAGAGAGAGAGAGAGAGAGAGAGAGAGAGAGAGAGAGAGTGGGTGCGCTGGTGGTGCTCGCCGGAAAGGTGGGAAGGGAAGTCCGCCAGAAAATCGAAGGAGTGAGAGAGGCGTTGAGGGGGTTATGGGAGTTAAGGGGAAGAGAGAGAGAGAGGGAAATTATAGAAAAATTGAACAAAAAGATGGAATCGAAGGCAATTGGGTCGACCCGACCAATTTCTCCTTTGAAAGCTTGACCCTCAGCCTTCCTTGGACCCTACCTGCACGGTCAGGGCCTACCGTCCACAGTAGGTCTCTGTCTTGCCTGTGCTGAGAAATGCCGAAGGACCCTACGTTGGTGGTATGTTGGACCTACCATCCGCGATAGGTCTCTGCTGATGGACACCCTTGTTGCTCTGGCCCTACCGCTAGCTGTAGGTTACCCTACCGTCCGCAGTAGGCTTCTACCAAGACGCTAATTTTTCTTCTTTTTCTACAATTTTGAAGCTCATTTATGCCCTTTAATATTATGGACTCAATGTAGCTCAATGTGTGTCTTAAAGGAAGCGTTTCCCCTCTCCAAAATGACCTTAAAGAAACAACGAACGATTAAAGAGGAAAAATGAGACAACACGATTCAAATTACAGTTTTACAATAACAAGAAACAATATGCCAAGAAGAGTTATTCCCAACCATTTTGGAGGACGAGGGACTCTTTCTGAAGGGTTCCCATGTCTTTACCAAAATACGACTGAAAAATGATGCCTATTTATTACCTATTGAAAATGAAAATTTTGAAACCTAACACAAGAAGGGAAATTATAAACATAAGAGCAAGCTTAAGGAAGCTATTATAAAATCCGAATAATTTTAACTCTTTAAGAGAAAATAAAAGGTTAACAAGAGCTAAGATTGAAGAGAAATGTATTCTTCATTTTTCATAGCAAGGTGGTTGTTTTCTACCAACGCTCTCGTAGTCGCCTTTGAATTTCATGAGATGTCTCCTTTCTACTATATTCTCCAACGTTTTCTTTTATAATGCCTACACACATAAAGAATTCTTGACAAGAAAAGAGTTAGTTTTGTTAGTAAGGGAATTCACTCCCTCATTCTTCTTGCCAGTCTCTATCTTTGTATCTTATTGCTATCTATACGCTCTTCTTGACTTTTCATGAGACTCTCGTTTTCCTTTTTTGGCTCACCTTCCTCAAACTCACTTTTATTCTCTGGTGATCACTCTTCTCTCCTACTTTTGTTCACTATGCTTGTAGCCTGAGGAGGTTCTTTAAATATTTGGAGATCATTATATCTCCTCTCTATTTTTCCATGTTGAGCCTCCTCATCCTCGGGGAATGTGGACTCCTCTGGTGCTTGAGCAGTCGTCTTCTCTTCATCCACAAACATGGGAGATGTCATCTTTTGTCCTTCTATATCCCGCAAGGTGAGCATCTCTACATGTTCCTCTAGAACCCCCTCTGTATTACTAGGTAAGCTACCGAGCAGCCTTTCAAGGATCATCTTTGCCAAAAGCTCGATTTGATTCTCCCTATTGTTGATGGAAGCCGTTTGGCTTCTCTGGATTGCTTCCATACATTTCACCCTGGTGTTCGCAAAATCGATATACTTCGGCACAAGATCTTCTAGATTAGATCGTGGGGATGATGGTTGAACTGGAGGGTATGATTGTACGGTGAATAGTGAGTATACTCTCCCTAAGGAACATTCGGCTAGCTTTCCGAACATGAACTATACTTGTTAGGGTATGTATCGTACCCCTAACCGTTTTCTTGGAACATGGCCGACTGATAATGTGTATATTGAGGCGTAACGGCCATGTTCTCCATCCTCTGTTCTAATATTGCTGCCCATCAGGCTTCCATAGTATCATCGGTACTTGTACCTTACTCTCCAAAACTTGAACTAACAATTGGATGAGCAATTAACATAGGTTCCAAAAGTAATAAGTCGAATACACAATATCCACACCACAAACACCCAAGCACAGCAATAGTACGGAACAAAGAGAATCAAGAAAATTTTTACTATAGCACCAAACAATGGTACTTCTTTATACTTGTTGTCCCTGGCAAAGGCGCCAAAAACTTGATGTTTAAAATGTAAGATGGGGGTTCCTAATCACTGCAATGCAAGGCAAGCGGACCTAACAATATAGGGTGAGTTCAACCCAAGTGTCGTATCTCTCGAAGAACGGACAATGTTCAACTACTCTACTGTTATTCCAATATTTACTCTAAAAGTTGTTACTGAAAGGATTATTGACTAAAAGAGATGCTAACAAAAGCTATGATAGACCAATGAACAATTATCTAAAGAAATCGATAAAGTGGAAGTTTGGATCTCGGGATCACCCTAATATTGTTTCCACTTCAATTGATTGGTTTTAATAGAAATCGATGTTGTATTAATGAATTGGGTCTCACACTCTCAATCGGGCAATCCCTATCTCTATGTGAAAGCCGCCCTATTTACTAACCCTTAGACGAGAATCTCTTCTCTCCCTAACAAGTTATGAATGCTATAAATGCAGATGATAAACGAACCTAAAAGTGCATCATTCAATCTCTAGTCTAATGCCCCAATTAATCACCAAGTTGATTGCCCCAAGGTGTTCCTTTTTCAATTTCAAACACCTTTGCAATTAATCTAAGTTCGCGACACTTAAATTGTAGGAAAAATACCAATTGAAGAACAATTCAATCATCCACAACATTCAATTTCATAAAAATCATATCAATTTCATAGAAACCATAAAAGGTTCAACCCTTAATCCAAACAATGAAATTGCTCACTATTCATAATGTAAAACTAAAATTAAATGATTAAAATCTATAAGAGAAAAGAAACAAAGGCTTAGGAATGATTTTGGAGGCCGAATTGCGATCCCGAAACGCACCTGAGCTCATCTCTCGAGTTACCCAACCGATGCCCGAATTCACCTCTTCGATCCTTGAATCTTCTTCAAAGCCTTCAATTCTACTTGTCTAATCTAATCCCTAACTAATTGAGGTGATAATTGGGGAAAATTTGTCACAAAAGATCGCCTCAATTCGCCTTCCTAAGCCCTAACGGCGGAAGTCTAAACACAAGAATAGTCCTCTCTTAATTTTATCTAAAAAATGACTAACAAATTGCTGAAATTGGACCTACCGTCGCCGGTAGGTCTCTGTCTTTCTTCTCTCTTTTGTGCCTTGAACCTACCGTCGGCAGTAAGGGGAGTCTAGCGTCGCGGATAAGGTTCTGTCTTTACTATGTTTGTTCCCAATGCACCTACCATCGGTGGTAGGTTGGCCTACCTCCCGTTCAATATTTCAGGGAAAGTTAATGCTTCATTTATTTATTTTACTTTGCAAATTCTATGTAGATAAAGGCCTAAAATATATTCTTAGACGTTTCCATCTCATCCGAGAAATCATTGAGTGTGGAGATGTAAAAAATTGCAAAGTAGATACCAATGACAATGTTGCAATCCATTGACAAAGCCACTCCCACAAATTAAGTATGAGAGGCACACTAGGTCAACGAGTTTGAGAATCATGTCAAATCTGTAGTAAGGCAAGTGGGAGATTGTTAGTTCTATGTCCTAGACCAATTGACTTATATTTATATTGGTTATTTACAAGGCATCTAATTTGAATTGTATTTTATGCTCTTGGTCATTAAGTATGTGATTTGATAGTAAACCCCTTCTTGCTAATAAAATACTATTTTTGTTTGTCCCTAGTTTTATACATCTTGTATTATTAAAGTAGTATTAAATTGATTGAAGATAAATTTTTACTGATCATGAATATGAGATATAAAATCAATTTATAAATACATATTGAGAATATTGTATTGGACATGACCCAAAGTGAAGAAGAAATATTGCATGGGTTTAAGTCATAAGCATTTCTTCTTAGTTTTATGTTTCATGTCCTTTGACCTAATCTTTCTAATGCTTCTTACATGGGGAGAAAATATATTTTGACATAGTCGAACATCACTTCTAATTAGGTGATTATTATGACTGTTGGTTTGGCTATTTTCTTGTCATGGCTGGAATATTAGAGATAGTAAAAGGGATTTATCCTTCTCTTATTAGAGAGAGATATCCATGGGCCCCTTGATAAGGAAGACTGAAAAATATGCATGGTCATGCTCAAATAAGTATTAATAAGGTGTTATTAATATTATTTATCGTAACAGTTTGCCTAATGATCAAGTAAATGGTTAATTAAGTTTTATAAGGATGACTCGGTCCATGTCTTATACTTAATTAGGATATCGTGTGACAAAAGGACTAAATATTAAAACTGATGTTAGGTTATCGTATCTTTTACTTAACTGGGTAAGCATAATGTCTTGCTAGAGGCCACTTATGTTTTGTGGATAAATGTCTAGGACATTTTTTTTATTCACTGCCAATGTTAAGTGAAGCTACAGGGTCACACGTATAGACGATCTTGTGAGCACGATGTCCACGTTCAATGAATCTAGATCATGTCTAGATTTATTGAACGTATACAAAAAGGGATCAAATTCCGCGTTGTATTTATTTGGTAAGTTAATAAGCAACTAATTTCATTTATTTGATAAATAAATTAATTACTTACTATTATTCATCCAAACGTTGGATGATTATAGGAATACACGGACGAGATTAAGATTATCATTAGATGACAATTAGGGTTCTGATGTTGATAGCTATAAAAGGTTATGTTAACCTTTTTTCCGTAGTAGTCTTTCTCTAATTAAAAAAAAATCCTTTAACCATAGAACAGCGAGAATCATCTCTTGCCTCTCTCTCCAAAATTCCAAAGCATTACCAGATAGTTACGGTTCGTTCTGAATAGTTTTCAGAACGCCGAGGGGTAAGCATCGTAATCACTTGCAGAGGAGGTCGTCGTGTGGATACCGATAGCGGGCGAAGTGTAAGCAGCAGTGCCTCCAGGCATCGGGTTTTCTTGTATGTGTGAATCCTATTGCGATGTTCGTAGTTTTTTTATTATGCTTTTGTCTACGAATTACCAACACCTCCGGCAGTAGGTCCCCTTCATAGACACTGTTTGGTATCGTTTTATGTTGTTTTCGCTCTGTTTTAAGACATTTACATCCTTTCTTCGTTGTATCTTCCATCAGCAAGCACCTAAGACAAGAACAAGAAATATTAGACTTAAACATATATTTTATACCTTAAAAATATCAAAAACGATCAAACGAACGTATAAAATAATAGACAAAATAACAACTATCACCCCTCTTCATTTCTCTCTTTCCCTCTTTCTCAAAAAATCACCACGACCAAGCCCTCTCCTTCACCCTTCTCTGTCTGAATCCTCCATCAATAGGAACAAAGCGACTGCCTAAATCTACCACCACGAAGGTAAGTCCCTTCTTCTTCTCCTTCTCAACGTCTCTTGTCTTCACTCTTCTTCTCCACCTCTCTTCTCTTCTCCCTTCTTCTCCACCTCTAATCTATTTTCCAGTTTCATGCAACAGGAACTGGCTCTCCTCTCCGTCATCCACCACCGTCATTTGCTGATATCGTCCGCTGCTGTCCATTCACTGCTATCTATCCACTTCTGTCCGACAAGGTGTACTTTCTATATTTTTTGAATTTTGAACGGTGTTATTTCAAATTTAGATGACCTTGAATATTTAAGGGCATTAGATTAGATAGAAGTATAATTTGTTAATATGAGAACAACTTAAAACGGGAAATAGGCTGTGAAGTTGACAAATTTTGAATTTTGGGCTAGAAAATATGGTTATCTCTAGTTAGATGAGAAATAAAAATGGTTTTCACCTTTTTTGGACTTAACTGTTTTTTCTTTATTTATTTATTTAATTTTTTCTTCTTGCTTTAAAAGTCCAAATTTCATAGTAGAGGAGGAACCATAGTTTCTTGAATTTTTATTGAGGTGTTTCAGTTTCTTTGCCATTAATTATAGTTGGATGACTATTGGGAAAATCATAGTTTTCCTTAATTTAATTATTTTTCTTGCTATCTAGTTTCTTTAATGCAAACTCTTAAACTAAATTATCATAATCAATTCCTCGTAATAATTCTTTTTAATTAATAAAATAATTTTGCCAATCTTTTTAATCAATTAGAAAAAGATTAAAATATTTTTAGGAAAGATCATAGAGTCACTAGAGAGAATTAATTAGAGAAGATTAGAATTTTTTTAAAAAATATATAGAATAGGAATGACCAATCAATGATCTTTCTATAACATTGTGTCTTTTTTATATTTATAACTAATTTTTGCATAACGTAAGGTCTAAAGTAAAGGCATTAACAAACTTATATTTTGGACATCCCTACTAATCGATTAGGTTTTTATAAAAAAAATTTTTTGAGATCTTGTACTACATTAAGTTAAGACAATTTCATACTTTTAAGTTAAGAAAGAACTCACTAGTAAATTAAAGAAACCAATATTATGGGGGAGCCCGGACTCTTAAATATATAAATATATGCTTGATTATGAATTATTTGTTACGTTTGTGGGGGAGCACATACTCTTAAAAGAATAAATATTTGTTTATATTATGGCGGAGCCAAAACTTTTAAAAATACAATTGTTCGTTATTTTTATAAGGGAGTCCGAACTCTTAAGCTTAATAATAGTTACATTTTTTTTGCTTTTGTGATTAGTTGGTGTCTTGTAGGGCTATTACCTAGGATTTTTTATTATTTTAATTAATCTTGCATTAACTTTGATTAATTAATCTTGCATTACCTTTGATTTAATTAATCTTGCATTAACCTTGATCTTTATCAATTACTAAGAAAAGTTATGATTCAAGCTCTTGCTCTTTATTCTTTAGAGGATTTGGAGTGAACTTTATTTTAATCAATCATTCATTTTGTTCATATGTTAGTAAGTCTTAATTGATTCTTTAATTAAAGTCAATTATTAATTATTTATCAGGCATTCTACAATGTTTAAGGATTCTAAGATTTTTTCTCTCTTAAAACTTAAAGGGAAGTTTTCTCATCAAACTTTAGAGGGTTATGCATCAAATTTCTGATTCTTTTCTACTACTTCTAAGGTATAGCTTTCTCTTTAATTCTTATGTTTATGTGTTGATTTTTGGTTATTTTTAATTTTTTTTTGTGGGATTTTGTTGGTTTCATTTAAATTGGTTATGAATCTTAGTATTACTTGATATTAGAATTGGATTTTGATTAAACTTGAGGTTTTCTGAACTTGTAAAACATGTTCTTTTGAGTTTATTACGTCATATTATCTTATTAATGTTTATAAAGTAATACAAGTATCGAATGTAAATTTGAATAGTTTATGGGGGAGCCCGAACTGTATAATTCAAATTGTTTATAGGGTAGCCCATACTCTTTAATTTAAATTGTATATGGGGGAGCCCGACTCTTTAAATTATCTTGAATATTGCATTTTGAGTGGTCGTTTGGCAGGAAATATCTATTTTACAAAGGAGACTATGTCAAAAAATTTTAAAATCTTAGATAATAATTAAAAACTCTTACTTCTTTTTAGAAGTAATCTAATCAAAAGTTATATTATTAGACATCTATTACTTATTCGTTTAGAAGTGAACTTTTTTCAAACCGATAGAAATGTTTGGACATCTATTACTTCTTGTCTTAGAAGTGAGCTTTTCTCAGAACAACAAAAGTGTTTGTACTTCTATTACTTCTTCATTTCCAATGTATCAAAAGCGACTTCTTCTTTTAGAAGTCAACTTAAACAAACGTTAGGAGGCTTTACTTGTATGTATTCCTTTTGTTTATTTCCAACTATTTTTTACTATATACATTGATGTATGTATGTGTAATAAACAAATAAGTATAGAATGCTTTAAACTCTTAATCTATAAGTTTAAACGTAGAAGTCTTAAAATCTTAATATCTAAAGAGTTTCAGTCCGAGTCTGATTCCGAAATGTAGAATGCTTAATCGGTAACTTTTTTAAGTAACTTGTTCGTTTCTTTTTCTCTTAATTTATGTTTAAGTAACTTTATTTTTAAATAGCATTGTTTGTTTCTTTTTCTTTTACGTGAGTTTAAGTTACTTTATTTCTAAATGACTTGTTTGTTTTTGTTTACCGTCATGTAATTTCAAATAACTTCCTTTTAAAGTCACTTAATAAAATTGTTTTATCTTTTATATTACAGATTGTACGTGGGAGTAAGAAGAAGAGGACTCACCTGGAGATGCCTACTCTTGTGTTGACTTCTATTCCTTCGGGCACGTCTGCTACTCCGGTTGCAATGTCTACACTCTGGTGACCTTGACTCCCTTTCCACAGCTACTGTACTCGAGCCCGGTGCCCATTTCTACTTGTTCTTCATCATCTGCTACAGGCACGTCTTCGAGGTTTTTCCCTTCATCTCAGCATGTCCACCATGCCACCTATGCAGGGTGCTATTGACTCTCCCATTCTTATTATACCTACCACTGACGGGTACATGTCGTAGCCAAAATAGATCATTATATAACTAGTAAACAAACAAGATTTCAAATAGATCATTGTACGAGTGGATGTTAGACCCTTATGAGTTTGGAATTGTTGTCTTTAAACTGTTGTCTCTATGAAATTGTTGTTTTATATATTGGTATTGCTTATGAAATTGTTATCTTCAAACTTTATGGGGGAGCCCAGACTCTTAAAACTTTGTTATATATTGAATTGCTTTGTGTAATTGTGGTATGATCCTCCTTAGCCTTTCTTGAGAATCACTTTCTCCCAAGACCAACTCCTTTCTAGAGGAACCCTTTAATGCTTATATTGGGACATTTGATTAACAAAGAACAATATGCAAATAAAATTAACTATGAAAGGAACAAATAACCTCTTTATATTTGAGGGAGAATCAACAAGACATACAAAAGTCTCACCTATTTTCCAAACTCTAAAGGACCTAAATCCCAAGAAACACCAACTATGGAGTTTGCACCTCAAGGAAAAATAGGATTTGGGAATTAAAACAAGAACTCTTGAATTGAAGATTCATGAATCCCTTGTCTAGAATTATACAAGAGGAATTCCTAATTTACAAGGAAGGAAGAGAAACCAAGGACCCTAGGTTCTATCTCTCAAGACTCTTTCAATATTTCATTTCTTCATTCTTATGTTAAATGGCTGAAAAATACATATATATATATATATATGTATAGTGCTCCATATCATTAACTCTCAACCCTAATTGCTAATCTAGCCTAGGATAAATATATGGGCACTTAGGCCACTTAAGTACAAGTCAAAATAAACTTAACAATCAAAATGCTGGGTCAAAGGAGTTAAAATCTTTCAAGCTCTTTAGCTTCCCAAGACCTACCGGCAATAGAAAGCCTCGACCTACCATCGAAGGTACGTTGAACTCCCAAAATATTCTTTGACCGGAATCTAACCGGCAACGGTAGGGTAGACAGTACCCTACCAGCGACGATAGGGTAGACGGTAGGTTTAGCCTTTTTATAGCTTTTAACTCTTCCAAGGTTATTTCTTTGCATTTCTTCTTCTATTCTCCCTGCCATCAACCTTGTAATCGGTTATTGGAAGCTCGTAACTAATCCTTGGAAGCTGTCCATGTCCTCATGCTTATCCTGTCATACCATCTGCCCCTTCTTTGAAAGGATTCATCCTCCAATCTGTACCTTCAAATAACCACTAGAGGCGGGCAACAATAGAAACGAGACTAACCAAAGAAGGAGTACTATGATCAATTTCCAGAACTTGGCAAGTAAAAGCAAATGATCGTCGAGAACATAAGGAAAACAAGTTTTGCAACTCTTCCTTAAAAGGTCTATGAAATGCAAAAGTGGCATAGATAAAGAAGTTCAAGGACGAATTATCAATGGAATAAACATACAAATGCCACCGAAGCGTGACAAGAATTCTTTCAAAAAGAACACAATTAAAATCAAAGAAATCTTGTAGTTTAGGCCACATTAGTTTTACATGATTTTTTCAAGATAGGCCCAAAGATGTAAATGCATCTACGGAATAACATCAATTCTCAAAACTTCTTTAAAAGGAATATGATAGTAGAAACTTAGGCCTTGAAAGAATTGAAGAGTTAAGAACAAGAAGTTAGAGAAAGTTTCAGAATTCCAAACAATGAAAGTTTCTACAAGAATTTGAGAAAAGAGGTTTAAGAAATTAATTCTAGAGACACACTTGAATGGATAACGAAATTGAAAACTTTCATCCTTTTCAAATCTTAAAACCCATCCATGAATTCTCATAATAAAACTCTTCGTTCATCTCTTTAAAAGGAACATGGGAGTTTAAGCGTTCATTTTTCAAGTCTCTTAAGAGAGAGTCATAGATAACAACATAATGAAACCTCATCCAATCAAAATTCTTCTTAAAATTCCATGAACTTTTCAATTCACAAGGATTCGCAAAACCAAAAGAAAGTTTAAGAATGTTATCCACATAAAGGCCAAGAATCGAATTGAAAGTAAATAAGTTATCCAAGACCAAATGCGCAAGACCTTTCTCCCATGAGGAGTTCGACATGAAATCCAAGAATTCATCAAAGAATGTATAAGATTGTTTATCTTTAGAATCCCAAGGCTTTCCGAATTCCTCCTCATATACAAATTTCTTCAAGAACTCTTTAAAAGGTAAGTGATACAACAACGTACCATTAGAATCATTTTTCATAGAAATAACAAATGCGGTCTTGTTTGGAACTAACAATCCATCTAGAAAGATATCTTTACAAAGAATTTCAATGAAAGCTTAAAATAACAAGGATGCTTCTCAACAAAATTCTTCAAAAACAGTTCCACAAAATCTTTTCTCAAGATGGTTTTCACAAAAACTTCATGACAAACTTTAAGTAATCCAAAACCAACTTTCTTCTTGTTTTCATAAACTAACAAAAACATAGACTCAGTAAGATACAAATGGTAGAATTAAAAGCCAAGAATATTTTCAATATGAAAGCATTCAAAAATTTCAATCCAATTAGGATCTTGTTATGATCACCACAAGGATTTTCAAGTTAACCCTTCAAATTCAAAAAATAGTTTTTGAGAGAAGCAATTCCATGAAGGGAAATCAAAAAAGTGTCAAAGAAGGGTATCATATAAGAACAATTTTCAACGTTTCTCCTAATAGACTTATTAAGGAGATCTCCAATCAAAGAACACAAATAACCTTCAACTTTCCTAACAAGAAAATTTCCAACAAATGGATCAAGGAAGTAACTAGGGATCATGCCCCACATAGGGGTCCAAGAAGAAGACGAATCAACAACCAAAGAAATAATACCGAGAATGTCATGCCAACACTTAATATTAAAACAACATTGTTCAGGTTTAGCTTCTCTAGTCAAAAATTGATTTCGAAGAGAGTCATGAAGAGATAAACAATTAGACAAGTGAACATCAATAAGGCATAGATCACAAGTTCGAAAGATAGCACATAAAGCTCCTACTATGATCTCATGGAAAGCACAAGCATTTAAGAATAACTTTAACTCATTAAAATAAAATTCAAGATAAGAAGGAGATGAGTTTGTAAGAAAGCTTATTGAAAGTTTGCTTGGCTTAGAAGTACTCCTTTTCCACCTCTTTTTCTTTGATCCTCTATTCCTAACACAAAAGAAGCTTCATTAGATTCCAAAAACTCATAAATATTAGTGTCACTCATCTAAAATAAGAACCCATTTGGTTTTCCAACTCCTTCAACAACAAGAACTCCTTACAATGCACATGAAAGAATTCGAAACCAAAAAGCCCTTTCAAAGAAAGTTTTAAATTTTATCTCCACAAGGAGAAAATTAAGCCCATGCCACAAATGCTCAAGTAATCCCTTCTCAACCAATAAAGGTTTGTTCACAAGAATTTGCCCAACAAGATTCTTCACATAAGTATCAAGAGAAGTCAACTCATATTGACAATGTTCCACTACTTCTTCTTGGAACTTAACACAATGTTCACCAAGTAAGGAAAACAAGGAACCATCAAACCTATAAGAATTGTTTTCAAGAAAACCAAAGGTATGATGGATAGCAACCCCTAAAGAATCACAATTTTTCCATGGATCAAAATTGTTTAAAAATAAAAAAAGAGTATCATGAGACAAGTCCTTAACCACTAAGAAATGATTTCTATCTAGATTAACAACTTGGCTTGGCATATTAACAAATAAAGAATGATCCCTTTGTCCCGGGACATCACAAAAGAGAAACTTATCTAGCTCATAGTAAGAATATGAAATGTAACAAGAATAGGAGGTAGAGCATGCAATATCAAACTAACGAGAGACATAAACATTTAAGAGCAATTTCAACTCTTTAAAGGAAAACACAAGGGTAAAGAGAAATAGGTTTGAAGAAAAACTCATTGACGAATCTCCATAGCATAAGAATAGTTTTCCTCCTACACTTTCACCTTGGCCTTCCAACTCCATGTTATGTCTCCTTCCGCTCATTGAGATAATTGTGCAAGCATATTGGAGAGAATTCGTATCAAGATCAAGTACAAAAGAGCAAGATTTAGTCTCTTTACAAAAATGACCAAAACATGAGTATGAAGAAGGAGGAGGAAAGCTTATTATATCGTAGGAGTAGTATTTCATCTTTCCTTCATTCTCCATGTTTTGCCTCCAAAATTTCTGCACACATAAAAAATCCTTAACAAGAAAAGAGTTAATTTTTAAGTAAGAAAATTCACTTCCTCACTCTTTTCAATTGCCACTCTCTCTTTTTCTTGTTGCTCTTCTTTATAGCTCTCTTGTTTTACCATGAGGCTCTCATTTTCTTTCATTACCTCACTTTTCTCAAGCTCACTCTCCTTTTCTTTTGATCTTTCTTCTCTCTCACTTTCTCTTGAAAGAATAGAGTTAGAATCAAGGATACATAATCTCTCTACTATTCCCTCTTCTTTTTCCACTCTTTCTTTATCTTTAATTTCCATGCTCTCCTCTTGTTCAATGTTCTTCTCATTCTCAAATATTCTTAACCTCTTCTTCAACTTCTTTTGCTCTTCATATACTTGGTGTGGTGCTAAAGACTTAAGAGTGGTTCTCTTGCCATTCCTAGTGACGTTGATAGCATTCTTGACTCCATCATGTTTAGCTCTTCTATCATACATCCAAGGACGTCCCAACAATAGGTGACTCTCTAGCATGGGTGCTACATCACATAACACTTTGTCTTTAAATAACGCCAAAAAGATAGGCACGCATACTTGCCTGTTAACTTTAACTTCAACACCACCATCTACTTGCCTGTATAAGGTCTAGGATGATCACGAAGGGGCAAACTTAACTTCTCTACTAGATAAGTACTAGCCATATTAAATTGACTAGCACTATCTATAACAAGAATTACAATCTTGTCTAGTACCTTGCACTTGGTATAGAATAATTTCCCTTTTTAACTCCTACTCACATAGTCATCTTCATCAATCAATCCTTCATGGTTAAATTTCCAACCACAACTTTGATCACTATAATCATGACCACCATGATAGCCTTTATGAATATCATAAAGACTATTCTCACCACAATCATTATAAGGGATATGATCATAAGTTTTAGCACGAGAAGAGAAGTTACCAACTTCCATTTGACTCCTATGGGTGTAATGTCCATTTCTAAGGTGGCTTCCTATGTAAGTACTTCCATCATAGCCTCCATCCTTGTAACACTTAGACCTTGCTCTTCCAAGCTTGGAATAAACCAACTATTGTCTTCCTATTCCTTCCATCCTTTGCCATAAAGAGTTAGTCCAAGTATACCCCATTTAATGGCTTGTTAAACCTTCACAAACATTAGAAAACAAGAAGGAAGGGCCTCACCACTCCCTAAGTGTTTCACTCAAGAAGAATGCATTCAACTCTCGTGTTTACTTTCACTCTCTATGGCTTTTATAACAATAATCTCACCCTCTTGCCTTTTACTATACTCACCCACTAGAGTTTCTTAGTGATTTCTAGAACTTCCAAGTTATAACAAAATTCCCCAAAGCAATTCAAGCAAGTAATTCTTAATAGATAAGAAAACGAACTCAAAGAGGCATTTTGTCGAACACGTAGAGTGCAAAGAGTTCAAAAAACAAATTCAAGAGTATGAGTCAAAGAATAAGTCCAATTCTCACAAAGAGATCAGCAAAATGCTTATAAATATATCCAAAGAAGTTACAAATTCAAAACAAAGACATTTGAAAACCCAATTCAAAGTTTTCATGAGTACTATGAAAAATTTCCAGAAAATAGGGAAGCAAGACATTCTATCAAGAAAATTGTAATAACTCAATAATGGTAGCTCCAAATCAAGTCAAACAAATCTAGAAAGATGCAAAACTCAAAGAGAATGAATTTATGCAGACATTTAGTTCAATTTGAGAGTGTATAACACAAGATATAGACAGTTTAATCCACATGTTCTCAACAGTCACGATTTTTGAACATTTTGCATTCAATTAACCTACCAAATCCAAATCAGGTCATATTTGTTTCTAAAGAACCACAAATCCAGGTAATTTAAATCTCATTTGATATGCTTTTCATTGCAATCTTTTCACATGTAATTTTTTGTCAGAAAAATTCCATATTACTTGCCTTTCTAAATTTCTAACAATTGGTTTTTATATAACTGAAAATTAGCATTCAAAACATATAAATCTTAACCTTAAAGAGAGCTTTGCTCAGATACCACATGGTACGATCCTCCTTAGCTTTTTTTGAGGATCACCTCTCCCAAGACCAACTCCCTTCTAGAGGAACCCTTTAATGCTTATGTTGGGACATTTGATGAACAAAGAACAATATACAAATAAAATTAACTATGAAAGGAACAAATAACCTCCTTATATTTGAGGGAGAAACAACAGACTTATGAAAGTCTCACCTATTCTCCAAACTCTAAAGAAGAACCTAAATCCCAAGCAATACCAACTATGGAGCTAGCACCTCAAGGAAGAATAGGATTTGAGAATTAGAACAAGAACTCTTGAATTGAAGATTCAAGAATTTCTTGTCTGCAACTATACAAGAGGAATTCCTAATTTTCAAGGAAGGAAGAGAAACCAAGAACCCTAGGTTCTATCTGTCAAGACTCTTTCAATATTTCATTTATTCATTCTTATGTTAAATGGCAAAAATATACATATATATAGTGCTCCACATCATTAACTTTTAACCCTAATTGTTAATCTAGCTTATGATAAGTAGATGGGCACTTAGATCAGTTAAGCATAAGTTAAAATAAACTTAACAATCAAAATGATGGGTCAAAAGAGTTAAAATATTTTAAGATCTTCAACTTCCTGAGACCTACCGGCGATGGTAGGCCTCGACCTGCCGTCGACGGTAGGTCAAACTCCTAAAATATTCTTAGACCAGAACCCTATCGGCAACGATAGGGTAGATGGTACCTTACCAGTAAAGGTGGGGTATAGGGTTGGTTTTGCCTTTTATAGCTTTAAACTCTTCCAAGGTTGTTTCTTTGCATTCCTCTTCTATCTTCCTTGCCCTCGACCTTGTAACTTGTCCTTGGAAGCTTGTAATTGATTGTTGGAAGCTCTCCAGGTTCTCATACTTATCCCGGGTCATACCATCTGCCCCTCCTTTGAAAGAATTCATCCTTGAATCCATAGCAGGTTATTTTCTGTGCCTAGGAATTGTTTATTTTATTGAGGGAACTCTTTCAAAAAAATTTCAACACTTAAATGCCACTATTTGAATGTTAAACTCTTAAGTTTTGTTTTGCGATTTGATTAGACTTGGTGAATTAAATGTTATTTTTTTTCTTTTTAACATTTGCACAGCTTCAACAGGCAATCGGCTTGTGCAAAGCCAATTACTGAAATAATCAAGGAACACTTTGTTGAGCCTCATACATGTTTTGGGAAGATCCCAGACAAAATAATGAACATATAGCATATAGAGTTAGGGGTAAGTGTTTAAATAACTGTCATTATAGGAACTTTTAAATATATATAAGCTTATATTCATTACAAAGTATGTGTTGTTGCAGAAAAGGAATTGGACCCGATACATGGGCATACCACATGGGACAGTGGAGAGAAACGAGCCTCATTAGTTACAAGGACTTGATGTACGAGGTTCGAGCAGACGGGCATCAACCCAATTGGATGATTACTACACAGTACACGAGTGTATGTGATGTATGGAGCTCATATGCTTTCAAGAAAAAGCAGGAGCAAGCACAGAGGAACTGTCTGCAGGGGCGTGGTGGCCAGGGGCCTAGCAAGCACAACGGTGGGTCTAGGTCATTCATTGAGTGGGTAAGTCAATTACATTGTTTCCATATTTAATTATTATATTTGTTTTAACTTACAACTATATATTTTTTATAATTTATAGTTCTTTATAACCTTCTTGATCTTTGAAATCTCATTTATTCTTTAAATGTTTGGAACGGGAGAAAATGGGCGAGGCATTTGCACAGTCAAAGTTGTACGTCCTATTGCATAAGCAAAAGGGACAGTGGGTCGACATGTGATCCGACGAATTTTCGGTAAGGTTATTTAGTAGTTTTAGTTTAATGTTATATTATCGTTTATTACTCTTTTGTATATTACTTAACAATAACATATTAATGTCTTTCTTGGAGGAAAAATATCAGGAACTAAAGGCAAACGTAGAATAACTTCATATTGAGACTGGTTTTCCTATGCCAATTGACGAGCAGTTGATGTTTGAGGCTATACCGATGGCAGCAATAAGGGTCATTCTACGGTTTTAGCTCACAATCTACAGCCATCACCGCCAAGCGACAGAGAGGCAGCAGTTGCTCGTGATCAATTCCGTCGGTATCTTCTATAGCTGCCCATGAGTCCTGCATCAAGAGGGAGAATAGGTTATGGGGATACATGCAGAAGGCAGAGGACAAGTTAGGCAGCTTCATGACCTTTTCGCCTCTAAGTGTGGTGTGTAGCTAGATTCGGTAACCACTATGTTCCCTCCATTGAATATCCCAACATCTCAGCCACCGACCAGTCCTCTCTTCTCCTCTAGCCCACCTCCACCTATATAGTACTTTGATACTTATGTTTTTTGTACTTTTGTACTTATGCGTTTCATATATTATATGGTTTTGTATTTCACATACTTAGACTATTCGTTTCATTAATTGTATGTGTGTATATATTATGTATTCTAGACATTTTTATGATTGTCGTATTGGAAGTAGATTATATATATTGCTTGTATTCATTTTATATTGTTTGTTGCTGTTGTCGGTTTCTAATTTCAAGTAGATTATAATTATAAATAAAATATTAAAAAAATTCAATAGCTAAAAACCGATATCAAGTGAAAATTGGACAAGAACTACTTATTAAAAATTAAAAATAAATGACGTTACCGATCGAAATTCAGTGGGTAAATAAAATATACCAACCGCTAATTATGAACAAATTATGGATTATAGTGATCAATTAATTCATGATCTAATAACTGTAGTTAGTATTCTACTCAATAATCAAGACCTATTATTAAATTTATGCGCTAGATTAACCTTCCTTTGTCAAGTCCATTAACCTTGCGAAATTACCAATTCCCGAAAAATCGACAAACAAACAAAACAATTGAATAACAACCAAACAAGAATCAGGTATTCAAAACAAGAAATTCATGTAAAACAATAACCAAGAATTCTAGGGTTCATCCTCATTTAAAAATAAAAGAAAATTAGCCGCTAAACATTATTCCAAAATATAAACTCGTAGACAAATTAATAAAATAGAATAAGTTTTAAGAGCTTAGGAGAAATCTTGAAGATTCTGCAATTCCAGTTAACGTCCGAGTTCGTCTCTCGAGTCACCGAAGAACTCCCAAAATTCGGGTCTTCCAAGTCTTCTTTCAAAATATTTAATTGAATATAAAACCCTAGCTCACAAATAATCCAGCTATTGAAGAGTTTAAATAGACAGTTTATAGCAAATTTCGCGTTAATCCTTTCCTAAAAAAGTTTGGAATCAAATTACAAAAGGAAAGGAATTAGAAGCCTAAAAGGAAAAGTTCAAAAAATTACAAATATGCCCTTCTCATGACTTCGGATCTAGAAAGCTGGCTTTCTGGATGTGGAAGCTTCTGCCCAAAAATTTCTTGCTTTTTTCTATTATTTGAATTCAGTAAGTATGTTGCAAATTTTGAGTCTTTTTGAGCCCTTTAATAGATGATTCAGGTCTGGAAATCTCAAATGATTTGTAGATACATCTTTTATCTTTCGAAAACATCCTTCATAAAATATATTGGAGTTGTGTAGCTTTCTTTATGATTGTTTTACTGAAAGATATCAAACTGGAACGTCATTTGAGAAAGCAAATTTTTGCACTATACTTTGAATGACCAAATTAACTTCGATTGAGATGAAATTTAGCTTTATGGAAACCTCATTAAGTCTTCTAAGATTTTCGAGAATTAAATATCTTTGATTAAGGTAATTACGAAGGCCGAAAATCCCCTACAGGCTGTATTGCTCAGCCATAGGCACTGTTTTGGGCAGCTTGTTATTTCTTCTCTTTTTTTTGCTTCGTTTTCGCTATATGCCTTCGTTTTGACTTGTTTTTTACATATCTTCATCTGAAGGTACATATAAAAATAAGAGAAGCACAGGGTTTGAATAGTCCATTTTATACACATTTAAGCACAAAAATCGATAAAAAAGACAATGCTTAACAGGTTAAAAATAGACTTATCAAACTCCTCCACACGTAACCTTTGATCGTCCTAGAGGAAAGGGATAAAAGAAAACAAGAAAAAGAAAACAAAAAACTAACTAGGTACTTTCATAGGAGTCACCATTACACTTAGCACGTGCACCATGCCCTTTAAACCCCTAAGTTACCAAAGAGGACGAGCAAAGTCTCATGAGGGTTTGCAGACGATATACCCAAAAATCAAACAAAGTAACACTATAAAATTTATAAAACAAACTTTACAAAAACTAAAACTATAAAAGAACAAGATACGCCACTTTCAAAACATAACCAACAGTTAGAACAACTACCGAAACTTATCCACGCATAACTCTAAAGCTAATTAACACATGAAACATTTTGTTTTAGCACTTGAGAATAAACGGTATGTGTGTGTGTGTGTGAATAACTTATGTTTAATTTCAAAAAATGTGCAAAAATAATTTCAAGAAATCAAGCATATGATTCAACATATCAAGCTATACTCTATATGCTTGACTTTTCCAACATCCTTATACTCCAAGTTCTAGCTAAAGTCATCCTTGGATTAGGTAGGAATTTCAAGCTTATAACGTTAGGCTGGGGACATTAGCGGATATCAAATGAAGGTAAAGGAAAAGCAAGAAGAATGAGAATACGAGCTAATGGAACCGAAAGGAAAAAGACTCAAGTTAACTGTAACCTTCAAGCTGTTTTCACTCAATTCTCACGAAACACACTACCTTTCATTCAACTTACAACCCTATAAACTTTATAACTCACATCAATCATTTAAAACTCAAGGAAGTATTTATATGAGAAGAAGGGAATAAACAATATCATGAGATAAAGGACTAATAATACTTTCTTTTGAACTCTTTCTTTGTCTCTCTCTCTCTTTTTCTGTTCCTTATTTCTTTCTTTTCATTCTCTTTTCTCTTTTCACTGTTTTTTTCATCTTCCTCATTTTTTTCTCTTCTTTCAACAAATGATTGATAAAATACAAGCTTTCTCACAAAGGGTTTCTCGTATTTTTCATCTAAACATCTCCTTCCCTTGATACTTTTCTTTTTGTTTGACTTCTTTCTCACATAGATTTCCCAGCATACCCTTTCTCTCGTAATTTTCTTTTCTCACTTTTTCCCCCATACTCCTTGTGAAGCTCACTCAAACCAACTCAAAGGTATAGAATCATTAGCTCATTGATTGAGGGTTTATATTTAAATGTGAGTTTAAAGACAAAGAAAAGAAAGGAGCAAATCCCTTGGCATGAAACTTCAAAAAGGGTAAATATTTAGCTTTAAAAGGGTAGGCAAGAAAAGGCTCAAAAGGATCAAAGAAGGGCTAAGACCATCATCTTTGGGGTTAACAAAAGCTAGAGTTTTCATTTGAAGGTGTGGAAAAACAAGTTCTAGAATGATTCTTTGAAAAATAAATCATATAAGATAGTTTCACAGGATTCTTAAAGCATACTCCTAGTTCTAAAACAAAGCATTGTGCATAAAAACCATCAATTCACAAGGCATAAACAAAATAGGGATGTGAAGTTAACTATGTACCATGGGTATTCCAAGTTTTAACAAGTTACTCACACCTCTTTTTATGCTTTTCTAGCGACAAAAAGGAAAAGAAAAATCTTATTGGTTTTTTCAAGAATGATAAAGGCAATTAACCACAAAAAACTAAATTTAAAACAAAACAATTTTTTTGAGATTTTTTGAAATTTTTCAATGTTTTTGAGGTTTTTGGGATGTTTCAATGTTGTTGGTATTTTTATTAAAAAGAGCATTTAAAACATAAACAAAGTAAAATAAACTTAAATATGACTAAGAACAACTAAAACTCCCCCCAAACTTAAAACCACATTGTCCTAAATGTGGGGGAAAACAAAACTAAAACAAAGGCTAAAAACACATGAATACATAAAAACAGACAAAAAAAAAAAACAAAAACAAAAACAGGTGAGTAGGGAGATAGAAAAATCTAGCCGATGCGCCCTCTCCACCTCTTCCACCACTCGTTCCAAGAGGCATAATGATTAATGAAAGGGATAAGGTAATGCAACAAGGCAAAGCGGTGCCACAGAACAACTAATCAAAAACAACACTGAACAACCACGGGCAACAACAAAAATAAGAATGAAAGACCAAACAATCAATTGGAGAACAAAATAGGCCTAACAGAAATTCTCTGAAAGCTTGAAACAACTTGTTACCTTTCTTTAAAAAGATTTTCTCAAGAAAAATATTTTGACCACGTTCATCCATCATTGGAGATGAATTTCTTTGTTGTAAACAAATATATAACACAAGGAAGCAAAAAGCAACAATAAAGATGTTACATGCTTTTCTTTCCTTTAAACCTATGTGACCAACAACAGAAACAGATAAAAGCATCAAGAAAACAAATGTGTCCTTTTATCCTAAAGTGGCTTTCTTAACATGTATAAACACATAAGAAAACAAGTAAAACCATCTCAAGAGGTAAAACAAAACAACGGAAACTATCTATTACAAAAGTTTTAACTTCTTGGATCCTCTCTTGAACTCTTAGCAATGCAAGCCCACAAACAACTCCGTTTTGGCCCAACCATTAAGAAAAGCCCATGAACCCCTTACCTTTGGTCCATTAGAGGCCCGAAATAATGCCAAACTCACTTCCCAAAGATTAGGCAGCCTCAGCACCACTAAACAGTCAATGGACTGCCAAAACAGTGCACTGTACTGGTCGCCATGCAGCTCGCATAATGGGCTGTCCAGAAGTCTATTTGAGGTAATTCTCAGCTCCTTTTTTTTCCAATCACTAGATCCTCGATCTAGATTTTATTTCCATCAATCCACTAGACAGAAATAATCTAAAACAGTACAGAAAAATAGGATACAAAACTTACAAAATCCTATACCTCCACTCGCAAGGTGTACATCAATTTTCTAGTGAAAAAGACATTAAAATTAAAAGAAATAAAAACCCAAGAGCCGCCTAACCCTCTAACCACGAGGCGTACACAAAACCTAATCCCAATAGATGGTAAAAGTGGCACAAACAGCCCCCAAAAATAGTTTATAAAACCAAAAAAAAAGCAAACGGTAAGAGCCACTTTTTCGGTTTTTAAACATATAAACTAGTATGCTACTTAGGTGAGTCCACTCTGATACCATATGAAGGTTACAGAGGAGCAAGGAAGAAAAAAAGAGGGCAAATAAAAGTATTTTTATACCTTTGGAGCATGCTTTTAAATGGTTGCTATCCAGAAATCACATAGCCACCGATTTAGTTTCCTTAGATCGATTTTTCATTATTTTTCAGTGTGAATTTTTGCAATGATATTTTCAACAAATCTCCTACTATTCCTCATGAATCTTACAGGATTTTAAGGTCTTCAAGAGTATTCTCTCAAGTACACAAGAATCCCTGGTGAAAGAGAAACCAAGAGAAGAGAGGAAGGGAATTGTTTTTGAGAAAAGTTGAAGAAGTTTATCGTGTACTTTTTTTCTCTCACATTTTCGGCATAATGGGGAGAGAAAGGGCTGCTCATTTCATGAGTATGACGGTATGAATAAGGGAGAAAGAGATCTTGGTTGTTTGGATCAACTTCAATGAGTTTTTGATAGGTTCCAAGTCATAAGTGATCACAACCACCGCCTAGATTCTCTCTTTTCCAACTAAGACTCCAAATGAGTAAATTATCTCACATGGTGGCTGCCATGCAAGGTTGAAAAGATTTTAGGCTTTCGGCCATGTGCTTGTTTATTGGCCTTGGACTTGTCGGCCCAACTCAGAACAATCTCGGTCCTCTCTATTTGGTCCACTTATCTCTAGCTTTCCTTTATTAAAAAAATTAATTAAAACCCCAGTAATGAACTATCTAATATGTAATAAAGCCTTTGGGCTTCTTATTTAATGAAATAGCTTACTCCAATTTACTTAATAAATAACCAGGGCCTTATTAATCAAATAAGCTTTATTTCTTCTCTAGTCCTTTTATTCTTGCATTGCGACAGTTAAGTTACCCAGTGATGGAGACCATCTCTCACTAAGTCTAACAATCCAAGGAGATAACAAGTTGAAGAGACTCTGATCGGTTTCACAACCAATGAAGGGGCTAAAAATTCATTAAACAATATGAGCAGTTCAATGAATTGGTCTACGACCAAATTGATGTGAGAAGTCCTTATTCATTTCCTCCACAAAGTCCAAGGCAAAGAAGAGATGAAAGTTTAAGACTACACCAAACTTGCTAATTCTTTGTTGGTGTTGGACAAAGAGCTATGTACACTTAATTACTGTATTTGGAGTATCATTTCAGCTATGTTAAGTCAGCAAATTACGTCCACAATAAAGGGGATTAATTTTCACAAGTCCCAAGTAGAAATTTTATAACTTCTGAAGGTAGCAATTTAAAGGTTCTCTAGAAGCTATTTTTAGTCAAACTTGAAGATTAACCTGTATCATTATATAGAACTCTTAGAAATTATTCTTCCATTGATTTAAAGCTCTACGAGTCTAGTTTAATACGCAACAAGGGGTTCATAATTTGGAGTTTCTTACAAGAAGATACACTCAATTTTCTAAAGTCTTGCATTGTTGTCTACAAAAGTTTTGCCCAGGGATTTGCATGTTGGTCAAGTATTTTTGGGGTACTTCAAGACTTTTTTTAGTAGTTCAAACATCTCTTAAGTACTTGTTATGATTTCCCATCAGTCTTCATTGGATTTTTTCATTTTAGTCAAATTTACTACTTCCTATGTGAACTTTTAGTTTGAAGAGATATTCCAAACTATCGATTAATACTCTAGGAATACTTTTGTAAAGTTTCAAATTTAAATAAAATATAATTTGGTTAAGTTTTATCCCTTTCTTGTTAGTTCTTTTTTGGACTAGTTTGGGTGTCATTATGTTATGTCCTTGAGATTCCTTTAGACTTATCAGTCAAGACTTGCTTCTCTTGGTTGTGGAGTCTTTACCTCCCATTCTTCATTTACTAAGTGTTGTTTAATGGTCTTAGATTATATATAAGGTTCTTATTCTGTAGTTATTTGAACGGTGGGGTTATAGTTAAGGTTTTCTATGGCAGGTTAGCATTGGGTCTTAACACCATCGAACCATCATCCATCCAATATTGGCTTTGCCAAATATCCAAATTCAAGAATCTAGACTTGGGAATATTTTCACATCACTTGATTCATATCACCCAGCTTTTATGAGCTACACTAGGGACCAAAGACTAAATTATATTGGACTATTAAAATGACAAAAATACACTTGCTATAAAGCATCAAAATTTCTCATTTTAAATTTTATATCTCATATTCATGATCAGTAAAACTTGACCATCAATCAACTTCACACTAGTTTACAAGATGTAATAAACTAGGGACAAATAAAATAGTATTTTATTAGCTATAAGTACTATCAAGTCACATACTTGATGACCAAGCGCATAAAATACAATTAAAAAATACATGCTTCATAAATCGTAAATGTGAGTCAATTGGTCTTAGGGTATATACTAACAATAATAATATTGTACAAACAGGTCTTTGCCTAACAAGTGTAATGACGAGTATACCCCTCGATATAACACCCATTATTAAGTATAGGTTGAGTGTACTAACTCCTTCCTCAACGACGTCTACCATCCTTAGATGCCTAGTCCGATAATCATTAACTCCTCAGGATGTTTTCTACTTATCATAAGGAGTGACCCTTAAGCAAACATCTACAAACATTGTTCCAGGCCTGGACAATCACAAGGAGGAGATACCCATAGAAGTTATTTTATGAGTCTGGCTTAACTAACTAATTCCAACTACCCAACATACAAGAATTATTGACCTCATGGCTACAAGTCTCACCTATAACACATCTAACTAGAAGGAGCGTAGCTCTGCTAGACCACCAACTCGTACTCTAACAATAGAGTACTCATCAATATTGTACCTGTGATAGTCTAGGTTGATTTTCCTTTACAGTACTTTCTAGAAAATCTCGATCACAGGGTCCAGTTCTATATGCTCCAAACGTACTTGTATAATAGTCCTGAGAAGACCACTTATTAATCTAAGATACGATCATCCATTAAGGAGACTATCATACAATGACCTTCAATGGCATGCGCAACTCGATTGACCGGCCAAGAATAGTGCTACTTGTACCTTTAGTAATAGCAATCCGCACCTTACTTCGAAGCAAACCCCAACATGTGGATTCCCTACTTAAAGTATGTGGACCTTAAGTGTGTATGGTAAATAAATGCATCTAAACAAACACATAATCATAAAGATTATTTCATATTTATTCCATCAAGTATAGACACTACCAAAAAAAATCATTTAACCGACTGAAGTTAGTGACGAACTACATTCGGTCAGTAAATTTACGAAGTTACCGAGCGATTACTTACTGATCACTAATTGGTCGTTAACAAGTAAAACTTACCAACCAAATCTGACCAAATTGGTACGTAATTCTAATTGAACAAGTTACAAATCGACTCTTCGGTTAATAATCAATCGTTAAATGAAATAAATATTTTGTTTTTATTTTTTCTAGTTTAAAAACGTATCTGGAACCATTTTCACTCCTCCCCCCCTCCCCCCCGGCCCCCCCCAAATTTTTTACGGTAGCTCTCTGCCCTAAACTCTTCCCCTCCTATGCTCTCTCCTGTAGCCATCCCTCACCGTCACCATCGCCTCACCTTCTCCTTCCGACTGGCAGCCATCTCTCACCTTCTCCCTCTGCGCCTGATGTTCAGCAACCACCGAAGAACAGGAAACTCACAGGTACTTTCCTCTCTCTCTCTCTCTCTCTCTCTCTCTCTCCCCCTCTCTCTCTCTCTCTCTCTCTCTCTCTCTCTCTCTCTCTTCTTTTCTATTCCTCTTCTCCTTTTCATTTGGTCTAGTGTGTCTTATGGGGTATAACTAAAATTAAAGCAACAAGAAATAGATTTTTTAGAAATTATTTTGAAAACTACTAAAACAAATAAATGAAAGCAAAGTTTAAAAGGTATTATTTAGGAAAATAGTTTGAATGATGGAATCCCCCTAACTTTTGTCAACTATTTCAATTGGAAAACTCATAAAACTATGGTTGAAAACTAAGGTTAAGTTATCACATGAAAATCCGGCAATCCCCATCTTTAGGTGAAGGCCACTCTAGTTACTAACTTTTAGAGGAGAATATCATTTCTCCCTAATGATTATGAATGCAATAACAATGTAGGTGACCTAATAACCTAAAAGTGCAATGAATATCTCTATTCAATTGCCAACTTTTATTACCCAATTAATTGCACTAGATTGGTCTTCCCTTTTCAATTCTAACCAATCTTGAGAAATAATCGATTCCGCACAGATCAATTATCATAAAGACATAATTGAATAATAAGCAATAGCAAAACAAACATCAATTTCATAAAATTCAATCAAAATTCATATAATCTAAAAGTTAGGGTTCAGCCTTCAATTCAAATAACGAAAGATTTAGCTACTAAACATCCTAATGATACTCAATTCAGTAATAGAATTCATAATTAACAAGAGAAAAAAGGCTTAGGCTGAAAAAGGTTCGAATCCACGGTTCCAAAAGCCACCCGAGCTCGTCTCGTGATTCAATTAATGAAACTCGAAATTACTCCATAAAATCTCTTCAATCTTCCTCCAACATATTCAATGTGATGTTAATTAATGATAAACTACCTAACTGAAAAGGAATTGAGAGGGTGGTTTTTCTTGCCAAAGTTCGCCCCTAATTCTTCCTCTCTAAACCTAAACTATCTAGTCTTGAAAAATAGGGAAAACTTCCATAACTAACACACAAAAATGCATTAACTGTGCTGCTCATGGGACCTAACATGTCCAGTAGGTTGAACCCTACTGTCCACGATAGGGTTCTATTCAAGAATTGCTTGACTGCTCGGGACCTACCGCGTGCGGTAGGTCTAGCCTACTGTCTATGATAGGCTTCTAGTTGATTCTTTTTTTGACTTTGCTACCTACAATGTGCGGTAGGCTGGCCTACCGTCAGTGGTAGGTCTTCTTCCTTCGTGCCGACAGTTTCTATTTTCGCCCGTTTTCATTTTTATTCTCCATCTTCTTTATCGAGAAGCACCTAAGGCATGAATAAAGGTCAACGGCATATATTATACATTTTGTACATTAGAAACATCGTAAAACAATGAGAATAACATATATAAAAGTAATACTATATAGCATATCAAATACCCCCACACTTATCTGTTACTTGCCTTCAAGCAACATAAAACTAGGCAAAAACTTGAAAACGTAATAAGACAAGTGCACGAAGTTCTTTTTCATTGAAAACGATACATGGAAGGACAACTAAAAAAGGACAAGAATCTATGAACGGAAAAGATAAAAAGTAAAACAAGAATAAAAACAAGGAAACACATAAGTTCAATGAGGTTATAATTACTCAACCACATAAAGACCTCCCAAAAGATGAATCACAAGAATTGACAATCCCACTACTATCTTACTAACATCCTTACCAGTCAACGGTGTATGTGTGTGTGTGTGTGAATTTCTCATGTCGCCTTTCAAATAAACAAACAAATACCAGGTTATTAATATAGTGAAAAACTTTATTGGAAAATACACAACACAATCAGATTTCTCAAAACCTTTCCACTCTAAGTTTTATTCTAAATCGTTCTCAGATTATGTAGGACTTTTCAACTTATAATGTTATGCTCGAGACATAACGGTTGTCAAACGAAGGGAAAAGAAAAACAAAAGCAATTGAGATAGAACTAATACAACCGAAAAAATTATGAACACTTTCTAGCCGCTTTTCACTCATTCTCATCTACCCTTAAACATCTTACTTCATTAAAATAATGCACAACCCACCAATTCTCTATTTCTTATGAACCACATAATTCTCAAGTATGAGAAAGAGAGAGAGAGAGAGAGAGAGAGAGAGAGAGAGAGAATAGCTCGAGAATTTTGAGAAATAAAATGAAGAGATATTCAAATACTCATTTTTTCTTTGTTTTCTTTTTTTTTCATGACATTCATCACTTGGCTTTCTCTCTTTCAACTGTTGCATAAATCTTTTTATAAAGATTCCTTGGATACCTTTTTTTATGAAAGTTCTCTTCTTTACACAAATACCCCACACTTATCTATTTTCCTCACAAAAAGTACTCAATCATTAGCACAACGAATTGAGGTTTCATATAGTGTGAGTTTAAAAGGAAAAGAATTGAAGGGATTAAAACCTTTGGCATGAAGGCGATAAGGGGGAACTAGGGCTTGATATTATATAAAGGATAGGCATGGAAAGGCACAAATGGTACAATGAAGGCTTGTGACCATCATTTTCGGGATCAACCTAGAATAAACATTATTGTTTCAAAGCAAAGAAACACAAGAGTGAAGGCAAAGACTAAAAAAAGTATTCACTATCTAATCTTCTAAGATTCCAAGGCTTCTATTGCTAACCGGCACTTACAAGTGCATAAAAACCATTGATTTTGTAAGAATAAAAGCAAGTGTGGTTTTAACATCGATCAAGTTAAACACCTTTTTCAAATCCAATAGTTTTTTTCAATCAAGACTCCCACTGAATGTGATAAAAACAAAAATCTTTTTGGATTTTTCTAAGGAAGACTGGAAAACGGAAAAGAAGGAAAATTTTTTGGGTTTTTCAAACTATCTAATTTTTTTTTATTTCTTTAAAAAGGTGAAAAACAGAAACATGACTCTATAGATTATAACAAAAGCTAAGAGTAAAAGCCAAAAGAAATAGGCAAAAGACACAAATATCCCAACTTAAAACCACACTGTCCTCAATGTGGGGGCCAAACAAAGTATAAACAATATTAATGCATATACATGTGAAGTAATCCCACGGATATAAAGCATGATATGCATATCGAGAAGCAAGCTCCACAAAAATTCAAAATAGAAAAGGAAACAAATAACAGGAAAGAAAACATAAACAAAATAGAAAAGAAAAGAAAATAAGGAAAACAAGAAAATATAAAAGGAAAGAAAAGAAAGAAAGAAGAACTCCCTCACTGCGGACCAAAGTCCGTACCACCGCCTCCACTGCTACCCTGATCAAGTAGGAATTGACTGCACAGTCAGGCCAGTCTCACCTCTTGGGGGGGTATGGATGCCCTCTGATGTGCCAACTCATTTGCATATCGACGAGTAGACTCCACTATCTCTGCCAGCTAAGCGCCATGAATGTCTTGTATGAGGCGAAGCTTCTCAAAGGTAGCCCGCATCTCGACCTAAAATGTGTCCATCTGGACTGTGGGAAGTGCATCCTCGGCCAAAAGGTCATAGGACTCATCATCCTCACTCTCATCATCGGCGGGCTGGGAGGAGGACGCTCCAATATTGGTTTTTGTTATTTTCTTTATTGAACGAAAATCGGCATTGTTTCCTTGCTGCAGCCAATCCACCTCATTCCAAGCATAGTCACAGTTGTTGAAAGTAGTGAATTTAATAATCTGTGGCTGCCTAGCCGTTGCTCTCCATTCCCTTGTGAAATCAACATTGAAAGCAGCAAATACACGTGAAAGCATCACAGGGTAAGGAAACACACGTGTGCAAGTAGTGTCACAACCAATGTTGTGCATAGTGTGTATAATGAGGGATGCTATAGAAAAGGGGGATTATTTTTAGAGTTTATCGATCATATAAAGATTGAGAATTCTAACATTTCTCTGCCCACCCCCTGTAAAGGATACGTAGCCGATCGCCCGATGTGGGCGGATCTAGAGGCGATTGCAAATCGCCTCATAATTCCAATTCGAGTCTTTGTCGATGGTTTTCTTATTAGAATCAACAGTTATAGTGTTTCCCTCATCTCTAATCCCCATAATAGAAGATAGCCGCTTCCAATCTAAAACTATCCTCACTTCCTTGACCGTTGAAATAATAGTAGAAAGGTCATCATCCAATCTATGAAATATATTAGCGTAAACCTCTTGGACAAATTCAGGATAGTAGTTTCCAAAATTTTGCAATAAAGGTTCCCACCCCAACCCTCCAAAAAGAGAATTTAAACCTAAGTGTTCATTAACAGGAGCATCAAATGGTTTTTCAACTATTAGCTAAAGGTGCTCCCTATCGGCTATCCATTTCCAAGCTGCCGCCGAGAGTCGCTCAGATAAGGAGGAATGGCAAGGTTAGTGCGATCGGGTGTGCAATCATCAACCCGAGCCCTTTTGGAAGTGTTTATTCGTTTTAAGGAGGAGGTTGTGGATTTTTTGGGAGCCAAAAGAGAGTTATACAAAAGACACAAAATATGAGGACTACAATCACCATAACACAACATAGATGAACTACTAAAACAAATAACATAAAATACGGATATCTCAAAACTAACGTAGCCCGTGTATAATAAGGTGTCTTACACGTCGTCCGTGTGTGATGAAGTGTGATACAATGTGAAAGAATAGAAAAACGAGTGAAATGACGAAGTGAATACTAATAACAAAATACAATTAAAGCACAAAACAACTAAAAGAAAATATAAACACAATTGACAAGTGCAATTAACTAAAAAAATCAAAGCAAAGCGATATAAGAGTTAGCCTTGGTTTGTTTGAACAAACAAACCATCGTTGCAATTCCAGTGAAATGCACACTCTGCCTCGAATAGTGTGCCACCGGAGTTGCCAAAATGTCACCAAAACCTTCGTCGAAAATCTTTTTGTAATTTTTCTATAAATTTTTGTTAGAAAAACTAAAAAGAAAGATAGCACAAGCGTTAGTAAGAGAAGAAATATCAAAAGAAGAAGAAAAAAAGAAAATAAAATAAAAGAAAAGAGAGAAAAACTGGGTAGAAAGGGGAAGAAATGTGTTAAACGATGGAGGTAGAAGGATGGAAGGATCAGTTTGGTGGAGTAGAAAGAGAGGGGAAAGATGGAATTTTTTAGGGTGGGTGGTGTGAGAAAAGGGAAGAAGAAGAAGAAGAAGAAGAAGAAGAAGAAGAAGAAAAAGAAAAAAGAAAAGAACAAGATATGAGAAAGAGAGAGGGAGAGAGAGCGGGGGGGGGAGTGCAAACAGTGGTGCTGGCTGGTCGTTGACGGTGGAGGATGGTTGCCAGAGTGTGTTGTCAGAGTGGGAAGGAAACTGAGAGTGAAAAGGAGAACAAGAGGGAGGAGGAGAAGAGAAAGATCGTGAGGAAGTTAGGGATTTGGAATATTAATTGGGGAAAGCTGCGGAAAATTTAGGGGAAAAAGCAGAATTTTTGAGTGAAATCAGGTCGACTCCACCTGTTACTCGGAAATTGACCCAAACCGTAGCTGGATAACGAACCTACCGCATATGATAGGTCGAGGCCTATCGTTCGCAATAGGCTTCTGTCTGCCAAAAGAAGTTTATCGCTAGACCGCATGTGGTAGGTTGGGCGTACCGTCCGCGGTAGGTTTCTACCTGTTGAGAAATTTGATGCCATGACCCTACCTTCGCAGTAGGGTTCTGTCTAAATGCCATATTTTCTAATTTTTGCAATTTTTAGCCCCATTTCATGCCTGCTAAAGTTATGGATTCGTCTTACACTCAAAAGTAGTACATAGTAGGCATTCATCTCTCCGAAAACACCTTGCAACAACACGATCAACAAAACGATCAAAGCGGAAAATGAGAGAAAACCAAAATACAAGTATACAATTACATAATACAACGTTCAAACAAAGGACTAAGCTCCCGATGAGGGAATCCCTTTGAAGGATTTCCACATCCTCTCCAAGGTACGATTTAAGACTATGCACGTTACCTTAAATGTACCTTGTGTAGGGTGTGTTACCTTGACTGTACCATAAGGAAAGAACTTACTTACTGTAAACCACCGATACTTGAGCTTCCTAGGAAGTAGAAAAAGATGGGAGTTTTAGAGGAGTATGGAGTCTCCTACCTTAAACTCCTTGTTGATCAAGTGCTTGTCATGTTATCTCTTCGTCTTTTCCTTATAGATGCTTGAGTTCTTGTATGCTTACAATCGCCATTCGTCTAGCTCATTGAGTTGGAGTAACCTTTGTTTACCTGCACAAACATAATTGAAGTTAACTAATTGAATCGCCCAATGAGCTTTATTCTCAACTTCGACAAGTAAATGACAAGACTTTCCATATAAAAGACGAAATGAAGTGAAACCTATGGGGTTTTTTAAGCTATTCTATAGGCCTAAAAAGCATCATCTAACTTAATGTTCTAGTCCTTACAGGTATTATCAACAATTTTCTCGAGGATATGCTTGATTTTCCTGTTCACCACTTCTACTTGCCCATTAGTCTGAGGATGATAGGGAGTAGCTAGCTTATGAGTTACTCCCACTCACTTAAACACTTTTTCGAACTATTGGATACAAAAATGAGTTCCATCCATGGTAGGGTTCTGTTTAAGAATTTCTTGAGTGCTCGGGACCTATCGCAAGCAGTAGGTCTAATCTACCGTTCGTGGTAGGCTTCTGGTTGATTTGTCTTTCGACTCTGCTACCTACAGTGTGCGGTAAGTTGACCTATCTCGGCGGTAGGTCTTCTTCCTTAGTGTCGTAGCTTCCGCTTTCGCTCTGTTTTCGTCCTTTTTTCACTTTTATTCTCCATCTTCTTCATCGGAAGTAGCTAAGGTAAGAATAGAGGTAAATGGCGTAAATTATACATTTTATACATTAAAAACATTGTAAAACGACGAGAATAACATATATAAAAGTAGTACTATATGGCACATATCATGGTCCCAATTAACCTTTGCTGATGTTTTAATTCATTTCATTGGAAGAGAAGCAGTTTATGTTTATAGGAAGGAATGAGGTTTAAACATTTGCTATGTATATAGAAGATTTCTTGGCAAGCATATTGATTTTTGTATTTGCATATATTGATTCTTATTAGATGGATATATAACTCAATCATGTTAGATGGATTTTTTTGACAACTTTGATCATACAATTTGTGTACAATATTTTATATTCTCTATGTCATAATGATTTTGATCTTCTTTAGAAGCTGTTCGGCCTAGACCGAGAGGATAACAGTCTGATTCCAATATTGCATAATATTTATTTATTTATGTTCAAACCTAAGAATTATTAGAGGTGTGAAATTTGGTCCACGTGATTTAGGCTTAACTTGGATTGGAGTTTATTTTTGAGTTTTTTTCTTCAAATTTTTAATTTTCGGACACTTCTTCGTAAACAATCTATCTTTCACAATCTCCAAGAAAAAAATTACCTCAAAACTCTAAATAAACTCCTACTAAGTTGAGTTTTATTGTAGTACTTTGACCCACTAAAGGGCGGAGTGTTCATTTTTAATTTTAAACTGAAAAATTTACAACTTTATTATGAGGAAAATTCTACTTAAGTCATATTATATTTAGGGAGTTTTTTATATTGTTTTTCCCTTGAACAAGATTGTGTTTCATCTATCACTCCACCCGATGAAGTCCGCTATAAATAACTTCCATCCTTTCTCAAGAACCTCTCGACTCTCTCCCTCTCTTTTACCATCTTTGCCGGTGATTTCTTCTATACTTCTTTTCAACCAAACCCATTTACCCAACTCCCTTTCTGCCAAGCAAAACTTTGCAGCTTTGTGGAGAAGACAATGTCTCAATCTAGCTCGGGGATGGTGCGTCTTCATCGAGAAAGTGGAATAAAAGAAGAATGAATAATATACAATAATAACCTAGGTAGACGAATGTAATTGGCTCTTATGACGATAGGTAGTCCTAAGACCAAAAAAGAGCAGAGGAAGTGACCCAACTTAGATTAATTTGATTGTGTTCCCTAGGAGTTTCAAAAGATACAGAGAGGATTTGGGATTTAAAATTAAAAATTGGAGGAAAATTATTTTATTATGTCATTTTTTATATTTTGTTAAATTTTTCTTATTTTAATCATTAAACGTCAAAAAGAAAAGTTGAAATGAGAATCTTAATAAAAAAAGAGTAATTATCATATTTTAGTTTTGAATATATATTCTTTTTTGGATAAGGTCTTCATACTTAATTTGTACGTCCTTAACTAATTTACAGGTATTATTTAAATGTTCAAATTAAAAAAACTTCAAATTAAACAAAATTTCATGAAATTGAAGTAGAAAAAAATATACAAAATCAAATTAAATCACTATCCAAATTGATTCGGTCTTTCGTTCTGGGACAAATTTTTATTTGGTCCTTCAAAATATACTCTTGTCTCTATTAAGGATTTCAATTCATGAAAGTTTGTAAAAGAATCCCTAAAAATGTATAAATTGTACCAATCAAGAACCTCGGCTAAGTTTCGTCCAGTTTTTAAGTGTTCTTATGCTTTGTAAACCATTGATTATTTGTAAAATAGAAGTTTAAAAATTGAAATTTTGTATTAAGTGGATTTAGTTGTAAAAGTGATATTTTAGGTGTGGGACTTAACCATTTTTATTTGTCAATCTTTTAAACATTGTGCATATTATGTATCTTGTGTTTTTCTTACTTCATAGATGAAAGCATAGTAAACAAGAGTTTTTGTATAACTTTGTTTTAGGCAAATTTTCAAGACTTAAGTCGCTAAACTTTAGATACAGGTATGTATTATGCAATTACATTTTCTTTCTTTATCGTTATTATGGGAGAGCTCGAACTCTTAAATATATATAGTTATTTTACTTTTATTATGAATAACTTGTTGTCTTTATGGGGGAGCCCGGACTCTTAAAATAATAATTATATGTTTATATTATGGGAGAGCTCGAACTCTTAAAAATTTTGTTACATTTGTTTGTGTTTGTGTTGTTGGTTTGTTGTGAGGCTATTGTGCCTAGGAATTGTTCATTTTATAGGGGAAACTCTGTCAAAAAATTTTTTAAAATTAAATTTTAAACTCTTAATCTGTAAATTTAAACTTAAAACCCTTAAACTCTTAATCTCTAAGTTTAAACTTAAAAATTTTAACTTGTTCATGGATAATTATAGTGAACTTCCCTAAAACCCATGATATTCTATTTCACTTTCTTATATACATATCCCTTGATAATTATATCATTATTAGTTTAAATATAATAATAATTAGTTTAACTAAATAAGTGTTTCAAATTTCTTATATTATGGGGGAGCCCGGACTGTCAAAAATTTGCACTAAAGTGTCCACTACTCTCATTTAAACTCTAAATATTTCATAAATCAAATTTAAACACTTTAAATGTAAGACATAATAAGGAATGAGTTCTAATTTTAGACTCTTCATATGTAAGTATCGTACTTATAAATTCTTATAGTAAAATGAATGTGTTTTGTTTTGTAAAGTTATGGAGGAAAATGTAGTTAGATTTATAGAAGAATTGTGCCTGGGGATTGGTAGCGAATTTCAACTAGGTGTGAAGCATTTTCTAAATTGGTGCCTTAATTACGGTCTTGGTACAGCTAACGAGTTATAGTGTCCGTGTGCAAAGTGCAAGAACAAAAGGTATCTTAATGAGGATGAGTCATCAGCTGGATATGAGTCATCCTAGGCATGGAGAAACTTGGAAGCATTTTGATACTACTCATCCTGAGTTTGTTTCCGAAGCAAGAAATATAAGAGTTAGATTGTGTATTACGATCTCTCACTATTTGGGATATCTAGAAAGCAGTATTCTTCTTGACCAATGATTGCACACCGTACAACTTGCCTCCTTGGATGTGCCTAAAAACTTAGGTAATGTTCTTGACATGTATTATTCCGAGCCCTCAGAATCCAAAACATAACTTAGGTGTTTATTTGTAACTGTTGATAGGAGAATTGAACCAATCTTGGTTGCATGGAGTAACACGTAAGATATTTCGAAAAAACAAAAATTTAACATGAGGGCTACCTTTCTATAGATTGTTAAATGACTTTCTTGTGTTCGGGATGTTGGCCAGTTGGAGTACTACTGGCACATTGGCCTGTCCTTATTACATGGAAGAAACAAAGTCATTTCGACTACAAAGTAGGAGAAAGCAATCTTGGTTTGATTGTCATCGCTGTTTTTGCCTTCGGATCATCTCTTTCAAAGAGATTCGAGGTCTTCCAAGAAGGGCAGAGGAGAAGATCATTCTGAGCCGCCACTTCGTCTTACTGGAGATTAGTTGTGGGAAAAGGTTCAAGACATATCAAAGATTACAGAAACCAGAACTGAGATGGGTAAGGAAGATGGCAGAGGACAATCTCATAATTAGACAAGGCGTAGTATCTTTTGGGATCTTCCATATTGGTGTATTCTCCTTGTTTGCCACAATCTGGACATCATGCATAATGAGAAGAATGTCTTTGATAATGTTTTTAACACAGTTACGGATGTGAAAGAGAAGGTGAATGATAACGTGAAGTCTAAGGAAGATGTTTAAAGATATTTTAATCGGCCCAAACTAAATCTCAAAGATTTTGCAAAACCGAACGTGTGTTATGCTTTGACAAAAGAACAACAGAAAGCCGTACTTGAGTGGGTAAAGGACTTGAAACTACCAGATGGATATGTCTCTAACCTAAGCAGATGTGTTGATTTGAAGGAGTTGAGAACGTCCGAAATTAAAAGTCATGATTGCCACGTATTTATAGAGCGATTGATTCCTACGTATTGCTCTCAAAGAAATACTTGCGAACAAGGTATGGAGTGCCTTGTCAGAATTGAGTTTGTTTTATAGAGACTTGTGTTCTCCTAAATTAAGCGTGGCGCACATACGGAATTGAAGAGTAATATTGTTGTGTTGTTGTGCAAGTTAGAAAGGATTTTTCCTCCTTCGTTCTTCGATGTCATGGAATATTTAATGGTTCACTTGCCCATAGGAGGCTAGGGTATGTGGTCCGGTTCAGTACAGATGGATGTATCCATTCAAGAGGTACTTGAACCACCTAAAGAAGAAAATTAATAATAGAGCTGGGCTTAAAGGTTCGATGTGCAACGCTTATTTAGTTGAAGAGGCTGCCACATTATATAGCTACTACTTTGAACCTCATGTATCAACCAAGGCCAGGGATCCACTAAGAAATTATGAGGGTGATCAACCTAAAGTTTGAGAATTGGGTTTTCAATTTGTAATGGACAAGGAAGGACGTACAGTAAGACAATGACAAGATATTTGGATGATAAAGAATATAAGGCAGCAACAAACTACATCCTATTGAACTGCAATGAAGTAGAACCGTACATTACATAAGTTAGTCTCACTACTTATTATATAACAAGATTTTTACTTACAAATGAAAACATGTGATTAATTATATGTTAAACATAATAATTAGTTACATGAAGTACATAACAGAATTGAGGACACGTTTCCCAAGTTTAACAGAAAGTGACGTATGAACGAGAATCAATAAGGAGTTTTTAACATAGTTTGGGGAAGAAGTAAGTTGAAAGTTAGGTTAATTTTCACAATATAAGTTTAATTGCGTATAAACTTAAGAAATGTTAATTCTTTTATTCAGATGCTCAAACCCGTGAATGCAAGCAGCAGTAAATGCCTTAAGTGCTTATCATGGGGTCCATCGAAACGTGTGAAATCGTGTAATGGATATTTTGTTAACGAGTTTAGGTTTTATACACAAGAACGAGGTTCCAGTAGTCTTACATATAATTGTGGTGTACGGGTAAAAGGTGACTATCATGGGACTTTAAATGAGATAATTGAGGTTCGATACCCACGAAGACCAAGTCAAGAGGTCGTGATTTTTAAGTGTGATTGGTTTTATTCATATTTAAATCGAAGTCTCAAGATTCTGGATAAATATAAACTTGTGAAGCTGCACATTAAAAAGAAACATGCGTAGGGTATGAACCTTTCATTTTATCCAACAGGCCGTACAAGTGACTTTCATCCCATACCCTACTACTAAACGACAAAAAAGCAATTGGTGGGCGGTAATGAAATCAAGACCTCATATTTTTTATGTACCTTTAATAGACGTTCATTTCAAGAAGACATTGATATTTCTAAGACTTCAAGGATAGACATTGACGTTCAAGACCTTAGAACTTTCGTTCACGAGTCAGGCGAGTTAGAATTGGTAGACATTCGCGAGAGGAATAGTATTGTGGATGAAGATGAAGAAGAGGTCGAATGGGAGTCTGGTGAAGAAGAGGAAGAGAAAGTGTTTTAATCGAAGTCCGATTCCAAAACATAGAATGCTTATTTGGTAACTTGTTTATTTTAAACTAACTTGTTTAAGTGTTTCCTTTTTCTTAATTTATATTTACGTAACTTTATTTCTAAATAGCATTGTTTGTTTCTTTTTCTCTTAATTTATGTTTAAGTAACTTTATTTCTAAATAACTTGTTTGTTTCTTTTTGTTGTTATGTAACTTTAAATAACTTTCTTTTTTCCTTTGACGGAGGACGTCACATCTCAGCCACTAACCGATCCTCCTCCTCCTTTAGCCCACCTCCACCTATGTACTTTGATACTTATTTGTTTCGTACTTTGGTACTTATCTGTTTCATATATTATATGGTTTTGTATTTGATATACTTAGAGTGTCCGATTCATTAATTATTTTATTTTGTATTTGATATTTATATATTATATATTCTAGACTTGTTTTGGTTTTTATTTGCTGATTATATGTTATGTATTCTAGACGTTTTTGTTCTTTTGTTGTTATTGTAATAAATGTAGATTACATATACTGACTGTATTCATTTTATATTGTTTGTTGCTGTCGTCGGCTTTTAATTTTATGTGGATTATTATAATTATAAATAAAATATTTTTAAAAAAATTAAATAGTTACCGACCGACACTGATCGAAAATCTATCGATAACTATTTATTAAGAAAATAAAAATAAATAAAGTTACCGACCGAATTTCGATCGGTAATTAAAATGTACCGGCTGAAATATCTATCGGTAAGTGTAAAAAATCAGGAGGTAATTTATTTTTAAATTGATTATTTTAATTCAGAAAAAATAAGTTACTAACCGATTTTTCGGTATAACTCTTAAAATTCGGTCAGCGACTGACTTTATACTCCTTTGGACCCCATCACCGACCAAACATTATAGATTGACTTTATCGATCGGTAATCGGTCAGTAACTGCCTATTACCGAGCAATTTGTCGATCAGTAAGCGGTCGGTAATAGGCTGGATTCTCATAGTGAGAGTTTTACTTCAAATAGAAAGTCCTTTTGGGCATAATTCCCAACAGCTCAAAGGATATGACTATTAAGCATGTTAACAACATGTCAAACATAGAAGTTCAACATGGTGTTAAAAGTAAGACTAACTGTTGAATCAAATGCAGTTGAGAATGATAAGGAAAGATGATATTGAAACAGTGGCTAAGCCAAAGAAGACTGAGTCTCAAGTGAAGAATATCATCCAACAAATGCAATCATAAGAACAAGAACAAATAGGTATGTTGACTACCGTGAGATGGCTAGTATGATAGGCATGGCATGTTACACCTCCACCATAAAGCTGAAGAACATCAAATAAGCAATTGCTGACGAATATTGGATTGAGGTCATGCGAGATTAATTGCAACAATTTGAAAGAAATTAGGTGTAGGAACTTGTTCCTAGACCAAAATGTGTGAATGTGATTTGAACCAAGCGGGTCTAAGAAATAAAACAAATGAGCACGGACATATCATCAAGAACAAGGCAAGACTTGTAGTACAAAGGTAAACTCAGGTTGAAGGCTCAGATTTCGATGAGACCATTGCACCGGTCGCACATCTTGAATTAGTGAGATTGTTGTTATCTATTTCGTGTGCCAAGCAATTTATGCTAACAGATGGATGTGAAAAGTGCATTCCTCAATGGAATACTACAAGAAGTAGCTTATGTTGAGCAAGCTAAGGGGTTCATGAATCCTGAGCATCATGGTCATGCGTACAAGTTGAAAAAAGACGTTGTATGGTTTGAAGCAGATCTATAGAGCATGATATGAAAGGCTAACAAACAACTTTTTGAATATGGGTTATAAACGTGGTGGTGTGAACAAAACTATTTTTGTCAAGAAGGCACACACCATGTGTTGATTGCACAAATCTATGTTGACGACATTATGTTTTGTTCCACCTCAAAGTAACTTGCCAATGAGTTAATCACATCCATGTGAACGGAATTCGAGATGAGTATGATTGGTGAACTGACATTCTTCTTTGGATTGCATGTCAAACAGATGAAGGAAGGCATCTTTCTACCCTAAGCCAAGTATGCACGCAACCTAGTCAAAATATTTGGGATGGAGAATGGAAAGATAGTCGAGACGCCCCTGAGCACAAGACTCAAAATCAAAAAAGATGAGAACGGCATGAGTGTGATCAACATGAGTACAGAAGCATGATTGGCGGTTTGCTCTACTTAACAACTAGTGGACCCGACATAGCTTACAGTGTTGGAGTGTGCACTAGGTATCAGGCAGACCCAAAGTGATTGCACAAGAAACCTGTAAAGCATGTGTTATGATACATGAATTACACAACTGATTGTGGTCTCTTCTACAGTAAAGACACCATAACACACCTTATTGGGTATAGTGATGCTAGCTGGGAAGGAAATTGTTATTACAGAAAAAGCACATTTGGTGGGTGCTTCTATGTTGGGAACAATTTTGTACCCTAGTACAACAACAAAATTACATCTCATTCTCCACAACAAAAGCAGAGTACCTTGCTGTTAGAAGTTGTTGCTACTATGGGCTGAAGAAAATGTTGAATGACTATAAGATAACACAGAAGCAACTAATTATGTTCTGCGACCATATGAATGCAATCAACATTACCAAGAACCCTATGCAACACAGTAAAACAAAGCACATTGATATTAGATATCATTTTCTTATAGCTCTGGTAGAGCAAGGTGTTATTGTTCTAGAATATGTCACTACACAGAAGCAATTGGCTAACGTTCTTACCAAGTCCCTTGATGCCGTGAGATTTGAAGAACTCCAACAAGCCTTGGTGATATGTGTTCTCTGATCATGTTGTGTTCTCCCTGTTTAACCTATTATACTAACATGCTCTCTTTTGTATGTTAAACAGGTGCACTACATGTAAAACATTGTATGGTTTTCAATTCATTATCTTATGGTTTTCTCTCAGCATAGTATTCTCTATGTGTTGTATAATCTTGATGTCTACACTTAACACAACACAACTTATATAACTATTAGCAGGAAAAGGAAAGACTCCTCTTTAAGTCTAACTTAATGCCTTGTAAATAGGGATTTTCTCTCTCCACTATCACATCATGCAGAGTCTCTCCAGTTTCCATAGTTATTATTTGGTGTTTGAACATTGACCAAAGACTACGCATTCTCTCTCTGCAAAACCTAGAGTTTTTCTTCTCTTTGGTTTCCTCTGCTCTGCTCCTCCGTCTTTGAGAAGGAATCTATCAAAAGCTATTTGTGGTTGCTCTTCACATTCTCTCTCCATCAATGGTTAGTGAACAATTAATTTATCCTGAATGTTGTATGACACACCTATGGAGGAAGAAGCATAGGTTAAGGTGAATGAGGAGGATGTTTCTAACCTTAATGAGTATGATATTGAGGTTCTGGGAGTGATAAGCAATAATGCTCCTGATTATAAAGGGAAGGGGAGGAAAAGAACATTGTAATAACCAAAGTTGAAAGCTATCCCTAGTCTTGCAGAGAAGGAAGCTAAGTCAAAGTCCTTTGTCCCTGCATCTATGCAACCTACAAATACTCTGAATCTCCATTTCTAGAACAAGAAATGAAATCAAGAGGAGGGACTTTGACTCCAAAAGCATTGCAGCTAAGAAGAGGATGAGCCAGAAGGACCTGGCAATGTACAATACATTAGACTTGCTAAATGCTTTGGGATGTGTGGAGATGTCCCTGTATCTTAAGAAGTACAATAAAAGCCTTGTGAGGGACTTCTATGCCAATTTGACTGGAGAGATTGAGAATATGGAGAGTCCTTTTAGACAGGTGTATAAGATATGCAGTGTTATAGCCTTCTCTCCTGCCAATATAGCAAATTTTCTAAGTTGCCCTCACTACACAAACATTGAACTAACTAGTCCGGAAGGAGAAATAGATTGGGATGATGTGGCCAAGCTGACTTGAGACAATGAGGCCACATGACAAGATTAAAACAGATCGTCTATAGCTCAATTGCTGTGTACATACAATGCCCTCTTTACAGTATGATCTCCACCACCAATGTGACTACAGTACTAAAAAATAGGGCCCACTTGCTCTATACCTTGGCTACACGGAAGAGAATCAACTTGTGCACTATCATCTTCAAGAATATCTTTAGGCAGCTTTATCAAAATAAGGCCAGAACATTAGCCTTACCTTCTCCATGCTTAATTTTTTTGTTTATTTTAGGCTGCAAGGATTTGTCTTTGCCTTCTGATAAATTATGTAGGGAACTGGATCCCCTAGTGCTTCCAAAAGTGTTGCCCTGTGGTGCCTTCCTCTCCAAAGCATACAACACTAGCACCCTCATCTTCCATCAGATGCACAAGACAATAGTCCTCCTGAAGAATGTAGCCTGCAACTCGCTCATCTTCAACCACTCCTGCTCCTAAGGCATCCACAAGAAGGTCTTCTCCATCACTCTTTGTTGATGGTTTTTATTTACCATAAGCTTTGAGCAAATATGATCAGTTAGAAGAAGTGGTTGCCAACACTGGCACCAAGTTCTTGAAAAAGTTGGACCTGGTTAATCATCAGCTTAAAACAGTTATGATTATTGTATCAAGCTTCAATCTACGGTCCACATGCTGAAGGGAAGACTGCTTTAGGCATAGTTTCTAAGCAAAAGGGGAGAACCAAGACAATGGGAGCTAGCAAAGGGGAAGATTTTTTAAATGATGAATGTCTTATTCTAACTTGTATGGCCTTTGGGTATTTGTTCTGTTAATTGATGGCCTGTATGGCCCTTGATATTATGCTCTTGGTTTTCTTCTTTTTTTTTTTTTTTTGGTTTCTTGAGTGCCTTGAATATTTCCTACTAGTTTTAGTCTTGTGTGACCATTTCTCTTTGTGTGGAATGCTTTCTTCATCTTACTTCTTGAAGGATCTTATTGGCTTTCTGGTTTTCTAGTTTTCTGATTTTTATCTTATCTAGCCTCTACATTGGCAAAAATCTTTAAAGCATGGTGTTTCATTTTATGATTGATGTGGGATTACTATCCTAACAAAATTTCACTTTTAGGTAAGCGTACATATCAATAAGGTGAGGAAAGTCCCTGGATTGTCGAACTCTCAAGACTGCCAAGCACTAGTACTAGCTACGTCTCTACTATTTAATTAAATAAAACAGTTCGAAAACATATTTAAACTAAGAAACAATTAAAAGACAATTAACAAATAAAAAAACAATTAAAGGATTCTAGAGCAAGTTTGGAAAGGAGTGTTTAAATGGTAGAATCCTCCTAGAACTTCAGAGTAATTTTATTTAGAAAATCATTGTAATTAATTATTAATACCTATCGTTGGTTGGATCTTGCTCAAAAATTGGATAAACCTTATATCTAGGCGAATATCCTCCTATTCAACTTAACTGTTTAAAGAAGAACATCTTCTAAACCTAACCTGATTATGAACAAATTATGGATTGTAGTGATTAATTAATTAATGATCTAAGAATCGTAGTTAATATGTCTACTCAATTACTAATCCCTATTATTAAATTTATGCCCTAGATTAACCTTCCTCTGTCAATTCCAATTAACCTTGTGAAATTACCAATTCCCGAAAAATCAATAAATAAACACAACAATTGAATAAAAACCAAAGAAGAATTAAATAATTAAAACAAGAAGTTCATATAAAACATTAACCAAGAATTCTATGGTTCATCCACTTTAAACAAAAAAACGAACTAGCCGCTAAACATTATTCCAAAGTATACACTCATAGACAAATTAATAAAATAGAATAAGTTTAGAGGAGCTTAGGGAAGTCTTGAAGATTCTGAGGTTCCGGTGAACATCTAAGCTCCTCTCTTGAGTTGCCCGAAGAACTCTCAAAATTCAGGTCTTCCAAGTTTTCTTAAAAAATACGTAATTGAAACTAAAACCCTAGCTCATCGATAATCTAGCTATTGAAGAGTTCAAATAGAGAGTCTTATAACAAATTTCACTCTAATCATTTCCTAAAAAAGTTTGGAATCAAATTACAAAAGGAAAGGAATTAGAAGGCTAAAATGAAAAGTTCAAAAAATTGCAACTATGCCCTTCTCGTGACTTTTCCGATCAGGAAAGCCAGCTTCCGAATCCGGAAATCTTCTACACAAAAATTTCTTGCTTTGTTCTATTTTTTGGATTTGGTAAGTATGTTACGTTTGTTGAGTCTTTTTGAGCTATTTAACTGATGATTCAGGTCTTGGCATCTCATATGATTTGGAGATATATCTCTTAGCTTTATAATACATCTTTCATTAAATCAATTGGGGTTTTATATCTTGTGTTATGATTATTTTACCGAAAAGTGTCAAACTGGAATGTCATGTGAGAAAGAAAATATTTGCACTATACTTTGGATGAACAAATTAACTCTGATTGAGACAATCTTTAGCTTAATAGAAACCTCATTAAGTCTTATAAAATCTTAAAGAAGGACACATCTTTAATTAAGGTCATTAAGAAGGTCAAAAGATCCCCTAGAAGCTACATTGCTCGGCCATAGACACTGTTTTAGGCAGCTTGTTATTTCTTCTTTTTTTTTTCTTCGCTTTCACTCCAATGACCTTTGTTTTGACTTGTTTTCAACATATTCATTTGAAGGTACATATAACAATAAGAGAAAAAACGGGGTTCAAATAGTCCATTTGATAAACATTTAAGCACAAAAATCGATAAAACAACAATGCTTAAGAGGGTAAAAATAGACATCAAACTCTCCCACACTTAATCTTTGATTGACCTCGAGCAAAGGGCTAAAAGAAAACAAGAAAAAGAAAAAAAGGCTAACTAGCAACTTTCGTAGGACTTACTATTGTACTTACACGCGCAACAAGTCCTTTAAAGCGCTAAGTTACCAAAAGGGAAGAGCAAGGTCTCGTGAGGGTTTGCAGATGATATACCCATAAAATCACACAAAGTAACACTAAAAACTTTTTATAAAACAAACTTTACAAAAAAGTAAAACTATAGAAAGAACAAAGATACGCCATTTTCAAAACATAAGTAAGAGTTACAACAACTGCTAAATTTATCAACGCACAACTCTAAAGCTAACTAACACATCCAACATTCCGTTTTAGCACATAAGAATCAACGGTGTGTGCGTGTGTGTGTGTATAACTTATGTTTAGTTTCAAAAAATATGCAAAAATAATTTTAAGAAATCAATCATATGATATTCACTTTATCAAGCTATACTCTATATGCTTGACTTTTCCAACACCCTTCTACTCCAAGTTCTAGCTAAAGTCATCCCCAGATTAGGTAGGACTTTTTAGCTTGCAACGTTAGGCTAGGGACATAAGTGGCTATCAAACAAAGGTAAAGGAAAAACAAGAAGAATGAGACTACGAGCTAATGAAAATGAAAGGAAAACAACTCTAGTTAACTATAACTTTTAAGGCGTTTTCACTCAATTCTCACGAAACACTCTACCTTTCATTCAACTCGCTCAGAACCCCATAAACTTTATAACTCACACCAATCATTCAAAACTCAAGGAAGTATTTATATGATAACAAGGCAATAAATGGTATCAAGAGATAAACGCTAATAATACTTTCTTCTGAACTCATTCGTTTTCTCTCTCTTTTTCTTTTCCTTATTTCCTTCTTTTAATTCTCTTTTCTCTTTTCACTATTTTTTTCATCTTCCTCATTTTTTCCTCTTTTTTCAACAAATGATTGATAGAATACAAGCTTTCTCACAAAGGGTTTCTCAAATTTTTTTCATCTAAACATCTCATTCCTTGATACTTTTTCTTCTCGTTTGATTTCTTTCTCACATAGATTTCCTAACATACCCTTTCTCTTATAATTTTCTTTTCTCACTTTTTCCTCCACACTTATTTGTGAATCTTACTCAAACCGAGTCAAAGGTGTAGAATCGTTAGCTCATCAACTGAGGGATTATACTTAAATGTGCGTTTAAAGACAAAGAAAAGAAAGGAGCAAGTCCCTGGCATGAAACTTCAAAAAGGGTACTAAGGATTTAACTTTAAAAGGGTTGGCAAGAAAAGGCTCAAACAGATCAAAGAAGGCCTAAGACCATTTCTTCAGGGTTAACAAAAACTAGGCTTTTCGTTTCAAGGTATGGAAAAACAAGCTCTAGAATGATGCTTTGAAAAATAAATCATATAAGACAATTGGACCAGATTCTTAAAGCATATTCCTACTTCTAAAACAAAGCATTGTGCATAAAAACCATCAATTCACAAGGCATAAACAAAAGAGGGATGTGAAGTTTACTACGTACTATACCTACTCTAAGTTTTAACAAGTTACTCACACCTATTTCATGCTTTTCTAGCGACAAAAAGAAAAAGGAAAATCATGTTTGGTTTTTTCAAGAATGATAAAGACAACTATACACAAAAAACTACTTTAAAACAAAACAATTTTTTGGAGATTTTTCGAAAATTTTCAATGTTTTTGAGATTTTTGGGATATTTCAATGCTTTTTGTATTTTTATAAAAAGCAAACATGTAAAGCATGAACAAAGTAAAATAAACTTAAAAACGACTAAGAACAACTAAAACTCTCCCCATATATAGAACCACATTACCCTCAATGTGAGGGTAAACAAAACTAAAACAAAGACTAAAAACACAAGAACACATAAAAAAGATTAAAAAGAAAACAAGGGAGTAGAGAGATAGAAAAAATCCCTAGAGGGTCGATCCCCCCTCTCCACCTCTTCCACCCTCGTTCCAAGAGGCATAATGATTAATGAAAGAGATAAAGGTAAGGCAACAAGGAAAAGGGGTGCAACAGCACAACCAATCAAAAATAGCATTAAGTAACCACGGGCAACAACGGAAACAAGAATGAAAGACAAAACGGGCAATTGGAGAACAAAAATAGGCCTAACAGAAATTCTTCAAAAGCTTGAAACAACAACAACACTTAGACAAGCAATGCAAAGAGTTACCGAAAAACAATCTAGCCCATGTGTGCTTTAGTGTACAGTTTATGTAATATAAGGAATAAGTTGTGCCCCAAAATACGTAATTTAAGCAAAAACAATAAACACAACTGACAGTAAACGACTATAGGATATGCCCCCGATAACGTAAGAAAGTGCACACAAAAACCGAACTAAGTGAAAATGGTTAAAGAACTTAGCCCGGTTCGTTGTGAGAACGAACCGCCGCTACCAGAGTTCAAAGCTAGAAAGGTTGTCGCGGCCTGGTCTCAAATATAGCTACTTTTGTCACTGACCAAAAAAATTCTCGATTATCCGAATCCAGATAGTGAGACTATCTTGATCTAGATAGTCTCGATTGGAGTTGTATATCTTGATTTATGATTATTTTATCGAAAAGTGTCAAACTGGAACATCATGTAGAATGCAAATCTTTGCACTATACTTGTGATGAATAATTAACTCCGATTGAGACAAACTTTAGTTTCATGGAAACCTCATGAAGTCTTATAAAATTTTCAAGAAGGACACATCTTCAATTAAGGTCATTAAGAAGGTCAAAAATCCCCCAGAAGTAGCACTGCTCCCGTAGACACTGTTTTGGCAGTTTGTTATTTCTTCTTCTTTTTTTTTCTTTTTTTTTTTTTTTGCTTCATTTTCGCTCCAAAGGCCTTCGTGACTTGTTTTCAACATATCCTCATTTGAAGGTACATATAACAATGAGAGAAGAAATGGGGTTCAAATAGTTCATTTTATAAATATTTAACCACAAAAACTAACAAAAACAATTGTTGTGCATAGAATGTGTTTGATCAAAAACAATGCCGAAAAGAGAGTTCGTCAGAAATATTCCTTTTGGCATGTTTTGTCTGTGCACCATGTTGAGCTACCTAGAGTCAACACAATCACTTAAATAGGACCCATCAGAAGTCTATCTATAAGTGGTGAAATTGTTTTTGGAGACTTAAAGACTCGTTGCAATATCCTTGAAGATTACATATCTAAGTTTCCTAAGTAATGTATGATTAATTAAGATACAAATCCTAGAGTATCTTATCTCGTAGGAAGCTTAGTTAAGTTAGAAATCTAAATCCTCTCTAATATCAAAGAAGATCTAAAGGTACAAAGGATTTAGAATTCCTCTAAGAGCTAATAACCATAAGTATTTAAAGATCTCATTATTAAGGACTAGGGTTAGTCGTATCGTCTATTCTGCTCTGGCATTCGAAGCATTCATCCGGCAATCAAAGCTTAAGTGTATGCAATCCAATATATTGAAGATCATGGAGTTCATCAGATGTGTATAAACAGTGTTCATCGAGTATTTAGGCAGCTGTGTTAACAGTACTATACATTAGATATTTATTAAAGGTAACTTAATTCATGGGAAAGGAGTTGTTCTGCGTACAATGGTGTTTTTGGTTTAAGGGAGTTCAAGCCAAGCAGCAATCTACCAAGGGAGATCCTTGAAGAGTTTAAGGGAGTTCACTTATGTTGAACGCAAAGGGAGTTTGTAGCATCCACGAGGGAAAATATTAGATGGGTTAATGAACCAAGTGTTTTATTGTACTGTGTTATCAGCTTAGAGGATGATCTTTCTAGGCGTGGCCCCGCAAATGTTGGCTTGTTAGGCCGAACTGCTTCATCGTTGCTTGTGTTGTGTTTTTTATGTTTACTTGCTTATCGTTACACGGCAAACTCAACACAACACGCTTTAAATCAGCATAACTCAATACGACTGACCTAAATACAAACTTACAAACTAAATCTTCATCTTATTCTAAAGAGTATTTGTCATATTAAATGCACTTTGTAGGGGAGAAATATAGTCTTAAGAAAAGTAATTCTATTCATGACTTGAAAACTTCTTTCTTTTAAGCGTTTTTAATCTATCTATTATATTATCAATAGAGAGCAGCCTCCTTTCTTTTTGTCTCTACATATTACTCTAACAAATTTGCAACAAAAAGTAACCAAATAGCCAAAGTAATTTAAATAAATCATCATTATTTTGTGATGGACAATTAGGGGGCAGCATGTTGACAAAGCACTCGTATCTTCACATAATATATTTTTAGCCTTGTATTGCATTTGGCCTTGGGCCTTGTAAATCTCCCCTAAATTAATCAAAAAATCTTAGACACCAAGTAAAAAAAGTCTTAAAAAATCATTATTTTGTTATGACATCCTATCAAGCGTTTATTTTTATTTTTGTTAAATCCATCACAATTACTCACTTGTGATGAATTAATTGTAGACTAATTTCTTAGCTTATCACCAATACATCGTAATTTGAGACCGCTTCGAATCCTCTGTCACATACCATGTATTATACTTTATTTCATTCATAATTTGATAAATTTTATTAATAAAACTTACCCAAATTAAAATAAATTTAGAAAGAAAAAGATAAATTCTAAAGGGAGAATATATTATAAAAGAAAATTGGCATAGGAAATACAACAGATAATCTGGGTGATTTGAGACATTGTTTGTTCGTGGCAATTTGTGACTTGAAATTTATAAGTAGACACGTAAGTTGCCAATTATAATATGCACCCGTATACATCTTGTATTATGCACCCTCTTGTGTAACGTTCATTTTATGTCTATGAAATCCTAACCCAACCTTGAAAATTGCATTCTATTTTCCATTGAATCATAACATATAGAACCTATGAATTATAACACAATACCTTGTATTTGCATTGTTCCATAAAACTTGTATTCTATTTTAATAGAATTATAATACAGAACCCATACATTCTATCACACAGAATCTATGAACTACATTTTATTGTGCCATGAAATATATATTTTATTTTCATGAAATCATAATACAAACTTCATGAACTACACAGATACCTTACTTTGTGTATATGGTTGTAAATGAGTCCAGACCCTCAAGGTACTTGTAGACCCAGACTCGTACCCTTATAGTGAAACTTGGACCCAGACCATATCCATACACAGGTATAAAACTTGTGCCATGAAATATATATTCTATTTTCATGAAATCATAATACAAACTTCATGAACTATCACAGATACCTTATTTTGTGTATAGGGTTGTAAACGAGTCCAGACCCTCAAGGTACTCGCATACCCAGACCCGTACCCTTATAGTGAAACTTGGACCCAGACCAGATCTATACACAGGTATAAAACTTGTGCCATGAAATATATATTCTATTTTCATGAAATCATAATACAAACTTCATGAACTATCACAGATACCTTATTTTGTGTATAGGGTTGTAAACGAGTCCAGACCCTCAAGGTACTCGCATACCCAGACCCGTACCCTTATAGTGAAACTTGGACCTAGACCAGATCCATACTCTCCAGGTATAAAATTTTTTGACCCAGACCCGACCCTCCAAGGTCCAGGGTAGGGTCTGGGTATACCCGTACCAGTGTGACATTTTTCTTTTTTTTTTTTCTCCCAGTTAAACAAAAATATATAAAACAATGTATAATCCTAAAATAAAAATTTTAACATGATTAATTCTTTCAACAAATACAATCATTTAACATCGCTAATTCAAATGATTAAAAGTTCAAATACATACAAAGTCTTCACAGTATATTAATCACTGGTCTATATGAGTTTTATATGTTTCACTTCCTATTAAATCATATTTTGATAAACTGATTTCTTGTTTCTACTGAAACTTATTTTCATATAATTTATCTTAATCTAAAACTAAATGTTATGTTCTACAACAAAAGCAATGGAGACCTTTTTTCTATTCTGAAATAGTAGGCTAAGTCATGAGATGTTCGGAAATAATAGGCCAAGTCATGAGATGTGTACTAAAAGCTTGATTTTGTTTGGGAATAAATTGAAACATGCAGTTTCATAAAATTTTTTTGTATTTTATCTGTAATTTTCTAAAAAATTTCTAAGAGCAACATGCAGTGTAAGGGTTGTGCTGTAATGTAAATAAATATGTTAAAAATTTATAAATTATATATTAATATAATTAATATATATAAATAATATAATATAATAAATGTATATTATTTTATTAATAAGTGTATACCAGTTTGGGCATCATCATATCTTGGCTAAACTCATATAACAAATAAATACGGATACAGGTGTACGAGCACAGGTCTGCAAATATAAAATTTAAACCTTACCTGCTAAAAACGAGTATAGACTCGTGCCAGTACGTGCATAATATAGAAATTGCACTTTGATTGCTAATCATCGCAAACTAGTGCTTTGTGGTAGATGACAAATTTGACCCTCTCATATTCTTTGTTTTCTTAGCGCTGTGGAAAAAGGTATTAACTATTTGTAATAATGAACTATTTTTACTTTTATCTTTATAGCTATAAATATTAATTTTATCTTTTTCTATCCATAAATTATTTTACTTTCCTAATTATAATCACAAACTTTGATTTTCTCTTTTTTCTAGTCATTAACTATTTTTACTTTTCTTTTTTTAGTCATGACTATTTTTTACTTCTTAAATATAATCATTCATTAAAATATTTCATGGCTATATCTAAAAGGTCAAGATAGTTCATTGCTATAAAGAGAAGCAAAAAGAGTTCACAGTCTAGAAAAAGATAAAATCAAAGTTTGTGACTATAAAGAGAAAAGTAAAATAAAATAGTTCATGGTTAGAAAAAAAAAATAAAATCAAAGTTTATGGCTATAAAAATAAAAGTAAAAATAATTTATAGCTATAAATAACTAATATCTCGTGGTGGAAAATACTGGAAATTTGAGAGGAGGGATGATGACAGTCCAAAAACATTAGAAAAATCTAATCCAAAATAGAAGTGTTTATTTTACCAAAAGGGGTTTGCTAGAATTCAGATGATGCTATAAATAAAACTTTATAAAACAAAAGTATAATTCCTGAGCATACATCAAGTTTAGTTTGCCTTTACATCTATATACACCAAAAGGTAAATGTATTCTATAGATAATATCATGAACTCAAAACTTCAGCCTCAAAGTATAGCTCTGGCAAGTAGAAACATTTCGGTCAAAAGATCGACTGCATTCAGTTTGATCTCTTCGTATATCAACCGATTCTATCATTCATTCATACCTTAGAGAAATGTTGTGAATCTACAGAAGAGATGCAGCAACGGAATCACCCGGCCTTTACACGGTGGAACCACGCTGCAGAGGCTCAGCTTCGTGATGAACAACCTGATTTTGTTGGTTATCGAGTGGCATGTACTGAGACATAATGGCCATAATCTCTGAGTCCATGTAAGACTGCACAAGGAGTGGAAAAAAAATCGTATTTTGGATTAAGTGATGATGTAGATAAAATGTACTAATTTATCAGGAAATGTAGGCAAAAGATGATCTCGTGGACTAGAGAAACGTACTCGAAGTCTGTATTTGTAGAATATGTAACCAGCAATGCCAGCACCCACTGCAGCGCCTAGGACCAATAGTATAACGAACCATCCTAACTTTGATGTGTGCCTTTCTGTACCAAAAAAAAAAAAAAAAGTGTATATTCTATTTGAAATGCAAAACAAAGGTGCAATGGCATTTGCAACGACCGAAATGTGTTCTTGGCGAACTTAAAACAGCATTTATTACCAATACAAACGTCATGTTCCATTATATATAGTTTATCTCCTTGGCAGCCGCACTCAAATCTACCCCAGGTATTCTTACAGGTGCAACCATCGCATTGACATGCGCTACCTTCCTTGCATTCATCTATATCTGCACAATGTGAGCAAGTAAAAGGACGATCATTATAAGCCTCAATTGAACATAAGCCTCCAGAAATCCATAAAGCAAACAACTGTGATGAAAAATTTAAGCAAGTTTCACAATTTTCGTTCTTTATCTCATAGTAAGAATGCTAGAAAGCAAATTACCTTCACATTCATGGCCGTCTCCACGAAAGCCAGGAGGACAGCGACATCCATCTAGATCAGACTCCTGTTTCCAATGAAAAAGATATGAGATTAAATGAAGGAAAAAACCCGGAAAGAAATTAAATTTATATGAAGACTCATGTTTCACTGAACTAGGCAAGCTGAAACTGATATGCGATCTCTAGTTTCGGACCAGCAGCCTCCATTATTTATCAAGCATCTTCCAGGTCCAAGAGCTGCTAATCAAAAGAAAGAAAAGAAAATGAGATCTCATTAAAGAGATTTGTACTTCAAGCGATAAGTTATAGGATAAGCTACAAAGATAACTATCCTTATTATAATAAAACTGTAAGTTTTATGTCGCTATTGATAATTTATCTGTACATCTATCCATTTTTCCCCCTGAAGTACCTCCAGAACTAGAATAAACCTGGTTATCGGGATATGTAACCTTCATATATCGCGGAAAGAGTTTTATCACCCAATCGAAAGCCTTTTGCGAATTAAAGTTCCAAAACGAGTCATATATATTATATGAGTCAGTTGGACATTTTCTTTTTATTTCAGAGTTCAGCCTGTAAGGGTGAAATTATCCAACATAGTCTTCGCTTTCTCTATCTTTCCAGAAATACGAAACAGAGACATACCTTCACAGGATTTGTATCCGTCACCTTTATATTGTACACCATTCACCAAAGGGCACTGGCAAACTCTCCCTCTGAATGTATCCTTAAGGAACAAAAAATCAAGCCTTGAGTACTCAATGTGAAAGATTCAGGCATTTTCAAAGCATTTGTGATCATATTTTATGGCGGGAAATGGTTATCTGAATTATGAAGCATTAATGTTTTTCTTACCCTGCATGCTGTTATATTAGCATGAGTGTCCTTCCAACAGCCCCCATTGTTGTCAAGACATTCGTTCGTCTCAATATCTTTTGATAAGAAAAGAAACAGATCATTTCGTAAACTTACTAGTTACTATAAAGTGAAAACAGAAAAAAGATCAGGGCTTAACCTCCATTCAGACAAACAGAAGGTTCGGTTCCTTCCTTAAATCCTGCACAAAGAGCTTTCAAAACAGCGGTTCTCTCCAGTTTTCCTTCAGGAGAAAGAAAGAAAATTAGGAATGAATAAAACAACGACAGAAATAAGACTGTTCTAGCAATCATATTTCATTTGACTAAAACATTAGCAGCATAAAAGACCTACAAATAATTATTTCTTTTAACATTACAAAAAGCTTTCACTACATCCCCAACTGATTTGTAGAAGCTGGATAATGAATCAGTCAGTAATTACTAGTAGACGACTAAGTACTAGCCAATTTTCATGACCATAAAAACACTGAAAACTATAATCATATATATATATATATATATATACCTCTGTACTGAACGTCATTTATAACCAATGTTGGCAAAATGGTAACATCACCACGAGATCCTCGACCAACCTGCATCAATTGGATTGGAACAAGTCCAACGGTACCAACTAAGGATCATTCATTCATCTGGACTATGACTCGCGAAGTATGACAAAGTTCATGAACAAGAAAAACATGTAGGGAATTCAAATACCTGCAGATCTTGTTCGATTTTCAGTACTTCATTTTCCACATCATCTTCAGGGTTACCGATGCACTTGTGTATCTTCTCAATAGGTAGATCTGATGGATATCATTAGGAGAAAAAAAAGAAAAAAGAGAAACGTTGAAAAAAAGAGATTATTGCTTGTATTAAAAAACAAAGTTCTCTAGAGGAGCACTTACTAAGAGATTTCATGACCTCCTCAGCACATTCTTTGCTATATTTCTTTTGCTTCATCGAACACCTAATGTGAAAATCAGTTACATAATCCCACCATACCCACGAGCGGTTGGTCTCATTTGCAACTCTATGCACACAAAGCTGTCTCAAGTTTTCAAACACTACATCTTTCCCTTGATAACCAGAACCAAAATCCTGTTCTGGATCAGGTGCGCAATATCTTCCGTGATTGATGCATTGAGACTTGCATTGACTGCTAAGAAGAAAAGCCTGAGGACAGTACCATGTGATGTAGTGAGGCGTAAAAAGTGTGTATCCACCCTTCTCAAGAATTTGAGCATGTCCCTTAAAATTTTTAACAAAATTCATCTGCTCCTCACATCGAATTCCACATTCATCATTACTGTTAGTCCATAATTCATACTCAACCCTCTGATCAGGATGTGGCATTGATTCCGTCCAGTCAATTTTTATAACAACATCCTCACCTTTTTTAATAGCAGCCTTTAAGGTCTCACCAAATGACTTATCAATTAACGCTGATGGGATTCCTATCTTCTCTAAGTATCCATCAGCATCTGAGCTTTCTTCAGGAGAATCCATAGTTATCAGGGGTTCATCTATGCTATCAGCTACTAAAACGGCAGCAGCACCTGCCAGTTGTCCGTTCCAAACCTTCAAAGCAAAGTAGCATTCTGCAGAACGCATGATAACTTCTTCATTACACGTAATTAACGAAAACAAAAGGGAAATCCGTAACATCAACTGCATCAGCATGCCAGTATACTTAGTTTTGCACAGTTAGTAGTTTGAAGCAATCAATAAGATGGTCCTATCAAATTGTGGAGAATAAAAGTAGGAACATCAAATAAAAATTATCGGAGATTTCAAAAGATTTTCCTACATAATGCATTTTACCGATGGAAATTTCATAAACAAATCAGAGCTTTTGTAAATTAAAGGCTGCCCTTTTTCCAGTTTTTTCTTGAAAAACCTGAACAATTTTGAAAATTTTTTCACGAACCATACCAATTCGATCTTCAAAACGAACTGAACCACAGTTGACAGGAAAAACAGAGAAGACACATTATAATCAATTTAGGAATGATCCAAAGGAAAATTTCTCCCTAAACAGCAAAAAGAATATTAAAAAAAGAAGGTAAATTTAATGAAGAACATTAAACTAAGAACCACCAAATACTAATAAAAAGCTGAAAAACATGAACAGGATAAGACAAGAACCATCCATGACCTTAACAATTAAAGTTCTTACAAGTTAAAACCAATGTTAAAAATTCAAAAAAAGGGGAAAATCAATGCATGTAACCGAATAAATAAACAAATTCGAGTGGGAATAATTCGATTACCTCCACGATCAAGAAGAAGTATGGTAGGACGAGGAGACTTTGACCTGAAAGGTTTATCACCGTCAAAAACAGAGCAACCAGAAGCCCCTTTTTGAGGATAAACAATAGAACCAACCATTGATCCTCCATAATCAGGTACTCCAAAGTTTCCAATAGCAGCATCATGTTTGGAACGAAGATCAAGAGGATTAAGTACACTTATACTGCTTTTCTCCACCACAAATCGAGCCTCCAAAACTAACCCCGCCCATAAAATCAAGAAAATACAAAACCCCAGGCTTCCTCCAAGATTACCCATTACAAAAGTTGAAATTTTTCTTGACGGGGTGTTATGGTATTGTAGATAAATTGAAGAAAAAAAGAGGAGAAATAGAGACAAAATGGGGTCACCAGGTGGAGAGTATTGGAGGGAACATGTAATGGAAATAGAGTTGGTAGTTACTCCTTCAAAATGAGTACATGAGTTGGAGGGGTAGTAGAGAGAGAAAGTCAAGAAAAGTTAGAGAGACAAAGTAAACTTTGGACTTCTGTATTTCTGTTCAATAATTCATTTTTCTTCTTCTACTATGGGGGTTGATGCTTTGAGGAATGGCTTCTTCTGGTGTAAACTGTGACGTAAAGGAAACGACAGAGGAAGCAGAGAGAGAGAGAGCGGTGGACGGAGTCAAGCAAGGGAGGGAACTACCACGAACGCAACGTTCAAGTGCAACTGACAATCTCTTACACCAACATTAGGTTTTTAAAAAAATATATTTGACAACTTCCTTTCCTATAATAATTTAACTCTAAAAATTAATTAGTTAAAAGATTATTGAATAAATGTGTTTGATAATAACTTTTTTAAATTCTTCAATTGATATATAAATTTTAACTGAAAATTGTTTATTTAATTCAAAAGTTTGAAATGTAAAATATATATGTTTTCATAAAAAAAATGTGAAAATATATATATGTTGTTTATCAAATTATTATATCTTTAGTATATAATTATCATAATTAATTAAGTTTTCGTTTAAATCAGTCTTCAAATTTAAAATTCATAATCAGAATTTAAACAATTCATACTTCATAATTCAATTTTCAGTTTTATCAAACGAGGCATAATCTACTTTTCCTTTTTTTCTTTAAGTCAAGGTTACTCCCAAATGTTTTATTGTTATTTTTAGTCCCGTATTTACAATTTCTTAAATAGTTTAGTCCTAAATATTTTGTTCCTACTTTTTTACTCTCAAATTTATAATTTCTTAAATTTCTTAAAAATTTAAGTTATAACTACCACATACACAATGAAGATCGGTTGAAGAAAAGATCGGTTAAAGAAAAAAGAAGTTATTAATATCTACAATTCTATAACTGCACAATCACTCCTTTTATTCTAATATACTCTTTATTTTATGTATTACTTTCTTATTATTTGTCTTATATGTAACTTTTATTTAGATATTTAATTTTTTAATACAAAAAGCATTAAAATTAAATTTTTTTCCTCTATAAAATTAATCTGCTATACATTATATATATAAATATCACCGTAAAATTATAATATTTACCTTAGATTTATTTTCATATTTTTTAATGATATTACACAAAATATAATAACAAAAAATAGGAAGTTTCAAAATTTACGTTAATTCAAACATTTTTTATATTAATTTCTTAATTGCTTTCAAATTTCTTGAATACAATTAATGTAATATTCTTTTGTATTATGTATCTATCTATAGATAAATTGATTAAATGTATGCTATGTAATAATTATATATAAATATAGTCTTACATATAGAAGAATATTGCCTTTTAAAAAATAGTATATCTGTTAATATTATATGTATGAATACATTATACTTGTTTCTCTATTCTATTGATAGTGATGCTAATGATAGGGTTGTGTGATATTCCTTTTATGGAGGACATCAAAAGTATTGTGTTTAATAGGAAGTCTGCTAAGAGTTAGGTCTGGACGGTACGAGCCCTTGTTTTTATAAAACTTACTGGCATATCATCGGACTCCGTGTTTGCACAACCATCCAACATATCTTCTCACATGGTCATATGTCCAAATACATAAATCATACCTTCTTAAGTTTTGATCCCTAAAAAAGAATAATCTTTTAAGGTGGAGCATTTTGGGCCTATCTCCCTCTGCAACCTTGCCTATAAAATTTTCACTAAAATCATCTCCAGTAGGATCAAGCCTATTCTAGAATATATCATCTCCCCCTCCCAATCGGCTTTTATTCCTAATAGAGGAATGAACGATAAAATTATTATTTCCCACGAAATGCACCACCTAAATAAAAAGAGAGGTAAGATGGGACTTATGGCCATTGAAATTGATATGGCTGAAGCCTACGACAAAGTTGAATGGAAGGTGTTCATCAATATCCTTAAATGCAATGGCTTCCATGACTGTTTTATTAACCTTATTAATGCTTGTCTATCTGCTGTTTCTTTCTCTATTTTGGTCAATGGTTCTCCTTATGGTTTTTTCTCATCTTCTAGGAATAAGGCAAGGGGACCCTATGTCCCCAGCTTTATTCACCATCTTTGTTTTATCTTTTGTCCAAATTAATTATAGCAGATGAATCAGAGGGAAGAATACATGGGATTAAGATTTTTAGAGAAAGCCCACCGATCACCCATCTTATGTTCCTAGATGATTTAACCATCTTCTGTAGGGAGGGACTGAGGAAGAAGCAAAGGAAATGAAGAGTGTTCTGGACACTATGGCCAGGATAAACCATAAATGCAAAGAAAAGCATAATCCATTACAGTAAGAACGTTGATTAGGAAACAAAAAGGAGTATTGGAACGAATCTAGGAATAGGGAAATGCAATCACAAGAATAAGTACCTAGGAGCTCCTTTTTGCAAAGTTTCTTCAAAGAAGGAGGCTTTTTTTGACATCATTGAAAAGGTTAGAGCTAGACTTGGGGGTAAAAAATGAATTCTCTTTCTCAAGCGGGACGCAGTGTCTTGGTAAAATCTACTTTACAATCTACTCAGGTGCATAGGATGAATTGTTTCATTATTCCTGTATCAATTTGCAACAAATTGGAGGAAGTGGTAAGGGACTTTTGGTGGTGTTTCAAAGAAGATGACAACCGACATCTTTATCTTAAAGCATGGATAAGATTTGCTACCCCTGAAAGCAAAAGGGGGCGTGGTTTTAGGAAGACGACTGAAAATAAAAAGGAGTTTATTTCAAAATAGGCATAGCAAATGCTAGCAGAAACTGAAAAGCCTTCGGCCAAACTAGTAAGGGCAAAGTACTTAAGAAGGATGAAAATCTGGAACTTGGAGCAAAAAGACCTGTTTCTGCCTCCTGGATATAGGCAAGAATTCGGGCAATCAAAGACATGTTGGGGAAATATACCTGCTTGAAGATAGGCTCCAAGACTATTGGAAACACATGGAGTGACCCCAGGATTCCAACTCTGGCAGGAAACAAAAGTTTGGACGACATAGCAAGGCATGAGTCAATTATGAAAGTGAGCCAATTGTTTGATAGAGATATGAGATTATGGAATTTGTAGTTGCTCAACTCCTTCTTTCCTCCAAATCTTATGGAGGAGATAAGAAAAAGTGTTATTCCTAGAAATCAGAAACATAACTTATCTTTATGGCTAAGCTCCAACTCAGGGAAGTTTTTGGTTAAGTCTACCTATCTTAAAGAAAATCATGGTAAATTTGAATTTATTCCACAAACAAGCACTTTCATGTGGCAGAAGATATGGAATTCTAACCTCCATAATAGACATAAGCATTTCTTTTGGAAAGTGATAGTTGACACACTACCAACTTTAGCTAAATTGAACAGTCTTTTTCCTATTGAGGAAAGGAACTACCTTTTTTGCAATCTGGAAGCAGAATCTACTGAACATATTTTCCTCAAATGCCCTCTTGTAACTACTATATTGTTTAACTCATAGTGGCAATTGTGTTTAGATCCTTTCAGGGAATGGGCGATAGCGCAGTGGATAGAGAAACTTCTAAATCAGCATAATAGCTTTCCTCTCCAGGCTACAAAGAAGGTTGAGTGTCTTAATTATGCTATAGTAACAATCGAGACTATTTGGCTATCTAGAAACAAGTTGAAACTACAATAGAGAACGTTCCATTATGGAATTAAATCTTCTTGTAGATAGCCTTATCGGCCTCAAGCTATCAGAACGCAAGCTCTGAGAGAAGGCATAAGCAGACTATTCTGAACAAGAACTTGGCTTGGTGAAAATCTCCGAAGTCATACTTATCATGATGAAAATGATATTTCGTCAAAACAAGTGTAACAATGCGTAAAAAAAATTCAAATTTTTGTTACGAAAAATCATGTGTATGGTGAGAATATGCCTTGGTCATGATAAGTATGATTTTTCGTGACGAAGAGGAAATCTCGTCACGAAAAGTCATACTTATTGTGATGAAAATGATACTTCGTCACAAAAAGTTAACCATTCATGAAAAAGATAAAATTTCCTCCCAAAAAGTATAACTTTTCGTGAAAAAATCACGAAAAGTCGTGACAAATTTTGCTTCATAAAAAAAAACATTGTCACGACAAATACATTTTTTTTGTAGTGGCGTGCAATGCAAGTGATAAATTACTACAAGGTAAAAGTGTCTAAATACCCTATCTAACTCTCGAATCCATCTTGCTTTCCTAAACACAACCCTTACCCGGTGTTATACGAGTTGTAATTGAACCATTATTACACTAGGTCATATTATGTTTGGACAAGTAAGATGGGTTTTGGAGTTAGATAAGGTGATTGGATGTTTTGACCCTTAATAATTTTATTTCATGTCTTGTACGTGTGTCGTTCAGCCAATCTCTGCTTCCTATAGTAGTGACTGGAAAACTTTCTAAATTATAGATTTGGGACTTAGAAAAATATGAATAAAAAAATTTGAGAATGAACTTTTTAAAAATTATAAATTTTGGGGCTAAAATTAGAAATAAAATATTTAGAATTAAGTTTTAAAAAAATAGATTACAACCAAACTTTCTAATTACTTTTTTTAAAGGTAACAAACGTTACTTTTTTGTTAAAGGCACTAACAAAATTTGGAAATGAAAAAAAAATGTGATAAAAAAGAAAAAAGATTGTCATGTCCCCCCTCTCCCCCCCCACCACCCTCCCCCTCCCCCTCCAATAGTGAAAAGATCATAAATTCTCTAAGAAAGTAAAAAGTGTTCATTTTTAATTTTATTATGCCCCACATCTTCTAAATATCAGTGTTATTGATAAGCGTATGACTAAGGATCATTTAGCATTTTGAAATAAGAGTGACTAGTTAGATCGAGGATCGAAGGAATCATGGCTGAAATTTTCGAATGAGGAATTGCTTCTAGTTTGGTCCCGTTGAGCTTCTTTCATTGTGTACAATGGTCGGAAGCTTCTAGTTTGGTCTTGTGGAGCTTCTTCATGACTTATGGATCTTGGAAGCTTTGCAATCTCTTCCAATCCTTCGATTTGAATCCGTAGTTTCTCATTCGAAGCTTCCAACGTGATTCCTTCAATCCTCTAATCCAACTAGTCCTTCTTATTCGAAATGTTGAACGATCCTTACTCATGCTCGTATAAGTTATATAGAAAGTGTTATTGAGGATTCTAACCAATTTTATAACCACTAAAACAAAAATATGACAAAAAATCTATTCTAAATTGTAATTCAAGTACAACATTCCTTTTACTATTGATTTTGTGCCTTCAAAAATAATTTCTTTTATAATTAATCTTAAATTTGTTAAAGAGGCAAGATTTTTTATCCTTCATCTACTTTAAATTTCTATTCATAAATGAACCAGCAAAACTTTATATAATATGACTTACATTCTTATGTAATTTACAAATTATTATATGAATAGAGTTCAATGTATACCTTTAAATAGTGATTATAATTATTTCATGTTAATTAAACAAAAATTATGAAGCATGAATACAGGAAGAATAAATTCCAAATCTCCTCTCCTTAGGTCATTATATCACATAGCCTCTCCACCGGTATTTGGCCTACCAAGTAGATTCCCTCCCTTAGAGGATTTACTCCATCTTCCTTCTTTCTCCATCAGGAATAGAAAAGGAAGATGGTGGATCTCATTGACTACAATTAGTGCTGCTGGAGAAGAGACACAGTTAGGCACCTCTTTCTGCATGAGGTTGAGACTATTCTACAAATCTCTCTTAACCCTGCATAGCCAGAAGAAAATTTTATTTTGCATTTCACACCAAATAGGGTTTGTACCGTCAATTCTTCTTAAAAGGTTGGGATGGAATTCATGATATATACCACCTTGCCCTAGGAACCTTCAACCAAAAATCTTGATATTAGACTCTGGAATTATATTCACAAACTTTCAGTCTAACCCAAAAATCAGGATGTTCTATGGAGAGTTGTGCAAAATATTCCTCTAGAGGAAATAATGTTCTCCAACGAGGATTATTGACAGTACTACCTACATTCACTGTGGCTTTCAAACCGAGGACAATAAAATTGCTTTGTTCAACTGCACATTTGCCAGTAAAGTATGGAGTTTGTTACCTCTTGGTAAGAACTGGACGCAGGATGCAGCTCTAAGCTTCAAAGGTCTTATGCATTCGATTCTCCAACAATTTGAGACAAAGGAAGTTGTTGCTTTTCCCGACTGTGCTTGGTCGATATGTGACAAAAATCAAATTAAGGAAGGGAAAAGTCATAAGAGTATTCATATCTTCGATCTGAGTACAAGATCAAGGGCAAAGCGACTCCAAGAAGTACTAGAAATATTCTTTCAATTAAACTTGAAGTTTCTTCATTTTGAAGGCCTAGAGATTATAAAAATAGCTTAATTGCATGATAATACAAGTGGAGAATCATTGGATCAAGTTCAAAAGCTCAAACATGGAAGAAAATATTCAACATATAGAGAGGAGTTAAACGAAGCTGGACAAAACCAAGAATCAATGTCGAAAAACCCAAGAAGACAGCCCTTGGGTTATCTGGAATAACTGGCACCGAAAATCCATTCGGAAGCCAAGCAAGGCAATTTTAATTAAGTCCGACAGTGGTTCTATTGAGGCCAACAACCCTATTTTATGTTTTTCTTCAATTTTGGACTTTTTTGGTGATTTAAACCACTAACTTTTGCTACTATAATATGTATTTAAGGGAATTAAAGTCTCTAAAGAAAGGTAGCTAGATTAGGATTATTGTTAAGGCTGAAAAACTATTTATACTCTAGATTTTTCTCAAGAGAATACTAAGATTTAGCATATTGAATGAAAACTAAAGAGCGGAGAGGGTTTTCTGCTTTTCTTTCCTTTCAGGAAACTTCTTAGGATTTAGTCCACAAAATAGCGGTCTCTAAAATTTTTGATAATCTATTCCACTCTCTCCTAGGGGTTCTAGTTTCTTGCTATCTTAGAGTTCTTGGGTGGAATGATTTTGGGTGCCTTTGATTTCTAGTTTAGGTTTTCGAGTTGTACCATTGTTCTTAGGTTCTTAGGCTGAAATTAAAGAAGGAATTAACTATTACTTATTTGGTTCTTGTTGCATTTTACTTCAAGGGTTATTATAGTTAATTTGATATTTCTCAACCTAGAGTTGGTTTTATCAAACCCTACCTTTTGATTTCTTGTTCATCTTTTTCATCAATTTTATGGTCGCTTGATGATTCTTATTAACATGGTATGCCAGAAACAAACTCCGGCATGGAGGAACTCCCTCTAGTGAAAGTTTGATCACATTGCAAGCTTTAAACTACTCTAAAGAATTTTTGAACCTTCATCAACAAAATGCATCTATGTTTATGGTGAGCTCCCCGGGATCTTTTGCCCATATTTGGATATTTTCAGATCCTAGAACCCTCAAAGTTAATGTTCATCTGGCGGCATTCTTTTGTGGACTATGGGTACTAGAGGCGAGCTTGAACTACCACTAGAGTAAGTAAGCGCGAGTAGATTCATTGCTCACCCGAACCCCACTCCTCTTGCTCTACCTATTGAGGCTGCACAGATGACTCGCGTCAAACTATAGAGAGCGGCCGAAGCTCGTTCAAAAGTACATCTATATGTGGCTTACTTTTGCCGTAATGTGTGAGTAAGCGGCTTTTCCTTGAGTGATTTATCTGGGAAAAAAATTTAGTTGAGTAAGTGGCTTTCCCTTTCGATAGAAAATTCAGTTGACTTAGAACTTCTGGGAATTCTTGAAGGTTAAATTATTGGCTACACTCTTATTAGACGAATGAATATTGAAAGTAACTCACTCTTAGCCATCAACAACATCTCCGTCATGGAGATGACCTCTTTCACTACTTTTTCTCATGTGTATAGGTTGTGTAATTATCCGGCCCAATATGGCTAGGATAGCTTTATCTTTGAATGGACGAGAAATATTCTCCCTAATGTAGTTCGAGCGATTTCTTTGATTTTATTAACATATAATTTCCTTTTTCCTCAGAAAAAGAATCCAAAATTTCCAAACTTCTGCTATAGTTGGATTGAAATTTAAAATTAAAATATTTTTTCACTTTCACCATGCATTCTCTTTAACAACAATTTAACTTTTAGAAAATTAAATAAAGATTCTCAACTTTTCCAAGCTTAACTCCAATCTAAATGCACATTTAATCCTTGCTTCAAACTTACAGTAAAAAACTATAATGTCTCTTTGAGTAGCAAAGTAAAGTTAAATGTTTTGCTTCTTGTTCATTTTGGATATATAAAAAACAGATATTTAACTTTAAACCGAACAGTTAATAAATATTTAAATATTAATTATTAGATCTGCTTGTAGCCCTTGTATAAGTAACTAAAGTTGATACTAGTGAGAAAGAAGAAAGGAAGGGCGAAGAGCTTCTTTCTCCAAAGGCCAGCAACCCTCACAGTCTGTGAAGGGCATGTCGCCAATTCGCCCCCACCTCAGCAAGGGCTCTGGTCTGGCTGGATAAGGTTGTTTTTCAGGTGGGACCCCGATCCCCCATATTAAGATTTAATTTAATTTCTTAAGATTTTTCGTGGTAGCCTCAATTGTAAATATTCTATAGATGAGTAGTTTGCTTGATTTCTTGTCGTTGTTTGTAGGTTTGTGGATGGTAGTGATAGATGTCAGTCGTCTGACTTGTCAGTTCCTCATATTGGAATGTTGTGCTCTTTTGGTGTTTGCACTGGCAGCAATTTTGTTCTCTTTTTGGCTATGGTTTTTTTAAAAAAAGTTTAGCATGGCATGGTATTCTTGTCGGCCAAATTAGTGAGTTTTTTTATTTTCTGGTATCTGATGTAGAGAGTGGGTTGCCGGATGAGGTTTGTTTCTGAGCATCCGTTGCATAGAAGGGTTGCTGACCGAGAGTGGTCTTGCTTTCTCTTTTTATCTTGGAGGTGATAAGCTATCAGATTGCCCGCTTGAATGTTGTGACTAGGCATCGCTAGATGCTCACTAGATCTACGACGACCTCCTCAATTAGCGACACTCAACTTCTTGCTATTTACCCTAGTTTGTTGAGTCGTTGGTGTCTGGGCTTACTAGTTCTAGGTCGAGGTTGGGCCTCTCTAGTTGGCTAAGTTCTGGGTATTGTTGCAGGCCAACTTTGTTTAGGTTTTTGCTTGGGTTTTCTAGTTTTAGTTTTGTTGGATTTGTTAGTACTGTGTGGTTGTTTTAAAGTTTCGAGCCCTAGGACATAGTTTTTTAACAGCTCGGATTGTCTATATCACTTGCATGTACCATCCTCTATCCTATTCATAATTTAGTATATTCTATTACTAAAACCTACCAAATAAAATATAAACCTCAAAGGAAAAAGTTAAATTCTAAGAATATATATATTGATATGGGATAGAGGATGGTACATAAAAGTGGTAGACGAACTTGGGCATTTTTAAACATGGCCTCCATATTTTGGGCCAGTTTATGGTTTCTAAGACTATCCCTATTTATTCAGGAGTGTCCCAATATTTGTATCTTGTTTATCTAAATAAAATGATGATCTCCACGAGTTTGTTAAGAAAAAAAAAAAAAAAGTTGAGACCAATGGAAAGTTAACTTTTTCCTATAATCATTTATATATTAAAAAAATAGAAATGGTCAAAATTTGCTCAATTTAATAACTTGATACATCATATATTTTTCGGGTATTATGATACATAAACATTTTACACTCATCCAATTGATTAAAAAATTCCTCGATTCGCCACCGACTTCATTCATGCACAATTCACGTGAAGGCAAAAAAGAAACTTAAAAAGATTTCCTCCAATATTAGTTGCATACATCTCACGTGATTTTTAAATAACAAAATTAAAAAGGATTTCAATGACACGCTGGTTTTTTTCCTTTCTTTTTTTAATTTTTTTACTTTGGGTGTCAGAGAACTCTCAACTCAATTGTATGAGAGTGTGAGCGAAGAAGACTGCAGCTTTTGGCTTATTTTTTAATTTGGATTGTGTATCGTTTATTAAATTTTTAATTTTATTAATTAAGAGTACGTGAGATGTATACAACTGATTTTGGAGAAATTTTTGTTTAAAGTTCATTTCTTCCCTCACATGAATTATTTGTAAAAGGAGATCAAGAAAATTTTAATCGGTTAGATGACCGTAAAATATTTAAGTATCATAATTATTGAAACAAATTACGAGGTATCAAATGATTAAATTAACAAAATTTAGGTATCAAATTTTTCATTTTCTATTAAAAATCTTTGCCTACAAAATTAATATCCTCTATATAAGAGATCATCATCACCCGGGAGACCTTCACAAGTAGCCAGATTGAAGCCCCCAATCAAAAATTTGAAGTTTAATTCCTATCGATTGCAAGTTATTGCTAAGGGCTCCGAACTAAAAGTATGTTTACCCATTAAACTGTTGTCTTTGCAATTGCCGCAATACATCTCTCTTCGACCGGAGCTTGATCATGAATTTGTAGTTAATCTAGCAAAAAATGATGAATTTTGGAATTAAGATGTTCCAATATTTCAACAGAAAATGAGAAAAAGGATGGAAGAAAAAGTATGAGCTCTCTTAATTCTTTGAAACCACGGTAAATGAAAGAAGAAAGATTGGCCACCAACTGTCGGTAAAAATCTTACTATTATTCTCAATCAATTTTCTCCACCCTGACCTTTTTTAATTAAAAAACGAAACTCTTAACCAACTTAGCTGGGGCATCAACAAATTAAACTATTCTTTAAATTCAGAAAGAATTTCAAAATGGAGTTTAATTATTTAATGTGCACTTACTAACCATTTTCTTTTTTTATTAATTGTCACATATTAATTTTCGTGTTTTGTATTTTTAATTTTTTTAAAAAATACTTTTCATTTTTTGTCACATTATTAAAAATAATGTAACTTTTATAAAAAATTTCTATTTTACCTTTTAAAATTTTTTAATATCTATTATCATTCTAGCATTATGGAGACTTATAGTATTAACGAATCCCCATTTACAATGATTTTCACTATTTTACAAAGTGAATTTGTGATGAGTCTATTATTCATATAAGTTCAAGATCATAAATTATAAATTTTTCAATGACTATAATTTAATAAATTAATGATGAAAAATTGATCTTGAGCATTTTAGTCTATTTAAATAAAGATTTTTTTTAATTTTGTATTTTTTAAATTATGTGAGGTTTAAAATATGACTTTTAATAAAATAGGAAGGGGTACTCAAACAAAAAAGACATCACTTCTTTTTTGTTGCGAGGGGAGAAAGCATTTGTTAGTGTAGTGATTTTATTAAGCCAACTATGGTTACAGTTGACCTAATTAAATATTTCCAATAAGTAATTATATCTTAAAAAAAAGGAGTAGTTTTATGAAAGGAATTGATACTTTACTAATAAAATAGAAGCATTCATGCTTGACCATTAGTTGATAATTGATACCACCTCTCAAAAATATTAAAAATACCGTTAATGTATATCATGCAGAAGTATACTTTATTCGGAAAGTTGACTGTGTTTATATGAGATATATTTTTGGTAACATATGAACAATCATATTAATTCTTTTTACATTTTAATTCTAATATCTCTATTTTATTTAACTTTTATAGCTATAATTCCAGGAAAAAAACTTTTATAGCTATAATTAGGTTAATCTTATTATTAACATTTCAAATTATTCTCCATCTCTCAATCCCTCCAATTTGGAAGAAAAGTTACCAGATGACAAAAGAGATTTAAGCTAAAAGGTTAAATACCATTCTAACCTTATTATTTTATTTTTTTAGAATATAATCAAAAATTTCCTTCACCTTTTTACGTTCTGTTAATCTAGAATTTTTTTTTCATTCTTTCATGGTCAGTTATGACACTCGACTTTTTCGAATGGCTAAAAATACCATTCAATTTTTTTCGAATGGCTAAAAATATCACTTAACTTTTTTCGAATGACTAAAAATTCCAAAACACGTTAGTTTTTAATATTTTGGACAGATATTATTATGTGGCTTAGATAGTTTGTTCATAAAAGAGTAAAATATGCATTAAAGTGCACTTGTTTGCTAATCAATAGTTCGTAAATCTTATACGTGCATAATTTTCTCTTATATTGTGCTTGTATAATTCTTTTGTTACTTTATAAGAGTAGTATTATGCATATTTTACACTTTATGAACAAATCATGTGTCCTTATGTAATAATTTCCACACAAAAATACCAAAAACCTCTGAATTTGACATTTTAACCATTCGAGAAAAGTTAAGAGTACAATTGTGACAAAGAATAGCTTCTTAATTGGCAAACGTAAAAAGGCGAAAGCATTGTTTGGTATATTCCCTTTATTTTTTTTTTTTTTACATAAACTCTAATGAATAATACTTACATGTTATAATTTCAACAATGATTCATCAAAATACTTCATTGCTATGTTTTCACTAATTTATTAAATTAGCATACTTTTATTTTATTTTTTTTATATTCTCGATTAAAAAACACATCTAATTTTAAGAACCAAATTCAAATAAGCACTTTGTTTTATTATGGGAAAATGACCTATATTAGATCCTAAAATTTATTCTTTGATATCATATGGTTCTGAAAATTTATTTTCTATTGTATGGTCCCAAAATAATTCGCAAAAATCCAATCAGATTCTTATGTTGTCAAACACTTAACTTTTATAAAAAAAAATGACACAAACTGCTCAGCGAGGTAACCTGAAAAGGTAAAATATGCATCATAAGTCATCCTCTACAAAACGAAACACACATGAAGCTTGATTTGGAGAAGCTGCTCCTATTAGGATAAGGAAATTGAGAAAAATAGAAGATTTGTTAGGATATGTTTCTCAATAATTGAGGGAAGAGACATATATAATAAGTTGTCCTAATTTAAGTCTTGTGTGCAAGTTTGGGTGCCCAACTATCAATAGGTTAAGAGTTTTCTTGGGAAGGTTTCTAATTTCTCCGTGCAAAAATTATACAGAGAGATGATTTGTAATTTTCTCCATGCAAAAATTACATAATAGAGGTTTTACCCTTTTGGGTTGTAGATGTAAATGATGAAAATAATTAGTTTAGATTTTACGTAGCAAAAATTAGCATTTGAGGAAAAAGAGGAAAATTATTAATCATTTAGTTAAAAGAACCAAAAAACTGGAAAGACAAGTGAATGCTTGTTAAAAGGAATTCGAAGTTGGCAGAATTTTTGAAGTTGAATATTTGTTAAGAGAAAAAACATTTGATTAGGTTTTTTTAGATTTGATTTCATTTTGAATAATATTTTATTCAATCCTACCATTTCCCTCCTCTATAAATAGAGGAATGCTAGACATTATTAGGAGAGTTGAAGTATTTAAGGAATAAAGAATTTAGTTTCAATTGAGATTTTGAAGACTTTGTAAATGTTGGTTTCTATGTAATCAAGTATTTATTTCTTCCTTATTTTCATCTACGCTCATCTACTATTCTCTCTTGCTTTTTGAATTAAGCTGCACATCTATTTAGCTGCACATTTTCCTTCTAACTTCCTTTTACACGCTTGATTGTGAATAGGATTTATATTAGAAGCAAAGTACATTATCTTGACAGTCTTTTGCTACAAGGATAGTTTTCCAGGAAGAAATGAAGCTGGTTTAATTGTTTTAGCTTTTGAGCAATTACGATAAAACTAGTGATAGATTGGTACTCTTTTTGAGATCATTATTAAGGAGGTGAAAATTTTTTGTCAATTTAGCGTGAGAGGCGAGAACATATTGAGTTTTCTTGATAGTGAGAATTATCTGGCCTTTACAGTTATTCATTTCTCTGAGTGTTCGATTTCTTTAGCTTTGAAGATAGTTGAGTCTATTTTCTTGAATTAGAATAGGAAAGGGCATTACACTTCAAAAAGATAAAGAGTGAAGTTTCGATCATTGAAATTAAGATATTTGAACCTCAATTCATTTTTATCATTCAAATACTTTTCTCATTTTGGTTTATTGTAAAGAATTATTACACTTACTTTCGGTTCGACTTGGTGTTTATCACATTACTACAAAATCTTTCAGTTTAGAATTTATTTTTGGTGATCTCGACACTTGTCAAAATTTTGGCACTGTTGCCAGAGATATTTTTAATTTCTTTGCAATTACCAATTCATACCAAGATTTCTTGAACAGGAGTAGTGTTTATCCCTAAATTCGAGAGGACTTTAAGGGAAAACAAAAAAAAGAATAAAAGAAAAAAATCACAAAAAGAAGAAAGAGCAAAGAAGCCATAATTTTGATAAGAAGGATAAACTTCTGAAGAAGAAGAAAATTTTGTCCAAAGCAAGAAATGAATACACAAAGGACATTGCTGGAATTAACCACTCGTAACGGTAATTTGTCAGTTTTTTATGAAGAGAAAGGACCAAATCCGTATGTACATTTTCTCAAATTACTTAAAGAGTATATCAAGAAGGAAATTTGAAATTCTTAGATCAAGAGATAAAACAAATAATTTCAGAAATTCAATTGGTAACCAATGTGAATGGGTTTTCTAAAAATAGTATTGCTCATTTACTTTTTCCAAATGAGAAAAATGAACTTATATTCTTATGAGGATTAAAATGGATGGAGAATATATGTTGATTATAAGAAATTGAATGACATCACAAGGAAAGACTATTTTCACTTTCTATTTGTCGATAAAATAGTCGAGATGTTTGCAGATTGTTACATGTCTTATATTATAGATTTTTCTAAACTTACAATATTCTGGTTCAGATATGGAAAAAGGATTGATACGACTTATTATAAAGTGCAACCAGATTGTCTAGCCAAAGACAATAAATAAAGGCGCTTTTAGGAGGCAACCTAACATTTGTTTCCTTTCTTAGCATTTTTTTCATATTTATTTTATTCGTTGATGTTTCCTTTTAATTTCTTTCATTTCTTGTTGCATCACTGTTTTTTATTTAGTATGTGGGTGCGTATCTTTTTAAGGAAAATGATAAAGCAATCATGGAATGAGACGTGCACGTATCTTATTTAGAGAGAGCTTCTTGAAAGTATGAACTAAAAGTATTAAGTTAAGAATACTGAGGACAAGAGCTCCAAAAGATGAATAAGTAACATGCTTCTCAGATGATAGACCTACCAGCATCACCAGCGTACATGTGAATATGTCTTGCCATATTCAACTTTTACTAGGAAGTTTTTCTTTATTTACATTTTATTGTTGAGTATTATTTCAATTCATTGAGGAAAATGCAAACTTAAGTGTGGGAGAGTGTTTGGAAATTTTAAATTTTTCTTGAAAAAATTTTCTTGGATTTTGATGGTTTTCACGTGTACTTGAGTTTTCTTGTTGGTTTTCTCAAAATTCTTGATTTTAAGGCTACTCATTTGTTTGATTATTTGACTATTTAGATTAATCTGACATTGGGAGTTAGCACGAATATTTGTTTAATCCTTACATTTCACACAGTCATTATTATTTTTGGCAATTATTTTAATAAAAAAATATATGGGGGACTTTATAACCATCCTATTGAGATTTTGAGCCTAAGAGAATTTATTATATTACTCATTTTTCTTCATTTATTAGATGATTGTCATATGTAGTTTGATGTTTCTAGAACTTGTTTTATTATACATGTTATAATCACATTATCTAAGTTGGATGCTTTAAGATGAAAAGTACACTTAGGCTAAACTTCATTATTAAGACCATTCTTTTATTTTGTTTCTTAGTAAGCCCCTTGAGCCTTGTTTTTTTATCATTAACCATCTCAAATTCATGAAAAGAACAATATGAATACCTTCTATATATCTGCTATGTCTATATTGATCTATTGGGATGAGAACTTTTATCCACGTATTTAAGCAATTTTGGAGAAATGGTTGAAGAGGTTGAAAAAGTGTTTGAAATTTCCAAGTTTTATTTACTTCTCAAAGGAAAAAAACTAAAATATAAAAAAAAATATTGAAAAAAACATAAAAGAAAGTGATTTGCATGGGTTGAAGAAGGATTCATGGTTAGTTCTCATTTGACAAATGACTATAAGTCCTTCATCCTTCGTTCTATTCTTAACAAAATTTCTATCGCTTCAATTTATTCCCATTTATCCAAAAGCCCTGTAGATTTTTGCATTCAAGTCATATATGTATTTGTGGAGATGTGATAGCTTTACAAGCTTATGGTAAATATTTTTCTATATTTTGACTTCAGAGTTCTTAATAATGCCTTAAATATTCTTGGAGTTACTCGTGAGAATTTTGTGAGATAGAGTCCCATTATATTTGGATTTCAAAAAGATTGTTGGAATAATTTTTGATAGGTGTGATTTATGAAGACTTCTGCCATACAATGCTTCTTCATTGCTTGTGTTTCATTTGAATGTATAAGGCATAATAGTTTGAAGTTATAATGAATAAGTTGGATGGAAGAGGGGATAATGATGGAAAATTGACTGTTTAAGCTTTTGAATACTTGAGGACAAGCATTGTCGAAGTGTGGAGGAATTTGATAGAATTTATTTGGGATATATTTCCCATGTTTGTTGTCGTTTAAATGATGAACATAATTAGTTTTGATTATAGTTTTAATTTTATGCAGCAAAATTATCATTTGAGGAAAAAGAGGACGATTGTTAGTCATTTAGTTGAAAGAACTTAAAAACTGGAAAGAGGGGTGGACGTGTGCTAAAAGGACCTCAAAGTTGGCAGGGTTTTCAAAGTTAAATATTTTTTAAGAGGAAATACATTTGGTTAAGTTAGATTTGATTTCATTTTGAATAATATTTGAAACTCTCCTACCCTTTCTCTCCTTTATAAATAGAGGAATGCTAGACATCATTAGGGGAGTTGTATGTTCATCTGTTAGTCTTTCTTGCTTATTGAATTAATAGTAGCTGCATATTAACTTTCTAGCTTTCTTTCACACGCTTGATTATGAATAGGAGTTAGATTAAAAGCAAAGTAGATTACCTTGACAGTCTTTGCAAGGATAATTTGCTTGGAAGAAGTGAAGCGGATTTAATTGTTTCGTTTTTTGAGCAATCACAACTAGTGATAGATTATAAGCATTCTTTTTGAGATGGTTATCGAGTAGATGAAAATTGTTTTTGAACATTTTGAGTTTTCTTGATAGTCATAATTCTCTGGCTTTTTCAATAATTCATTTCTCTGAGTGTTTAGAAGAGGAAAAGGCATTACACTTATAAAAGATAAAGAATCAAGTTTAGATCTTTGGAATTGAGTTATTTCAACCTTAGTTTACTTTTATCATTCAATACTTTTTTCGTTTTAGTTTATTGTAAGGAATTATTACACTTTCTTTAGGTTCGACCGGGTATTTATCACTTTGCTATAACATTTTTCAATTTAAAAGTTATCTTTATGATCTCAACAAGTGTTATGAGAGTTAGTTTGGAACCTAACAAATGGTATCCTAGCTAGTAAGAATTCCAAACAAGTGCTACAAAAGTATGCATGTAGTATTGATACAATGTGTGTGTATGTAGGTAAAGTAATGCAGGACAAAATCCTTGGTTGTTTAGGTTTAGTATATTTTCTTATATTTTTTTTTAACAAATGCTTTCTTATAATTTAGAGTTCTAGAATGAATTAGTTCACATGTTAGTTACTTTCTTAGAGGTTATGTAAATCCTCCCCTCCCCCCTTCCCCAAACAAAAAAGAAGGAATTTACTATAAATCTTCAATGTTTAGGTTTTGGTATTATCACGCACTGAAAATTCTATCACCATGCCTAAATATCTCATTATATCACTATGCCTAAATATTTCATTATATTTCATTTGCTTATACTAGAAAATATTGCGGACTTGATTTATATTTGAGAGTTTCTTGTAAAATACTATACACTCTGATTTTATAGATGATTTGATTTCACTTGATCAGAAGGCACTTATTTGATTTCCATTTTAAATTCTACCCAAAGAAAAAAAAAGAAGCATGCTATTCTTAAAGTGTAAATTATACTTCAGTGATTGTTCTCCCTTATTTTGCAATCTTGTTAAGGCATTTAATCAAACATCTCAAATGACTTGTAAAACGTTCACCTTTCGTTTACATAAATCTTGATTTGTTTACATCAATCTTGATCTGTAAAAAAATTACTTTGCATGTTTTACATTCAATAACCAAGGATGAGAGGTTAAAAAAAATCATTTTCGATCTTCTCAAATAAACAAACATAAGGTGCATTAGTGGGTCTAAAATGAAAACTAAAATATTGGAAAGGGTTGTTTAATTTGTGAATGCACCCTTTACTTAGTTAAAATAAATTTTGAATGAATAAAGTTTATTTTCTATATAAAAATGTAACCTTTATATTTTTCTCTCGTTTTTTAAAGGTCTCTCTTTTTTTGCGAATTTCTCTGATGCCTGCATATGGTCTCTGACGACTGCCATTGTTGTTGATAGGATATTTTTTTCTTTTAAAGGAATACGTATGATTACACAAATTATGTGAAGTTTAAATATTATAATTAGATAGATAGACAATAATGTGAAAAAATTTCAAGTTTCATAGTTCATTAAGAATGCTTCATGATGTATAATTGTTTATGGGGGAATCCGGACTCTTTAATTTGTATTGTGTATGGGGAAGCCGAACTCTTTAAATGTTTGAATTCTTCAATATTGTGTTTTGAGTGGTCATTATGCCTGAAAAATATCCATTTTACAAAAGAGACCGTCAAAAGTTTTCAAAATCTTAGGTAATATGGCTTCTATTACTTTCTTTTTAGAAGTGACCTTAAAGAAAATTAAAAGTGTTTGTACTCCTATTACTTCTTCATTTCTAATCTATCATAATCGACTTCTTCTTTTAGAAGTGAAATTAAACAAATGTGAAGAGTTTTTTCTCCTATCTATCAAAAGCAACTTCTTCATTTAGGAGTTTAAACTTTTATAAGTGTGGCTTTTCAGTCGCTTCTTCTTCTTCTCCTATTACTTCTTCTTAAAGTTAAATTTTATTCATAACTTTCATGTTATGAATAAGATTAGTCTCACTACAATAATTTTCTTTTATACTGATAGGTTTTTATGTCACATTATATACTTTTTGTGTTGACACTTGTTTTTCCTGACAAATAAAAATGTGATGAGTGTTTGCAATTGCCCTATGACACTTATAGATGACACAACAAGTAATATAAGTGCTTATGTTGACTCATATAGGAGATGAGAAATATCTTTTTGTGACACATAAATCTATCTTAACAAATTTCTAGTATTTAGTTATGACACGTATTTGTATCATATTGAATTTTAAATGTTATACATTTTTGTATCCAGGTAAATTTTATTATATCACAGATGAAATTATCCCAAATTTAATTTTATAATAGATTATTATTGTTTGATACTCATATACGAATATATGTATCAATATGTCCTCATTTTGTGATACTCATTAGTTTCAATTTTATGTTTCAATATGAATGCGTTGTTAAAACCTATTCATGATGATAGTTTTATTTGTTGTGTAAAACAATTTATGACAAATGATGTGTTGTTGCATTGAATTAAACCGTATCAACAATCACCGGTGAAACCTCATAAATACATATATTAAAAACCCTTGGAAGTATTTAATGATTCAATATTTCATAAAAGCAAACTATGCAATATCCAACACTAAAATAACTAAACAACATTTTCTTGGGTTTAAGTTTAAAATAAGCCATCTACCTAGCAATAGAAATCCTATAAGTCTTGCCGCCTGCAAAATTGAGTAAAAATAGTGTCATTTGAGTATATTAACAAGATTTATAATTAATTAAGAGGGTTAAGGGTGAGTTTTCCTTATAACCAAATAACCTCACCAAACAACATAAACTCAAAGAGCCCCCCTAATTGCTTATAAAAACATTGCGTCGGGCCTGAAAAGAAATGGAGGAGAGCAAACAATTAAAATGGACATTACTGAAAAGGGAAATGTAACCAACCTCCAAACTCCTCCCCTGCACCTAAGAGAAATAAAAGGAAATAAATCAAAGAGTTCTTTGATGAAATTATTGCAACTGAAGGTCCTCCTCTACAAGAATGAGAACTCAACAGGGGTCTTGACTCTCAGAAACAAAAGCTACATGAGTTCCGTGTCAATATTTAGAACATCAAGTAAGCCAGCTTATGCTGCCAAAGCAGCTAGGATCATCAAGCCCCTAGAATAACGACTAATTAATTGGAAAAGGTAAAACATGTAACTATTCAAACACTACTTTCAGAAAATTTCATGATCTGAAAAGATACTGAAAATAATTCATGCATGCCATGAACTATAAACATGGATGTCAACTTTGGTTTGCTTACTGTTCCTTTCAAGTGTAAAAGTCAACATCCATAAGATATAAGTAATAGTGTTAGTCTTGCATAGCCAAATTTAACAAATTCTTTATACCTATACAATACTGTTTTGATACATATATAAGACCGTATTGGGGAAGTTCTGAAGCTTCATGCATGAATTCAGAAAGCACTTGGTGATTTGCTAACCTTTTTGGATAGGAAACTCATCAAAACATCACGTAGAATAAGAGACCAGAAGCTTGCCAAAACAAGCAAATTGCAGCAAAAAAAAAATAATATCTAACAGATTCCAACGCCTTTTAACAGCCAAAAAACAACAAATTTCAGCCCCAAAAAAAATTAGTCTAGCAAAACTAATAAATAACTAGCTGCAAGAGACACACACAGACAAAAAGGAGTTCAAGGAAACATTTTCATCACAAAATTTGTTTGAAAAGAAATTCAAAATAATGATCACAGCACATACATATGACATAACATAACCCTGATATAGTGACGTATATATCTATATGCTGTCTCAAGGGGCAAATGAAAGTAACCTCACCTCTAAAGTTTTTGGCACCCGCATTTATGAATATATGGCCTGAGTATTCATAGTACCAAACTTTACATCCTTACAGGTTTCAAAAAGTCCCTCACCAAAATTGTCTGTTATAATAAAATCGATCGCATCTACGGTCAGATTGTTTTCAACCTACAAAAGGTGGATGTAGGTGCAAGAAAGCAGCTTGACAGATAAAGAGCTCATGCAAAACGAAAAATTTACATGCAACCTAAAGTCTAACAAATAAATATTACAACTTGCTAAGTAAAAATGAAGAACAATTATTTGACAGAAAACATTAAAGATACAGGTTACAGATGGATAATACCTTTGCAACAGAAGTCACATTTATAAACTGACTTTGATTTGCAGAGCAACAAAGCTCATAGAATAAATTTAAGAAATTTCTCAAACATGATAGACAGCCTCCAAAGGAAAGGAATGGAATGCAAGAAAGATGTCATGATTCAATCATAGTGAAAAGAATGAAAAAACTCGAAATGCAAATAACTCAAGCAGCATCAGATAAAACTCAATAATTAAACACTAAACGGAATGGTAAACTAAATAATAGGGATGCATAAGAAGGTTTAGCAACACTGAATGTACGAAAATATAGGAATTTTTCCTATGCTTCTTTTTTTTCAGTTATATTCTCTTTCTTCTTAGGCTTGTGAAGGAATTAGCCCAAGTTCCATTACTATTCACAACATGCACTATAGTATTCTAGTTCATTTTTACTAGTATCTAGCTAATATTTCTTGGTTTTTCCTAGAAAGAAGGATTATGTGCACATTGTTCAAAATTCTTTTGCTTATGTAAAATAAGCTTTAGTGTTCACAATAACCAATAATTTGAGTACAATTAAAGAATTCTTATGCAAGTGACTAACAATATGAACAAGTAACCCACAGCCAAACCAAATGAGTACTTGAAAGACAGCCATCACATCAAAATAGTGACAAAAAATCTCACTTGCTGAACTTGTTACCATAGAGCCTCAAATTGAGCCTCTGTACGACAGACATTTCCAGTAATTGTTGGGCACAAACTTGGTATCTTTGATGAGAGAAATTCATCTGGCTACAATGAAGGGGACAAAACAAGGAGATGGACGCATAAATACAACTAGATCAAGTTGAATGATCAGGTTACCTGACCCGCAAAAAGAAAGTAGCATAAATCAAGTCACAAGAGTCAAATGTATAATATAAACCTATAAAATTTATTCACTAATAATGCACATCGACCCTAGTGTACCTTCACAGATGGGGTATCATAAGGACAGTTCAATACTTTCGCATCAGTACGTGAGCCACAAATGTTATACATAGCACAAAATCCTTTGGGTGTCTTTCCCTAGCCATCATCAAGAAATATAGTCAAATATTAAGATAGAAAAGAACAGCAGGAGTGATTTTCTTCAAGAAAAAAAAAAAAAAAAACGAATTCTGTTTTATGATTCTACTATCTTTTCAACCAGCTAAGGGTGACAATGACATTTCGAGATACAGAATGAGAGCTGAAGAAGCTTCAAGAATTTTTTCCATATATGTAGTAAAGAAGTAAGTTCATAGTGAAAGTCAACAGATGGGTCTTCCAAATGCTATCAATAACAGAACATAACACCAGCAGGACTCTGAGTATCCATCAAAGAGTACATGCCAACATCAAATTTGAAGAAAAAAAATTCTAACCTCAATGTTCCACTTTGCCTCTAATATGGATTCCAAAGTCGAAACACAACAAAAGGGGAAAATTAAACGGACTAGAGAACGAATGACATTTGTACTTGCCCTAACTACTCTGCTTAAGTTCTCCATGAGACTAGAGTCTCCATGGATTCTAGAACACATGTTTTGACAATCAACAGTGGCTAATGAGCAGCTTCTTTCCATTTGGATGGAAACAAGGCAAGTCATCCTCATATATGACCTTAAATGTGGCGCCACTGCAAATACTGAACTTTAAAAAGCGTTAAATTTTGACTGTTAGGGCAGAGGGAAAGCCCAAAGTTCACCATGAATTTTCTGTCTAAGATCAAGCAAAAACCATCTATGCTTTAGTATTTCACATTCAAGAATACATCTTTGTACTTTCTTAATCAATTAATGGTTCACAAACCTCAATTTCTTAACTTCAATCAAGAAAATTTAGCATCGAGCTCCCCAGTTTATCGTCAAAGGGAACAAGTTCTTTTAGCAACGAATGACCTGTTTCCTTGGGTATAAATGATCCCCAAAAATTGACAGCTAAACTGATTCTTAGAGAGAACCAACCAATCAAATCACTTGAAATTGGTGCAACTATGTTTTGGTGCCAAAAGAACAAACAAAAATCCATGAATTTGGACGAAGATTTTCTCAACTTTTAAAATCAACTGCTGAGAAACAAAATCATAAAATATTTCTATCATTTTCTCTTGATTGGGAAAAATTAAAACTATAAGGAGTAATGCATCGAGTGAAATAGCAGGAAAAGTGTGAAAACAAATCTCTAGACACAATTTAGAGATAAAAAGAATGGATTTAAATATAGCATACCTGATGGGTTCAAAAAAGGGAGGCCCCGGGGTTCTTCAATTCCAAAAACAAATCCAAATCCTTGAATTGGTTTTCCTTGAAGATTGAAAAATAATAGAAAATCTACCTTGATTTTCACTCTCTTCTGTAAAACCCCAAAAAAGACGGCAGAAGCTTCAGAGAAAAAACCCTTTTTAGGAAGCCAAAGTTGGCATTGACTAAAACTAGACTACAATCTCGACTTAATAAAAAGCAATAACTAGCAATTATGGGGAGAAATCAGAAAACTTAACGTTGATTTTGGCCAGAATTTGTTCGGCTGAAACAAAAAATTGAAGCAGCAACTCTTCCTATTGAAACAACAAGGAAGAAGCACCATAACTCACTGGGAGAGCAGTTGAAATCATTCTTCGCACAGGAAGGGGCGAAGGGTTTTGGGGCTGGTTCTGTAGAAAGAGAGGTTGATGGAGGAAGAAGAGTTTCCGCAGAGGGTTGTGGGAAGACGAAGAGGATGGTGAGAAATTAGGGAATCTTTTCCTTTATTTTGTAAAAGAAATCTAAACGACGTCGTTTAGATTTAGCTTAGGGTTAAAAGATGTCATTTAGTTCTTCTCTCCTGGGCACACTTTCCAAATAATTTGACGGAAAATTTTTGGTGCATTTTGGCTTCCGGGTTAAAATTTTGGAGGATTTTTTTTTAGCATTGGGGGAAAATATTAGGGCTGTAAACGGGTCCAGACCCTCAGGGTACCCCAGACTCGGACCCGTACCCTTATAGTGAAACTTGGACCCGGACCCGGACCCGTACCCTCCAGGGTCCAGGGTAGGGCCCGTACCCGTATGACATTTTTCTATTTTATTTCCCTGTTAAACAAAAATATGTAAAACAATGTATAATTCAAAAAATAAAAATTTTAACATGATCTCCTTAACATTTCTTTCAACAAATAAAATCATTTAACATCTCTAATTCACATAATTAAAAGTTCAAATATACATAAAATCGTCATTTATAGCATATTAGAAAACATTTTTAATTCCATTTTCTTGTTATAAATTATAGATTTTATTTATTTAGAGTAATTATATATTATATGCAATAATACTGTGGTAGTAGGAACATGTTTGGTTTTATTTAATCCAATATGGCTTAAATAAGGCCACGAAGTCTGCTTACAGTGGTAGTAGTATAGTATGAGACTGTGTGATGTGATTTGAGGTAGAGGTAGTAGGTTAGGTAGAGTTAAAGATAATTATAAAATAAAACAATATGTTAAAAAATTTATAAATTATAATATAATATATAAAATATATTATTATTTTATTAATACGGGTATACAGGTATACGGGTCTGGGTATTAACATACCTTACCCGGACCCATATAGTAGTATAAATACGGGTACAGGTACGGGTACGGGTCCGGGTCCGCGGGTATAAAATTTGAACCTTACCCGCTAAAAACGGGTCCAGACCCGTGCGGGTACGGGTAAGACCCGCCCCGTTTACAGCCCTAGAAAATATGATACACAGTGAATGTTACATTATCTCTATTGTGAGATATGATTTTTTATTTATTAAAATTATATTATTTTATTAATTTTGACACAAACATATATGTCCAAAAAAACAGTCATACTAACATTTACAAAAAAACGTAGCGAGAAATCTGTATCAGGAAATTTAATTTTTCAGTTAAATGTATACGGGATGTGTGTCAGGAATTAAAAGACTTAGTACTGAATTTGTAAATGGGGTACATGGGTTTGTAGACTAATATCTCTCAACAAATCATGGCACGAATGAGATAAGGTGCCCGTGTGTGAAGTACAAAAATAGAAAGCTAACCACCGTGGCAGAAATGAAATTGCATCTTTTAACTGGGGTTTTACGCATGATTATCATAATTGGATACGTCATGGAAAACCTCTTTGGGGACTAAATGTGGGAACATATGTGAGTAATGGAAGGGAAAAAACTTCGACAAGTGTTGGAGAACGTAGTATGATTCTTGAGATGATATTTGATGATGTCAGACCGAGCTTTGACCCCGAATTTGCGAATTATACTTATGAAGAAGCACTTAATCCAAAAGCGCAGAAGTTTTATGATATGTTAAAAGCTGTAGAGATACCATTGTGGAAAGAGTGTAAAACTGATTCACAATTATCTGCGACTGCGGAGTTGTTGAGTACTAAGTTTGAGAACCACTGGACTAAAAAGTCATTTGAACAAGTTGCACAATACGTGAAGTGTATAATCCCAACCGGACAATATGGCAATGAGTGATTGGTACCAAAAAAGGAAGTTAGTAGATGGTTTGGGGCTGCCTATGTAGAAGATCATCGTTTGTCTTAACGGTTACATGCGTATTGGAAGGAAGACTTTAGTAGAAGGGAGTGTAAATTTTTTGCTTTCGTGAACGGTACAAGATGAAAAAGAATACTAAGGATAAGGAAAAAAAAAAAAAAGGTGTCTCACAAGAGGATGTATGATTTTTCCCATAACTCCAAGGTTGCAAAGATTATATGCATAAAAAAAAGTCGACAATCACATGAGATAGCATTCAGAAAGCGAGCAGCAAGGGGATGTGATGAGTCATCCGAGGATAGGGAAGCATGGAAGCACTTTGATTGGACGTATTCTGATTTCGCTATTGAATCGAGAAATGTAACACTTGGTTTGTGTACCGATGGTTTCTCTCCATTTGAAATGTCCGGGAAAGCATACTCTCCTTGGCTGGTAATTTTGACTTCTTATAACTTACCTCCTTGGATGTGCATGAAAAAGGAAGTTATGTTCTTGTCGGTTATCATTTTGGGTCCTCAAAATTCGAAAAGTAAACTGGATATCTATTTGCAATCGTTAATAGAAGAGTTATACAATTTGTGGGAAGTGGGAGCTCATACTTATGATATCTCCAAGACATAGAACTTCAACACGCGGGCAACCGTTTTTTAGACCGTGAGTGACTTCTCATCGTACAAAATGTTAAGTGGTTGGAGTACTACAGGGGCACTCACATATCTGTATTGTATAGAAGAAACACAGTCATTCATGCTAGTGAGTGGTGGAAAACACTCATGGTTTTACTATCATCGATGCTTTTTATCACTAAGTCATCCATTTAGAAGAAATATAAGGTCTTTCAAGAAAGAAAAGGGGGAAGAACATCCGGGCCGCCATTGCATTTTACCGTATATCAGTTGTGGGAAAGGGTAAAAGATTTTCCAAAAGTTACAAAAACTGAAAACAAACTCGATAGGGGAGAAGGTAGAGGTGAATACCACAATTCGACAAGGAGTATATTTTCGGATCTTCCATATTGGCAATACCCTTTTAGTTCGTCACAATATTCACATGATGCACAATGAGAAGAATGTTTTTGATAATGTGTTCTACATTGTGATGGATGTCAAAGGGAAGATAAAGGATAATCGTAAGGCTAGAGAAGGCATTGGTCGGTACTGCAATCGATTAGATTTGAAACTCAGTGAAGGAGGAGCCGCGGGTAATTGTTCAAAACCGAATGCATGTTACACTTTAACAAACAAGCAACGAAAGTGTGTTCATGAGTGGGTAAAGAAGTTAAAATTATCGAATGAGTATGCTTCTAACTTGAGAAAATGTGTGGATTTGGAAGAACTAAAGATGTTTGGGATGAAAAGCCACGACTGTCATATGTTTATAGAGCACTTAATATCGATCGCCTTTAGAGAAATCCCTTTGCAAAAGGTTTGGAATGTCTTAGCTGAACTTAAGCTTTTTTACCACGACTTTATGTGCCCCGAAGATAAGCTAGATACTCATGCGTCAATTGGAACAGAGCATCCCAATTTGATGTGCAAGCTAGAAAGGATTTTTCCTCTCGGGTTCTTTGATGGGATGGAGTACTTGATTGTTCATTTGCCAGAAGCTAGAGTTTGTGGTCCAGTTCAGCATAGGTGAATATATCCATTTGAGAGGTAAAAGTCGAAAACATAGCTTTAATCTTTCTTTCTCAAATATAATATTATTTACCAAAAAATAAATGTTCGTTTTAGGTGTTTGCACCATCTAAAGAAGATGATCGAGAACAAGGCTCACGTCAAAGGTTCAATATGTAGCGCGTATTTAATTGATGAGGCTACGACTTTCTTCAATTACTGCTTCGAGTTGGACGTCGGAACTAGAAATACATCCGTTGGACATAACGATGGTGGTGAGAAGCCCCAAGACAGGGCTTGGTCCTTTCTATATGCAATTTACCAAGAAGGGCATTTGGTAAGGTGAGGAAGAAGTTCTTGGATGAGAAAGATATGAAGATGATAACAAATTACATCTTGCTTAACTGTGAGGAGGTTGAGACTTACATTGAGTAAGTAAAAAGAAATTGTGTTTGTTTGTAAATTAAATTAAATATGACGGAATTGGTCTTACCATAACTGCTAATCTTTAGGAAGTACTCATCAAAAATCAAAACACGTAATCTAAGTATAACGGAAAATACTTTACAAAAGCAGACGGTCGATGGAATCTCCAAATGGTTTAGAGATGAAGTGAGTTAAATAATTTATACACAGAATTAATTTTGTTAAAGAAATGATTCTAATACAATGACTTTAATTTCATTCAGATGCACAAACCTCATAATACGGATAGTAGCCACAAGACACTTAGAAATCTTTCATGGGGTCCTGAGAGATGCTTGAAAAGTTATAGCAGTTACATCGTCAACAGATTTAGATTTAATACATAAGATTGTTAAGATGGAAAGTTCACTTCTAATTGAGGTGTACGTGTTAAGGAAGACTACTATAGGATTTTAACAGATATCATTGTGGTTGAGTTTCTGTGTATGCTTGTTCAGACAGCTACACTCTTAAGTGTGATTGGTTGGATTCTTCAGGTAGACATTTAAAGAAGCATCTACAATATAAAATTTTTGAGATTGATTCTAAAAAATGGTACGACGAGTACGATACATTTGTTTTTGCTCACCAAGTGAAACAAGTGTCTTACATCACGTACTCTGGTGCAAAATGACAAAGCAGTGATTGGTCGGCAGTGATGAAATCAAGGCCTCATGTTTTTTTATGTACTGGTAGTTAACATTGCATTTCGCCGAGACTTTGATTGTAGATCACCGAATTAAAGAAATCGGAACTCTCACTCATGAAATAGCGCGATCGATGAAGTAGCATTCTTATAGAACTTGAAGATATTGCAAATAATATTGATTTAGTAAACGACAAGGTAGAATAAGAGTTTGAAGACGAAGATAGTGAAGAAGAAGAGAAGTTCGAAAAAAAAAAAAAAAGACGATTCAGACTTGTAGTTACATATTATGCTCATCATATGTTATGTTTTCCATATTTATATATGTAATTGCATTTCAATTCATTGCTAATTTTTGAAAAAAGTTATTAAAGTTATTAAAGTGAAAATTTTGAAAGTCAAAGTTATTAAAGTCAAAATTTTGTAAGTTAAAGTTTAGTCATGTCAAAGTCACATTTGTTAAAGTTAAAACTTACTAAAGTTAAAGTTTTGGAATGCATTGCTAACTTTTTTATAATTTTTTTGTAATTGTAGATATGGTGCGAGATAAGAAGGATGTAGTTGACGATTCGGAGAGGGTCTTGGCATTAGATCAGTAGGGTCCGGAGATGCTGAGGCGACCCCTCTTATGACCAAAAGATGTTTTTATATCGACAGCATCGCCTATCTTGATGCGACGACGGAGGAGCAGCCATCACCACCCCCTGGACCCATGATGCAATCCCTCTTCACCCCTTCTCCATCCCGCTCTTCGACATCAACCCGTTGGCTTTTAGCATCTCTAGCACGAACAAAGGCTCGTTGGCCTTCGGCCTCTTAGTCTGAGGCCAACACTTCAAAGGAGGGCACTTCACAGGTCGGCCTGTCACGTCCATCTTCATCGGAGCCACTCGAGCCATAGCAGCAGCCTGGAGATTGCTGCATAAGCTTACATCCTATTCTTGGAGGGTAAGTAGCTTTCATAAATGTAACTTCATAACTTTCATAACTTTAATTCTAACTTTTATAACTTTGATAACTTTCATAACTTTAATAGCTTTAACTTTAACATAACTTTGATAAGTTTAACTTTCAATTTTAGAGATAGATGGATTTATATCGTGCAGTCTCGTATTAACGAGCTATACGAGAGCTAGAGTACAATCCCGCGGCGTGTTCGGGGTATGTGGTTCGAGGAGTTTGGGGTAAGCGTAATTTTTTAAACATTTATAATTTCTAACGTTTCATTTTTGTATTGTCGTTTAACTTGTGTGTGTGAATGCGCAGCAGTATTTCCAATGGGACCCAACCCTCACTGAGTTGGCGAGAGAAGGTTTGAGAAGACAGGGATAAGGTGGTACCAGGGACATGTAGTACCGAGTTCCCATTGCCCTTCGAAGGTGATCTTGGATACCAGTTCCCATATACGAGGCCTGGATGAGCGGTTGGGAGAAGCATGAGTATAAAGAGAAGAGAAAGATAGCACAGAGGAACAGGAAAGAGGAGCGAGGCGGACGAGGTCCTTGAAAACGTACAGGCAGTTCACAATCGTTTATTGAGTGAGATGCTCACGAAGTAATATGAATTAACATATTTATGTATTTTATGTTTTCTTTATGAATTATAACATTTCTATTAACTTTATATAATGTTGCAACAAAAGAAGCTTGATGATACTTATTCGAAAGATAAGATTTGTCAAAAGCTTCACAAACATTAGGATGCCACGAGAAGGCTAGCTAGTTTGTCAATGAGCGCTCTATCGAGTTTTGGGGTAAGTTTTTTGTTTCAATTATTATGAATATCATAAATAAAATTGTCGTTTACTTAACAAATGTTGATTTAACATGCTTTTTAATTCTCAGCAAAAGTACATGGACCTGAAGAAAGAGGAGAAGCATTCTCGGACTGGCGCCCTTATACCCACTGACGTAAAGCTAATGCTTGAGGTCGAGACGAGGATGAAGAAAGGGTATGCATATGGGTTCGGGACCGTAGAGTTAGCCCGTATAAGGGCTGAGACTCAAGGTGCAGCTGGAGCCTAGCTTCTCCTTCCAGACGATATCCAGTCGCAGATTGCAGAAGACACTGGTTGCATCGTCTCTGAGAAGATGCAAGAGGCAAGTCAAGACTGAGAGTGGAAGATTTCATACAGAGCGAATGTCATCGTGAGTGGGCTGCCCGACAATTTGTTGATTCAGGATATCGGCTTGAGGATATACCACCTATCAATCTCCGGCCGCCTCCAAAATGTCGGATGCCCGGTGGACCGAGGTAAGAGGATTCACAGAAGGACGAGGAGAATAGCCAGGAGGATGGTGATGATGCTCCTCCAAGTTAGATAGTTTTATTTTACATTTCATTGTTGTGCTTATATATTCGTACATTGCTTTTTATTATGATCATTTTGTATATTACTGTTTGTTTATGTGGATATGGTGGGATTTTCATAGTTCTATATTACTATTTGTTTGGTTTTTGTCTTTTCAGGGAGTTTTCTGTATTTTCAGAATCATTATAAAAAAAATAAAGAAAATTGATTCTGCCTAGCAACCAAATGATGCTCGCAAATAGCATTTTAAAAAAAACGTTTACGACCAGAAGATGGTCTCAAATTTTGGCAGAAATCCCATTTGGCGTCAAAACTTTGCGACCGAATCACTTGGTTGCCTTTCAGTCGTAAACTTCCTTCATTCGAAAGTTAGTGACCGCCTATTGCAAAGACGTGTTTGTGACCACCGTCGATTGAGAACTTTCGGTTTGCAACTACAATATAGCGTCGGATATGGCAGTTGCTATTTGACCATTTTTTTTTTAGTGATTCCCAATAGCTCCTCCACCCAAAATCACATCACACATACACACACATATATATATATGTATATATATATATATTGAAGAGAATGGCGTAATACATTTTATCCTTCATATTACCATACATATGTGAGTAGTTCATATAATTTTTTTAAAAAAGTTAAGTATTTGACGATAATAAAATCTTTTTGAATTTTTAAAATATTTTAAACTTGTAACAATAGAAAATAAATTTTAAGCAGTATATCATATCGAGACGGAAACTTTGGCTCCTAAATGGATGATTTCCCTTTTTATTATCAAAGAAGACATGCTAGATGAATCCAACTTACAAGGCAAGACCTAGTCAAAGAGTACTACTAAAAGGGATTCAAAATTTGATTATGGTTGATGCGGAATAATTTTGCCACTCAATAAGATCACTAGATACATGATCACATCAAACCCTCCTTTAGATGCCCCATTTTGGTGTGTTTTGTACTCCAAAGCAAGTTCATGTGAAGTTCGCCTTTCTACATAGATGAAGATGAAGTCCAAAGAAATATCCCTTTGGTGAATATTCATCTAATTTTCTTCCACAAAAATATTTATTTTATTTGAAATTGAATATCTATTTCCTATTTATCTTGAGTAGATACATGATAGATATTCAATTTGAAATGGCAAAAATAATTCTCATTTTTAACAAGGAAAATAATTTTCTACTGAAATACTTATGCATTAGTTTTTCTTTTTCAACGCTGAAAGCCTGAATTATGGATTAGTGGACCTTGAATTTTCTGCTAGTATATAGAAAAAAAATGGAGAATGATAGCGAAAGAGAAGATGGATGATGGCTTCAGTTTCCTCCTCTACTCAATGAAATAATTTTTTTGGAATGCTAATTAGGAGAGACTTGGGATAGTTGACTTTTGGCGAATAATGTTAATTTGATCTCCAAAATGTAGTTTACCAAGAATGTGTTTTTTTATTAAAAAAAGAAAAATTTTTAAACTATTAAATTGAGAAAATACAGATTCTTTAATAATGCTCCTTCAAGCTTAACCAGCCATGGCATATTCTAAAAATTTTTTTTATAGGACTTTATTTTGAGTTTTGAAGATAAATTTTTTGTGAGAGTATGGATTTCAGAATAAAAAATTAACAAAAACATTTAAAATAAATTGTTAAAAAAAAAAGAAAAAGATCCAAGTTGAGTCTGCGTTTCTCGGGCTGTGATTCATGATATTAATATTGATCTGCTTTGTTAAATATGATGAATGTTTAATGTAAGGTTTGTTGTCTTGGAGTTTTTTTTTTTTTAATTTTTTTAGCGGGGATGGATGTGGTTCAAACTAATATTTAAAAAATTGAATTAGAGATCGAACCAATCAAGTTATTGATTCACTAGTTTATTGATTTAACTTGTCAAACAAGTGATCGAACAAAAAAATAGTATAAATATATAAAAAATTATAAATATATATTAATAATTTATCTACATACACATTATACATCAATTAGCAACAAATATAATTAAAGAATATTATAAACTTATTAACTCAAAAAATACATTAAAAAATTTAGTGAGAAACTTTTTATAAAATAAAAAAATTCAAAAACTGGTTCAAATGACCGGTCATACTGACTGATTCAACTGGTTTTTGACCAAGTTTGATTGATTCGATTCCCTACTGATTTTTGAGAAAATCAGATAGATTAAGGTTTGATTCCTGATTTAACTGATTGGACCAAATGATCTGGTCTGATTTTCTCAATACTAATTCAAATTCAAGATCTCTGACTGAGTAAGGAACACCTTGGAAGTACTAATTTTAAGTTTTTTTTTTTAATTATAAGTTCTAATGACTTATTGCATTGAGCTAATCACATAGACGTACTGCATTTGAGGCGCCTCATGATGTTGGTACTACTATTTTTCTTCCACTTTATGAAAATAGATCAGTATGCAGAGATGGGGCCTTAAATTGTGAAATATATGGGAAAAAAAAAAATAGAACAAAAAGAAAATGAGGCACATTTTCTTTACTATGTTTTGCCAAAGAGCGGTAAATTGCAAGTTGAAAAACTTGAATCGGAACCGGTTCAATCGGTCGAATTGAAAATTGGTCAATTGTCTAATTTGGTTTGTATTAAAAATCACTAGAATTAAACTGGTTAAATTCAGTCAAAATTGGACGGTTCGATTAGTTAGATTGCGAATTAGTAAAACTCAATTATTGTTATAAATCAATTAATTGAGATGGATGTCATCTCCTTTGAAATCTCCACTTTATTACCCATTTTCTTATCCCTCTTGAATAACCCACTTTATTCAATGTAACTAATGCTTCATTTATGTTGTTTTGTTCTCCTTGCCTATATAAATATGAGGCATTGGATTAATGAAAAGACACCAAGAAGAAGAATAAAATATTATTCTTTATCCCATCTCCTTTAATTCTCTCTTTATTTTATGAAGTCTAGCAATATTGTTATACTAAATTTACAATACGTTATTAGTTCGAGTCTCTATCTTTGATCATTTTGAAGAGTTTGGAAACTTTTATTTTTTCCGATATAATCCTTATAAGGATTAATTCACTAGTGCATTTTCTAGTTCTGAGGTTTAAAGATTTAGGTAAGTTTTATTTTAATGGCTAATCTTGCTAAACTTGAATTTATTGCCCTTAATATTTTTGGAAAAAATTATCTATCGTGGACACTTGATGCTGAAATCCATTTGGATGTAATAGGTCTTGGATATATCATTAAAGAAAATAACACAGCATTAAATCAAGATTGTGCCAAGGCTATGATAGTCCACGAAGATTTGAAGCAGTATATCTCACTGTGAAAGATCCACATATTTTGTGGAATAATTTAAAGGAAAGATATAACCACCTGAAGATGGTTGTTCTTCCAAAGACACGGTATGATTGGCTACATTTGCGACTCCAGGATTTTAAATCCATTAATGAGTATAATTCAGCCAAGTTTAGAATCACTTCTCAACTGAAATTATGTGGAGAAAAATATAACTGATCCTGATATATTAGAAAAAACATTTTCCACATTTCATGCTTTGAATATGCTCCTACAGCAGCAATATCTAGAAAAAGGTTTTAAGAAGTATTCTGATTTAATTTCATGTCTTCTTGTGGCCTAACAAAATAATGAGTTGCTAATGAAAAATCATGAGACTCAATCTACTGGCTTTACTACATTCCCTGAAGTGAATGCAACAAGAGCTTATAATTGTGAAAGAGGTCGTGTCCATGGTCGTGGACGCGGTTGAGGCAAATATTTTTTCTATTATCATAACAAGGAGGAAAATTTCTCAAAATCTAAAAGAATGAGAAAAGAAAAGGGAAAGAGATAGATCCAACAAATTGTGAGGACATGTGTTATCAATGTGGTATGATGGACATTGGTCACTTACTTATTGTACGACCAAGCATATTGTTGATCTTTATCAATCCTCATTAAAGAAAAAGGAAAAGAGTGCTGAAGCAAAGTTTGCTTCACAAAATCCCACTGAAAATAATGATGATGTTTCTATTGATGTGACTTATTGGATGTGGCTGATTTTCTTTGAATATGCAGAAGACAAATAAATCATTTGATTGGAAATGGACAAGTCGAGAAGACTTGTGTTTTATTTTTAAGTTCACATAAAGTTTATGTTAATTCTGACAAGTTTTATTATAAATAATAATTGAAGATCTTTATAATAAATATTACTATTTCATTTCTTATTATCTTATTATAAAGTTTTAAATTTATTTATATATATTTTTTTGAAGGTAATATGGCCCTCATTCCCTATCCTAGATTAAAAAATGAATATGAAGATATTTGTCTTATTGATAGTGGAACAACGCACACCATAATTAAGCATAAAAAGTATTATTGTCAAATAAATAATGGAGAGATAGATGTTCATACCATAAATAGTAGTACAAAATTAATTCAAGGCTTTGCAAGAGCTAATATATTATTTCCTGAAGGAACTATGTTAGTCATTCATAACGCATTATTCTCTACAAAGTCTCGGAGAAATCTATTAAGTTTTAAAAATATTCGCCGAAATGGATATCACATTGAGACAGTTAACGGCACTAATTCAAAATATTCGTGCATTGCTGCAATCATTTCAGGTAAAAAAACATGTATTTGAGAAGTTACCATATTTTCCATCTGGCCTATACTGAGCTAAAATTAGCGCAGTTGAAAACATCATTTGGTAAAATAGAAGTCTACTGAGCCAGATAAGTTTATAATTTGGCATGATCGATTAAGTCATCTTGGATCTATAATGATGCATAGAATAATTGAAAATACATATGCCATTAGTTGAAAGGTTATAAGATATTGAATCTAGAAGAATTCACATGTGTTTCTTGTTCTCAAGAGAAGTTGATAATTAAATAAGCACAAACAAAAATAAGAGTTGAATCTCCTACATTTTCTGAACGGATTCATGGTGATATTTGTGGTCCTATTCATCCATAATGTGGACCATTTAGATATTTTATGGTCCTAATTGACGCATCGATACGATGGTCAAATTTATGTCTGTTATCAACTCGCAACCTGGTGTTTGCGAGACTTCTTGCTCAAATAATTCGATTACGAGCACAATTTACAGACTATCCCATTAAGAAAATTCGTTTAGACAATGCTGGTGAATATTCTTTCGATACCTTCGATGCTTATTACATGTCAATTGATATAAGTATTGAACATCCTATAGCTCATGTTCATATAGAAAATAGGTTAGGTCAGTCATTAATTAAATGACTGCAGTTAATTGCTAGACCCTTACTAATGAGAACAAAACTCCTTACATCTGTGCAAGTTCACGCTATTTTACATGCAGCAGCACTTATACGTATAAGGCTGGCAAGTTATCATAAATACTCTTCATTACAATTGGCTTTTGGTTCTGAGCCAAATATATCACATTTGAGAATTTTTAGGTGTGCAGTTTATGTTCCCATTGCTCCAAATCAATGCATTAAGATGGGTCCTCAAAGGAGGTTGGGGATATATATGGGATATGATTCTCCGTCCATCATCAAGTATCTTGAGCCATTAACAAACGGCGTCTTTACTATAAGATTTGATTATTGTAATTTCGATGAAATAGTGTTCCCCACATTAGGAAGAGAATATTAGCAGCAGAAGAAAGACATTACATAGAGAACATCATCATTAACTCATCTAGACCCAATTCACAGGCACTAGTGAACTGGAAGTTAAAAAAGATAATTCATTTGCAAGGAATTGCAAATCAGTTGCCTGATGTATTTGCAGACTCTACAAGAATTACAAAATTTCATTTCCCAGTTGTAGATATTCCTATTAGAATAGATGTCCCAACAGGGCAAAATATAAGCTATGTAGCTAGTGATTCTAAAACATGCCTGAAGCATGGCCGACCTTTTGGTTCCAAGGATAAAATTCCTCGAAAGAAAAAGATATTGAATGATCAAAGTGATCCTCTAAAAGAGTTAGATAAAGGGGGCCAAGAGAATATTGATAAAACTGTTCATGATTCAGAAAATAATAAAAATATAAAGAATTCTATAAATTTTGTTGCTGTAAGTGAAAGATAGAATCGAGTGGATAAAATTCCTAATAATGCCTTTGCATATAATGTAGTACTTAATATTTTAAGTGATAATCAGACCGTGAACCAAGATCAGTTGAAGATTGTCGGCATAGACCAGACCAGTTAAAATGAAAAGATGTAATTTAGTAAGAGTTGGACTCACTGAACAAACGTGAAGTTTTTAGATTTATAGTCCAAACACCAAAAGATGTAAAACTAGTTGGCTATAAATGGGTATTTGTGAGAATACGAAATAAACAAAATGAAGTTGTAAGGTATAAAGCCTGACTTGTAGCCCAAGGATTTTCTCAAATACCGAGAGTTGATTATGAGTAGACATATTCTCCTGTATTTGATGGAAACATATTTCGATATCTTGTGAGCTTAGCTGTAATTGAAAACCTTGATCTGCAGCTTTTAGACGTTAATGCATATTTATATGGGGAGCTTAATAGTGACATTTATATGAAAGTCCCTGAAGAATTTCACATGCCTGTAGCATGTACATCAAGCACTCGTAAAAAGTGTAGTGAGTTTTAGAGAGAGAAAGTGTCGTGATTTTTTAGAGAGAGAAAGTGTCGTGATTTTTAAGAGAGAGAAAGTGTTGTTAACTTTAATGAGAGAAAGTGTTGTAAATTATAAAGAGATAAAGTCCTGATTTTAGATAGGGAAAGTATCATGAATTTTAGTGAAGAATGCCCTGTGAATTTTGTAGAGAGAAAGTGTTGTGACTTTTTTATAGATAGAAAGTTTCGTAAATTATAGAGAGAGTGTCATGAATTTTAGTGAGAGAAAGTGTCGTGATTATAGAGAGAGAAAATATCGTGAATTTTAGTAAGAGAAAATATTATGAATTATAGAGAGAGAAAGTATCGTAAATTTTTTAGAGAGAAAGTGACATAAATTTTAGTGAGAGAAAATATCGCGAATTTTAGAGAGAGAAAGTGTCAGCAATTTTGAGAGAGAAAGCATGTGAACTTTAGTGAGAGAAAGTGTCGTGAGTTTTAGAGAGAGAAAGCACCGTGAATTTTAGAGAGAGAAAGTGTTGCGAATTTTAGAGAGAGAAGTATCGTAAATTTTAGAGAGTAAGTGTGGTGAATTTTTATAGAGAAAAAGTGGCATGAGTTTTACAGAAAGGAAGTGTCGTGAATTTCAAAAGGAGAAAGTGTCATGAATTTTAGAGAAAGATATTGTCGTAAATTTTAGCAAGAGAAAACGTGCTAAAAAAATATGAATCTAAAATTGTATAATTAATAATCGAAGTGATGAATATGAAAATCTTCTAGAAATGGAATTGTAATTCTTCTTAAGTTGCGTTTGGTGCCAAAGAATTAGAATTAGAATTCCAATTCTAAATTTCTTTTGTTTGGTTGAGCAATTAATTAAGAAATTAAAATTAAATTCCAATTCTAATTCTACAAAATTCACAAATTCCAAATCTAAATCAAAAGGAATTACAATTCCAATTCTAAAAGATTTTCATATTGATCACTTCCATTATTAATTATACAATTTTATATTCATATTTTTTTACACCCATTCTCTCTTTAAAATTCAAGACACTTTCTCTCTCTAAAAATCAAGACACTTTATCTCTCTAAAAATCACGACACTTTCTCTCTATAAAAATCACGACACCTTATCTCTCTAGAAGTTATGATACTTTTTCTCTCTAAAATTCATGATATTTTCTCTCTCTAAAATTAAATTATAATTCCATAAATAATGACTCAACCAAACTAAAGAATCAGAATTAAAATTTTCATTCTAATTCTAAGTCTACATTTCTATGGTACCAAATACACCTTAAAAATAATTTGAGCCAAGCATGACTTACTCATAACTTTAGAAACTATACTGATTATTTTACAAAAAGCTTGCAGGCTCTATAAGCCCATTCTCCCAATATTTTTGTTTTATTTTTCCAGCCCAATTTCACTTCCCTTTCTTCTTTAAACCCCATGATGATTCGGCCTCAGCCCCATTTGGAATAGGCTTTTTTGGCTGTCTCCTTGACCGGGTCTTAGGGATGCCCGGGCGGTTCGAGTTGGCGACTCGCGGAAGATCCGCTCGGCTTTTCTTTTTATTGCTGCTGCTTCGTTTTCTTTGCAGTCTCTTGCCCTCCTCCTCTGAACCGTCTCTCCACTCTTTATCTTTTAGAGTCTTCGAGACTCTTGGTTTTCCTCTCGATCCTTCGGTTCTACCGCTGCTTTTCTTCTCTCGGTTCCGGTGTTCTATGCTTCTCTGTTGTTCACCGGCCTTCTTTGTCACCTGTGATTATCTGTTGGTGAGGTTAGAGAGTTAGCCGTGAGGAGAGAGAGAGAGAGAGAGAGAGAGAGAGAGAGAGAGAGAGAGAGAGAGAGAGAGAGAGAGAGAGAGAGAGAGAGAGAGAGAGAGAGAGGAAGAAGATTGCCGGTGATTCCTTCCCGGCTGAGGCCCGTTTCTGAGGGTTATAACTCCCGATCATCATTTTCTTTACTGTCGACGCCTCGACGTGACAGTGCCACTGCTCGGCGTTTGTTTTCTGGTTTGGTAACCTTACGGTTTCAGCTCCTCAGTCATCTCTTTGTTTTTCTGTTGGCCGCTTCACGGCGGCGGTGGTAAGCAAACCGTTCATTGTTGATTTGGGGTTATTTTATACTAATCGGGTGTTATTTTTGCAGATTGCCTTATCATTTATTCTTGTTGGTGTTCTGTTCTTAGAAAGATTTTACCTTTCTGTTTCCTTCTGCTGTGTTTTTCTTTTTGATAATTTGTAATAGTAATAGTGTTATGTAATAGTAATTAGGAGTTGTTTCTCTTACAAGTGGTATTAGAGCCCAGGTTCCAGCTCATCGGCTTCGGCGTCCGACAGTAACCTTTCGGATCTGAGAAGTTTCTTAGATTTGGCCAGTGAAGTGCCTCCTACTCTCTCTATTTTACAGTTTTTATTTTTTATTATTATTCCCAGTTTATCCGTCTTGCCGCCGGGTTTCTGTTTACTGCTTTTCGGCTTGTCGTCGGTTTTATTTAGTTTGTGTGTTTCGGCTTGTAGCCAGTTTCTGTTTCTTGTTTCTGGATTTCTTCTTTCGGCTTGCCGCTGGTTCTATATTTTTTGTTGTTGGTTGTGACGGCTTGCTGCCGATTCTGTTACTATTATTGCGATTACTATTACTTTTCTGTTTCTGGTTCTTTTTCCCTTTGGTTTATTCCAGTCTTTCTTTTGTTTTTTTTGTTTTTCAAAAACAAAAACCCAAGCCTGGCTTGAGTCCAAGAGATTTCAAGTATCTGTGACTTGGCGGGTTTCTTTTTGATTTCAAAAGTTTTTTTTTTCTTTCTGTCTTTTTCTTTTGACTGCTGAATCTGTCTGTTTCAGCTTACCTGTTTGCTATTCTTTTTATTTCCTGTTTTCTGGTTAGGTATTTCTGTGTGTGCTATTCTATTTTGAATAATCAAAACCAAATCTAATCAAACGAACTAAAAACAAGCAACGCCGTTTTTCTTTGGAAATCTTTCCTCTATTTTAAGGAAAATCCGGACAATTTTTTTTCCTTCAAAACTTTTTCAAATCTTTCATCTTTCTAAAACCACCGAATTACACCTATTTTCCCTTAAAACATGTTAGTTCCAAAAATTGAAACTGATAGGTTTGATGGCAAATCTGATTTTGTAATGTGGCGGAGGAAAATGAAAGCAGTTTTGGTACAAAATAAATTTGCTCCCGCTATTTGTAGCCCTGAAGAGTATCCGAAATCTTGGAAGGGCGGAATTCTTAAAGAAAAAACTAGGTGATGCTCATAGCTGTCTCACCTTGCATTTGACTGATAATGTTTTACGGGAAACTGAAGAAAAAGACAATGCTTTTGAAATCTGGACAAAACTGGAAAAATTGTATTTGGGAAAATCTCTTTCTAATAAAATCTATTTAAAAGAACAGCTTTTTGGTTTCAAAATGAGTGGGACAAAATCACTTTCTGAAAATATAGATGATTTAAATAAAATTATTTTGGAGCTTCAAAACGTCGGAGAGAAAATCTCTGATGAAAATGCTGCAGTCATTTTACTAAAAGCCTTACATGATTCTCTCAATGATGTCAAATGTGCTATCAAATATGGCAGAGATGACCTTTCCCTTTCTGATGTCAAAAATGCTTTAAAATCAAAAGATTTGGATTTGCAAAAAGAGAATAAATCTCATGGTGAAAATCTTTTTGTAAGAGAAAGGATTGACCGAAGAGAACCTCCTAGTCATCATTTTAAAAGCCGTTCCAAATGACGAGAGAAAAGCAAGGTAAAATATTTTTATTGTGGGAAAGAAGGGCATATGAAAAATAAGTGTTTTAAACGAATCAAAGATGAGAAACAACGTAAACATGGTAAAGGAGGAAATAAAGTCGATAAAACCCACGGTTTTGAATAAGATGGTAACTCTATGTTCTCCGAAGTTTTGTGTGTTTCTCTTTCTCCTTCATGTTCCGATGCTGTTAATCATTGGGTGTTTGATTTTGGTTGCTCATTCCACATGACACCTAATAAACATTGGTTTTCTGAATTCAAACCTTTAAACCAAGGAAAAGTTTTTATGGGTAATAATCAAGTTTGTGATATAAAAGGCATTGGCAATATTTTCATAAAAATGCATGACGGCGTAACTAGAAAACTCACTGAGGTGAGATACGTACCTGACCTATGCCGGAATCTTATCTCCTTCAGTTATTTAGACTCTCTAGGTCTCTTTTAAATCCAAAAACGGAATTTTGCGTGCTTGCAAAAGAAACGTAGTCATGCTAAAAGGTTTTCAAAAGGAAACTTTATACATCCTTCTTGGTAAAACGGTTTGCAACTCCACTACTTTGGTTTCAAAAACTGTCTCTGAGAAAACTATGTTGTGGCATCGAAGGATTGGCCACATTAGTGAAAAAGGGCTTTACCATTTACAAAAACAAAAACTTTTATGTGGTGATAAAATCGATTCCTTGGATTTTTGTGATCACTGTGTTTTGGGAAAACAACATAAAATTAGTTTTTCAACCAGCACACATAAGTTATCTGCACATCTTGATTATGTGCATTGTGATTTGTGGGGGCCTAAAAAGGTTCCAACTTACGGTGGTAACGTTTATTTCCTTTCTATTGTTGATGATTTTTCTAGGCATGTATGGTTTTTCCTTTTAAAAACCAAAGATCAAAAGTTTGAAAAATTTTGTGAATGGAAATATTTTGCCGAAAATCATTCTCGAAATAAACTAAAAACCATCAGGACCGATAACGGTCTTGAATTTTGTAAACGAAAGTTTACTGACTTATGTGCATCACTTGGCATTTTACACTGTAAAACGGTTAGACATAACCCACAACAAAACGGAGTTGCCGAAAGGATGAACCGTACTATTATGGATAAGGTCCGGTATCTGTTAGTGTCTTCTGGTATTCCAAAACTGTTCTGGGTGAAGCTGTTAGTACAGCTGTATACCTCATCAATAGATCTCCATCCACAGCTATAAACTTTAGGACTCCTATAGAACTCTGGTATGGTAAACCTCCTAATCTTTCCAGTTTAAAGGTTTTCGGCTGTGCAGCTTTCGCTCATCAAAAAGAGGGAAAACTAGATCCAAAGTCTAGAAAGGGGGTGTTCATAAGATATCCTAGTGGGGTAAAGGGTTATAGAGTATGGTTGAAGGGTGAACCAGGGGTGAGGGTTATCATTAGTAGGGATGTCATCTTCAACGAGTTAGAGATGCCCTGTCTTAAAGATAAAACCATCACCAATCGTTCGAGTGTTCCTTCTCCTAGTAGCATTCCGGTAGAGGTGGAGACTATCTCTAAACCTCCTCTAGAGCCACCTCAAGAACCTGAAACAAATTCTGAGTCTTCTGCTCCTTCTAGTAGTACTCCTGTTCCTGAAACTTCTGACCCTATTCTATATGGTTCTGATGAGGAAGAGGAACATCCTGAGGCAAAAACTCTTAGGGATTATCAGCTCGCTAGAGATCGAGTCCGTAGAGTACCTAAGGATCATCCTTGATATGGTTACTCCTACATTGTATCATATGCTTTTGCTGTTGCTTCTTATGTTGAAAAAAAAAAACCTTTATGTTTTTCTGAGGTTTTGAAAAGTCCCAATCGCATTTTATGGTTACGTGCAATGGAAGAAGAAATGTTTTCTTTGAACAAAAACAAAACATGGATTCTTGTTCCAAAACCTTCAAAACAAAAACTTGTTGACTGTAAATGGATTTTCAAAATAAAGGAATCTGAGTCTTCTAATGAACCTCCTAGGTTCAAGGCTAGACTTGTTGCAAAAAGTTTTTCACAAGTTGAGAGCATTGATTTTAATGAAATTTTTTCTCCTATTGTTAAATACAAAACAATTAGGATTGTTCTTGCTCTTGTTGCTTTCTATGATCTTAATCTTGAACAACTTGATGTGAAAACTGCCTTTTTACATGGTGATCTTGAAGAAACCATTTATATGCGTCAACCACATGGTTTTGAAGTAAAGGGTAAGGAACATATGACGTGTCTTTTGAAAAAGTCTTTATATGGACTTAAACAGTCGCCAAGGCAATGGTACAAGAAGTTTGATTCTTTCATGTCTAAAATTGGTTTTTCAAAAAGCAACTATGATAGTTGTCTTTATTTTTCTGGTAATGATGTGGATTCTGCTATTTATCTGTTGCTGTATGTGGATGATATGTTGATAGCTTGTCGTCACAAAGCTCAGATTGATGACCTAAAATCGCTGTTGAAATCTGAGTTCGATATGAAGGACTTAGGAGTTGCATCCAAAATTCTTGGGATAAATATTTCAAGAGATAGACCTGATCATTCTCTTTTCTTATCTCAAAAGCCCTTCCTTCAGAAAATTGTATCCAAATTTTCAATGCAACTTTGTAAACCCGTTACAACTCTTCTTGCTAGCCACTTTAAACTTTCCGACAAAACTTGTCCTAAAATTGAAAGTGAAAAGAAAGATATGGCCAATATCCCATACAGAATGGCCATAGGCCCAGTCATGTACTCAATGATATCTACCCGTCCTGACATTGCTTTTTCTATAAGCCTTCTTAGCAGATTTATGTCGAATCCTAGAAAAGATCATTGGGCTGCTCAAGTGGCTATTACGTTACCTAAACGGAACTGTGGATCGGGGTTTACACTACTATAATTGGTCTGATTTTGAATTGATTGGATTTGTTGATTCTTATTTTGCAGGTGACAAGGATGGTAGAAAATCTACCACTTTTTATTTCTTTACCCTTGCGGGTAATTGCATTTCGTGGAAATCCCAACTTCAGCCTATAGTTTCCTTGTCAACTACTGAGGCTGAGTATATCGCAGCAACAGAAGCAATCAAAGAAGCCATTTGGCTTCAAGGGTTATTGAGTGAATTAAATATTTTAAATTCTAAAGTTATTATTTACAGTGATAGTCAAAGTTGTTTACATTTGTGTAAAAATTCGTTCTATCACGAATGAACGAAACATATTAATGTCAAGTACCACTTTATTTGAGTTTGTTGACATAGATAAGATTAGTACTGATAAAAATCCTACTGATGTTGGTACTAAAATTGTAAACACTGACAAATTTATGTTTTGCAGGGACTTTCTTCATGTGAAAGCAGTTTGACTCAAAGTGAGTTATCTTTCAGGGATGGAAACATATTTTTCGAGGTGGAGATTGTAGGCTTTATAAGCCCATTCTCCCAATATTTTTGTCTCATTTTTCCAGTCCAATTTCACCTCCCTTTCTTCTTTAAACCCCATGATGATTGGGCCTCAGCCCCATTTGGAATAGGCTTCTTTGGCTGTCTCCTTGACCAGGTCTTAGGGATGCCTGGGCGGTTCGAGTTGGCCACCCGAGCCGTCCATTGGCAACCCGTGGAAGATCCGCCCGGCTTCTCTTTTTATTGCTGCTACTTCGTTTTCTGTGTAGTCTCTTGCTCTCCTCCTCTGAACCATCTCTCCACTCTCTGTCTTTTGGAGTATTCGAGACTCTTGGTTTTCCTCCTGATCCTTCGGCTCTACCGCTGCTTTTCTTCTCTCGGTTCTGGTGTTCTATGCTTCTCTGTTGTTCACCGGCCTTCTTTCTCACCTTTGATTGTCTGTTAGTGAGGTTAGAGAATTAGCCGTGAGGAAAGAGAGAGAGAGATAGAGGAAGAAGATTGCAGGTGATTCCTTCCGGGCTGAGGCCCGTTTCTGAGGGTTATAACTCCTGATCATCATTTTCTTTACCTTCGACGCCTCGACGCGACAGTCCCGCTGCTCGGCGTCTGTTTTCTGGTTTGGTAACCTTACGGTTTCAGCTCTTCAGTCATCTCTTTGATTTTTTGTTGGCCGCTTCACGACGGCGGTGGTAAGCAAACCGTTCATTGTTGATTTGGGGTTATTTTATACTAATCGGGTGTTATTTTTTGCAGATTACCTTATCATTTATTCTTGTTGGTATTCTGTTCTTAGAAAGATTGTAAATTTCTGTTTTCTTCCGCTGTGTTTTTCTTTTTGATAATTTGTAATAGTAATAGTGTTATGTAATAGTAATAAGGAGTTGTTTCTCCTACAAAGCTAATTAATAGGGAAAAGTATAAATAAAAAAATGACTGAATAATATATTCTCTTTCCATATATGTATTTTAGTATGTGTATAGAACTTTGATTGGATAGGATTATAGTAGATTAGCTAAGTTTATGGTTTAGCATATATATACACTAGTAAAACAATCCGTAATGCGCACGGGAATATTTTGTTTGTAAAAAAAGAAAATTCTTAGTATTTAAAAAAATTTCAAATATAATAATTTGAAAATGTTAAAATAAAAAATCTAATAATATATAAAAAAAGAAAGTTAAATATTAAAGGGAAAAAGTAGAAGGCTTCGTAATATTTCTCCTTTAAGTAAAATTTTTTAATTAATATCCCTCATACCAATAATCTCTCACGTACCCTTAAAAAAATTAAAAAAAAATGAAAACCGTGTCTGCACTGCATAGACCCCTGTTCACGGGCCATAAACACATTTATTTCTCTCACTTGCTTAACATATAAATCAAGAACAGAATGCTTCACTTTTCATCCCCTAAAAAAAAAAAACAAAAAAAAAAAAAAACAGAGTGCTCCACAATACATAACAAGTTTACAATAATCCATTTCGATTATAATACAAAACAATACCTGTGAAATTCCATTTTCTGTAGTAATTCGATGTTCAAAGAATCAAAATGTACCCTGTGAAATTCTCTGTCTAAGGCATTTCAGCATAAATTTAGAAAACAATAGTTAAAATTTCTCTAGTTTAAGATATAAACAAATACAGAAGTTACATAATTTAAACAGTAAACTCTAGTAAATTGCAAGTAGAATATACACATGGAGTTTAATGGAGATTTAATGGAATATAACAGAAGTAGAAGAAATCATAACATAATCATATATTCTGCTCCTCATCACAATTACAACAAAACTCCAAAAAATTCCATAAAATTCGAAACATAATTAAGTAAATCAACAAATACAACAAGAAAGAAACACAAACCTTCACCACATGAGCAGACATTAAACGTAAATCGAATTCTAAGAAAGTAAACATCACAGATATAGAAACTTGTTATTGAAAACAAAACAGATTACCTGCTTTATCCCAAAGGCCTAAGTTGACAATGGTGCCTTCAATATCCAACTACAACAGTTGCACTGAAATTATCAAGCATTGTTGGAATACGAATATAGTCCTAAATCAAGCAAAATTGAAGGAGATCAAAATGTAGTAAAACGAAAAAAAAAGGAAAATACAAATTAATTAGGGAGCCAAGAAATGGAAGATGTTGGGGGAAAAAAGCTAAAGCAACCATTCGAACATCAAGAATCACTCAAACTTGAAGAAGTTGCTAAAAATTCAAATAAAACACCCAAAAAACTTTCCAGGATAAGCAAGAAAGAGAGTAGAGATGTATCTGGAGCTAAGTTGATGTTGTTGCATGCAGAGGTGACAACTTCGGCCTTCGAAGTACTGGTGTAGAGAGAGGAGAGCAGGTCATAATATCACCGCCACATGTTCGATTCGTGCAAGACCAAGAGCAAAGTTGGAGACCAATAGGGATCTGCTCCCCAAAAGCACTGCGATGCTTAAGTCAGTATTGGGGTCCATAATTAATAAGAATTAAGATTTTAAAGAGCATTTATTGCCTGATATTGCATAGGGTATTAATAAAGAGAGAGGGACTTTTTATCTAGGGCTCTTACTCCCTATTGACTACTGTTGTCCGATGTGGGATGTCTAATCTCGGCCCGAATTTCCCACGCACGGGTCAGACCTTTCAGCTCGACCCGGCTCTACGGGCTGTCTTCTTGTCCTCCTGTGGTATTTGCCTCCTGGGCTTACATGCTTCGGCCTATCATTCTGAAATCCTTCCAGCCTGGCCTATGGCTGGGTTTTCGCTATCCATCATCTGCCCCCCTTCTTCGGGGCCTGCTATCCCCTCTTGGGTCACATTGCTTGGTCTTCTTGACCGAAACCTATCCAATCATCTGGAAGCTTCCACACCGCCTTGTTTCCCACATATAAATATTAGTTGCGGTATTTTTCCTTTTTCACTACTCACTGTAACTTCCTTGCTTCCTTTTTACAACATTCTTCCTTCCTCTGCCTTTAGGTAGTTTAGGTTTCCCTTATGGCATTCGGAGCAATCTTGGCTTATCTCATTCCAATCAAGATTCTTCCAACCCTAGTGTTAACTCAGGTACTGTCACTGTCTCTCCTTGTATCTCTGGTTTCCATATTCTCTTTCTACTTTTAACTTCTTCCTAACTATCCAACTTATCATTTTATAGAGGGGGACACTGAAGAGAGTCTCGAGGAGGGTGCTAACTTGACTGTGGGTCCTCGGTGTCAGCAAAGATGCTTAACCTCTCCCGAGTCAACTCCCTTCCTGTCCTTGCCTCTGGCTCACATGCTGGAGTCTTGGAGGATGGCTAGCGCTGGTGCTGTTTATCCCATGACCGATCCATATACTCTTGCATCGTCCGCACTTGTTCCTTCCCTATCCATTGCAGGGGTCCCCCTATCCGAAACTTGCTTGGGCTTGCTGGTCATTGATAAGGGGAAGGAGGTCTCCTTCCTTTTTTACTCTAGGCCTTCCAATTTGGTAGGTCATGTGATCTTAGACAAATATGTCGTGCCTCCCTTATCAACATCTAGAGATCCACTAGTGTTTCGTCCCCATTGGAGGGTGAACATCAACAATAGGGTGATACAGCCGCGCGGGGCTACTGAGATGCTGGAGAAACTACCTTTTCCCCGGGGTGTGGTGGCGACTACTCAATGTAGCTTACCAGATTTGAAGGGCCATTTTGCTAGCTTGCTTATGCAAGTACTTCTATTCTTGGGGGTGCGATGTTCGGTGCTTCTCCATGTGTTAACTTTGCCTTTTTCTCTTCTACTTGCAGGCTCATGTTTGTAGTCAGGAGCTAGGGCGTCGTGCTGAGGGTTTTATGGATGGAGCTGCTTTCATGGCAAAAAGTTATTTTCATGCTTCTGGCACTACTTAAAAACATTCTGCTCGTCTAGAGCGCGAGAATGCCGACCTGCGAGAAAGGACGACAAAGCTCGAAGCCACAACTTTGAGATATCTTAGCGTCTACGAGAGCAGGATACGTGGATTTGAACTTTGGAGTCTGAATTGAGGAATGAAGTAGCGTGGATACCTCACTCCAGTCTCGTTTTGACGTGTTGAAGCTACAACAGACTCAACATTGGAGGTGAAAGACCACGAGCTGTGTGGGTCGAAGATCGGGTGCCTATGTTGGAATCGATCCTAGCCCAAAGAGGAGTGGATTATTAGTATTCAGGCGGAGGCCCATGCTATTTTGAATCAAACTATAGAGGTAACCCGCCTGGTTGGCTTGTCTTGTACGCGAGATGGGGAGCTGCATCCTACCTTTATCCGCTGGATATATGAAAGGTTCGTACAGACTATGCAGATGCAGTAGTTGTTCTACCATTGGTCGGTACCCATGATGCAAGGTATTATCAGAAATCTGGTGACAAAGGTGCTGTTAGTATATGCCCTAAGACCAATTGACTCACCTTTATGATTTATGAAGCATATATTTTTTGAATTGTATTTTATGCTCTTGGTCTTCAAGTATGTGACTTAATAGTAAAACCCTTGTAGCTAATAAAATACTATTCTTATTTGTCCCTAGTTTATTACATCTTGTAAACTAGTGTGAAGTTGATTGATGGTCAAGTTTTACTGATCATGAATATGAGATATAAAATCAATTCATAAATACATATTGAGAATATTGTATTGGACATGACCCAAAGTGAAGAAGAAATATTGCATGGGTTTAAGTTATAAGTATTTCTTCTCAGTTTTATATTTGGTGTCCTTTGACCTAATGTTTCTAATGTTTCTTGCATGGGGAGAAAATATGTTTTGACATAGTCAAACATCACTTTTAATTAGGTGATCATTATGACTATTGGTTGGCTTATTTTCTTGTCATGGCTTGATTATTGGAGATAGTGAAAGGGATTTGTCCCTCTCTTTTTAGAGAGAGATATCCATGGGCCCCTTGATAAGAAAGACTGGAAAATATGCATGGCCATGCTCAAATAAGTATTAATAAGGTGTTATTAATATTATTTGTTAGAACAGTCTGCCTGGGGATCAAGTAAATGGTTAATTAAGTTTTATAAGGATAACTTGGTCCACGCCTTATACTTAATTAGGATACCGTGTGACAAGGACTAAATATTAAATATGATGCTAGGTTATTATTACATTTACTTAACTTGGGTAAGCATAATGTCTTGCTAGAGGCCGCTTATGTTTTGTGAATAAATGTTTAGGACATTTTTCATTCACTGCCAACGTCAAGTGAACCTACAGGGTCACACGCATAGACGATCTTGTGATCATAATGTCCACATTCAATGAATCTAGATTGTGTCCAGATTCGTTGAACGTACACGAAAGGGGAATCAGATTCCATATTGTATTTTCTGGTAAGTTAATAAGTAATTAATTTTATTTAATCGAATAAATGAAATTAATTACTGAATATAACTCATCCAACCGTAGGATGATTATAGGAATAGACGGATGAGATTAAACTGTCATTAGATGACAGTTAGGGTTTTGATATTGACAGCTATAAAAGGTTATGTTAACCTTTTCTTGGTGGCCATCCTTTATCTGATTAAAGAAAAACAATATCCTAAACCCTAGAACGGCGATATAGTATCTAGCCCCATCTCTCCGAAATACGACCGATTACCAGATAATCAGGATCAGTTCTGAACAGTTTTCAGAACACAGAAGGGGCTAGCATCCCAATCGCTTGTAGAGGAGTTCGTCACGTGGATACCAGTAGAGGGCGTAGCGTATAAAGCAGCGCCTCCACAACGAACAATCAAAATATTGAGGTAATTTCTATCCAATCGGTTTTTCTAGTATGTGCAGATTCTGTTGGTGGATTTCTGTAGTTTTATTTTATTTTGTTTTTGCCTACGGAGTCCAACAGGGGCTGAGTGCCCACCCAGATTATGTGTTTGACTTGCAGACAATAAGCCTGCATCTTGCTCCCCGAGCCAACATTCCAGTATCTATGGCCTACTAGCCAGCAGATAGAAGATTTTTCTAGTCCTCTGTTATACCAATACCCTAATACCGATGGCTAGTTGAGGTGTTATCGGAAGGACTTTGTGGTATAGGACTAGGTTGCCTTCCCGTCACATTTTGGGGTGCCTCCCAATCCATCTCCCCTGCTTTTGGTTCAATCACCGATCACCAATCCTATCTTTCCTTTCAATCTGGTACTAGTGGTTCATGACTCTCTCGAACCTGTAGTAGACCAGGATAATGCTGGGTAGATTGAGGGTTAGTGGAGAGATAATGAATCAGAAAATTTTTGTAATCAAAGTATGAATATTAAAGCATAGATATTTTGACTCTTCGTGCATTTCTAGTCCTTAAATGATGTAACATGTTATCATGCCTATTGAAATAATGGTCTGTCTCTTCAGCAAGGAGCTGAACGTGGGGTTCTTTCCCTATAATGTTTGTACAAACTGGTTTAGGGCAAGCAGATGAACTTGCCCTATTAGTGGAGATAGCTAGTAATGTGAAAGACAGACCAGTCTTCATTCTATTGGCGTACCCCAAGATGAGTGGCCGACTTTGCGGGACGTGGCTGTCTCCGAGAGTATGTTCTAGTGCGTGATTGTCCCTACTTATTAAAAGTTATGGTGATAGCTTTCATAGGTATAATCTGGTTGTGGCTAACCGTGACGTAAGGACTCCTACGTATAGATATTCGTCTGCACGGCTCATTAATGCGATTGTGCATGAAAGGACGATGTAGTTATCTTGATGCACTTCCCCAAGCATCACTATTAAAGACAGGCGCCGTTTGTCTTACTTTTTGAGCTTATAAATGGCTCTGTAGTTGTCCTAATAATGCACTCTGCATTCTGTTAGAAGTTTTTCTATATTTCGTCTAAATTTTCGGTTGATCATAGCTGATGCACCTACTCTCCCAAATGAAGATCCAGTGCTAGTCGCAGTCCGGGCACAACTGGGCTGCTCCCTGCTTATTAAACCCACTACACCATATCATCGGATGCAGGTGATCGTTCGTCTTGCCTGCGTTTACAAATTGTACGATTGCGAAGGCAGCGGTTTAACTAGTATTTGAACCTTCTGCAGGTGTTCGTGATGTCTTCACGGGAGCACGTCCGGATCCGCTACTAGCGCCTATTCTACCTGCATTATCCAGAGGTCTTCTATAGTGACTTATACACTATAACTTATTGCAAGCAAGTTCCCTAAATATGGGTGAGCTTTCTCTGCATGTACTGTCCCTGAGCTAGACCAATGCGGGTTAATACAAGTTTCCATCTGGTAACTCCTCTCGTCGATGTGGGGATACGTTACCTCAACTTTGGCAATATCTGGGATTACGAGGAGCATGTTGGTTGGTGGGTTAGTCCTTCTACATCGGCTATCCTAGATCATCTTGCTATCTCTTCTGATGAGGACAATTGAGATGCTGTCTACATTGTGCCCCGCAGAAAATGCTGTTTATTTATATAAATTATATATTGCATTTCTCATTTTTTGCTATTCATAAGTTGTGAAACTATATACATATTTTGGTAGGATAGAAATCTGCAACTACGAATAATATTTGCAAAGATTCTGTCATTCCACGTTTCGGTGAGTTGTCACCCTTCACTATCAATGAGCACGTACGAACCATTCCCGTGGGTCTTTCGGATTCAGTAGGGACATTCTCACATTATATCCAGTTTTCTGTTGCGCTCTTGGCGACTATTATGATTCTTTCTCAATACCTAATCACCCTCCTAGATTCCTGATGGGCGTCTTCGAGTATTATGATACCTCGCTGCTGCTCTTTTTTAGAGCTCATCGCGCTGTGCTACTGAAGTTCTTAAACCTTCCCGAAACGATAGGTTTTCCTGCATCAGTTGCTCATTTTCTACAGCATTAAATTATGCATTTCTCGGGCTCGGGATGCCAATTTCTGTAAGTACTAGAGCTTTAACTCTGAAACATAAGCAAAATGGGACTCTCCTGTGCCTTTCCTAGGTGTAGTCCGAGAGGCCCAAAAACACCAGGTAATTCTTTTATCCAATTTCCCTTAGCCTCTTTCAAGCATTTCTTTAATCCCTTAAGAACGGTGCAGTTAGTTACCTCTGCTAACCAGTTTGTCTGCGGGTGCACCACTAATGTAAACCGCTGCTCTATGCCCAGTCTCTCACAGAAATCTCGGAAACTCTTAGCATCGAATTGCTTGCCATTGTCTGTGATTAGGACCTTTAGGATGCCATACCTGCAAATGATGTCCTCCCAGAAAAAATGATGTACCTACTTGGAGGTGATACTGTTGAGTGTCTTGACTTTAATCCATCATGTGAAATAATCCACAACTACTACTAAATACTCTTTTCCTCCCTTTGGTTTCAGGAATGGACCAACCAAATCCATCCCCCATTAGGCAAAAGGTATAGGGGACGATATACTGTGGTATTCATTTTATGGAACATGATGTTCATTGTCGTGGATTTTGGCATTTGTGACAAACCCGAACCATCTCTTCGTTGTATCCTTCATCATGGGCCAGAAGTAGCCATACGCATGACTTTCCTTACTAACACACTAACTGCAATATGTGCTCTGCAAATTTCTTCATGCATTTCTCAAAGGATATACTCCCCGTCCTTTTCCAATACACATTTCAAAAAGGGCCAATCTCCCATGGTGCGATATAGATTGTCCCGTATCATTACGTATAGTGCCGCTCTTGTCCGGTTCTTACGGGCTGCAGCTGGGTCCTTTAAGAGAATACCATGAGTAATGTATTGTTTTATCGAGGTCATCCAATTATTCTCAACCTATGTTTAGAGTACCTCATTATCGATGCTCTTCCATAGAAACGGCCCTAACCATATCCCCTTGATCGGTTCTCCTGTGATGGCCTTGGATAATTCATCAGCCCATTGATTGTCCTCGATATTCTCAAACCAAGTGATTTTAAAAGCTTTTAAAAGATCTATGACCACTGTTGCACATCTCTACATATGCGGCTCCTTGGTGTCAAATGAATAGGTCACTTGCCCGAATACTACCTTTGAGTCTCCCGTATGATCAAGTGTTCTACATTCATAGCTAGCGCCATGCTCAAACTGGCATTGAGAGCCTCATATTCCGATTCATTATTTCTAGTTGTAAATTCGTACTTTAGTGTTCAAGCAAACTCTCTATTGTCCGGGCTCTACAGTACAAATGGCTCCTTGGTGTTGTTGCCCTTCTGAGCCATCAACGTACAGTGCCCAGGTACTATCTGGGTCTGGGGTTTGAAATAATGTGCTAGGTTCTATAGTGTTCAACAAGGTGTTTTAAACCATAAAATATGCTTATGCCTGAGCCTGCACTGTTCTCCGGGCTTAAAATCTATTTCATACTCGCTCAACTCAAGCACCCACTTGGTCATTCTTCCAGTTAAGTCAGGCTTATGCATGACGTGCCAAAGAGGCACCATAGTGAGCATAGTAATTGGGTGTGCTTGAAAATATAGTTTTAGCTTACGGGCTGTGACAATGAGCATTAAAATAATTTTCTCTAACGAGCTATATTGCATTTCTGCTCCAGCTAGAACATGACTCACATAATAAATAGGCATCACCTTTTCATTTTTGAATAAACATAACACAGAGATAACAACGGCCGCTGTTACTGCTAGGTATATAAAGACGGTCACTCTCTTAATTAGGATAACTGACAACGGTGCACTACTTAGGTATGTTTGAGCTGCTCAAATGATCACTGGCATGCCATATTTCATGCAAAAGCCATGCTGCCCTTTAAAAGTTGGTAGAAGGGTAGGCTCGTCTCCCCTATGCGCACTAAAAATCGACTCAAGTATGCTAAACACCTAGACAGTCCCTGCACGTCCAGTACATTCATGGTGCTGTGATGTTTCGAATAATGTTAATTTTTTAGGATCAGCCTCAATGTCTCGTTTTGAAATGATGAACCCTAAGCATTTTTCTAGAGGGACGCCAAAGACACATTTCTTTGGGTTCAACTTCATCCCTACGAGTCGGATTTTAAGGAAGTTTTCTCTCATATCTTGGGCAGCATGCCCACTTTTTCTTATTTTAAAATAATATCATCCACATAAACCTCCATATTTCAGCCAATTTGATCCTTGAACACATTATTCACCATCTGCTCAAATTTGGCTTGAGCATTTTTCAGTCTAAACGGCATTTGAGTATAGCAGAAGATGCCATCATCTGTGACTAATCCTGTTTTCTCCATGTCTCCTGGTGCCAATGGGATCTGGTGGTATATTTTATATATGTCCAGGAAGCAAAGAACGTTATGACAAGCCATGGCATCCATAACCTAATCAGTGCGGGGTATGGGAAACGACTTCTTGGTTATTGCCTTATTCAAGTCACTGTAATTGATGCACATCCTCCACTCCCTATTTTGTTTTGGTACACCACTAGGTTAGCCAACCAAACCGGGTAATCAATGTGTTTGGTAATCCCCACTTCAAGTAGTTCATTCACACTGTCTCGAATGACCTGCTGTCGTGGTCTTGCAAAAGTTCTTTTCTTTTGTATGACTGCTGGCCTTGCCTCTGGGATTCTTAACATGTGGATAGCTGTACTGCCGGATATGGTACTGAGATCGACAGGAGTCCAGGAAAAGATATCCCAGAACTCAGTTAATGTGGCTTGTACCATTTGTTTAATGGGCATTGGGAGTGCCTTCCCTATTCTAACTTTTCGATCCAAGTAATGGATATCCACCGCAAAGGACTCATATTCTCTGTGTGGTTGTAGCTTTTTGCTGGACTCTTCATTTTTTCCGGCTATAGTCTTACTGTCTCTTGCTCCGCCTCCACACGGGCTGCTAGGAAGCATTCTTGTTCTGCACCACGGTCCTCTCGCATGGCAAAGAGCCCTGCTGCGGTCCGAACTTCCATTGTGAGAGAATATGTGGATAAGGTCGCTTTGAATTGATTCAGTGCAGGCCGGTCGATGAGGCTACTGTAAGAAGACGCTGTGTTGACTATAAAAAATTCCATAGACCAGGTTGTGCCATTGACGTATTCAGATAGGCTAACAATACCGGATAAATTAATGCTGCGTTCGAAGAACCTGATTAATGGTAAGACATATGGATGGATATCGGTACCTGGGATTCCTATTTGAGCAACTACGTCCGAGAATAGGAATATCGGTGCTACTTGTGTCAACCAGCATTCACTTTACATGCACCTGCCCACTTCCAAAGATACAACTAGAGGTGCGTCATCAGTATCATCAGCGCACCGCTTCATGCCTATTCTGGCAGCGGAGCTATAGAGCATATATATGACTTTAGGCGGGTTTGTTTTATCCCTCTTTGTGTCTCTCGATTCTGCAGCACATCTATCTAAACGCTACTAAAGGTCTTGCCATTTATCTGCACATTTATCAACAAGCTCCTTTAAGTATTTCTGGTAGATGGCTTGTTCAATTTCTTTTCGGAGCTCGATATACTGTTCCGTATCATGCCCATTGCCCTTGTGGAATTGATAATACTTCGATTGGCTTCGACGTTCTGGAGGTGAAGTCATTTGCTGGGGTGCTTTAATGATCCCCAAGGATTCAACAATATGTAGGATCTCTGTGCAAGAAGATTTGAGTGGGGTGAATTAGTCCTGCTGGTACATCGTACCTTTGGGCTTCACAGATGGATATGGTCTGTATCCTGGATAGGTTAGTCTTTCATGGATTAGTGGCGAACTCTGATCTACCTAAAATGGTTTCCTTCTTTTCGTATCACCTGTTCTGCCTTCCAGGTATTCTTGCTTACTTTGGACACTAATCTCTCCTTTTATGAATTCGTGGACTATATTAAGCAAATCATCCATGGATGGTATGCGCTTTGTAGCTAGCGTCTTTGTGAGAGATAGAGAGCACAACCCGTGCTTATAGGCTTGGATGTGTTCCCGGTAGCTGAGATTCGAAACTTCCTGACTTTCTTGCAAAATAGTGGCAAAATTTTTGCCCGAAATCCTGGAAGCCAAATGCCCAAATGCGAATCGAGATACCAAAGAGGTAAGCCAGGATAAGGCAGTGTCCCGCGAACAGTTGGGAAAAAGGCGGCATAACTCAGCATCGGAAGCACTACGTGATCAGGATTTTTATAACAAAGTTTTAACCCAATACTTGCAAGTGCAGAAGATCAAAATAATATGGAAGTATTAGGGTATCGAACCACAGAAAAAGGCTTAACTACTTAAATTATTATCTTCCTAAATTAATTTTATAAAAAAGAAGAATCCAATGATACTATCTAAAAATTATTACTAAATTAAATAAAACTAATGAATAAAATAACTATATTTAAAATAACGATAGATTAACCAAAGAGATGATTTAGAACCTTGAATCAACCACTAACCTATATAACAATGATTTAATTCTATTTAGGAGAAAATATTAAACCTTTACGTGATGATCTAGGCTACAAGCTTCGATTCACTAAAGAAATATATTATATTTAAATGCATGACATAACCTATCTAACCATTAGCATGACTTATTCAATTCTATGACATAAATCATCTAAAATTAGCATGAACTATTCAATTCTAAAACCCACAATATATTTGCAAAATTACATATCTCTCATACTCAAGACTACAAGAATCAAGCATGGATAAAACTATCAATTAAACCAAACAATTGTTATACAAGAACAATCACAAAGAATTAATTGCATCAAACCAAGAACATCCCAAGATATGCAATCACATAAATAAAATAATAAATCTCCCAAAATAAAATAAATCAAAGTCACATGGCTAGGGTTTCATCAAGATTCTAAAAATAAATTTAGTTCATGGTTAAAGGGAAAGAAGGAACCGATTTATTTGAGAAATTCATGGCTTTTTCCTTCAACTAAAGCTGAAATTCTGCTGCTTCTTGTAAATTTCTGCTACTGGAAATTTCTGTTGATGAAAAATTTATGATGCTTCTACTTGTAATTTTTCTGCTGCTTCAACGTCCAGTTCTACTTCAGATTTCTGCAATTTTTTGCCTGATTTCTTCTTCAAATTTCGCAGCAGCTGCTACGCACCACTGTTGATTCAGCTGCTTCTTCATCCAGTAAGTCGTTTTCAAGATTGCGGCCTTAGTTGCGGCTGCTTTTGTCTTTCTCTTCAGCTGCGCAAGCAGCTGCCTCCTCCTTTCTTTATATTTTTTTCTTTTCTGTTCTGCCCTCAGCTCTCTCAGTTCTCTCCCTCTATGTTTCTCTCTCCTGCTGCTTGCTGCTTTTTCTTCTTTTAAAACTACTACACAAGCAACTTCCTTTTCCTCTTCAATTTCTTTTTCCTTTTTCTTCTTGGTCTCAGCAAGCTTTCCTCAATTTCTTTTTCCTTTTTCTTCTTGGTCTCAGCAGGCTTTCCTTCTCCAATTCTTCTTTGGTTTTCTTATTGCTACATTGGGCCACCTTTCTCTTTTCTTTTCTTCACCGTGGGCCTCTCTAATGGGCTTCAACTTCTCACTCGTGGACTTGCTTGTGGGCTTCTTTCCCTTTACTACCAAAATAAAATAAATTAAATATAATAATTATGTTTACTAAATAAAATATTTTTAAGGGCTAATAATTAAAACTTAAGGTATTTATTTGTATTAAAAATCGACTTTATCAACTCCCCCACACCTAAGTTTTGCTAGTCCTCAAGCAAAAATAAAAGAATAAAAAGAAGAACTAACTAGCCATTTTCGTAGAACCCAAGATTGGACTTAGCACGTGCAACAAGCCCTATAAACCCATAAGTTCCCCCTAGTGGACAAGTATGGTTTTGTGAGGGTTCGCAGACGACGTACCTACAAAGTCAAATAAAGAACAAACTTTAGAAAAGATAGAGAATAACCCAAATTAAGTACCATTCATCAATATCTCAAACTTATCAAGACGAGCACTCTTCCTCTTATTTTCAAACTTAAGTAAACAAACAAATATTCAATTATCTCCCATAACTAACATAAGACTAGTGTAAGGTGTGATCGTGGTCATCAGAGAGTATAAAATAAATACTAAGCAAAATTTTCAAATTGCACATAGAAGATAAATCTCAACAAGAGTTCATTCCATAGGCTCACTCTTCATACCTTCTCTCCACTAATCAAGGATTCTCAAATTCAACTCAGATCAAGTAGGACTTTAAAAGCTTGTAATGTAAGGTTAGGGTGTTGGTTATCAAACGAAGGTAAGGAATTCAAATTCAAAGAAAAGAGAGCTTGCAAAGAATATGGATATTTTAAAATTTCGATAAACTTTCTAACTTTGTTTTTGCTCCTCCTTTTTCTTTCAATTAGTACATTCACCAACTACCATATTCTTTTTCTTAAATTTTCATCATTTAAGGCCATTCTTTTTCTTACATTCACAAATTCGGGCCTCTTGAACTTTTTTCTTTGCAACTTATGACTTGTAACATTCATGTATCCAACTTTTCTATCTTTCTCTTTTTTTTCAGCTAAATACATTTGTTTTTTTTCCCCAGCACAAATCATATATATTTTTCTTCTTTTTCTTCTCCCTTTTGTCAAAATAAGATATCCTCTTTCCATAACATAAAAACAACAACCCATCATTGAAGCACAAGTTAGATGTTTGCATTAAGCTCCCTACAAGATTAAGGGTTAATATTTAAGTAGCTTAAAGAAAGAAAATAACATTTAAGGCTCAAAAGGGTACAAAGGTAAAAATCATGAGTTGGTAAGCTTGAAAAGCCCAAACGATTCAAAGAAGGCCTATGACCGTCGTTTCTGAGTCAAATCAGAAAAACCTTTCTATTTCGTCTCAAGAGGTACTCAAGCAAGTTCTAGAATGTAGGGAAGAAATTCATTAACTTTATGCAACTAAAAAATAATGTAAGGGATTTATTAAACACTAATAACAACCCATGTGCTCAAGTGTATGTCCTGTAAAAGTTATAACAGATATAGAACATAAGTCCATCACCCTAATTAAAAACAAGAAAACAAGTACTTTTCTCAACTTATCCAAGACATTTTAAGTAACCCAAAAAAAATCATTCTTCAAGTGAAGTCATATTTTTGGATTTTTTTTCAAAATAATGTAGAAAAAAATGAACAAAATCAGCAAAATTTGAACAATAAAGATGAGAGAAATGAAAAAAGAAATTAACACCAAAACAAAAGCATCTTCTCCCCCACACCTAGACCCTACATTGTCCACAATGTGATAAAAGAATACCAAGAGTAGAGAAGAGACAAAGAAAAGAACAACACAACCTGGTAGAAAAGGCAATATTAATGCATGTCTGCAAGAGTGGTAAACAAACTCTGTAATCTCCATGATAATGATATGTTGTTTTATTCCCCTACAAAATAAATACTTGTACCTTTCTACCAATCAAGTGAACTAAAGAAACAAATAATAAAATAAATAAATAAACAAAATGAAATTTAGGTTGCCTCCCAAAAGCGCTAATTTTAAAGTCTTCAGCCAGACTCTATCACCAACTAGTCTTGATATGTAGGATCTACTAGCATAGTAGGTCCAATTTTACCTTTTCTAATGTCATTCGTAATCGCAGGCTTTAACTGTTGTCCATCAACAATCAAGATTCGGTTATTTTTAAGATCTTCAATCTGAGCAACACCTGAGGGAAAATCTTGTTTGACAATAAAAGGTCCATCCCAACGATATCTTAACTTACCAGGAAAGAGGCGTAATTTAGAATTAAAAAGCTAAACTTTTTGGTTAGGTTCAAATGATTTTCGGGAAATTATCTTATCATGAAAGGCTTTAGTTTTAGCTTTATAAATTTTAGCACTCTCATATGCCTCATTTCGTAATTCATCAAGTTCATTTAATTGTAATTTCTTATTAGAACCAGCTTGCTTTAAATCAAAATTAAAAGCTTTTATAGCCCAATAAGATCTATGTTCTAATTCTACTGGCAAGAGACAAGATTTCCCAAAAAGGAGTCTAAATGGGGACATTCCTATAGGGGTCTTATAAGTTGTGCGATAAGCCCAAAGTGCATCATTCAATCTTTGAGACCAATCCTTTCTATCAGGTCTAATAGTTTCTCAAGAATGGATTTAATCTCTTGATTAGACACTTCTACTTGACCACTTGTTTTGAGGTGATTAGGGGTAGCCACTTTATAAGTTATAGAATACTTCCTAATGAGTGCTTCAAAAGAACGGTTACAAAAATGACTTCCTCCATCACTAATAATAGCTTTAGGGGTACCACATCTACAGAAAATATGTTCTTTAACAAAGTGAACAACTACTTTATGGTCATTTGTTCTTGTAGCTATAGCTTCCACCCATTTGGACACATAATCCACTGCTACCAAAATATAATGATAACTAAAAGAAGATGGAAAAGGAAGCATAAAATCAATTCCCCAAACATCAAAGATCTCAACAATTATAGGTTGTAAAGGCATTATATTACGTTTAGAAATAGAACCAGTACGTTGACATCTTTCATATGCCAAGTAAAAATTATGAGCATCTTTGAATAAACTAGGCCAAAAAAACCAATTTGAAGAACTTTAGTAGTAGTTTTCAACCTCCAAAATGTCCACCACATGCATATGAATGACAAAAAGTTAAAACACTATGAAACTCACATTCAGGTATGCATCTACGAATTACTTGATCAGGACAATGTTTAAACAGGCAGGGATCATCCCAATAATAATACTTAACCATAGAAATGAATTTCTCCCTATCTTGTTTATTCCAATGTGTTGGAATTTTACCTGCAGAGAGATAGCTAACAATAGGTGCAATCCAAGGGACAGGAGAATGTGATAAAGAAAATAATTGCTCATCAAGAAAAGTATCTTTCAAAGCAACTGATTCATCATGATTATTATCCCACAGTCTAGATAAATGATCAGCTACTAAATTTTCAGAACCTTTCTTATCTCTGATTCAATATCAAATTCTTGCAAAAGTAATATCCATCTAATCTATCTTGGTTTAGTCTCTTTTTTAGACAATAAGTATTTTAAAGCAGAATGATCAAAATAAATAATCACTTTGGAATGTAACAGATAAGAACGAAATTTCTCAAGTGCAGAAACTATAGCCAATAACTCCTTTTAATTGTTGTATAATTTCTTTGAGCATCAGTAAGCGTTCTACTAGCATAGTAAATGACATGAGGTTTCTTGTCAATCTTTTGCCCCAAAATAGCTCCCAAAGCAAAATCAGAAGCATATACATGATTTCAAAAGGTAAAGAAAAATTAGGAGCCTAAACAATAGGTGCAGATATAAGAAGAAAACGAAGTTTTTCAAAAGCTTTCATGCAAGATTCATCAAAATTGAATGCAACATCTTTGCTCAAGAGATTAGTTAAAGGTCTAGCAATCATGCTAAAGTCTTTTATAAATCTTCTATAAAATCCTACATGTCCCAAAAATGATCTAATTTGCTTGATAGATTTAGGTGGAGGAAGATTAGCAATTAAATCAATTTTAGCTTTATCTACTTCAATTCCTTCTTTAGACACTTTATGTCCCAAAACTATTCCTTCTATAACCATGAAATAGCTCTTTTCCCAACTTAAAACTAAATTAGCTTATTCACATCTTTCAAAAATATCAGACAAGTTATTAAGGCAATCTTCAAAGGTAGGTCCAAAAACATAAAAATCATCCATGAAAACCTCAAAAAACTTATCAACCATATCAGAAAAGATAGCAAGCATACATCTTTGAAAAGTAGCAGGCCCATTACATAATCCAAAAGACATTCTACGAAAAGTAAAAGTACCAAAAGAGCATGTAAAAAGTGGTTTTCTCTTGGTCTTCGGGGTACACTGGAATTTGGTAGTATCCTGAGTAACCATCTAAAAAGCAATAAAAACTTGTCCAGCTAATTTTTCAAGAATTTCATCAATAAAAGGTAGAGGGAAATGGTCTTTTCTAGTTGCAGCATTTAGTTTTCTATAGTCCACACATATTCTCCACCCCGTAACCTCTCTGATAGGAACTAACTCTCCTTCCTTATTCTCAACTACAGCTACTCCTGCCTTCTATGGTACAACTTGTATAGGACTAACCCATGGATTATCAGAGATAGGATAACAGATACCAAAATCTAAGAGCTTAACTACCTCATTTTTTACTATTTCTTTCATGTTAGGGTTTAGCATTATTTGTAATTCCCTAGAAGGTTGCACATTGTCCGTAAGATGTATTCTATGCATGCATACATATGGGTCTATTCCCTTTAAATCAGCTATGGACCATCCTATAGCCCCTTTATGATTAGAAAGAACTTTAATTAAATCTCTTTCTTGGTTAGATTTTAACTCAGATGAAATTATCACAGGCAAAGTTTTATTTTCACCTAAGAAAACATATTTAAGTTTAGAAGGAAGGGTTTTCAATTCAAGCTGGGGTGGACACACAAGAGAAGGTACAACAGGGGATTTTGCATGCACAGGCAAAGGCTCATGATTCCTAACCCACAAAGAATTTTCTAGTGGTGCAATATAAGGAAAAATAGAATTTACATTATCCATGCACATAATATTCTCATTCTCAATAGAAGCAGATTCTTTAGAAAACATTATAGGTAGAGTTTCTTCAATTAATTCATCAATTATATCTACCAAATAACAATCATAATCATCTTCCATAAATGGTTGTGAAGAAGCTTTAAAAATATTCATCACAGAGACGTCCATTACCCTAGTTCTACAATTAATAGTAGCATTTGCAGTAGCTAAGAAAGGACGACCTAGAATAACACGTATATGATTATTAGAAGATCTACCAGGTTCCATATCTAAGACTACAAAGTCTACGGGGAAGACACCCTTATCAATTTGAACAAGAACATCATCTATCCTCCCTCTAGGTACCTTGATTGATCTATCAGCTAACTGTAAAGTCATATCAGTTGGTTGCAGTTTCTCTAATCCCAATTCTTCATAAACAGTATAAGGAATCAAATTAATACTAGAACCTAAATTTAAGAGTGCTCTATCTATTTTATGATCACCAATAAGACAAGAAATAGTAGGAACACCAGGTCTTTATATTTAGGTGGAGTGTTATGTTGCAAAATAGACCTCATCTGTTCAGTTAAGAAGATTTTCTTAGAAACATTACTTTTAGATTTTCTTTTGAAAGCGCACATGTCTTTAAGAAATTTTGCATAAGCTGGGACTTACTTAATGGCATCTAAAAGTGGAAGATTAATTTTTACTTTTTTGAGAGTTTCTAAAATATCTTCCTTTTTATTATCCTTTCTAAGATGTGGGGGTGGCAATAAAGCTTGCGGACAAGGAACCTAGGTTTATATAAAGCCGTAGGAGATGATTCTAGAGTCTTAGAATTAGAGGAAGAAGCTAGTTCCTTCTCTATCTTTCTTTCAATTTTAGCCCCATTATCAATTCCCTCAGTTTCATTATCATTTAACTCACTATCTTTAATAGGTTCCCCTACTTTATTATCTACCAATTTCCCATTTCTAAGAGTAATTATAGCTTTAGCTTGCTCATGATAATTAGCTCTAGGGTTCTCTATTGGATGATTAGGAAGCGTACCCTCATCTCTTCTACTTATTGCAATAGCTAGTTGCCCTATTTGAGTTTCTAACTTAGCAATAGATTGAGTGTATGAGTCTAGAATTTGTGTCATAGATTCTAAACCTTTCAAAGCAGATAAAACATTTTCTTCAAAAATAGAGTTTCCACTTTGAGATGGGTGAGGAGATACAAACCTTTGAGATTGGAAACCAGGGGGAGCAGTCATACCAGATTGTTTGTTCTGTTGATATTGTTGCTGGCTTAATTGACCTTCCCCTCCTTGTTGCCTCCAAGAGAAATTATGATGATTTCTCCAGCCTGGATTGTATGTCTTTGAATATGGGTCGTTCTGTCTGTGAAATCCTTGGGCTGAATTGACTTGTTCCTGCACAAATTCTGGAAACAGTGAAGCACTAGGACAGTCATAGATAACATGAGAAGGACTAGAACAAATTGCACAAACACTTTGCACATTAGAAGAATTAGTAGGTAATATATTGATAGCTAATAATTGATCAAACTTTTTAGATAAGACATCAACTTTCAAAGAAAGATCAACATTTTGAGAAACTTCATACATTCCTACTCTATTTCCTATTTGTCTAGATGTGCCTATACGTGAGGATGTGGCGTGTGTTTTGAATTATCAATCAATTTTCAAATAAATCCCATGCCTCATCTGCAGTTTTATGAAGAAATGTATCACCACAAGAGGAATCAACCATTTGACGATTTCTCTCATTTAATCCTGAATAAAAGCTTTGTATTTGCTACCATTTAGGGACTTCTTGGTGAGGGCAACTACGAAGAAGTTCTTTAAATCTCTCCCAACTCTCGTGAAATTGTTCATTATTTTGTTGAGGAAAAGTAGTTATTTCTCTCCTTAACCTTGTAAGTTTACCCATAGGAAAATATTTTTTCAGAAATTCCCTAGACATCTCAGCCCATGTACCTATTCTCTCACGTGTGTGTAACCAATGTTTAGCCTTATCCTTCAGAGAAAAAGGAAAAAGACGTAATCTAATAACATCATCACTTACATTAGGCAGTTTAAAAGTAGGGCAAATTTCTAAAAACTCATCAATATGCTTAAAAGGATTTTCAGAATCAAGGCCATAAAAAGATGGTAGCATTTGAATAGTAGAAGCTTTGATATCAAAGTGATTAGCCTCAATTTCAGGTAATCTATTACCTATTGGTGAGTTATAAGTATTGGGAGTAAAATACTCCCTTAATGCTCGTGGATTTTCAGCCATTTTAATATCACATGTGTTAGTGATTTCTCTTTGTGCTCTAAGTGCCTTAAGTGTACGCCCTATTTCAGGGTCAAATTCTTTTAAATCAATAGAGGGCGAACAACGACCATGCATTAATAAATTTAATAAATAGAAAAAAAATTACGACAAATAATAATGAAGAATAAACTATCAAATAATGAAATAAAATAATAATAAAAAAAAAACGTTGAAGACAACTAAAAAAAATTTTTTTTCTCAAGAACAAATAAAAAATAAAAGAAGTAAAATAAAAAAAAAATAACAAATTTAGGAGACAATAACACAAGCAATTAATTTAACCTCTCCCTGGCAACGGCGCTAAAAACTTGATCGGGATTTTTATAACCCAATACTTGCAAGTGCACAAGATCAAAGTAATATGGAAGTATTAGGGTATCGAACCACAGAGAAAGACTTAACTACTTAAATTATTATCTTCCTAAATTAATTTTATAAAAAGAGAAGAATCCAATTATACTATCTAAAAATTATTACTAAATTAAATAAAACTAATGAATAAGATAGCTAGATTTAAAATAACAACAGCTTAACCAAAGAGATGATTTAGAACCTTGAACCAACCATTAACCTATATAACAATGATTTAATTCTATTTAGGAGAAAATATTACACCTTTATGTGGTGATCTAGGGTACAAGCTTCGATTCACTAAAGAAATATATTATGTTTAAATGTATGACATAACCTATCTAACCATTAGCATGACTTATTCAATTCTATGACATAAATCATCTAAAATTAGCATGAACTATTCAATTCTAAAACCCACAATATATTTGCAAAATTACATATCTCTCATACTTAAGACTACAAGAATCAAGCATGGATAAAAATATCAATTAAACTAAACAATTGTTCTACAAGAACACTCACAAAGAATTAATTGCATCAAACTAAGAACATCCCAAGATATGCAATCACATAAATAAAATAATAAATCTCCCAAAATAAAATAAATCAAAGTCACATGGCTAGGGTTTCATCAAGATTCTAAAAATAAATTTAGTTCATGGTTAAAGGGAAAGAAGGAACCGATTTATTTGAGAAATTCATGGATTTTTCCTTCAACCGAAGCTGAAATTCTACTGTTGAAAATTTCTGTTGCTTCTGCTTGTAATTTTTCTGCTGCTTCGACATCCAGTTCTGCTTCAACTCCTGCTTCAGATTTCTGCAATTTTCTGCCTGATTTTAGCCTCAAATTTCGCAGCATCTGCGGCGTACCACTACTGATTCAGCTGCTTCTTCGTCCAGCAACTCATTTTCAAGATTGCGGCCTCAGTTGCGGCCGCTTTTGTCTTTCTCTTCAACTGTGCAAGCAACTGCCTTCTCCTTTCGTTATATTTTTTTTCTTTTCTGTTCTATCCTCAGCTCTCTCGGTTCTCTCCCTCTATATTTCTCTCTCCCGCTGCTCGCTGCTTTTTCTTCTTTTAAAGCTGCTGCACAAGCAACTTCCTTTTCCTCTTCAATTTCTTTTTCCTTTTTCTCCTTGGTCTCTTTGGTAGGCTTTCCTTCTCCAATTCTTCTTTGGTTTTCTTATTGCTACATTGGGCCACCTTTCTCTTTTCTTTTCTTTACCGTGGGCCTCTCTAATGGGCTTCAACTTCTCACTTGTGGGCTTGCTTGTGGGCTTTTTTTCCTTTACTATCAAAATAAAATAAATTAAATATAATAATTATGTTTACTAAATAAAATATTTTTAAGGGTTAATAATTAAAACTTAAGGTATTTATTTGCATTAAAAATCGACTTTATCATTATGTATCATTATCAGAGCCAAGAAATATTGAAAGTGTTTGTCAAGATCCGTGGTACTATCATATCTATCTAACCGGAGTGTGTTAAATTTATTTGAGATGGGAGCTTTCTGATACGCCTTAGAGAACGGACTATGTTCCACTGATCATCCTGAGTTGGTGTCACAGTCTGGATATTATTCATCATAGCCTGTATCTTTGTTTGTGTGGAGGTAGAAGCTATAGACATGGGAGTAGCTAACGAAGCACTGGTGGGGGCGGATGGCACTTCAATCCTAACGAAGGACATTATGAATGCCTTTTGTTGCGGAGTGAATGGGACATCTGGTGTGGCATGACCGGGTCCCATTGAGGTATTTTCTGCACCTATTGATATTAGTGTTTGGGCGGAACGGGACCACCTCTTGTTCATTGTTATCATGTGAAATATTGTTAGCCCTAAGGGGATTATTGCATATGTTTTTTATTATGATTAATATATGTTTGTGGGATGATTATTGAGCTTATTCTCTATAGAACAAAAGAAGCATATTTGGTCTCAAGGCTACTCTACATAGAAGCAAAAGATGTTAGTGATCAAGGTATAATGAAGAAGAAAAGATCAAGCCATTCCAAGATCAAGGCATAATGAAGAAGAAAAGATCAAGCCATTGAAGACCTTGCAGACTTATTTCTTAAGTTAGGGATATGCTAAGGTGCTTTGTAAAACTCCCTAACTTTTATCCTTGATTTTTTATCAAGTATGAAAGCTCCTTGGATGAAATATCTTTTGCAAACTATACTTGAAAAGCTTTAAGTATTCTTGATAAAATTTTTGATGTTTTCTTTTTCTAAAGAATATCAAGAATACATGTTTTTGAATGTAAAGGAAAGCTCTTTTTGTTAAAGAAAATTGGTTGTCAAATCTTTTTCAAAAAAGGGTCATCCGATTTAAAAACTGCTCATCCAATTTTTCCAAAGGAAAAGAAAAATCGGTCGTCTGATTTTTCTTACTATAGAAAAATCGGTGGTCTATTTTTTAAAAGGGGTCATCCGATTCTTTCTGTAAAACAAGAACCGGTCTTCCTATTTCAAAAAGGGCTCATCCGATTTTCTTTTTACAAGGAAATCGGACGTCTTCTTTTAGAAGTCGGTCGTCGGGTTTTCCAATTTTTTACTGTTAAAATGTTGCCGTTATAGACAGTAACAGTCAATTTTTTTCTTCTATAAATAGAGGATTTGATCTGAAGAAAAACTAAGTTGCTGAAAACAAAAATTTAAATCATCTAAGAACATTTGAAGAGCTTTAAAGTTCATTTTTCAAACATCTTTATCTCACAAAAACTAAAAGAAAAATCTTCTTGGAGCTTTATTATTGATCATTCATCAAGGACGAAGAAAAGTGGAGCTTGTTGAAACAATTGTTGAGTTGTATCTTTCCCTTCTCAAGCTCATTTGGTAACATTGTTCCTTACTCTTCTCATTGTTTTATTGTGATCAAAGGTTTGTGAAAAACCCTTTGGGTGATCCTTTGGTAATTTATTATATTGTTGTGTTGTGTAAACTTTGAGGTTTTTGTGTAAAACCCTTGAAGGGTGATCCTCATTGTGTTTTATGTAACCAACTTTAAAAATAGTGGATTTGTGAAATCCTTGAGTTGAGTCTCAAGGTAATGGATGTAACTCTTTGAGAGAGTGAACCACTATAAATAGCTTGTCTCTCTTCCTTGTGTTTTATATTCCTTTTGTATGCTTACTATATAATCCTTGTTCTTGAAAATGGTTTTATTTCTAAAATTGTATAAAAAAGTGTTTTATTACCCAAAGACCTTATTCACCCCCTCTAAGATTTTTCAAATATCTTTCGCGAGATCCATAAATTGTAACTTCTGTGGTCCCCAAAAGACAGAATTAGACATACACAGTGGTCGCCAATTGGTGAATATCAGGCCGTCACGCGTCCGATCCCTGCAAGACCAAGAGCAAAGTTAGAGACCGATGGGGATCTACTCCACAAATACATTCTGATGCTTAAGTCAGTATGAGGGTTCACAATTAATAAGAATTAATAGTTTGAAGAGCATTTATTGCCTGATATTGCATAGGGTATTAATAAAGAGAGATGGACCTTTTATCTAGAGCCTCTTACTCACTGTTGACTACTGTTGTCCGATGTGGAATGTCTAATCTCAACCCAAATTTTTCATGCGCGGGTCAGACCTTGTGGCCTGACCCGGCTTCGCGGTCTATCTTCTAGTCCTCCTGTGGTCTTTGCCTCCTAGGCTTTACATGCTTCGGCCCATCATTTTGGAATCCTTCTTAGCCTGGCCCATGACTGGGTTTTTGGCTATCCATCAGTAGGCAAACGGAATAACAACATTGTAAGGGGTGCGGTGCAAGGATGGGCAGCACTGGGTGGGGGAGAGAAATTGTGCGCCTGTATGTTGGGGTTGGGGTGGTGTAGGGTAGCGGGTGGTGGAGGAGGTTGGTCTCCTCAGTGATAGGGTCGGGGCTAGAGGTGTGGGTAGCATGAGTGAGGTGAAGAAGAGAGTGAGTGATTAAAGAGTGAATTGAAAATAGTTAAGGTTTTTTTACTATTTTACATTTTACTTACTTATGTTTAACAATTAAGATTATAACATATATAAATAACAGATATAAAATGTAAATAACTTTTTTTATTTTTTTAAAAAATGCCGGCTGGCCCAATGCCCGTTCGCGCAAACCACACTGGATATGCGGTGCAGGTAGACAAGCCTGCATCATAAATGGTCCTATATTTAAAAGCCCATGTCAACATAAAATGCGGACGGTGTGGGCTGGCCTTCGGCTTTAGCCTGTTTTGACAGTGCTATCTATTAGTCTACCAAATGGAAATAAAGCTATAGCTTGTCATGAAGGCAATGTTATTTTAGCTCTAAATTATTACTAAAAATGTGCTTTATGTTCTAAAATTGACATGCCATTTCATTTCCATTCCCCAGTTGGTCTAATAACATCCTATATATTTTGTGGGTATTCCTGACAATACTTGTGTGATAAAGGACCATGCTACGAGGATGGAGATTGGAGCAGGTAGATTGATCAATGGCGTTTTACATTTTTCACATAAGCAGGCTTTTCATTTCTCAAGTTCTTTTTTTGAATTACTTCACAAATGATTTGGCCATCCTTATCTTTCTTTCATGAAAAGAATTAACAATGTTTCTTTTTCTAATACAGTTTTAGATAATTATTCTATTTGTTTCCAAGCAAAGCAAACTCGTGACAAATTTGATTCTAGCCTTACAACAACCTCTAATTTATTTTATTTGATTCATACTGATGTGTGAGGTGCATATTTTGAGAAAGCTTCTTGGGGGTCATTTATTTTCTCATTATTGTTGATGATTTTTCTAAGGCGGTTTGGGTTTATTTATTGCTTGATAAACAAAAGTTCGTACTTACATCGAGTAATTCTTTGCATTTGATAAAACTCAATATGACAAGACCATTAAGTGTGTCCGAACTGATAATGGCACTGAATTTATTATCCTTAAACCTTTTTCCTTCAACATGGGATTTTGCACCAAACTTCTCACCTATACTTCACAGCAAAATGTTCGTGTCAAAATAAAACATCGTCAAATCTTAAGTATGGCTAGTGCACTTCTTATTCAATCTGCTCCACCAAACAAATTTTTTTGGGGGGGGGGCATTAAAATGGGTGTTCATCTTATTAGTTGCACCCCTTCACCTCTCTTAAATGGAAAAAAATCCTTTTGAACTTCTTTTCCAAAAACCTCCAAATTTTTCCCATCTTCGTGCTTTTGGCGTCTGTGTCACATCTATAATCGATCCACTAATAAATTTTCTTCTAGAAGTCGTCTATGTATTTTCTTTTGGGATATCCCAATGGAAAAAAGGGATTATGTTTCTATGATTTGAAATCCCATAACGTTTTTGTCTTAAGTGATGTTATTTTTGAGGAGTTCAATTTTTCCATATCAAATTCCTATGGGAAAAAGGGACGGTGTTTCTATGATTTTGAATCCCATAATATTTTTGTCTCAAGAGATATTATTTTTTAGGAGTCCCATTTTCCATATCAAATTCCACCTTTTGCCCCTTCGTCTCAGCTTCAAACTATATCCAACCACTAAATATATTCGATCCAGATTCATATGACTCCTCTGAGCCAATCAATTCAAGCCCATCCATTCTTCCACACCTTCCAATTCAAGTCTCGTGACCCAACCACCCAGTGCAAAGACCTCCCTCAACACCTAGCCCACTCCCCTGACCCAGCTACTCCGAGACCCAGTTGGCGCAACCTGCGGGTTTGACCCACACCTCCTTTCCAGCCAGCCAAATGATATATGGGCTTCCCCTCTCCTTTTCTTCCTTCTGACCCTTTTCTTTGTCTCCTGATGGGCCAACCAATTCCATTCTTCCTCTTAATCATTCAACTACTCCACTTTCTATATAGTCTGATGATCAAGGGAGCAAATTTCTTTGCTCATTTCGTCCCCCTATAGAAATTCCTAATCCACCTATTCCTAATATTCCTATTCTTGATCCTCCAGCAGAAAATCCTCATCTTCGTCGTAGTCAGCGTCCTCATCGTCCCCTTTCCAAACCTCATGACTACGTTTACAATACTAAGAAAGATGTTATTCCCCTGACGGTCTCTACCTCTTGTCCCCAATCTTCGGACTCATGTACGTGTTCTTATCTAATTTAACACTATGTTTCTAGTCACGAGTTTTCCACTGGCTACAAGGAATTTCTCGCAGCTGTTACAAAAAATGTTGAGCCCTCTAAGTTTTCTAAGGCCATCTCGCACTTTGATTGGCAGGAGGCCATTTAAAGTGAAACTGATGCTCTGGAACAAAATCATACCAGGAATTACTTCTTTACCCCTAGGAAAAAAGGGTTTGGGTTGTAAATGGGTCTACAAAATTATAAGGAAATCTTATGGGAGCTTTGAGCGATATAAGGCTCACTTGGTCATTTGAGGAAATATACAGGTCGAAGGTTGGGACTATCTGAAACTTTAGCTCGAGTCACTAAGATAGTTACCATCTACACACTTTTGACTGTGGTTGCCTCTCGAAATAGAAAAATTCATCAAATGGATGTTCACAATGCGTTCTTGCATGGCAATATATCTGAGGAAGTATATGTAAACTACTCCAGGGGGTTTTAACGGATAACAAGGGCAAGTATGACGACTGAAAAAGTCCTCATATGTTCTTAATGAGGCACCTCCTTGTTGATTTTTAAAATTATCCAAAGCTCTTCAACAAAGTGGTTTTCTACAGTCTCGATCTGATTACTCTTTATTTAAATATCATACTTTTTCAGTTTTCTCTTTGTCCTTGTGTATGTTGACAATCTTCTTACTACTGTTAATAATCCTGCTGCCATTTTGAGTTTCAAGAAGCATTCGAGCTCTTGTTTTCATATGAAGGATCTAAGTGCTTTGAAGTATTTTTTGGGGATTGAGGTGGCCCGAAATTCAAAAGGGATTTATCTTTGCCAATGAAAATATGCTTTGGACATTTTGATCGATTCAGGTTTACTTGGTGCAAAACCTGTGGATTTTCCACCCATGAAGCGACATTATTCTTTAAGAAAGGCCAAGAGTCCTCTTATATCTTCTCCAGCTTCATATCACCGTCTCATTGGTTGTTTCATCTATCTCACTATCATTCGACTTGATGTGGCCTATCCCGTTCATATCTTGGCTCAGTTTATACACAAACCTCGCCAAATTCATTGGGATGCTGCTATTTGTCAAAATCTCAAAGGTTCTCCTCGATAGGCCCTTTATCGTCCTGTTAACACATATTTGCACCTTCAGTCCTATTATGACTCGGACTAGGAAAGCTGGCCCATCACTCTTTGCTCATTGACTAGGTATTTTATTTCTCTTTACCATTCACTTATTTCAAGGAAGACTAAGAAACAACATATTGTTTCTCGCTCTTCCTCTGAAGCAGAATATCGTTCCATAGCGGTCACTTGTTTTAAACTCAAATTGTTATGATATTTCTTACACAGTCTCCAGGTTCCTCAACATTCTCCTACTTTTCTCTACTGTGACAATCAAGTTGCATTGTACATCTCTTCCAATCAAATTTCCATGAGTGTACTAAGTATATTGAAATTGACTGTCATTTTCTCTGAGATGAATTTGAAACTAATCAAATTTCTCCGCCTAAATTACCTCAAACACATGCTGATCTTTTCACTAAAGCTCTAGGTTCTTCTTAATTTCTCTGGTGGGCAAGTTGGGCATTTACGATCTCCAAACACAAACTTGAGGGGGTGTTGGAATAATATATTCTCTTTCCATATATGTATTTTAGCATGTGTATATATTTTTATTTGCTAGGGTTAAGGTAGCTAGGATTATGGTTTACATGTATATCCATATGGTAAGCTAGGATTTTTGTAATTGTATATACTTCGAGGAGAAAACAGAAAATGGAAAAATTTGTTGCTTACTCTCTATATGTAAATACCCGACTCAGAGTAAAAATAATATAAGATGTAGAAACCTGTCACGCAGCTTGAGTATGGGCATACAAGATGGTCGTGTAACAGCACAAGATCCAGGTTTCACTAGCACAAGCTCCAAGTTTCACTAGCACTAAGTACTGATATTGTTTTAGGATACTTTGAAGATTTCGAAGATTTTGTTTAACTATTGATTGAAGATCATGAGTTGTATTATTGGAGTCCAATTAAGATATTACCTTACGAAAGAGTTGAAGAATCAGGAAAGATCAAAACTTAAGGGAAATAGGACATTGTCAGTATTAAGCTAGAAATCTTTTGGGAACAAAGTCCTTGGCCAAAATCCTAATCGAAAAAGGATTGATATTTCAAGATCTATTGTTCAGTCTGAACATCTATAAATAGAGGAGCCTAATTGAAGCTTGGGGCTAGCTATTCAACAATTCTTCAAAGACATTCTGCAAGAAAGAAGACAACGGTTCGTAGTGGTTGAGTTTGTGCAGTCACAAACATCAAACACCGTGATCCTCTATTCACTACAAGAATTTCCCAATTAATGACTATTCTACTTCACATAGACATATATTGTGACACTTAAATTGTTTATGACATTTAGGAAGTGACACCTATTATGAGGTCACAATTGGCCTCTGACATAGTGTTACAATATTTATGTCAATAAATATTTATTTGGTGCCATATACCTATAAAATACTTATAACTTGTATCGGCAATTGTTTATGTCACAACATCTGATGATCTAAAATTTTAACTAATATGACATATACAGATGTTACTACATGTGCACTCTTAACATATGTAAATGACATAATAGCTTTATATAATGACATTTCAAAATGCTTAATACAAACCTATGATTTAATTTCTAAGTGACATATTATATATATTGCGACATTTCTACCTGTCATGATCTTTGTTTTCCTGACAGTTATTAATATTTTCAGGAACACTTATTACACTGCTTTTGTCATTAAACGAATTTTTCACAATACTAATTTATATGTCACTAATCCTCCATTTCGTACATATGTTCATATTGTATACATTTATATGACAATAAATGTAATTAAAAGAAGTTCAATAGGCAATTATGAATGTCAACAACAATAATATATGTAAATTACTGCATGCACAGTAAAAAAATCTCTAGAACACAAGAAATCAATATGTAACAAAGTTTAATCCACTGCTAAAATTCATAAATAATTATTCTTTCTTCAAAAACAAATTCATAATTCCACAAATATTCCGATGCTAATACTACTCAAAATATCCAAAATGTTTTATATGTCTAAATTTGAAAAATATACATGAAATAAATATAGAATACGCTCTTTTTTAAAGTTACTAGCATAGTAAGTCTGTAGCGCCCTCGATAAAAAACTGGAATAAAGTTGAGCCAAAACAACAAATGCATCACATGTTTTCTTCTTGTACCACCTACATTCAAAACAATTTTTATTTTGAGAATAGAAAATAAAACATTTTTATACCATTAAATACTTAGCATTTGTACCAACTTTCTTAGCCAAACAACACAAACTCCAAGCGCATCACCAATAGTTTGTAAAATAAATAGTTTGTAAAATAGAGAAAGGTGTAGTAAAATATTCTTCTCTAATAATGGCAACTTGTTACGTTGACCACGACAAAATTAGGCCCTAATTCATGACTTCCTATTAACTTAGTTGGATTTGAGCTCACTAAATATCCCGTGGCAACAGTTTTAGTAGGATCTTCGAAAGTCTTCAAAGATACATGAGAACCAACCTAATTCAAAAAATAAAGTGAGGGAGTATAAGAAGAAGGGGCATATAGAACAAAGATTCATGGAAAAGACTGTATATATGGGATAAAAGAGCAATAGAGAAGAATTAATAAAGTACACCAAAAAATATTTATGGAAAGAACTATATATTTATGGAGTTTAACTCATGGTATGAAGATGAGAAAGTACAGCTCATTTCACCAAAATAGTAAAATTCAGATAAAAATATGGCTTTGAATTTTAGATACTAGTAAATTCAAGACCATATTGTCATCTTTGCAATAGAAGATACTCGTAGACTATTATTGTGTATTGAAGTCACATACCCAGTTCTAAGACTGAGATCCCACTCCCAACAAAAAAATGATTGCTTATTCACCTTCCATTTCGCATGAATATAAACTAGAACCAATACAAATTAATCCAAGCACAAAAAATGAAACATTATGTTGAAAAGCTCAAGGATACCAAAAAACATAAATAACTTAGAGAAAATAGAAATAATAGGCTAGAGTTACACTAGCCCAGTATTGAGTACTGCGGTCACATACCCAAGTTCTAAGACGGAGATCACACTCCCAACAAAAACATGATTGCTTGTTAACCTTCCATTTTACATGAATATAAAATAGGAATTGAAAAACCTTAGGGAGAGGGGGGTGAATAAGGTTTTTGGCTAATTTTAAAAAATATTTTGTGTGATTAGAAAGATAAACCTCCAATTTGTTTGTGAAAAAATTCTAAAACTCTTTTCGATAAGAATCCAAACCAAACAAAATCTTATAGTTTTGGCAATCAAGAAATGAACATAGAATTAAACTTAAAGAACATGCACAACAATTTATAGTCGTTCACTCTCTCAAAGAGCTACATCCACTACCTTGAGACTCAGCCCAAAGATTTCACAAATCCACTATCTTCAAAGTTTGTTACACAACAACACAATAAGGATCACCCTCCAAGGGTTTTACACAAAAACCTCAAAGTTTACACAACAAAACAATACAACAAATTTATCAAAGGATAAACCCAAGGGTTTTCCACATACCTTTGATCACAATAAAAGAATAAGAAGAGTAAGGAACAATATTACCAAATGAGCTTGAGAAGAGGAAGATACAACTCAATGGAATACTTCTACAATCACCTCTTTACTTCTTCTTTGATGGATGATCAACAATGAAGCTCCAAGAGGATTTTTCTATTTGTATGTATGAGATGAAGATCTTTGAAAGAATGTACTTTTAAAGCTCTTTAAATGTTCTAAAATAATCTCAATCAATTTTCAATCCAACCTCTATTCATTTTGCAGCTGATCAAAGTCAATATATATATATATATATGAAGGAGAAGGAAGTAGCCGTTACACTATGTAACGGTAATATTTTTGCAGTAAAAGACTAAAACTGGACGACCGGTTTTAGAAAATGGACGACCTATTTTTGAAATAGAAAGATTCGGACTCATCCTACAAAAATCGGATGATCCCTCTTAAAAATCGGACGACCGATTTTAAAATAGGACGTCCGATTTTAAAAATCGGATGACCTATTTTAAATATCGGATGACAAAATCGGACGACCAGTTTAAAAATCGGATGACCCTTTTTTCCAGAATGACTTAAAAGCTAGTTTTCCTTAAACAAAAAGAACTTTCCTTCACATTTCAAAATATGTATTCTTGATACTCTTTTAGAGATAAGAAAACTTTTGAAGGCATCAAAAACTCTATCAAGAATACTTGAGTTTTTCAAGAATAGTTTATAAAAAGAAATTCATCCAAGAAGCTTCGCACTTGATCAACAAACAAAGATGAGAGTTAGGGAGTTTTACAAAATACCTTAGCATATCCCTAACTAAGAAATAAGTCTTCAAGGTCTTGAATGCCTTGATCTTGGAATGGTTTGATCTTTCCTTATTCATTATGCTTTAATTCCAAGATCTTTTACTTCTTATGTAGTGTAGCCTTGAGCCTCCAAAAATGCTTCTTTTGTTCTATAAAGACTAAGCTATACTTATCACACAAACATATGTTAATCATAATAAAAAACATATACAATAATGCCCTTAGGGCTAACAATCTCTTCCTTTTTTATTATGACAAATACATATGCAAGAAGAACAAAAGAGCAAGTATGATCAATATGGTAATGCTTCAAAGAAATCATCAATAGGAACAAAGCATACCAAACACCATAAGAGAGAGATAACTCCCCCTATGAATTTGAAAACATGTGAAGGGTTTGAAAGATAGTATAACACAAAATAAGCTCACCTTAAATGCATGCTTCACACCAAGAATGACATCAAACAATCATCAAACCAAGCACATTACCATAAGATATGTAGCTAACCAAAAGAAAGCATGAAACTTAAAAGTAACAAAGTAAGAATCTTGCAACTATTTCTCCCCCTTAGTTCTTGCACATATTTCTCTCCCTTTTGTCATAAATCAAAAAGATATTTAGGAGAGACTTCAAGGGATCATAGAACTACAATTGGACTTTCAACATAAAAGATCATCATGAAGTCTATAAAAAAACATGGCATCAAGATAACATAATACCAATTAGAAAATTGCTTAATTTCTCATACCAAGCTCTTGGAGCTTGTTTTAAACCATAGAGTGCTTTTGAAAGTTTGTATACATAATTTGGAAATTTTTCATGCACAAAACCGAGAGGTTGTTCAACATAAACTTCCTCCTCGATATCACCATTTAGAAAAGCACTCTTAACATCCATTTAAAAAGCTTGAATCCTTTTAAAACAAGTAAAAGCTAAAAGCATCCTAATGGATTCAAGTCTAGCAACCGGAGCAAAAGTTTCATCAAAATCTATGCCTTCTTCTTGATTGAATCCTTGGGCAACAAGTCTAGCTTTGTTTCTAATAACTTCTCCGGAATCATTTAGTTTGTTTCGAAAAACTCACTTTATGCCAATGGTGGGGTGATCACGTGGTCTAGGGACTAAAGTCCAAACTTTCTTTGTTTCAAAATGATTTAATTCCTCTTGCATGGCAATAATTCAAAACTCATCACACAAAGCATTATCAATAAACTTAGGCTCAATTTGAGATAATAGGGAAAAGTTGTCAGTAAAGTACCTTCTTGTTCTTACCCCTTATGATACATCACCAATGATTTTATCCTTGGAGTGTCCCTTTGGATATATCACAACTTGAGGAAGATTTTGAGTTTCTTGATCGTTTCCTTGTTTTTCCTCAATCTCTTCTTCCTCCATAGCATGCTCTTCCATTGCTTGAGTGTACAATGGTTGGTTACTAAGAGTGTTATCTACGTCATCATCATCAACTTTCTTGTCAAAAATGTTAGTTTCATCAAAATTAACATGAATAGACTCTTCAACACATAAGGTTCTTTTGTTGAAAATTCTAAAAGCCTTTTTGTTTGAAGAATAACCAAGAAAAGTTCCATCATCGGATTTTTGATCAAACTTTCCAAGATTGTCGTTGGTGTTTAAAATAAAGCATTTGCATCCAAAAACTTTAAAATAACCAATTGAGGGGGTTTTATTAAAAATGAGTTCAAAGGGAGTTTTCTTTAAAGAAGGTCTCAAGATAACACGATTCATAATGTAGCATGCGGTGTTAACGGCCTCGGCCCAAAAGTATTTAGGAAGGGAGTTTTCACAAAGCATTGATCTTGCCATTTCTTGTAAAGTGCGATTTTTCCTTTCCACAACACCATTTTGTTGTGGGGGTTTTAGCGGGCCGAAAAATTGTGTTATGCCAAAATCATCACAAAGTTTTGTAAAATCTTGATTGTTAAATTCTGTCCCATTATCACTTCTCATAGAGATCAATTTACAATTAAGGGAGGTTTTAACTCTTTTGAAAAGTTTAACAAACTCATGAAAAGCTTCATCTTTTTTACTTAAAAACAAAGTCCAAGTAAATCTAGAGAAATCATCCACAATAACAAAAACATACCTCTTACCACCGAGAATAGTGGTCTTCATTGGTCCAAATAAGTCCATGTGAACAAGTTCTAAAGGTTTTGAAGTTGAAATCATGTTCTTTGATTTAAAAGATGTCTTAATTTGTTTTCCAAATTGGCAAGCATCACAAAGTTTAGTTTTCTCAAAGTGAAGTTTTGGTAAGCCTCTAACAAGTTCTTTTGAGGAAAGTTAGTTCAATGAATCCATACTAATATAACCAAGTCTTCCATGCCACAAAAATGCATCATCATCATGAACCAAGAGACACTTTAAGCTTTGAGAAATAAGATCTTCAAGATGAAAGACATAAACATTTTCCAACTCTTTTAGCAACAAAAATAGTTTTGTTCACAAGCTTGTTTATGATAGAAGAAGATTCACTTTTAAAAAAACTTTGTACCCATAATCACACAATTGACTAATAGTAGATAAATTAAACATCAAACCATCAATTAAGATCACTTCCTTGATTAAAGAAGATGAACTATATCCAATTTTACCTATACCAATGATCCTTCCAAAAATAACAAACCCACCTTCGGTTTCTCTTAACTCATTCATGAGGGATGCATATCCGGTCATGTGTCCTAAGCATCCGCTATCCAAGTACCACTTAGATGACCTTGACTGTGTTCCTACAAAAGAAGAAGTAGAAAAAACTTTTGGTACCCATATCTTTTTGGGTCCATGAATGTTAGTTGGATTTTCTTTTATTTTCCAAATGGTTTTTACTCCCCTTTCAATCTTTCTTTTTATAAAACATTTTGTGGCTTTATGACCACTCTTTTCACAATAGGTGCAACGAAGGTTTGAGAAGAGTGAAGAAGTTTTTACAAAACATGTTTGTTTAGAAGAGGTATTGGTATGATTATATCCAATTCCACTTTTGCTAAAAGGTGATCTTTGAGAACAAATGAACTTTTCAAAATTTTCTTTTCCGTTTGTAAACTTTTCAATACATAAGGTGAGATCACTCACCTTTTTCTTCAAATCATCATAATCTACCATGCATTTTTGAAGAGAGAAAACTTTTTCACAAAGATTTTTGTTTTCTAAAATGATTTTTTGAAATTCTAGTTTTGAGGAGTCACTTTCCTTTTTCAAAGCTTTAAGAGATTCAAGGAGAGTTTTGTTTTCACAAACAAGTTTTGAGTTTTCGTTTGATAGGTTGTCAATCTTATTCTTTAACTCCTTGTTCTTTTTGGTGATCTTTTCCAATTCATGATACATTTCAATGAGCAAAGAATTAAGATCATCATCATCATCATCAACAAAATTAGATAGATTTGAGGGTGAAGATTGTACCTCATTTTCTATTGCTATGAAGCATAGGTTGGCTTTTTCTTCTCCTTCACTTTCGCTTGAATCTTGATCCCAAGCACCTATTAGTCCCTTGACTTTCTTCTTTTTCTTTAATGCCTCAAGTTTTGCTTCCAATGCTCCTTTCTCTTTTTATATAGCTTTGGAACAATCGGCTACAAGATGGTCCGTGCTATTGCATTCAAAGCACCTAGCCTTAAAGAGTGATGAACTTTGTCCTCCTTTCTTGAATGGAGGATTCTTTCCTCTTGTGTTGAAGTCTTTCTTGTAAAATCTTTTAAATTTCCTCATTACTAAGGCCATATCCTCAATCTCATCTTCATTGTTTGATGAGCATGTATGATCATCCTCATTCACTTTGAGTACTATGCTTTTTCTTCCTTTGTCTTCATCTTCTATTTCATCTAATCTTTTTATTTTCATCTCATAGGTGGGGAGAGATCCTATTAGTTCTTCAATAGGAAGTTGTCTTAAATCTTTTGATTCCTCAATGGCAAGAGTTTTTGGTTGCCATGCCTTTGGGAGTGCATCAAGAATCTTTCTATTTACTTCTCCCCTTGTGTACTCTTTCCCATACGCCTTTAGGCCATTTGTGATGTTGGTGAACCTTGTGAACATGTCACTAATGCTTTCATATTGTTTCATCATGAATAGCTCATAATCTCTCACCAATATAGCCAACTTAGACTCCTTCACTTGATTGGTGCCTTCGTGAGTTACTTCAAGTAACTTACATATTTCATGAGCCGAGTCGCATCCGCTCACTCTATTGTATTCATTAGCATCCAAGGCACAGCTCAATATGTTCATAGCTTGAAAGTTTAGAGTCATCTTCCTTGAGTCAAGCTCATCATATTCTTCGACCTTCTTGACTATTCCATCCTTTATAGGAACATAAGGTCCTTTCTGTACAATGCTCCAAAGATTAAAGTTAATAGAGCAAATATATATTTTGATTCTAGATTTCCAAAAAGTATAATTTGTACCATCGAAAAGAGAAGGTCTATTTGTAGAAGAGCCTTCTACATATGGTAAACTAGAAACATTAGCCATAGTAAAAGAAAGATCTTTTGATTCAAGGATGTTAGTCCTTTTTTAGAGAAGCCCCGCTTTGATACCAATTGAAAAACCTTAGAGGGGGGGTGAATAAAGTTTTTGGCTAATTTTAAAAATCTTTTGTGTGATTAGAAAGATAAACCTCCAATTTGTTTGTGAAAGAATTCTAAAACTCTTTTTGATAAGAATCCAAACAAAACAAAATCTTATAGTTTTGGCAATCAAGAAATGAGCATAGAATTAAACTTTAAAGAACATGCACAACAATTTATAGTGGTTCACTCTCTCAAAGAGCTACATCCACTACCTTGAGACTCAACCCAAGGATTTCACAAATCCACTATCTTCAAAGTTGGTTACACAACAACACAATGAGGATCACCCTCCAAGGGTTTTACACAAAAACCTCAAAGTTTACACAACAAAACAATATAACAAATTTATCAAAGGATCACCCAAAGGGTTTTCCACATACCTTTGATCACAATAAAAGAATAAGAAGAGTAAGGAACAATATTACCAAATGAGCTTGAGAAGAGGAAGATACAACTCAATGGAATACTTCTATAAGCACCTCTTTACTTTTTCTTTGATGGATGATCAACAATGAAGTTCCAAGAAGATTTTTCTATTTGTATTTATGAGATGAAGATCTTTGAAAGAATGTACTTTTAAAGCTCTTTAAATGTTCTAAAATAATTTCAATCAATTTTCAATTCAACCTCTATTCATTTTGCAGCTGATCAAAGTCAATATATATATGAAGGAGAAGGAAGTAGTCGTTACACTGTGTAACGGTAATATTTTTGCAGTAAAAGACTAAAACTGGACGACCGGTTTTAGAAAAAAGACGACCTATTTTTGAAACAGAAAGATTCGGACTCATCCTACAAAAATCGGATGATCCCTCTTAAAAATCGGACGACCTATTTTTCTAAATCTAGAAAAATCGGACGACCAATTTTAAAATAGAACGTCCGATTTTAAAAATCGGATGACCAGTTTAAAAATCGGATGACCCCTTTTTTTCAGAATGACTTAAAAGCCAGTTTTCCTTAAACAAAAAGAACTTTCCTTCACATTTCAAAATATGTATTCTTGATACTCTTTTAGAGATAAGAAAACTTTTGAAGGCATCAAAAACTCTATCAAGAATACTTGGGTTTTTCAAGAATAGTTTATAAAAAGAAATTCATCCAAGAAGCTTCACACTTTATCAACAAACAAAGATGAGAGTTAGGGAGTTTTACAAAATACCTTAGTATATCCCTAACTAAGACATAAGCCTTCAAGCTCTTCAATGCCTTGATCTTGGAATGACTTGATCTTTCCTTCTTCATTATGCTTTAATTCCAAGATCTTTTACTTCTTATGTAGTGTAGCCTTGAGCCTCCAAAAATGCTTGTTTTGTTCTATAGAGACTAAGCTATACTTATCACACAAACATATGTTAATCATAATAAAAAACATATACAATAATGCCCTTAGGACTAACAGGAACCAATGCAAATTAATCCAAGCACAAAAAATTAAGCATTATGCTGAGAAACCCAAGAAACCAATACTATTTTATGCAGGGCAGTTCTCTTGAAGATACTAGACATTACTTATAGTCTTTTAGTGTTTGAGACTATGGAGTAATGATGGCTAAAATTTGAATACTAGAATACTTCACACATTTTGCTGGGTATTTGTATTTGAACAAATGATTGATGTGGTTAATATAATAGTTTACTATTGAGATCACTACATTTGTTTATGTAATGCATATTGTTGGTAATTTGTGTATTTCTAACATAGCTTTGGATTTTCTTCAAAGACACAAGAAGTGAAGCCATATATCTAACCCGAAGCTAAGAGAACCAATTAGGGTGGGTGAATTATCCATCCAACTAAAAAACACATTTATAAGGAAAATAAGAAAGTATGTTCATGATGATGCAAATAACTAAAACTATAAATCTAACATGTTCCATAATAAATCCCCAAAAATTCAGACTTGATAAATCATGCAACAATTTTCTTTCAAAAAATTTTCAGCTACAATAATTGCATTCTATCAAGAATATGTAAGAATATCCTACCTCAAATTTTGAAGTTTAACTTCTCAATATCTCTGTAATGTTACGAGTTATCAACTCACAACATAAACTAAAATTGTCTTTCTCCTAAAGCACCTACAATAGGAAACAACATTGGTCAACTTGCTTAACAATATATAAGAAACGCAAAGTATTAAAAATATGAGAATTAGTGAAAAATTTATAAGAATCTACTAAGGGGCCCTAAGCCCTCCTTGATACTCCATAATATTAACCAAATAAAAATTCTAAATCACTTAAAACCGTCAAGAAGTTTTACCCCAAGAACCTAAACTTAAACCTAACAATTTCAAATGCTACAGAATTGACAATGCTCAAGAGTGAAAGAGGGAGCTACTGGAAGGGTCGTCATATTCGTGAGCTTTTCTTTAAATATAAATATATATATATATAGTAAGTGGAAGCATAATCAGAAATTGGATGGATGCATAGATATGTGTTGGATAAATTAATTAAGGTCATATGTACATCATAGATCCTCATTGAGGAGGAATTGTCTGCCATCTTTACTTACTAATAGAAGTATAAGCGGTCACTCAAGAAATGATTGTTTGTGCAAATTTACAGAGACGGGGGGCATTGAGTCAAGATACTCGACCAGGAAGAAGATGCATATCACATGGTGTACGCATCTGTGGGTTTTTGACCGCTTTGGCCTTGTTTTGTTGCTGACCACCACAAACAGCTTTTCGGCAATGCATTTCTTGATCTGAAGGCGTCCTTAATGTGTCAATAAGCTGCTACAACGTCAAAAAAAAAAAAAAAAAAAAAAACATAAAGTTGTCAGACCCAACAATCTGTAGTTGCATTGAAGCAAATGTAAAGTTTAGGATACATAAGAAACAATTTATCAAAATAAAACAAGAGTAGCAATAGCTGGTACCCCAGCCAGTATTTTCAGTAGTTTAAGGAATCAATTCTATCTTAGTAGTGGTGTTTAGTAAGTTACTGCCAATACTTCTAGTTTCTTTTAGGATTACATACCCTACTGATATGAGACTTCATATAGTTCTAATTTGCTAGAAAAACTTGTTGAACAGCTATTCAGCATTTGCCTTGGAAATATAAAGTAGATGCTTCCAGGCATTTAGTCATCTCCTCTATAACTGTCCAAGCAACTTCAATGAACTAAACGAAAATCTATGCTACAGTGAAATTTAGTTCTCAGAAGCTGCGGTGTTTGCTATTTTCAGATATTTCAGCTTCTTATGAATCCATTAAAGATTCATGTAATTGAAGTTTGGCATTTTATCATCATCAATGTTATCCATCCAAACACACATGCACACCCAAATATATAATAGATAAAGAGAACTAGATTTTAGGGCCAAAAAGTAGAGAGAGAAAAATTAACAAAAAAACTGCAAATTCTGCAAGTATAACATTGCTCATTCCTAGCTAACTGCTCACCTGGACACTGTACCAACAAGATTAAGCATGCTTGAAAAGTTTCATATTAAGACAATGACAATAGACTGCAAAGATAATAACTGGGATCGTCACAAGCTCCAAGAAGCAATAATACCTGTTGCAAGAGGAAGATCAAGTTATAGAGATCTACAAACATCTCCTAAATTTTGAACAGGAGAAAAGATTAGAATCCAATCCTCAAAGAACATAGGTACAAATAGCCATCCATAAGAGACATCACAAAAAGGCTGCATAAACTCAAATGCCAAATTGTTTGTAGCCAGTGTCAATAAAAGTGTATTTAAACCTGAAAGACCAAAGTTTTCTCCATGTTAGAATTTCAAAATTTTCTTTCCGTAAAGATTACATTCCAGAATCCTTTATCCCTCACAAACGCAGTTTGGAAGATAAAGCAAGACTTAAATATTGCACTAAAGCTCTTACGACATAGATTCCACTTAAAAGGAAACGCATAAAATTTAGAGTAAGAAGTCTTGAAAATTTGTACCTATCATTTTGAATGGCAGATATGAAAGCATTATCTGATGGTGGAAGAAGCTTTGATATAATAGCAGCATAAAAGAACCTAGAAAAGAAAACTGAGCCAAAAATCAGAAAGAACCAACCCCAAAACACCCTCTCACTGGAGGCCACGAACTGAGAGAAAGCGGGCATTTTTGCACATCCTTATTCTTAGTACTCCATCACATCATATTCCTTAACCCCCATCAGTGACCCAAATCAAAATCTTAACCATAAGAAAGAAAAATTTATACGGAACATAAACTACATGTTTTAATTTTCATAATCAGCTCACAAAGTCTGGAAGCAGAACTAACCATCAAAATCGAAAGAAACAACTACGAAAAAATAGAAATTGTTGCCATATTCAAGAAACGAGAAAATATAATTAAAAGAGGAGTTTTTGGTGCAGAGATCTCAGGCTGGGAAAAGATTACAGCCAAATTAAAACCCGCTTTTCTACAGCAAAATTTAAACCCCCTTTTCCACAGCCAAATTTAACCCCCTTTTCCACAACCAAATCAAAACCCATTTAAGTTCTTGAAAAAGAAATCAAAACTTGAGAATCAGAATGTTGGAGATATCACATCAGTATGTGATTCTCCTAGATTATCTTGGATTCTATAAGAGATTATTTGGTTAGAATGCTATATTGATTATAACTAGGATACTATATTGATTAGGATTAGAATACTTTGTAGCCTATAAATAGTAGATCATAATGAATAAGAAATCGAATCAAGACGATCAATTGAAGCATTCAATATTATTTTTCTCTGCGCCCTAAATTTCTTAAAATGGTATCATAGCCAGAGCCAGGTTTGAAAAAGAAGAAGAAAAAGAAAAAAAATCTTTCACATCTATGATTTTATTCTCTTTTCATTCTGTTTGAGCAATTCTTTACGTTCAGTTTGGACAAGTTTTTTTTAGGTTTCTAATATTTCTTTTAATTTGCTTCAATAAAAATTTAGGAGATTATATTTTTTTAGAAATCATATTCAAGTCAGGTAGCTTCATCGACAAATATTTGAAGCGCCTAGATTTAGAAATTGAAATTGGACATTGATGGTTGCTTTATTAAAAAAAAAAAAGAAACTCTAAAGCGACATCAAAAGAATTTTCGATGATGGATTACGGAAGCCACTGCGACTGATGGAAGAAAACCAGAACGACTGTGACCAATGGAAGAAGATCACAACGACTGCGACTGATGGAAGAAGATCACAACGACTGCGACTGATGGAAGAACCACAGCGATAGCGATTGATGACAAAAAAACCACAGCGACAGCGATTGATGACAAAAAAACCATAGTGACAGCGAGTGATGGTAAAGACCACAGCGACAGATGGTGGAAGACTACCAGATGTGCAATTTGCACGTTATGAAAAAATATTGAAAATTATAGCAAGTTGGACATGCAATTTTGCACGTTCCAACTTGAGGGAGGGTGTTGGAGATATCACATCAGTATGTGATTTTCCTAGATTATCTTGGATTCTATAAGAGATTATTTGGTTAGAATGCTATATTGATTATAACTAGGATACTTTGTATTATGCTATTATTATAGCAGTATTCCATATTAGTAGTTGGTTAGAATCCTATATTGATTAGGATTAGGATACTTTGTAGCCTATAAATAGTAGATCATAATGAATAAGAAATCGAATCAAGACGATCAATTGAAGCATTCAATATTATTTTTCTCTGCGCGCTAAATTTCCCCTAAATTTCTTAACACAGAACAATAAAAAGAAAGAAGAAGATTGATGAAAGTTTTCGTACCTTAAGAAGAACCACAACGCAACTTTGGTAAGGGCTAGCTCTTCGGTGGGTCTCTAAATTTTCTACTGCTTGGGTCTTCGGTGAGGGAAGTACAGAACGGAGAACGGCAGTGCAGAACGACGGCGCGAACGGCACGGACGGGGCGGAGTGTGGAGACGGCAGTGCAGAGCAGAGAGATACCAGAAGCAGAGACCCCTCGGTGAAACTGTGAAAGATTTGATTTTTACCTAAGGGATTAGAGAGAGACAGTAATACTCATTCGGGAAAAATTTTTAAAGAAAAACTTCAAATTAAAGTACGTTGTTTAGACTCCGTTTTGTGTTAAATATTGTAATTTAATCCTTCAATTTTGATGCAATTTCACCAAATATTTGGCGGAAATTTTTTTGCCTCTTTTGATTTCCCGGAAAAAAAGATTTTAGAGCAAAATACTTTTTTTAATATTCAAAGAAAATAAGTGACACAAAATAAGTGTCAAATTAACTCTATTGTGACATATCTTTTTTTAAAAATTATTTTATTTTATTTAATTAATTATAACAAAGACATATGTAAGAAAAAACATTTTTACTAACATTGAATAGTAGTTGGTAATAAAGGTATGTCTGGAAATCCATATTTTCTTGTAGTGATTAATGTTGTTGTTCATCATTCATAATTCAACGGAGTTCTTGTTTTGAAAACTATAGCTTCAAGGGATAGAAGTTGTGCTACGGTTCAACGTTATTAAAGACTTGAAGGAATTCAAGATTAAGCTGCTTGTTCTAAGTGATTATCTGAAGTCCGAGATAGCAATTTAAGGTGAGAATTTTATGTTTTAGTGATCTATGATTACCTCTCATGCTTTTGGAACGGTTAGATTATGATTTTAGGTTAGAGTTTAAGGTTAAGTTTTAATCATGGTATAAGTTTGGGCGGGAGTTTACTTTCTGATCATGGTATTTCAATTCGTAGGTGTAGAATTAGAATCTAGGTGAAGGATTATGTGCCTTGATACGGTTGCGAGGTAAGGAATACAAATCTTTTGTATGTTTAATGCCCTAAATTTGTTTAAAATTTTCTAAAATTTTGTTATTAAAGTATTATTTTATAGAAGATTGTAATGAGTATCTTCATTATAGTTTTCTGATGATGATCTTTATGTGATAAAAAAAAATATTTGTTGTCTATGACAAGTTGAAATTTGTTTTGCCCATGTGGGTTGGTTGGGACATTATGGGGACATGTCCTTTATCTGTTGGCCCGACTAAGAGATGTTATACCTAGTAATATATTCATCGGATTGTCCTAATGGGTACAATATTTAGGAGTTGATATTAATGTCTTAGGCTCTGTTCTCTAATAAAATAAGCAGATTTTAGCTAATTTTAATTTATAAGTTGTTTTTGAAATATTCTAAATAACTTATAATATTTGTTTTTAACTTGAAAGGAGTCGCCGAATAAAGTTATTTTTAAAAAGCTACCTAACGATGTTTTTTGAAACTGTCTCTATTTATTGATGCTATTAAAATAAAAATAGTAGAATAATAAGTTTAAAATAACTTTTGTAAAAATACTTTTTTCCAACTGCTTAAAAATTTAAGCGGAAATGGAAAATATGACTTTAGTGTTTTTGCTAATTTCACATGAGCATATGAATGTTTTATTTTGGAAGAAATGCGTTAGAAGAAACAGACAAGTTGTCGTTCCAAAGTGTTTGTGTCTAAGATATTGGTAAAACTTTTGTTAATTTTATTTTTGATTAACGTTTGACCCGAGTTTAAAAAAAAAAAAAAAAAAAAAAAAGACTACGGTTGAACTGCTGTCAACCTGTTTGCTTCTTTTCTGTTGTAAAAACAGGAAAAAGAATTGTTCATTCTTTTTTTTACAAAAAGAAAAGAAGAAGTTCAGGCCTTGAAAAAGCTTCCCCAATGATATTGTTTGGTTTGTCCTTTTTCCACCAAGAGCTTAGAGTAAATTGGTTTGAAAAGAAAGACATTTAGTTGATCATGATGCATGGTTGATAGGTTGCCATTTGGAGCTGCACATTCATTGTTTTTCTAAAAAAAAAAATCACACCCCTTTTCCTTTCACTTTTCTTTCCATGGCATCAAAAGAGCCCTTATGGTTTAAAAAAACTTTGGTGAACCTATAGTTATTTTAGCATTGTACCGTAATTTTGTTCTTAGGCAAAAATAAAGAACCGGTGAATTTGAATGACACTTAACAGAGTTTTTTATCAGAAATTTTGGGCTTAATTTGATCTCTTTTTCTCGATCGTTTTAAGTATGTAATGTGGTTACTATATTGAGAATGAGAATCTCATATCGGCTAATTAAATAAAACAATTACTACTTATAAAGACTTTGGCAATCTTCCCCTCTTGAGGTACCTTTTGGGATGAGTTAGGTCTAAGTCCAAAAATTCTAACATACTATGTTATTAAAATTTATTTTTAGATAGACATACTGATCGGTGTAATATGGTAAAGAAAGTTCCCGAATTGTCGAACTCTCGGGATGACCAAGCACTAGTATTAACTACGTCTCTATTGGTTAATTAATAAAACTTTTGAAATGATTTTTTAAGCTAAGAAACAATTAAAAATCAATTAACAATTAAAGAAACCAACTAAAGATTTCAAAACAAGTTTGGAAAAGAGTATTTAAATGGTAGAATCCCCTAAGACCTTAAGTTAATTTTATTAAGAAAGTCGTCATAATTAATTATTAAAACCCATTGGTGGAATCTCACTCAAATGTTGGTAATCCCTATTCCTAAGCAAAGACCCTCTGATTTACTTAACCGTTTAGAGAAGAATTCTTTCTAACCGTAACTCGATTATGAACAAATATAGGCTATAGTGATAGTTAATTAATAATCTAAGAACCATAGTTAGTATTCCTACTCAATTGCCAATTCCTATTATTCAATTAAGCCCTAGGTTAACATTCCTTTGTCAAAGTCCAATTAACATTCAGAAATTATCAATATTCGGGAAATCGATAAATAAACACAACAATTGAATAATAACAAAACGAGAATTAAATAACTAAAACAAGAAATTCATATAAAACTTTAACAAAGAATTCTGGGGTTCATCCCCATTTAAACACAAATAAAATTAACCACTAAACATTATTCTAAAACATGAATTTATAGACAAATTCATATAAAATAATAAGTTTGGGGAGCTTAGGAGAAAAGATTGAAGATCAACGATCTTGATAATTGCTCAAGCTCGTCTTCCGATTTACTTGAATAAGCTCCCAAATTGGGTCTTCTTATAAGAATATAGAATTGAAACTAAAATCTAAGCTAATTAATTAGTGTGTTTAATGAGTTTTATATAGGAGAAGATCTCCAAATCATACTCTAAAATTACTCTAAACTCCTTTCTAAAAAGGTTTTGAATCTAATTACAAAAGGAAATAAATACAGAGTACAAAAAGGAAAACATCTAAAAATTTGCATAGTAGTCCCTCTACGACTATTCGAATCAGGAAAGCTGAGCTTTCTAGATCCGAAAGCTCTCTAGAAAGAATCTCTTAATCATGGCAGAACTTTCAGGATCCGAAAAGTGCCTATTCGGAACCGGATAGTGCGATTGTTTCAACTTTCTTGACTTTGTGTTTCTTCTTTGTTTCTCTTTGTTTTTCACTCCTAAATCTTTCGTTTTGGCTTTCTTTCAACGTATCTTCATTCTGAGGGTACTTACAATCAATAAGAAAGAAACAGATAAATAAATTTTATTTTGTAAACATTTAAGCATTCAAATATCCGATAAAACGACAACACTTAAGAGGATAAAAGTTAGACTTATGAAAGCTTTTGGTTGAAGAACCCACGTTTTATTTCTTTATATTGATGCATAAATTTATGTATACGAGATACTCATTTCTAGGGTGATTTATAATCTTTACTGGGCTATTATAGCTTATTACCCTACTATTTTGAAGATATATATTAGAACAGACTGATGAAAAAGTATGCTCAAATGAAGACTTCAATGAATTCGTAGGAATTTATGATTTTTGTTCAGCTTATGTTTTAGCTAATTAAGTCTCATCTATCTCACTATTACTTGACTGGATTTGGCCTATTTCTTTCATATCTTGGCGCCAAGCTCTTTGAGATGCTGCTATTCCCCGTTCTTCGATATCTAAAAGGCTCTCCTAGGCAGGGCCTTCTTCATCTTGTCAACCCAGATTTATAGCTTCGGGCCTATTGTGACTCGGACTGGGCCTACATCCCCATCATTGTCGCTTATTGAATGGGTACTTCATTTCTCTTAGCCATTCACCTATATCTTGGAAGTCTAAAAGACCACATACTGTTTCTCGCTGTTCCGCTGAAGCAGAATATCATTGCATTGCAGTCACTTATTTTGAACTCAAATGGGTGCGATATCTCTTACATGATCTCCACGTTCCTCGATTTTCTACTACTCCTCTTATTGTGACAATCAAGCTGCTTTGTACATCTCTTCTAATCTAATTTTCCATGAACATATTAGGTATATTGAAATTGACTAGCATTTTGTCCCAGATGAATTTCAAGCTAATCGAATTTCTCTGGCCTAAATTCCCTCCTAGACAGGCTATTCTTTTTACTAAAGCTCTGGGTTCTTCTCAATTTCTCTAATGGGCAAGTAGGGCATTTGCAACCTCCAAACGCCAACTTGAGTGGGGTGTTGGAATAATATATTCTCTTTCCATATATGTAGTTTAGCATGCGTATATATATATTTTTTATTGGCTAGGATTAAGGTAGCTAGGATTTAGTAGATTAGATAAGTTTATGGTTTACCGTATGTACATTTATATCTATTTGGTAATTTAGGATTCTTGTAATTATATATATTTTTAGGACAAATATAGAATACGACAAACTTTTTTTCTTACCTTCTCTATACCTATTCTCTTAACAATATATATCTCTGTGTGTATATATGTATATGTATATATATATGTATATGTATATGTTTATATATATACATGTATATATATATTCATATACATGTATATATGCATATATACGGTAAGTTAGTACTTAGGCAATCCGTGCAGTATGACTGATTTTGCTGTATGAGGAGTAGTGTGACACATAGTAAGAATTGCAACAAACAACACGAACACACAAAGGCAAAGCAATTGGTAACGCAGCTTGGCCAAACCTACATCTACAGGCCATGCCCAGAAAGCAATCCGCTAAAATTGTTAACATAGTATAAGAAAACTCCTAGCTCTTTCATATATCTAGAGTTTTCCTATTGGAATCAATGCAAACTCCCTTTGCACACTGCACAGTTGAATTCCTTCAACTCTTCAAGGCTTTCCCTTGGTGTGTGGCTTCATGGACTTGAACTCCCTTCAATCCTCAATACTGTTGAACAATAACACAACTTAAATCCCTTCAACTCTTCAAGGAACCCTCTTGGACCAAGGACCTTGAATCCCTTCAAGTCTTCAACTCTGTTGAACAGCAACACAACTTCTATCCCTAGAAGCTACAATCTTCAAAAGAAGAACTCTATTAAATTATGAATGATGAAGAACAAGCATCAATGGAAAATCACAGTATTTGAAGTTTGTGACTGCACAAACTCAACCACCATGAACTACCGTCTTCTCTCTTCCAAAATATATTCGAAGAATTGCAGAATGGCTAACTTTATTTTTCCATTAGATTGCTTTATTTATAGATGTTGAGACTCATTGGTTAGTCTTGTATGTTCTAATGATTTTGCACCAAGGATTTGGTTTCCAAATACCACTTCTAGTTTTGATTCCCAAATCCTATTTGCCTTTAGGATTCTGACTCTTCTTTGTGTCTTCAACTTTCTTTAACCGTACTTTCATGTCACAGCTCATAATTGCAGATTCTTCGGGATTCGCCATGTGTGCTAAAACTATGCCAATACATAGTGCCACTGTAGCACTGTGGCTTTTGTGCCGCCACATGATCAACCTATGTGGGCACACTCAAGCTGTGTGACAGGTTTTTACAAACTCTCTCTTTGGCATTGTTCTAGATAAAACACCAATAAGCTGTACTGACGATCATGCTTCATGAGAACTTTAATGCACAACATAAGCATGAACAACAAACACTATGTAAGCTGTTCAAGTCCTAAGTTCCGATGGTACACAGGCCAAAACAGATAGCTCAGAGGCTACTACATAAAGCAATTCAAAAAAATATCCCAAGTTCATGCAGGCCATTAAAGCAGAATTTTAAATTTTAGAGCATTCAGTTCAAGGAGACACTCGACCACCCAAAAGGGTCAAGCAAAGTAATGTCACTATAAAACAAATTGCAGCCAGAACTCTCCCTTTTGATATGAAATAATGCTTAAGAGAGCTTATCATTAAGATTCTTCAAGTCTTGCTGCATTTAAAGGACATATGCCATAACATTTGAGTGTTGCTGATAGAGGAGTTCTAATGATAGTCACTTCTAAGGATTTTGTACAAGGAGGAGGAGGAGAAGGTGAGGCCACCTTGATGCTGGACTGGTTCTATTTTGATGACTACTGCTTGGAACAATGTGTCCTTGTGTGAATTGGGTTTGAGAAGGTAGCACCACACCAGGAGCTATATTCAATGGCATTACTAGTAGGTCCTGTGCTCTTACCCAAGAATTAGAAGGCATTGAAAGATCCCTGCTACCAAGTAGATATTCAATAATTAAAAAGGGACATGGCTTATTTGTGTATATTTTTATATGCTATTTTCATCGGTTTTTTATGCTTTTAATATGTAAAAGTATTTATCTTGGGCTAATACCTTTCATTCTGTCTTAGATGTCGTCCGGAAGAGAAAACAATGCAAGGAAACGAAAATGAAAAAAACGAAGTTGACAACACTAATGGTAAAAACCTACCGCCGGGGGTAGGTCCGAATATCACAACTGAAGCTCTTGCAGAACCTTACCGACAACAATAGGCCAACCTACTGTCAGCAGTAGGTCCCCGATGTCAAAAAGAAGATTTATAGGCAAAACCCTACCGCCAATGGCAAGGGTCGACCTACCATCGGCAGTAGGTACCTGCAGAGGGGAGAATACCGTTGGTGGTAGGTACCGGCGGAGGGGTGATTTAATCCGATTAAAGCTCTATTTTCTTGTAATTTTCAATCTATTTAAGAAGTTATTCTGCAATTGAGGAAAACGGCAGTAATTAGGACTTAGATAAGAACACTTAGGAGTTGTTAATAGATAGTTAGGCCTGGATTTTGGTTAATCAATTCTTCAATTTTCCATTCAATTAGTTAGTTTTAGATTTGCTGCAAATTAATTCTTGGAGATCGAGAATTGGAGATTCAATTTCAAGAACTCAACTTTGATTTAGACGACCCGAAAGACGAGCTTGAGCGGTGTTCGGGACAACGATTGTGGCTTTAGTTCTACTCCTAAGCTTTCTTTCCTTTACTTTGTTATTGAATTTTAGTGTTGAATTGCAGTTTTTATATAATGGATAGTGAGTAGTTCCTTATGTTTGGATGAGGGTTGAACCCTTGTTCTTGATTATGACATTCTTGGTTTAATTTCTTCAATTTGATATTTGTTTTAATATAAGATGTCTTCCAATTGTGTTTGTTACAATTTAATTTTCGCGAGATTAGATTAATCGCAAGATTGTTCGAAATCGAAAGAGGAAGAACGATCTAGGCAACCAACTGGGGATTAATTGGGCAATTGATTAGAGATACAATTTTGCACTTTTAGGTCCTTAAAATCACCTAATTTTAATGCCCTCATACTTTGTTAGGGAGAAAAGAGATTTTCCTCTAAGGGTTAGTGAGTAAGGGGTTTTCGCCTAGAGATAAGGATTTTTTTATTTGAGTGATGACCCAACTTAATTAATTCAATGTCATTTTCATAAAAGTTTTCCAATTGAATTAGTAACAAGGATTAGGGGATTCCACTATCCAAACTCTTGCTTTATTTATTTTTAAAAATCTTAAGTTTTCATTGCTTTCTTAGTTGTTTAATTATTTTCAGTTTTTCTTTTATTATTTTGTTTTCAAAAACCATTATTTTATTAGACTGAAATTAGAGACCTGATTAGTACTTTAAGCCTTTACCGTCCTCGAGAGATTCGATACTCGGGTAGAGCTTGTTTACTACGGTGATATGTCAGCTTGCCTGTTGTTTAGTTTAGTAGGGCAATCCCATTTTATACATAAACACATCAAGTTTTTGGCATCGTTTCCAGGGAACGGTAGCTTAAGGAAAATCGTTTTATTTAGTGCTTTAGTCATTTTTGTTTTGTTTCGTTTTGCTTTGTTCGGTATTTTTGTCTTGCTTGGGTATTAGTAGTATGAAGATTGGAAATTTGGCTTATTACTTTTGGAACCTGTGATTGATTGCTTCTCCAATTGTTGTTTCAGGTTTTGCAGAACAAGATACGAATACCAGTGGTGCCATGGAAGTTTGATGGGTAGCAGTAGTAGAACAAAGGATAGAGAACATGGCCTTTCAACCTCAATATATGCATTATCATCAGGCAATGTTCCAAGGGAACTGACAGGGGTACAATATGTATCCTGACCACTATAGTTCAAGTTGGAAGAATTAACTGAACATTCCTTGGGGAGGATATACACAATATTTACCATACAATTATACTCAACTGGTACATTCATCACCCCCTCAACATAATCTAGAAGATCTCATGGCAAACTATATCAATTCGGCAGATGCTGGGTGAAGAGCATAGAAGCAGTTGAGAGAAGCCAAACAGCTTCCATCCGCAACATAGAGAATCAAATCAAGCTATTGACAAAGATGATCGCTAAAAGGCCAATTGGTAGTTTACCAAGTAATCTGGCGCAGACTCCAAAGGAATATGTAGAGGCAGTCACCTTGTAGAGTGTACAAGATCTAGTGATGGAATCTCCTATGGCTGTGGACGAAGAGAAGAAAACTACTCAAACACCGGAGGAGTCCACGTTCCCTAAAGAAGAGGAGCGCTCAATAGAAAAATAAGAGTGAGTTTGAGAAAGTTGAGTAAGAGCAGGAAAATTGGAGTCTCATGGAAAGTAAAATGAGTCATATAGAAGAGCGACAAGAAATAGAGATCGATGACATCGAAAAGAGTGAGGGAGTGAACTTCCTTACTAATAAAACTAACCCTTTTCTTGTTAAGAATTCTCTATGTATGCAGGAATTAGGAAAGCAGCCCATGGAGAATGACAAGGAGAGGAGACATTTCATGGATTTCAAAGGTGACTGCGAAAGCGTGGAAAGAAAACAACCCTTATGCTATGAAAAATCACGAATAGTTTTTTCTTCAAACTTAGCCCTCCTTAACATTATGTTTTCCTTTAAAGTGTTAAAATTCTTCGTAATTTGTAGTATCTTTCTCGAGCTTGATCTTAAGTTTTTGATTTCTTGAATTAGGTTTCAAATTCTTTCATTTTCATTACGAGGAGGTCATAAACAAGCTTCACTTCAAGCCGTACTTTGCAGACGACATGGGAAACCTTCAGACAGAGTCCCTCGTTCTCCAAAATGGTTAAGAGTAGCTCCTCTTGGTATGTTATTTTATGTAATTGTATAATTGTAGTTTGAATTTTTCGTTTTCCTTTCCACTTTGATCGGTTGTTTTTCTTTTGTTGTTACAAGGTCGTTTTGGAAAGAATGAATGATTTCTTTAAGGCATACATTGAGTTTCATTGATTCCATAAGGTGAGAAGGCCTGAATGGGGTTCAAACTTGCAAAAAAGAAGAAAAATCGGCATCCCGATAGAAGTCTACTGCAGATGTTTGGGTACCCTACTTCCAGCGGTAGGAACAGGGCAACACAAGACTCTATTGGCAGAGACCTACCACAAATGGTAGGTCCAACCTACCACCAACGGTAGGGTCCTTTTGCATTTCTCGGCACAGGCAGGCAGAGACCCATTGTGAATGGTAGATCTATACTTACCATGCATGGTATGGTCCAAGGAAGGTTGCGGTTCTGGTTTTTCAAGTGGAAAACGGGTCGGGTTGACTAATTAGACTCAATTCTAGCTTTTATTTCAATTTTCTGCAATTTCTCTCTCTCTCTCTCTCTCTCTCTCTTTCTCTCTTTCTCTCTCTCTCTCTCTCTATATATATATATATATATATCTCTCTTCCAAAATCCCTAAAATTTTCCCACTTCTTCTCCTCTTCCAAACTCCCAACTCCTCTTTACCTCTCGACATACTCTCTCTCAATCTTCAAGTATTTCGGCAACCCTCACCACTCCGATGGCTTCTTGTCCTCCCATTTTTCTTGGTTTGTACCTTCTCAATCTTTTCTTCTCTTTCTCCTCTTCTTCTAACCTTTCTATTTCCTTCAATTTTCTTTTCTTCCCTCCCACCACTATGCAATACTACACTATCACCTTCTTTTCTTCCACTCTCTCTCTAAAAAGACTCTACCATTTTCCTTTTCTCCTCCCTTTTTATTTCTTTTTCTTCTAGTTTCGTTTATTTTCTATCCTTTTTGATCAATTTTTTATATGTACTAACCTTGCGTGTGCCTATTTTCTTTCCTAACAAAAAATTTTGCAAAAATTTCAAGAAATCTTCTGGCAAAATTTTTCAGCGAACTTCCGGCAACTCTGGCGGCGAGTCATCAAAAGCAGAAAAATGCGCATCATTCATGGCATAGTTTGTTTCTTCAAACAAACATAGGCTAGTTCTTTAACTTTTGCCTCCGTTTCGTTTTAGTTTGCTTAATACGTGTTCTTGTGGCCTTTATTTTGATTTTTTTGGCTTTCTTTTAACATTCATTTACTTTTTTACTAATTTTAGTTCCTCTCAAATTTTTCCACACTTTAACACACACGGGCGACTTTAGAACAATTAGCACAAATGGGCTACGACTAATTCATTATTTCTCTATTTGTGTGTTTTTGTCTTTTACTATTTTACTGTGTGGGTATTGTTGCGTTGCAATGTTGTATCCTTCATCCTTATTTATTCTCTCATTTAATTCTACTCTCCATATGGCACGAAAGTAATCAGTTGCTTCCTCCTGAAAATCCAAACAGGCTCGTATTGAGGGGACCTCGCCTAACCCCAACACTCCAGATATTCTTCCTTTTCTATAGTGTCTTTCTTTGACAGCCGGTTAATGGGTAACCGATAGGGAGTCGCTCAAGATGATTATTGAGAAATCCTTCGATGAGGCGGTCATTGACCATCTTAAGCTTGAACAACTTTTTGGGGGGTCGGGTTGGGTCTCTCTTCTTTACCTTTCTGGCCAATTTTACCCCAATATTGTCCGCAAATTCTATACCAATATGACCCACAAAATGGACAAGGATCTCGAAATAATTATTTCTACAGTTAAAGGGTTTCGGATAATTTTTGACTAGGGAACGTCTGGCATCCATTCTTGGGATTCCAGACGATGGGAATATAGTCACCGTGGACTCAAATAGAAAATCTATCAACGAGGACCCGGACTAGAATTTCGATACGGCTTGTAGCCACGTCCAATGGATCGTCGTCGAATCCTTCACGGGGGCGATTTCCCATCCATTCTTCCTCATGCCCTTTCTTTTTTTTCTGGCACATTCTTGCTCAAAAAGGGGGTAGACTAAGTGAAGTCCGTATCTTGCTATGTATATGCTTGATAAACTCCACAATCGATCCCCTTTTTTCCTTGCTTTCTTGATAATCCACACCATGAGCAATACTGGGTATGACACCACTAAAAACATGTTTATCGTTATCCTGTAATTTTATCTTGAGTTTTTGTTGCTTTCAATGTCAATTTTGCAGGAGAACGGTGATCATCAATTGGACTGCAACAGGTTATCAAGTTTACAATCTTCAATAACTGCGGCTATTTCTGGGACGAGAAGAACAAGGTGTAGTTCCCTCTTTCCGAGGAAGATCGGCTAAGAGAACGCAACTTGTCGGTTTTCGTTCAATAAAGAAAACAACATAAAATGGCATGGGGACGTCTTCCTCACAGCTAGATGATGCAGTTGATGAGGTCGAGGAATCCTATAACTCCTCAGATGATAAGAATGATGAGGCTGATACCCGTCCAACAGTTCCAGTAGATGCATTCCAGGCTAAGATGCCGACTACTTTTGAGTAACTCCGTGTCACTTAAGATGTTCACGGGGCACAACTGGTCGAGATAGTGGAGTCCACTCGACGCTATGTGGACGAGTTGGCTCATCTGAGAGAATCTATTGATCGCCAGGAGGTGATACTGGCCCACCTGTGCAGCAGATTCATACCTGATCAGGACAACAATGGAGGTGGCGATGCAGAATTTTGTCTGCAGTGGGGAGTTTCTCTTTCTTTTATTTTCATTCGAATCTTATTTTCCTTTTATATTTTCTTGTTTTTGTTCCTGTTTTATTTGCTTATGTTATTTTTAGATATTTTTGCAATTAATTGTTGTCTTTTACTTGTTTTGTTTTTGTGTGGGGATGGCTTCCCGACTACTTTATCGTTTTATACCGGCGGGATTGCTTCCCATGTATGTGTTTCTTTTAATTTTTCCTTTAGTCTAACCCCCATATTGAGGACAGTGTGATTTAAGTGTGGGGGGTGTTTATGTTGTATTTTATTTTTCCCTTCTTTTTCTTTGTATTTTAACTTTTAGTAGTTTATCTTAGAATTTTGAAAAATTCCAAAAAAATCAGAAAATTTGAAAAATTCTAAAAACTTATTTCTTTTTCTTTTTCTTATTTTTAGAAAATCCAAAAGCATTTTTTGTTCTGCCACTTTTAGTAGTTCTATAGGTTATTCGAAAAGGGAAATGACTTAATCACTTTGAGAACCATTTTTACTAATTTTTTTACATGATCAATGGTTTTTCATGCACTTGGATAATTAGCAAAATGAGAATCATTTTGGGTCTTTGCCTGCAATTTCATATTTTCTATCCTTAAAAGTGAAAAATTCTAGCCTAGGATGGTCCCAGAAATGATGGCTTAGGCCTTTTTTTTTTCGTTTGTGCCTTTCTTGCCATATCCTTTATGAAATCAATCCCTAGTTCTCTTTTTGTGCCTTCATGCTAAGAGTTTCAATCTCTTCTTTTCTTTGTTCTTTTAAACTCACTACATAAGACCTCAATTCGTGGAGCTAATGGTAGTATAGACTTTTGGCTGTTTTGAGTGAAGAAAAAAAATAAGTGTGGGGGTGAAGGAGTGAAAGAAAGAAAAAAAACCCTATAAAAAGACAAGGGTATTTGGGTATTTCAGTTGTTCGATACCTATGGCTATTGAAAAGATAGAAAAGAAAAAAAGAAAGTGATTCTTGAAAACAAAAAAAATAGAAAAAAGAGAAAAACCACCAAAAAAAAAAAAAATGAAAAAAAAATTAGTAGAAAACGAAGACAAAAATATGAGTTTTTATTTTATCGTCGTTGGTCCTTCTTTCACTAATGCTCTTTTGAGTAAAATATCAAGCATTCATCCCTCTTATATTTGATTATTTATGAAAATCTTGAAAAATTGTTGTTAGGTGTAGTGTGCACCAAAAAGAACGAAGTAGGATGCTCAAGGGCGGTTGAGAAGACTGAAAAAGATGGCTAGAAATTGTTCTTTAATTTTGCTATCCTTTCCTTTTAGTTACATTTGCTTTGTCTCAATTATTTTTGTTCCCCTTTTACCTTTGTTTGTTACCCTATTTATGTCTCAAGCCTAATATTATACGTCGAAAAGTCCTACCTAAATGGAGAACAACCTCTAATAAAATTTAAAGTGGATAAGTGATGGAGAAGCATGAATTTGTATGCATGATTTTTAGTGACTTGTGGTGGACTTAGTGATTTTTTTTGTTGGTCTATTTTGATTTCTTTTTGGAGTTGGGTACGATTGTATTCTATTGAAGTGGTTTTATTGTTAGTTTTTCTTAGTTTTTTTTGTTTTTTACTTTGCTTTTACTTCGGTTTGTTTTGTGATTATTCTGCTATCATTGCGTGTGGCTGTTTTGTGATCTTAATTATTTTAATTCAGCTTCTCTAGTTTTCATGTATTTTCTTTCCGAAATAAAAGTTTTTAATTCCTCTGTTTTGTCTGTTTAGTTTGTGTGGCTTGAGAGCAAGCAACAGATAAGTGTGGAGGTATTTGATATGTGCTTATTTGTCTGTATTTCTATATGTTAGTTTCATCTATTTTCGATGTTTTTAATATGTAAAAGTATTTTATCTTGGGCTAATACGTTTTATTCTTGTCTTAGGTGCCTTGCAGAAGAGAAAACAATGAAAAGAAACGAAAACAGACGGCAGAGACCTACCGTTGACGGTAGGTTTGGAGATCACAAGTAAAGCCCTGGCAGAACCTTACCGGCGATGGTAGGCCAACATACCATTGAAGGTAGGTCCCTGATGTCAAAAAGAAGATTTGTAGACAGAACCTTACCGCTGATGGTAGGGGTCGACCTACCGTTGGTGGTAGGTACCGGCAAAGGGGTGGTTTAATCCGATTCAAACTATGGTTTCTTGTAATTTTTCATCTATTTAAGAGGTTACTCTAGAATTAAGGCAGAGGGAAGTAATTAGGACAGATAAGAGCACTTAGGAGTAGTTAATAGATAGTTAGGGCTAGATTTAAGGTAATCAATTCTTTAATTTTCCATTCCATTAGTTAGTTTTTATATTTCTGCAAATTAATTCTTGGAGATCAAGAATTTGAGATTCAATTTCAAGAACTCAACTTCGATTTAGACGACTTGAAAGACGAGCTTGAGCGGTGTTCGGGATAATGATTGTGGCTTTAATCCTACTCCTAAGCTTTCTTTCCTTTACTTTGTTATTGAATTTTACTGTTCAATTTCAGTTGTTATATAATGAATAGTGAGTAGTTCTTTATATTTGGATGAGGGTTGAACCCTAGTTCTTGACTATGACATTCTTAGTTTAATTTCTTGAATTTGATGTTTGTTTTAATTTAAGTTGTCTTCCAGTTGTGTTTGTTTGCAATTTACTTTTTGCCAGATTAGATTAATGCAAGATTGTTCTGAATTGAAAAAGGAAGAACGATCTAGGCAACTAATTGGGGATTAATTGGGGCAATTGACTAGAGATACGATTTTGCACCTTTAGGTCCTTAAAATCACCTAATTTTACTGCGCTCATAATTTGTTAGGGAGAAAAGAGATTTTCCTCTAAGGGTTAGTGAGTAGGGTGGCTTTCGTTTAGAGATAGGGATTTTTTTATTTGAGTGACGACTCAATTTAATTAATTTAACATCGTTTGCATAAAAGTTCTCCAATTGAATTAGTAACAAGGACTAGGGGGATTCCACCATCCAAACTCTTGGTTTATTAATTTCTAAAAATCTTAAGTTTTCATTGCTTTCTTAGGTGTTTAATTGTTTTTAGTTTTTCTTTTATTGTTTTGTTTTAATAAACCATTCTTTTATTAGACTAAACATTAGAGACACGATTAGTACCTGAAGCCTTTACCGTCTTTGAGAGATTCAACACTCGAGTAGAGCTTGTTTACTATAGTGGTAGGTCCACACCTATTGCTTAGTTTCGTAGTGCATTCTCATTTTATATGTAACACATCATAGAGCAATCTTTCTGGCCTTCTTTTGGTCTATCTACCTTAGGATGTTCCTGAAGATAATGGTGTAGATATTGATCTTTTTCTTGATGGCAAAGGCATAGAGTGGCTGTGCTCTTTCCTTCAGGACAGCAGTCACATTTGTAGTAAGCAGCCAGTTTCCACAAAAGACTCTAAACAAAGCTCTGTGTGGCATCTTTAACAAATTTAAGTTGAGCCTATTTGTTTATAGCTAGACAGCCCTCGCATCACCTGTTAGAACCTCGATCACTTCCTCAAAAAGGGCTTCCTCCTCTAGGCGAGTTCCCTCAAAGTCACTGTAATGTGGGCATCTTAGGTAATGTGAAATGTTTACAGGTGAGAAATCAATGACATGCCCCCCTCACATATACGTAGCCATAAGTTGGAATCTCAGGATTACCAAACTCTTCAGTCATATTGGCATAGAACACCTTAACTAAGTTTTCATTATATTGTTTAGCAAAGAGAACCAATCCCACACATCCCATTCCCTGTAGCAACTCTATCACATTGTACTATTCCAAGCTTTCTTATGTGATCCTTTTCTCAGGCAAAATTGGTTTGTTAATTAATTCTACCATCCTCAACTCAGCAGTCCTAGAGTAAAAGTGTTTGTTGATTGCATTTTTGGCTTTGAGAGGAGCAGAGGGAGGAGGAGTGACAGCTCGTGCCTTCTTAGCACTAATTTTTGAAGATGAGGACCCTTCAGAGCTTTCCTTGTCTATTTTCTCCCCTAACTTAGTCCAGTGCCAGGTGTCATCCCTACAACCTCTTGGTCAGACCCAGAGCATCCCTTTCTTTCAATATTGTCCTCCCCCTTAGAGCCTTCCTCAACACCTTCATTAATATCCTCTATATTGATTTATTGAACTCCCAACAGTTAAGGGTGGAAGAATAGCAATATGAGTCAATTCATTAATGAAATAGTTCACAAGATGTGAATCAACAGATAAGACCTCAATACCTAAGTTATCAATAGTAGGTAAAGATAGAGTATTTTCAAAGAAATATCTAGGCACATGGTCATGAATCATCAAGTGAAAATCAGAAATACATAGAATAGGCAATAACAACGGATTCAGCATAAATGAAATTTGAGTGCCAGTCAGTCTCAATCTACACATTAGTAAGAACTCATTAGAAGAACCCAAATAATAACCTAAGGATAGAGAGTTTACTGGCCCGAAACTGGAGAGAGGGGTGTAGCAGATGAAGTTGCTGTACTCGACGAACTGGGAGAAGAATATATAGTCCGTGCCAAGGGGTAAGAGAGTGCGATCGTCCAGTCCGAGAGCTAGAGACCTTCTAAGTCTGATTGGTTGTTCTCCTGCCATTACTTATTGTCAGATACTGCAGAAAGGATGAATATGTTGTGGAAAAGATGGCCTTGTAGAGAAAAACTCTAAGAAAGTTTAGAGAGAAAATCGCAAAGCTTGGAGGCAAAGTCGGTCTATTTTTGAAAGATTTAGAACTGATTGTTGAGTTGATTTGGTGTGAGAGAGAAAATCCCTCATGTTTCCTGCCAAGCTCACTTATGGACTCTTCTCCCAAGGATTTTTATGCGTGAATGGAACTGTGTGGTGCGAACTAAGGTAATTGGTATGACACGAGATGATCTGAGTGTGAGACAAGAGTGTTCACATAGTCTTAAACTTCTAAATGTACCTGTCTAACAGTTATGAGAGTATGAAGAAAAAGCATTCTTATAAATGCATCCCTTGCTTGTCTGAGTTCTTCGAACCTTATGGCATCCAGGGACTTTGTAAGAATATCGGCTAATTGTTTCGTATGTTCACATGCTCTAAGCTCACAGTTTGTTGCTCAACCAATTCTCGAATGAAGTGATATCTTATGTCAATGTGCTTGGTCTTGCTATGTCGTAAAAGATTGTTGGTGATATTGATTGCACTATTGTTGTCACAATACATGATCAGCTCCTTCTTTGTGATCCCATAATCACTTAACATAGGCAACTTCTCCTAGCATTGATGTAGTCAGCTTCTTTAGTGGATAGTGAGATACAGTTTTGTTTCTTGCTATACCAAGAGATCAGATTATTTCCAACATAGAAACATTCTCCAGACGTGCTTTTTCTATCATCATAATTACCAGTCCAGTCTGCATCACTATAGCCAACAAGATGAATGGTGGTATCGTTGCTGTAGAATAACCCATACTCTGCACTACTAAGTACATATCTCAAGATGCGTTTCACTACTTTCTTATGTGACTCCTTAGGATCTGCTTGGTATCTTGTACACACTCCAACACTGTATGATGTATCAGGTTTACTTGTTGTTAAATAGAGTAAAACACAGATCATACTTCGGTACTCATGTTGATCTACACTTATTCCCTTCTCATCCTTATTGATCTTAAGTGTGGTACTCATGGGTGTTCTTACTGTCTTTCTATACTCCAAACCAAACTTCTTCACAAAATTTTTTGCATATTTTGCTTGAGAAAGAAATATTCTGTCTTTATTTGTCTGACTTGCAATCCAAGAAAGAATGTTAGTTCACTTACCATAATCATCTCAAATTCAGTTCTCATAGATGTGATGAATTCTTCTGTGAGCTCTTTTGATGTGGATCTGAACATTGTGTCATCAACATATATCTGTGCTATGAGCATGTGCTATGTTGATCTTTTGATGAACGTATTTTTGTCCACACTCCCTCTAGTGTATCCTTTATTGAGCAAGTAGTTAGTGAGCCTTTCATACCAAGCTCTTGGAGCCTACTTTAGTCCATAAAGATCTCTTTTTCAGCTTGTACACATGATCAGGATACTTTGGATTCACAAATCCTTTTGGTTATTCCACATATGCTTCTTCTTGTAGTATCCCATTCAGGAAAGCACTTTTAACATCCATCTACTGTAGTGTGAAGTTCTTGGTACATGCAATAGAGACCAACAATCTTACAGATTTAAGTCGTGTGACCAGGGCAAATGTTTCATCAAAGTCCAGTACCTTTACTTGAGTACACCCTTGTGCAACCAACCTTGCCTTATTGCGTGTGATGTTACCTTCCTCATCAGTTTTATTCCTGAATATCCACTTGGTACTGATCACATTCACACCTTCTGGTCTTGTGACAAGTTCCCACACATCATTTCTTTCAAACTGTTGCATTTCTTCTTGCATTGCTTCAATCCAGTACTCATAAGTGAGAGCTTCTTTGACATTATTGGGTTCAAGTGTGGAGGTGTAAAGCGTTATGCTGATTATTACTACAATTTTATTATAGTATTCTCCTTTCTTGTTTCTGGTTCCTAGTCCTTCTGTGATGTCTCTGACTATAGCATCTGTGGGGTGATCCTTTAGAAGTCTTATGTCCTTTCTTCTTGCTATCTCATTGCCTGAGTGTGAGTCACACTCCCATCAACTGTAAGTTTGAAGAGACTTTAATACTGCATCGATCTCTTTGGATTACTGTTACTCCTAGTGTGTTGTCTTCATCATCAATACCCTGATCATTAACACTTAGTCTCATAGTGTCAACATCCTCTACAGTCACATTAACTGATTCCATGACTACTCCTGTGCGTCTGTTAAATACATGGTATGTATCACTATTTGAGGAGTATCCCATAAATATTCCCTCATCACTTCTAGCATAGAATGTTCCTAAGTGTTCTCGATCCTTTAGGATGTAGCATTTACTTCCAAACACATGTAGATAACTTAGCTTAGGTTTCCTAACATTCCATATTTCGTATGCTTTCTTGTTCATCAAGGTCCTTAAAAACACTACGTTAATAATGTGAACTACTGTATTGGCTGCTTCTACCCACCAACTGTGTGATAGTCCCTTGGAATTCAACATCTGATGTAGATCCACTTTGATTGTAATTTTGGACTCTACTCATTTCCAAGGATCACCTCTTTCTTTGAAGAACCTCTATTGAGGATTTTTAAATTCAAACACTCCAATAAGAAACCTATGAGAAACTAAGTCTCATATACCTAATATTGAGAGACTAAATTCTTTCCCAGATTGATAATTAAAACCTTGAGGGAAAAAAGACCTCCAAACCTCAATTACGCAATTTAGAAGTCCCAAGATTAATTGATTCAAAGAAAGGAAACTCTATGAATTAACTAATGAAAGGAATTGGAATGATCAATTGATTCCATAGATACTTCAATCTAAGGCTCAATTGTTCACAATACTAAGGACATTGACCCTTAGCAAACTAGTCTAAGAAGGTGAAGAACCCAAGAAGCATTGGAGAAACTCTCTCAATTTTCAGCAAAATTCATCATTGTTGATTACATTGAGTTATAATGTCGTATTTATAGACAAAACTCTAGACCTCGCTAACCTATGGTTAAATGACTCAAAATACCCATTAAACTATTGATTAAAAACCGAAAAGATAGGCCAAATAACAAAATCTACTCAATTAGCACACATTAAGCATAATTAAGTCGAGCCCTACTAGCGACGGTATGGGAAATCTACCGCCAGCGATAGGTGTGTGAATTACAAAGGATTGGCCGACAGAAGCCTACAGGCGACAATAGAGGCAGGGCCTACCGTCGACGGTAGGGTCTTTTCTTCAATTACTTACCCAATTTTCAACTCCTAATTGTTTCCTTAGGTAATCCTTGCTAATTGAACAAATATTGAACAACTTGGCAGTCTTTGCTTGGCTTTTAAACTCTTCAAACTTGTTCTTCAAAGCTTCCTCCATGTAAGCTACCATGCCATTATCCTCATTTCTATTGGAAACCTTGCGTTTCTTCATCCGATCTCTAGTCATTGGTCCAAGCTTCAACTCCATGGATGCTTGACTCTTCTGATCTACATAATCCGCCCCTCCTTTGAAAGATTCATCCCTGAATCTTCACCCATATCAAAAGGAGACAAATCAGAAACATTAAATGTGGCGCTAACATTGTATTTACTTGGAAGATCAATACTATAAGCATTATCATTAAGACGCTCTAAGACTTGAAAAGGTCCATCGCCATGATCATCAAGCTTGTTCTTGCATTCAGAAGAAAAACGTTCTTTCCAAAGATGAACCCAAACCAAATCACTGGGTTCAAACACCACATGTTTCCTTCCTACATTCCATGAAGCCACCAATTTCTTGTTCTTAGACTCAATAGCTTCATGCACCTTAGCGTGAATAGATTTGACAAACTCCGCATTCTGTTTTCTATCCTTACTCACAACATGTTCTACAGGCAAAGGAACCAAATAAAATGGAGTTAATGGATTGAAACCATAAACAACATAAAAAGGAGAAAATGAAGTAACAGAATGTTTAGCCCTATTGTAAGTAAACTCAATATGAGGAATGACTTCTTTCAATTGGCACAAATTCTTCTTATGGATAGCCCTAAGAAGTTGCCCAATGGTCCTATTGACCACCTCCGTTTGGCCATCGGTTTGTGGATGGCAAGCTGTAGAATACAACAAGTTAGTGCCAAGTTTTCTCCACAAAACACGCCAAAGATAACTAAGGAACTTAGTGTCACGGTCCGAAACAATGGTTCTAGGAATTCCATGGAACCGCACTACCCAAGTAAAGAATAAGGTTGCTACATGGCTAGCATCATTGGTTTTCTTGCAAGGTATAAAATGTGCCATTTTAGAAAACCTATCTACAACAACAAAGATAAAATTCATTCCCTTATGAGATTTAGACAAACCAAGAATAAAATACTTAGAAATACAAACCCGAGGAACTTCAGGTACTTCTAAAGTTGTATATAAACCATGAAGCAAAGAAGTAGATTTAGCACTCTTACATTCTAAACAATTTCCAATAAATCTTTCAACACCTTTTCTCATATGAGACCAAACGAAATGCTCATGGAAGATATCATAAGTTTTAAGAATACTAAAATGTCCCATTAAGCTACCACAATGAGCCTCTTTAACCAATAACAACCTAGTGGAACAAGATAGAATGCACAATCTATCCTCATGAAAAAGAAAACCATCATGTATGAAACACTTATCATTAGACACAAGCAAGAAATCCTCAAATATTTCTTTAAAATCTAGATCACTAGCATATAAATCCTTAAGCATCTCAAAACCAAGAATTTGAGCTTGCAAAGTAGAGATAAGAGTGTACCTTCTCGACAATGCATTGGCTACAATGTTTTCTTTACCTTTCATACATCGAATGAATGGAAAGGTCTCAATAAACTCCATCCATCTTGCATGCCTCTTATTTATCTTTTGTTGTCCTTTGAGAAACTTCAAGGACTTATGATCGCTGTGCACCACAAACTCCTTAGGCTACAAATAATGTTGCAAATTCTTCAATGTCCTCACAAGTGCAAAGAGCTCTTTATCATATGTAGTGTAGTTCAATGTTGCACCGGTCAACTTCTCACTAAAGTAGGCCAAGGGCCACTTTTCTTGCATCAAAACTCCTCCAATGCCCACACCTGAAGCATCACATTCTACCTCAAACATTTTATCAAAATTAGGTAGTGTAAGTAAAGATGCACTACTCAATCTTTCTTTTAGCAACTCAAATGTCTTTCTTGCTTCTCCTCCCATTTGAAACCATTCATCTTCTTAATCACATCCATCAAAGGACTAGAAATGGTGCTAAAATCCTAGATGAACCTCCTGTAGAAACTTGCCAATCCATGAAAGCTCCTCACTTCGGATACATTCTTGTGAGTATTCCATTCTTTGATGGCTTTCAACTTCTCTTGATCAACTTGAAGTCCTTGAGAGCTAACTACATAACCTAGGAAAGTCACCTTTTCCAAAAAAACTCACATTTTCCAAAGTTAGCATATAACTTATCACTTCTCAAAACTAGCAAAACTTGTTTCAAATGATGCAAATGATTTTCATAAGTTTTGCTATAGATCAGGATATCATCAAAATAGATAACAACAAATTTGCCAATGAAATATCTCAACACACGATGCATACGTCTCATTAATGTACTAAGAGCATTAGTTAAAAGGCATAACTAGCCACTCATAAAGACCAAAATTCATTTTGAAAGCCGTTTTCCACTCATCTCATTCCCTTATTCTAATTTGATCGTAAGCTGATTTCAAATCAATTTTAGAAAATATTTGAGAACTATGCAATTCATCAGCTAGATTATCTAATCTAGGAATAGGATGCCTATGCTTAATGGTAATATTATTGAAGGCTTCACAATATACACACATACACCACGTACCATCTTTCTTAGAAACTAGCAACACTGGAACGACACAACGGCTCAGCTTTCTTGCACATATCCCTTGGAGAGCAAATCCTCAACTTGTCTCCTCAGCTCCTCAGTCTCTTCGGGGAACTCTTATAGGCCGGTCTATTTGGCAACACCGGTTTGGGTATCAAATCAATTTGATGCTCAATTCCTCTTAAAGGAGAAAGTCCACCAGGTGCCTCATCGGGGAAGACATCCTTGTATTCCTCAAATATCTTCACTATGGCATTAGACAAAGAAGACAAATGATCATTAGTAGACATAAAAGTAACTTTCCGATAGAGGAGTAAAACCATCTCTTCTTTTTCAATGGCTTCTATGATTTCACTTTCTTTTGCATAGAAGTACCTCTTTCTCTCTTTCCACTATCACTTTTTTGATCACTCATTTTCTTGTCCCTACTCAATTTTTCCTCTCTAGGCTTTTCCACACTCACTTTTCTTTCATCAATTCTTTTTCCCTTTTCAATGCTCTTTTTCTTTTTCTCACTCTCTATTCTCTCTTTTTATCTCATTTTCATTTGCTCTTCAATGACTTGACTAGGAGTCAAGGGATTCAACATGAAATTTTTCCCATCCTTTTCATAAGTGTAGGTGTTCTTCACACCATCATGAATAGCCTTTCCATCATATTGCTAAGGACGCCCCAATAACAAATGCCTCGCTTACATAGGAACAACATCACAAAGAATATCATCATGATATGACCTTTTAGTAAGAGGTACTAGCACTTGTTTATTAACCTCACTTCCCCACTATCATTTAACCAATGAAGCTTATAGTGCCTAGGATGCTTAAGAAAAGGTAAATTCAATTTCTCGACAAGATATATACTAGCCACATTGGTGCAACTACCACTATCTATAATAATGTTAGCAGCCTTACCTCCCACTAAGCATTTAGTGTGAAAGATGTTTTACCTTTGGACACTTGCTTCTTCCTCAAAGACTTTAGTAGACAAAGCTCTAATGGTCACCAAGCTCAATCCCTCTTGAATGGCTTCATAAGAATCAATCATTGCTTTCCTCGTCAAAAATATCCTCTTGGAAATCCTCTTCTTCCCTTTCAATCCAACTATTCAATTCTTCATTAAAAATCAAGGTTCTCTTGGAAGGACAATTTATGGCTATGTGTCACATACCATTGCAGTTGAAACACCTTGTTGGATTGGTAATCAACCTTCTTTTTCCTTCCACCTTAGGATTAGGATTATCTTTGAAAGCCACCTTAGGTGTATCTTCTTTCTTTGGCCAACTCTTGTAGGTTGATGCTTGAGGCTTAGACACCACACTCCTTGAAGAAGGAAGATTAGTTTTAGATAAACCAACCCTCTTCTTTTGGTTTTCAATCTCAATAGCCAAATGATACATGTCTTCATAAGTGGTGTAAGGGTACAATTCTAATTGATTAGCAATGTCCCTATTGAAGCCACTTAGAAATCTAGCAATTGAAGGATCTTTATCTTCCTCCAAGCTAAATCTCGAAGTGTATAATTCCATTGCTTGCCTATACTCTTCAACACTTTTGTTGCCTTGCTTAAGAATTATGAACTTGTGATGAAGCTTTCTATAATAATGTTCCAGTAACAATCTCTCATTCATGAGTGTCTTCAAATCTGCGCAAGTTTCTACCAGTTGTCTTCCATTTCTCAACCTTTGAGTGACAACTCTTTCCTACTAATGGAGTGCATAACTCGAAAATTCGACTATGACTGCCTTCACCTTGATAATGTCGCTATAGTTTCTGACCATGAATAAATTCTCCACTTGTTGTTCCCAATTAAGGAATACATTTGGATCACTTTCGCCCTTGAATCTTGGCACCTTTCACTTGATCTTATCTAGAGCTCTATCCCCTTGTTGATTACTATAGTAGCCTCCATGGTTTGCTTGGCCTAATTAGATCCTCTCCAAAGTCTTCAAACAAATTATCATCTCACCATGCTTCTTATCTTGGAGCCTCTTCATGTGGTCTGTAATGTCCTCTTCCACCTTGTCCTCCTCTCCTTCCCTCTAGCTTGTGGCCTTCCTTGATATCCGACTTCATAAAATGGATAAGAATTGTGAACAGGCATGTCATGGTATCCTTAAGTAGACATATCGTCATAATGTCTTGGATGATGAGGTGAACTAACTCCTCCAAAATTATCTCCAACTCTCTGCTCTATTGTGGCACTACTTTTAACCTTCTTAAGATCTTCAACATCTCTAACCAATCTTTCAATAGATTGTTGCATTGACCTCAAAGTTTCATTTAGATTCATCCTTGAAGGATCACTCGTTCCTTCTTGATGAGATTTAGTAGGTAATTGGCCTTTCGTAGACATTACAATACCTGCAGATTACACAAAGAAACAAAAATAAAAACAAAGGACCTCCCACTCACTCCTTAAGTGTTTACTCTCTTTGATTATCACTCCAATCACTCGTGTTTAACTCTATTAATTGGCTTTTATCATATAAAATCACCCTCTTGCCTTTTTCAAACACTCAAAACTCAAGCTTCTATGATATCCTTCATCCTCTTAGCCAACTCAAACCAAGAGTAACAATCCCAAGCAAGTAAATCAATCAATGCACTTAATTGGATAAGTGTTCAATGAGACAAAATATCAAACACTTAAGGTGTATGAATTTTAAAGAATGTAATCTATGGAATTGATCCAATAAAGAAGATTGATCATCAACAAAAGACTAGAAACACACAAGGAAACAACTAGAAATAAAAAATAAACCAATTCAAAACAATTAGACTAAACAGAAAACAAAAAAGTACTAAGGAATTTTTTTACAGAAAAACTGAGTATGACAACAACCTTTTACTAAAATGACGATATCTCAAAATATACGAATACAAATCAGATGGAACCACTTCAAAAAAATTCCTCACTCGATGAGGATGAATTTAAGTACAAATTTCATTCGAATTGAATCAGTAAAGCATAAGATATGCCCATATTATTCTACACTTGTTCTGCAGTCACGAGTCCAAAATACATTTAACAAATCAATCTAATTGACCAATCAATTGATCTCCAAATTGACTAAAACTAATTTCAATTCAATCCTAACTCTGAGGCTAATATCTCCATAACAAAAGTTCAAGCAATTTCGCAATTAATCAGCAAAAGTTTTAATGGATTTTTGGAACTATTTTTTTGTACTTAGTTTTTGGATGATCATCATGGGAATTTTATAGATCATCAATTACTACTTCTTTTTAAAAGCTTTCAACAAATTTAAACAACTTACAACTCAAATTGAACTTCAAATTGAGGTTGCTCTGATACCACTTTGAAGTGATCCACTTTGATTGTAATTTTGGACTCTACTCCTTTTCAAGGATCACCTCTTTCTTTGAAAAACCTCTATTGAGTATTTTTAAATTCAAACACTCCAATAAGAAACATATGAGAAACTAAGTCTCATAAACCTGATATTAAGAGGCTAAATTCTTTCCTAGTTTGATAATTAAAATCTTGAGGGAACAAAGACCTCAAAACCCCAATTACACACTTTAGAAGTCCCAAGATTAATTGATTCAAAGAAAGGAAACTCTATGAATTAACTAATGAAAGGAATTGGAATGATCAATTGATTCCATAGATACTTCAATCTAAGGCTCAATTGTTCAAAATACTAAGGACATTAACCCTTAGCAAACTAGTCTAAGAAGGGTGAAGAAGCCAAGAAGCATTGGAGAAACACTCTTAATTTTTAGCAAAATTCATGATTGTCGATTACATTGAGTTATAATCGGGTATTTATAGACAAAACTCTAGACCTAGCTAACCTCTGTTTAAATGACTCAAGATACCTATTAAACCCTTGATTATAAACTAAAAAGACAAGCCAAATAACAAAAACTACTATATTAGAACACATTAAGGATCTGTTTAGCCGAGCCCTATCGACGACGGTAGGGGGAACCTACCCTCGGCAGTAGGGGGAACCTACCATCAATGGTAGGTGTATGAATTACAAAGGATTGGCTGACAGAAGCCTATCGTCGGTGGTAGGTTCTTCTCTTCAATTACTTAGCCAATTTTCAACTCCCAATTGTTCCCTTGAGTAATGCTTGCTAATTGATCAAATGGTGAACAACTTGGCAGTCTTTTCTAGCCTTTAAACTTTTTAAACTTGTTCTTCAAAGCTTCCTCCATATAAGCTACCATGCCATTATCCTTATTTCTATTAGAAACCTTGACTTTCTTCATCCGAGCTCTAGTCATTAGTTCAAACTTCAACTCCATAGATGCTTGACTCTTTCGATCTACATCAGTATCACTCGAATCATATCATGATTATTTTGTTTTTTCTCTCAACTACACCATTTTGTTGTCGTGTCTTTGGTGCTGAAAACTCATGTTTGATGCCATGTGATTCACATAACTTAGAAAAGTGGCTGTTATTAAACTCTTTTTCATGATCACTTCTTAGTCTTTTCAGAGTTCTATTCTTCCTGCCTGAATACTTATACGTATCTTTCTGAATGCATGAAATGAATTTGCCTTATTTCAGAGAGAATATCTATCCGTGTGTATCTTGAGTAGTCATTGACATATACTGGTATGACCCGGATTGCACAAGGAACCGTAAAGCTATTGCAAGCTCCGTCACAAGAGCTATGGCTAGAAGAATAGAGGAGGAGCAACAAAAAAAGATAGCCATATTTAAAGGGATGATCCGATACTTGTTTTGGAAAGTGATAGGAGCTCAAGAGAGGACTTTAGAAGATCTAAAACCTTCCTATTATCTAGAGTGCAAGTGGAGGAAACCAAGAAAGCAAGCTTAGGAAGTATAGAAGCTTAAAAAAATCAAGGGAAGGAATTTTCTGGACCCTACTGCCGAAGGTAGGGTTCTGTTTACAAAGGGGAGCTTAAGAAAATGACCTACCGCGGACGAGACCTGCCGTTGCCGGTAGGTCTCAGTTGAAGTGAGGATTTGTGAAGATTCTAACTTCCTTAACTATTCTTTTGGGTTGTAAACTAGTGTTAATTATATTGAAGTGATCTAAGTGTCTTTTAAACTCTTTTAAGTTAATTGAATACCTAGGGTTGGCTGCTAATTGTCAAGACCACTATATATACATTATGATGGCAGCCATTTTGGCCAACACACATTGAATGAAATTTTTTTAAGAGAGAAACTAGGGTTTTGAAGATTTCTTCTTCTTCCTTGTAATTTAAGATTTCTATTGTATAATTTCATGACAAGAAACTTCTTTAATCTTCAAATTCAAGAGTTCAAGTTTAATTTCAAATCCAATTAATCCCTTGAGGTGCCAACACTTAGTTGGTGTTGCTCGGGTTTTAGGTACTTTTTAGATTGTGAAGGACAGGTGAGGTTTGATTCAAGCCTTGTTGATTATCCCATTCATATAAGAAGGTTTTAATTTGTTATCTTATTTGTTGAAATTCTAGCAATTTATGTTTATGGTCTTCCTTTCTTCAAAACAAACAATCAAGGGCATCCTTTAGAAGGGAGTTGATTCTTGGGAGTATTTGATCTTCAAGGGAAGCTTGGCAGCATCATACCATATGGTATTAGAGCTAAGCTCTCTATGAGGTGAAGCTTTATATGTTTATTTGTTGATTTTTTGTTTAAGAAAAAGCCATTGAAAATATTTGAGAAAAGGCAAGCAATTTGGAAAATTTTCCGACATAAAATTACATGTACAAAAAATTTGATGGAAAGCATACCAAATGAAGTTAGAATTGCATGAAACTGTCCAGTACGAATCCATGCTGAGTTGTGGTTCTTTAGAAATAAATTTGACCTAATTTAGATTTGATTTGGTGGGTTAATTGAATGTAAATTTGCAAATTGTTTAGAAATCGGGACTGTTGAGAACATGTGGATTAAACTATCTATATCTAGTGTTATAATTCTCTTCGAGTTGTGCATTCTTTGTTTGACTTGATTTGGAGCTACCATCACCGAGTTATTGCGATTTTCGTGATGAATTATCTTGCTGCCCTATTTTTCTAGAAATTTTTCTTAGTACTCATGAAATCTTTGGTTTAAGCTTCAATTGTCTTTGTTTTGAATTTGCAACTTCTTTGGAATATAATTATAAGTATTTTTATGATCTTTGCTGGAAATTAGACTCATTCCTTGACTCATGCTCTTGAAATTGTCTTCAACATTCTATGCTTCCACATGCTCGATAAAATTTCTCTTTGAATTCATTGCTCTTATCAATCAAGAGTTGCTTGCATGATTTTTGCCTTTGGAATGTCTAATAACTTGGAAGCTTTTGAAATCACTAGATAAATCTAGTAGTGAGGAAAAGGTAAAAGGCAAGAGGGTGAGCACATTGATACAAAAGCCATATAGAGTGAGTGCAAACATGAGGATTGAGAGCAATTACAATTGACTGAAGCACTTAGGGAGTGGCGAGGTCCTTCCTCCTTGTTTTCTAATATTTTGTGGAGATTTCGCAAGCCATTAAATGGGGTATACTTGGACTAACTCTTCATGGCAAACGATGGAAGCAATAGGAAGACAAGAGATATCTTATTCCAAGCTTGCAAGAGCAAGGTTTAAACGTTACATGGATGAAGGCTATGATTAAAATGACTACATGAGTGGGTGCCAAAAAGGACAATTATTCTATACCAAGTACAAGGTACTAGAAAAGATTGTAATTCTTGCTATAGATAGTGGTAGTCAAGTTAATGCGGCTAGTACTTATCTATTAGAGAAGCTAAGTTTGGCCCTTCTTGATCATCCTAGACGTTATGTGTGTCAATGGTTAGATGGTGGTGTTGAAGTTAAAGTTAACAAGCAAGTATGGATAACTATCTCCATGGGGTTGCTTAAAGATGAAGTGTTATGTGATGCAGCACCCTTGCAAGCGAGCCACTTATTTTTGGGACAACCTTGGATGTATGATAGAAGAGCTAAACATGATGAATGCAAGAATGCTATCAACATCACTAGGAATGGCAAGAGAATCACCCTTAAGTCCTTGGCATCTCACCAAGTATATAAAGAGAAAAAGAAGTTGAGAGAGAGGTTAAGGATATTTGAGAATGAGAAGAACATTGAACAAGAGGAGAGCATGGAAATTGAAGAAGAAGAAAGAATGGAAAAAAAAGAGAGAATAGTTGAGAGATTATGTATTCTTGATTCTAATTCTAATCTTTCAAGAGAAAGTGATAGAGATGAATGCTCCAAAGAAAATGAGAGTGAGTTTGAGAAAAGTGAGCAAGAAAGGAAAAATGAGAGTCTTATGGAAAATCAAGATAGATATAAAGAGAAGCAACAAGAAAAAGAGATAGTTGCCATTGAAAAGAGTGAGGAAGTGAATTTTCTTACTAATGAAATTAACTCTTCCTTGTTAAAGATTCTTTATGTGTGCAGAAATTTTGGAGGCAAAACATGGAAAGTGAAGGGAAGATGACTACTACTCCTACGATATAATAAGCTTTCCTCCTCCACCTTCATACTCATGTTTTGGTCATTTTTGTAAAGAGACTAAATCTTGCTTTTTTGTACTTGATCTTGATAGAAATTCTCTCCAACATGCTTGCACCCTAACATCAATGAGCGGAAGGAGACATATCATGGAGTTCGAAGGTCAAGGCGAGAGCATTGGAGGAAAACTATTCTTATGCTATGGAGATTCGTCAATGAGTTTTTCTAAAACCTATTTCTCTTTTACCTAGTGTTTTCCTTTAAAGATTTAAAATTGTTCTTAGATGGGTATGATTTTCTTGAGTTTATCTTGCCCGTTCTACCTCCTATTCTCGTTACTTTTCTTATGCTTGCTATGAGGTAGTTAAGTTTCTCTATTGTGATGTCATGGGACAAAAGGATCATTCTCTATTCGTTAATGTGCTACATCAATTTATTAATCTTGTTAGAACTCATCTCTTAGTGGTTCAAGACTTAATTCATGATAGTCTTGTTTCTATTGCACATGATATTGAGCTATGGAATATTTGTGATTCCTTAGGAGTTGCTAACCATCATACCTTCGGTTTTCTTGAAAACAATTCTTATGTGTTTGATGGTTTCTTGTTTTCTTTACTTGGTGATCACTGTGTTAAGTTTCAAGAGGAAATAGTTGAACATTTTCAATATGTGTTGACTTCTCTTGATACTTATGTGAAGAATCTTGTTGAGCAAATTCTTGTGGACAAACCTTTAATGGTTGTGAATGGATTACTTGAACATTTGTAGCATGGTCTTAACTTCTCTTTGTGGAGATATCTTTTAAAACTTTATTTGAAAGGGCTTTTAGTTTCAAATTCTTTCTTGTGCAGTATAAGGAGCTCTTATTTTCAAAGGAGTTATAAACCTAAATGGGTTCTTATTTTAAAATGAGTGTCGCTAATATTTGTGAGTTTTTGGAATCTAATGAAGCTTCTTTTGTGCTAGGAATAGAAAATCAAAGAAAGATTGGCGGAAAAGGAGTGTTCTAAGCCCGGCGAATTCTTCAATAAGCTTTCTTACAAACTCATCTCCTTCTTATCTTGAGTTTCATTTTAAGGAAATAAAGTTATTCTTAAATTCTTATATTTTCCATGAGATCATAGTGGGAACTTTATGTGCAATCTTTCGAACTTGTGATCTATGCCTTATTGATGTTGACTCGTCTATTTCTTTATCTTTTCATGACTCTTTTCGGAATCAATTGTTGACTAGAGATACTAAACTTGAACAATCTTATTTTGATCTTAAGTGTTGGCATGATATTCTTGATATTATTTCTTTGGTTGTTGATTCGTTTCCTTCTTTGATACCTATGTGGGGCATGATTCCTAACTTTCTTGATTCATTGGATGGAAAACTTCTTATTGAGAAATTTGAGGAGTATTTGTGTTCTTTGATTGAAGATCTTCTTGATAAGTCTACAAGGAGAATCGTTGAAACTTATTCTTATATGATATCCTCCTTTGAAACTTTTGTGATTTACCTTAAAAGAATTGGTCTTTTCAAAAAGCATATCTTGATTGTGAAGGTTCAAGTTGAAGAGCCTTGTGAAGACCATAAGTTTGTAATTGGATTGGAAGTTTTGAAAGCTTTCTTGATTGAAAATATTCTTAGTTTTCAATTCTACCATTTGCTTTTCAAGGAGTCTATGTTTTTGTTAATTTTTGAAAACAAGAAGATAGTTTTGGAGTACTTAAACTTTGTCTTAGAGTTTTTGTGGAAACCATCTTGGGAAAAGACTTTTTGGAACTACTTTTGAAGAATTTTGTTGAGAAACATCGTTGTTATTTAAACTTTCATTGAAATTCTTTGGATAAATATTTTTCTAGATGGATTGTTAGTTCCAAACAAAAACTCATTGGTTATTCTATGAAACATGAATTTAGTGGTACCTTGTTGTATCACTTACCTTTCAAAGAGTTTTTGAAGAAATTTGTATGTGAAGGAAATTTTGGAAGTCTTGGTATTTTAAAAGTAAATAATCTTATACTTTCTTTGAAGAATTCTTGGGTTTCATGTCAAAGTCCTCATGGAAGAAAGATCTTTCGAATTTGGTCTTGGATAACTTATTTATTTTCAATTCGATTCTTGGCCTTTATATGGATAACATCCTTGAACTTTCTTTTGCTTTTGCAAGTCCTTGTGAAAAGAAAAGTTCATGGAATTTTAAGAAGAATTTTGATAGGATGAGATTTCATTATGTTGTTATCCGTGAATCTCTCTTAAAAGACTTGGAAAATAAAAGTTTGAACTCCCATATTCCTTTTAAAGAGATGAAGAGTTATATGACGGGAATTTATGGATTGGTTTTAAGAATTGAAAAGGATGAAAGTTTCCAATTTTGTTATCAATTCAAGGATTGTGGTTTTAAAGCTTGCTTCGAAGCATCATTAACGAGTGTGTTCTTTAGAAGTTGTCTCTTAAACCTCTTTTCTCAAATTCTTGAAGAAACTTTCATTGTTTGGAATTTTGAAACGTTCTAACTTCTTGTTCTTAACTCTTCAATCCTTTCAAGACCTAAGTTTCTACTATCATTTCCCATTTAAAGAAGTTTTGAGAATTGATGTTATTGCGTGGATGCATCTACATGATTTTTTTGTTCATCTTTGTGCCTATCTTGAGAGAAATCATGTAAAGCTAATGTGAATTGTTCCTACTTTTTCTTTGACTAAACATATTTCGAACTTCTTGATGCATACTTGTTATGAGCATCATGGTCCCTTCAAGGAAGATTTGAATATTTTGGTTTTATTTCTTTTCATCTTTTAATTTTTCCAATATTTACGCTTTGATTTTCATCATCAATCTAAAAAGTTTTGGAAACATTTAATGAAGGGCCTAAACTACATGATTTCTTTGATTTTAGTTATGTTCTTTTTGAAAGTCTTGTTACACTTTGGTGGCATTTGTGTATTATTCCATGGATAATTTGTCATTCAACTTCTTTATCTATGCTACTTTTGCGTTTTGTAAACCTTTTAAGGAAGAGTTGCAAAGGTTGTGGACCTTGTGTTCCAAACGATCATTTGCTTTTACTTGCCAAGTTCTCTTTTAAATTGATTATGGTATTCCTCCTTCGGTTGACATAATTTCTAATGTTGCCCACCTCTTATGGTTATTTGAAGGTACGGATTCAAGGACGAATCCTTTCAAATTAGGGGCAGATGGTATGACCCGGGTTGCACAAGGAATCATAGAGCTATAGCAAGGTCCGGTCACAAGAGCCATGGCTAGAAGAATGGAGGAGGAGCACCGAGGAAAGATAGCCATATTCAAAGGGATGATCTAAGACTTGATTTGGCAAGTGATAGGAGCTCAAGAAGAGGACTTTAGAAGATCCAAAACCTTCCTATTGTCCAGTGTGCAAGTGGAGGAAACCAAGGAAGCAAGCTTGGGAAGTTTGGAAGCTTAAAAAAAAAATCAATGGAAGGAATTTTTTGGACCTTACTGCCGATGGTAGGGTTCTGTTTACAAAGGGGACCTGAAGAAAATGACCCACTGCGGATGCTAGGCTAGGACCTACCATCGTCGGTAGGTCTCGGGTGAAGGGAGGATTTGTGAAGTTTCTAACTTCCTTAACTATTCTTTTGGGTCGTAAACTTGTGTTGACTTATATTTAAGTTGTCTAAGTGTCTTTTAAACTCTTTTTAGTTAATTTAATACCTAGAGTTGGCTACTAATTGTAAAGACCACTTTATATACCTGATGATGGTAGCTCTTTTGGCCAACACACATTGGATGGAAATTTTCTAAGAGAGAAACTAGGCTTTTGAAGATTTCTTCTTCTTCCTTGTAAATTAAGGATTTCTATTGTATAATTTCATGACAAGAAACTTCTTGAATCTTCAAATTCAAGAGTTCAAGTGTAATTTCAAATCCTATTAATCCCTTGAGGTGCCAAAAACTTAGTTGGTATTGCTTGGGTAGGTGCTTCTTAGATTGTGGAGGATAGGTGAGGTTTGATTCAAAAAGCCTTGTTGATTCTGCCATTCATATAAGAAGGTTTTAATTTGTTTTCTTCTTTGTTGAAATTTTGGTAATTTCTTTTTATGTCATTCCCTTCTTCAAAAGAAACCATCAAGGGCATACTCTAGAAGGGAGTTGATTCTTGGGAGTATTTGATCTTCAAGAGAAGCTTGGGAGGATCATACCACACACCAAGGCATACCTTTTCCCACCAGTACTTTCTACCTGTGTGGGTCCATATAGATCCATGTGCATTAGATCTAAGATATGTGTTGTGGTGATATCTCCAACTTGGATGTGCTTTGCTCTGACTAGCTTACCGATTTGGCAATCTTCACACAGTAACTTACACTCCTTTTTAAATTTGAGAATTCCTCTAATAATTTGTTGCTTCCATGCTTGTGTAAGTGCTTATAGTTCACATGTCCCATTCGTTTACGCCATAGTTCAGCTCCTCCTATTTGTCCAGTTAGACATATAGGTTCATTCACAGTATTCATCTGGTAGCAATTGTAAGCTGTTCTTGATCCTACGATGATGCACTTATCATTGTTTGTCAGCAAATACCATTGTCTCTTGCCAAATTACACCAATAGATCATTATCATCACACCGTTTACTTATTAAATTGGCTTTCATCCCTTCGATGTGTAGGACATTGGATAATTTTGGCATTCCAACCAATTTTAGTGTACCCATACTGACTACTTTATTTTTCACATCATCACCGAATGTTACACTGCCTTTATGACACACTGTATAGTCTACAAAATATTCTTTGTTTCCCGTCATATGGTGTGAGTATCCACTATCAAGATACCATACTCCTTCAAAATTTTCCTATAAAGAAAGATGAGCTACATTACCTATCAGTTCTTCCTTTCTGATCCAAATCCCTTGCATCTTGACTTCTCCTTTGGTCAAAGCATGTGTGATGAAGCTTTCTTCCTTGTTTCAGATCTCCAATTCTCTTGTAGCATTGATGCCACACATGCTCGATCATTTGCAATAATCACAAATAAGTGGAGGCCTTCTAGGTTTTTGCTTCTTGATCAAGTTTCTCTTCTCAACTCGACTTAAGCTGTCTTTGAAAAACACTCCTCCCAACTTGCCAAACTTTGTGTAACTGCTCTCATGTTGTGTGATATACATCCCTGTTATGCGGTTGAGATTTGTACTAGTATAGCAAAGTCCCGATGTCATTCTTGCTGGTCTTCCCACAGAGATTATTTCATCAAGTTTAGCCTCTCTAGTGTTTAATCTTGATATTTTACCTTCAACCACGTTTACTCTCTCTGTTGCATCCTTGACTTGAGCTATTGGCTTATAATTTCTTTCTTCAAGAGCATCTTTTTGCTCCTGAAATCTTCTTTAGGCTGTCTTTTAGATTTTTATGTAGCTCAATAAGCCCAACACACTTCGTATAAAGAAGGCTACACTTTTCTTGTAGTTCCTCATAGGAGACTTCTTCATCACTATAGATGGAATCAACATCACAGTCATCTTTGTGATCATCGTGCATAGATTTATCCTCCAAGTCTATTATCACATTGAATGCTAGAGTCTCATTAGAATCAGTATCCTCTTCATCATCTTTAGAATCAACTTTCTTATCATCATCACTAAGAGTAGTATTCATGGATCTGTTCTTCTTCATTATGTTCACACATTCTACCTGGATATGACCATACCCTTCACACTCTCTGCACTGGATGCGTTTTCCTTTTTGACCAGTGTCAAACTTCCTTTTCATTGTGCTTTTCTTCAAACTTAAACTTATTAGGGCCTTTGTGATCGCTATTGTCATTCTTGAATCTCCCTTGTGGTTTGGATGTCTTACTAGTTATTCAAAGAAACTTCACAAAGTCTCGAGTGAGCATCATAACCTCTTCTTCAGAGTAAGATGTGGCATTCAAGGAGTTGTATTTAGCTTTCACTGCAATGCCCTTGTCTTTTGATTCAACATCAAGATTCTTCTCATATTTCCTCAAGGATTCTAAAAGATCATTCAAAGGAAGTTTTGTCACATCATTTCCTTCTTCAATTAGGACAACCTTCGGATGAAATTGTCCAGGTAAGGATCTTAGTGCCTTCGCACTAGTTTCTCTTCAGAGAATTCTTCTCCTAATTGATAAGCCCTATTTGCAATGTCTCTGAGTTTGCCACTGAATTCACTAATTGTTTCATCCCCTTGCATCCTTAATTCTTCAAACTGAGTGGTCAATACCTGCATTTTGGAAATCCTCACAGTATTTGTACCTTCATGAATGGTTTCTAAAGTTTCCTAGGGTTTCTTTGTAGACGTGCAAGTTGAAATTAGCTTGAATTGTTCCTCATCTATACCAGGAAGATATTGTTTAATGCCTTATCATTAGCCTTAGCAGACATTCTCTTGACATCAGTCCATTCGAGTTTGGGCTTCACAACTACCTAAGTCAGTTTAGTTGTGTCGTCTTCCTCAGTCTTCGTAGGAGGTTTCTATTCAGTCTCAACAGTATCTTGTGCAGTTTCATCCAATGACTGAATGAAAATCTGTGTTTTCATATTCTAATAGGCATAGTTTGTACCTTTCAGCAGAGGAAGTCTAGTAACAGATCCGCCTTCCTTGGTTGACATGATGATCCAAATACCAACTTCCCACGATCTTCACTTGCTAGATAACTAGCATAACAAACGGTGTCAAAGCTCTAATACCAGTTGTAATTAGTACTTAGGCAATTCGTGCAGTGTGACTTATTTTACTGCGTAAGGAGTAGTGTGACACAGTGATAATTGCAACAAACAACACAAACACACAAGACACAACGATTAGTAATGTAGTTCGGCCAAGTCTACATCTGCATGGCCATGCTCAGAAAGCAATCCACAAAAAACGTTAATACAGTACAAGAAAACTCCTAGCTCTTTTATACATCTAGAGTTTCCCTAGCTCTTTGACCTTGAACTCCTTCAAGTCTTCAACTCTATTGAACAGAAGCACAACTTCTATCCCTGGAAGCTATAATCTTCAAAACAAGAACTCCATTAAATTATGAATGATTAACAGTGAGAATCAATAGAGAATCAGAATGTTTGAAGTTTGTAACTGCACAAACTCAACCACGATGAACTGTTGTCTTCTCGCTTGCAGAATATCTTCGAAGAATAGCAGAACGACTGACTTTAACTTTCCATTACATTGCTTTATTTATAGATGTCGAGACTCATTGCTTAGTCTTGTATTTCCTAATGAATTTGCACAATGATTTGGTTTCTAAATACCAATTCTAGTTTTGATTCCCAAATCCTATTTTCCTTTAGGATTCTGACATTTCTTTGTGTCTTTAGCTTTCCATAACCGGACTTCCATATCATAGCTCATAATCGCAAATTTTTTGGGATTTGCCATGTTTCTTAAAACTATATCAATATATAGTGCCACTGCAACGCTGTAGCTTTTGTACTGCCACATGATCAACCTGTGTGGCCACACTCCAGATATGTAACAAGTCTCTACATATAAATAGATACATACATACATACATATATACATATACATATACATACGTATACATACATATACATATATATACACACATATATATATGCATATATATGTACATATATATATATGCATATATACATCTATACATATATACACATATATATATCTATATACATATATATACAGATATATACATATATAGGTATCTATATGTACATGTATATATAATATTAATTATAGCAAATCAAATCAATCCAAATGAAAGCTAACAAATAATACAATTATGGTAATGGAGGTAATCACGGACATCAACAATAATTCTTATCACATACCATACATTGTTTAAAATTAAAAATATAGATCTGAAGCCTTCTCTATTAATCAAGTTCTAATAAAATCATCAAAAAATTTGGAAGTTCTTGAAATTTAATGAGGTTGGAAAGCTTTGAGAAGGCTCTAAAATCTAAAGTACCCTCTTTAATATATATATACATACATACATACCTAGGTACATATATATAGATATATACATACATATTCATATATATATACATATATGCATCCATATATGCATACGCACATATATAGATGGATACATACATATATATACATATATATACATACACATCTATGAATGTATATATATACACACTCATATACACACACACATATATATTTACACATATATATAATATTAATTATAGCTGAGCAAATCAATCCTAATAAAAGCTAACAAATATGTGCAATTATGATAATGGAGGTAATCACGGATATCTTCAACAGTTCTTATCACGTATCATCCATTGTTTAAAATTAAAAATATAGATTTGAAGCCTCCTCTAAAAATCAAGTTCTCATAAAATCATTTAAAAATTTTAAACTTCCTAAAATTTAATGAGGTTGGAAAGCTTTGAGAAGGCTGTAAAATCTAAAGTACCCTCTTCAACATATATACATACACATACATACATATATATATCTACATACATACATATATATACATATATACAAATACATATATACATTCATATATATACCTATAGACATACATATATACATATAGATATATATATACATACATACATATCTATGTATGTGTACATATATGTATATGTATATGTATATATCTATATGTGTGTGTGGATATATATACACACATATACATACACACATACATATATACATATATATATACATACACAATATACATATATACACAGACACACACATATATATATCTAAATTTCATTATAGCAAAGCAAATCAATCCTAATAAAACCTAACAAATATGTATAATTATGTTAATGGAGGTAATCACAAATATCTCCAATAGTTCTTATCACATATGATCTATTGTTTAAAATTTGAAATAGAGAATTGAAACCTTCTCTAACAATATAGTTCTAATAAAATCATTAAAAATTTGAAAGTCCCTGAAAGTTAACGAGGTTTGAAATAAAAGGCTCTAAAATTTGAAGTATTCTCTTATATATATACATACATACATGCATACATACACATAAACACACACACACACACACATATATATACATAGACATAACACACGTACATTCATACTTACATACATATATCATGCGTACTTACATGCATACATATATATATACATATATACATATCTTTTTATGTGTGTGTATGTATATATATATACATATACAAATACATATCTCTGTGTGTATGTATATATATATATACATGGATATGTATGTAAGTATATATAAATATATATTTATGTATACATACATGCATATCAATGTATGAATATATATACCCATATATACATACATATATATACACACATATATACATGACTATATATGCACACACAAACACACACACATATATATACATATATATACCAAAATTTGAAAGGAACTATCTCTGTCAACGAAAATATGCTTTTTACATTTTGACCAATTCAGGTTTACTTGGTATAAAACCTGTGAATTTTCCACCTGTGGAGGAACATAATTCTTTTGGAAAGGCCAAGGGTCCTCTTTTATCTTCTCCGTATTCATATCATCGTCTTAATGGTCATCTTACCTATCTCACTATCACTCGACTGGATTTGGCCTATTCCGTTCATATTCTTGTTATGTTTATACAAAAACCTCGCCAAGCTCATTGGGATGCTGTTATTCGAATTTTTCAATATCTCAAAGGCTCTCTCTGACAGGGTATGCTTCTTTCGGTCAACATAGATTTGCATCTTCGGGCCTATTGTGACTCGGATTAGGTCACTCGCCCCATCACTCATTGCTTATTATCTGGGTATTTCATTTCTCTTGGCTGTTCATCTATTTCCTGAATGGCTAAGAAACAACATATTGTTTCTCTCTCTTATGCCGAAGTAGAATACCGTTCCATGACGGTCACTTATGGTGTACTCAAATGGTTGCGATATCTTTTAAATGATCTCTAGGTTCCGCGACTTTCTCCTACTCCTCTCTATTGTGACAATCAAGCTACTTTGTACATCTCTTCTAATCAAATTTTTTACGAACGTACTAAGCATATTGAAATTGATTATCATTTTGTCGTAGATGAATCCCAAGCTAATTGAAATCTGGCCTAAGTTCCCTCCGACACATAATGATCTTTTTACTAAAGCTTCGAGTTCTTCTCAGTTTCTCTGATGGGCAAGTTAGGCATTTGCAACCTCCAAACGCCACCTTGAGAGGGGTATTTGAATTATATATTCTCTTTCCATGTATGTATTTTAGCATGTATATATATTTGATTGGCTAGGATTTCCATTGATAGTAGACTGTAATCACTTTGTCCTGTTGGCCAAGAAAGCTACTACGGAAGGTCGGGGGTCCTCTACTGCTGGCGGTAGGCCTTCAGTTTCTTCCCACTTAATGTTTGATTTGTCCAAGTCTCCCATCCTCGCATTTTTTATTTCCTTCACTTGCAATATGAAAAATAAGAGTTTTTTGCCCCTCTTCAATCTTCCTCTTCTTCTTCTAACGTGTGCCAACTGAGATCTTGAAAACTCTTCTCGAACAAGGCCATCTTTCCTTTGTGCTTTTCCTCCATCTTTTTGGTCATTTCCCTTGTGATCAATCCTCTAATCAAGTCCATTATCTCCTCCGTATCCGAGTCATATCATTCCCTCTCCTTTGAAAAGATTCATCCTTGAAATTTCGTCTACCTCAAACAAAGATAAGTTAGAAACATTGAAGGTGGCACTGACATTATAATCACTGGGAAGATCAATCTTATGGGCGCTTGCCGTTATCTTTTCAAGAACTTGGAATTGGCCATTTCCTCTAGAATCAAGCTTTCCCTTTCTGAGGATGGGAAATCATTCTTTCCTCAAATGTATCCAAACACACTCTCCAGGTTCAATGGTCACCTTCTTGCGTCCCTTGTTCTTCTTAGAAGCCACCTTCTTTCTTCTGTTCTATGCGCTCACGGATTTTGGCATGAATGGATTTTACAAACTCGTCCTTCTTCTTACCATCAAAACTTACTTGATGATCAATAGGTAAAGATATCAAATTCAAAGGAGTTAAAGGGTTAAAACCATATTTAACTTCAAACAGAGAGAAAGTAATGTCAGAATGACACGCTCTATTATATGCAAATTCAATGAATGGCAAGCATTCTTCCCACTTACTCAAATATTTCTTACGAATAGCTCTAAGAAGTTGCCCCATTATTCTATTAACAACCTTAGTTTTACCATCCGTTTGTGGATTACAAGAAGCAGAATAAAGCAAGTTAGTTCCAAGTTTCTTCCATAACACTTTCCAAAACTGACTAACAAACTTTGCATCACAGTCCGACACTATAGTTCTAGGTGTGCCATGCAATCTCACAATATCTCTAAAGAATAAACTAGCAATATGAGATGAATCACTTGTTTTACTACAAGTAATGAAACGTGACATTTTAGAGAAATGATCCACCATAAAAAATATGGAATCCTTTCTACAAGAAGTCGTAACAAGTCCTAAGATAAAATCCACTGCAATATCCTCCCAAGGAGCATTGGAAACTGGCAAAGGAATGTACAACCTATGAGGTAGGGAAAAAAACTTAGCACTTTTACAATCTAAGCAATTGGCCAAAAACTTTTTGACATCCCTTTTCGATCTAGGCCAAAAGATATGTTATGGAAGAAATCATAAGTCTTAGCTATGCCAAAATGTCCCATAAGACCACCCCATAAGCCTCTTTAACTAGAAAATTACTAATTAATCCACACAGAATGCAAAGTTTTCCTTCTCTGAAAAAAAAATCCATCTTTCAAATAAAACTCATCGCAAGGAGTAATCAAGCAAGAATCAAACACACTACCAAAGTCATCATCACTAGCATACAACTCTTTCAACCTTTTAAATCCAAGCGAGTGTGAATGTAAAGAAGTGAAAATAGTATAACTCATCGAAAGTTCATCAGACACGACGTTTTCTTTGCCCTTCTTATAATGGATGACATAAGGAAAGGTCTCCATGAACTCCATCCACCAAGCATGTCTCTTGTCTTCTTTTACCACAATTAATGTTGTTCATGCTTCAATGTCTTGACCAAGGTATACAACTCCTCATCCAAGGAAGGTAACTCTTGCCAAACAAAACTCACATTTATTCAAATTGGCATATAATTGCTCTCTCCTAAGAACAAACCATACTTGCCTAATATGATACAAATGATCGTCATATGTCTTACTATAAATCAAAATATCATCAAAATACATAACAACAAACATGATGCAATAATCTCATAAATGTGCTAGCTGCAATAGTGACTCTAAAAGGCATGACCAATTACTCATAAAGACCAAACTTGGTTTTGAAAGGGTTTTCACTCATTCCCCTCTTTCATTTGGATTTGGTGATAACCCGATTTCAAATCAATTTTAGAGAAAATTATAAAACCATGAAATTCATCAAGTAAATAATCTAGTCTAGGAATAAGATGATGATATTTAATGGTGATGTTGTTAATAGCTCTACAATCTATACACATACACCAACTACTATCCTTTTTAGGGACTAAAAGTACCGGTACAACACATCAGCTAAGCTCTCTCGGATGTACCCTTTAGCAAATAATACCTCCACTTATCTTTCAAGTTCTTTGGTCTCCTCTGGTGAACTCTTATAGGTAGGGTGGTTTGGTAGCTTGGATCTGGGCACAAAGCCGATTTGATGTTCTAGGCCTCTCAATGGTGGTAATCCTTTGGATACCTCATCGGGTAAGACATCTTTGAACTCCTTGATAACAACTACAATTGCTTGAGACAAAGAAGAAACAGCCTCATTAGAAGACAAATAAACTCCTTTGTACATAACCATTAAAACGGGTTCTTTCTCATCCATTGCATCACATATGCCCTGGGCAACACACGTGCTACAATGGCTGGGACAAAGGGTCGCGATCCCGAGAGGGTGAGCTAATCTCAAAAACCCGTCCGCAGTTTGGATTGTAGGCTGCAACTCACTTGCATGAAGCCGGAATCGCTAGTAATCGCCGGTCAGCCATATGACGGTGAATCCATTCCTGGGCCTTGTACACACCGCCTGTCACACTATGGGTGCTAGCCATGCCCGAAGTCGTTACCTTAACCACAAGAAGGGGGATACTGAAAGCAGAGCTAGTGATGGGAGTGAAGACGTAACACAGTAGCCGTACTGGAAGGTGTAGCTGGATCACTTCTTTTTTCAGGGAGAGCTAATGCTTGTTTGGTATTTTGGTTTGACAAGCCGGAGGAAGGTAAGGATGACGTCAAGTCATCATGCCCCTTATGCCCTGGGCGACGCACGTGCTATAATGGTCAGGACAAAGGGTCGTAATCCCGTGAGGGTGAGCTATTGAATGTTGAAAATCCTAAACAAAAAGAGTTTCATGACTCCGTGTATAAGGGGAGGTCGAATTCCTAACCTTTTCTCTTGAGTATACCCTTTTGGTTTTTTATTTCCTCCGCTTATACACTACTTGTTCTCAGGAAATTTGAGTAGTGGAAGATCTGGAATTTGAAACTTTCTACACCAAAAAGATTTTCTAATGTTTCCCCCCTTAATCCTCCTCGGGAGGAGATTGAGCTGCAGGCTGCTGTAGCAACTCTCCAAGTGTGCTTGTTCCCTATTCTTTCTTACCTTGGCAAGTATATGTGAAAAAATCCTATGAGAAGAAAAAAAGAAGGCGTTAAGAGACCTCTTGGCCCAACCCTAGACACTATAAGATCCTTTTTCAAACATGCTCTCATTTCGAGTAAAGAGATAGATAAATAGACACATCTCATTACACTGATTGGGGGCGTTCGTAGTGACTGAGGGGGTTGGAGACAAAGAAGTGAGTTATTTATAGTAAGCATTCTTCTTACGGCTAGATCAAATCTCCTGGTCCCTAAGGAAAGGAAAAAGAATTTCACGCTCTTCCTTTCAGGAAGGGAGAATTGGGAAAATCCTATTGATTACAGCTTTTTCCAGACCTCCAGGAAAAGCATGACAAAAAAACGGCTCGAATGGTACGATCCCTCCGTCACCCCATAATGAATAATGAAAGGGGTGATCTTGT